>JASVEL010013991.1:0-653045 GCA_032618575.1 Nicotiana noctiflora
TTGTATCCAGGTATTGGTACATTATTATGAAATAAAGTAGCTAAAAATTGAGATTTCTAAATAATCTACTCACATATGCTTGAAAGGAATAAAAAGATAGTTCTATATTGTGTAGCATGAGATAGTGCCTATCGTGGTTTTCTTCCCTTCAACATTATTTACTTTTATTACTGCTGAGTTGGAAGTACTCACACCCGACTCCCTGCACCTTGTGTGCATATCCAGGTACATCATAGTGGAGCTGATTCTATTGCGGCTCGGGAGTGCTTTTGGACAGTCGAGGTAGCTGCCAGCGTTCGCAGGACCTTATTTTCCAGTTTGTCTGTATTTTTGTTCTGATCATCCCACACCTGTGCACAGTTCTATTCACTATTTACACTTTGTATACTCTATAGAGGCTCATGACTCTTGACCCTTCGGTCTATGGGAGTTGGCACGTGTTGGGACTTGGTTCCCTGTTTTTAATATATCTATCACGGTTGTGCTTAAATTGGATAAAGTGAGCTTGTGGCTCCGTGGTTATTGTTGATTGGTCAGGCTGGCTTAGCAATGTGCTGGGCGCCATCACGATCGGATTTGGGGTCGTGACAAGTTGGTATCAGAGCCTAGGTTTACTAGGCCTCGTGAGTCTTGAGCCGGTTAGTAGAGTCTTGTGGATCGGTACGGGGACGCCTATACTTATCCTCGGGAGGCTGCGAACTTTTAGGAAACACTTCACTTTTCTTGAATTCTTATCGTGCGCACTTGATTCAGCTTGAGATATAATTTTTGAAATTCCTTCCACACGTCTGTGTACGCTTCGAGCGCTTAGTAATATAATAGACTTATGGCTTGTAATTCCCCGATCGAGGGACGAGATATAATCTCCATGAGTTTATGTTGGGCCAGTCGGGAGGACTTGAGGCCGGATCCTTGTCTATGGCTTGAGCACCAAGGTATTAATTTTGCGAGTCGGTATTATGAAGTTCATACGATCGGTATTGATCCTTATTGTGCAAATGGCAGTTTGATAATGGGAGAGCTGTAAGGTATTCAGTTCTTATTGTGATTTGATATGTAGCCCTAGCTATGGGCGTGAGAAATAATTATTATATCTCGTAATTGGAAGGTAAAGTGCCTTATGTGTAGTGGAACGCGTTTAAACTCAGGAAGACTAAAGTGATTTTGATATGTGTTATGATTCGAGCAGGTACAAGCGCAGGTTCAAGTATCAATTATGATAATATGATTTGTATAGTATTGAGATTTAATGTTGTTGAAATACATTGTGATATCTTGTTGAGTTGTGGATGTATTGTTAGAATGGTTTGGTGATTCTCTGGTAGGTGGATAGGCCAATTTACAAAGGAAACTCTGCCGAAATTTTTGGAAAATTTGGGACTTAGAAAGATTTTTGTCACCTAAAGAGGGGGCGTAACTGTTGTGTGTGAATGAATGCAAGAATTGCAAAAGAGTTAATATTTTTGATGATTCGAATCTCCGCCGAAGCTTGTAAATGACTTGAGTTTAATCTCATCTTAACATTTCAGCATCACTTGAGTAATAATGATATGAGTGGTTGAAAGTGCTTTGATAAATGGCTTCGAGCTAAGTTGGGGAGGTTGCTATTGATTAACTAATTGCATTGTGCTATGTTAATTCTGTCTCTAAGTATGTTGGGAAGATTCTGACAAGGTTATGGCGCTTCGTAGATGTGAAGAAATTCTAGGATGTTTTGAACTACTGTTGGTAGAGAATGTTCGGTGTATAGAAAGGAAAGATGGCTCATTGTATCTGTAAGTAATCATGTTCTGCGATGTCAGAGTTCTAACAAAACACGAGTGGTTCTACTCAATGGGACAGTTGAATTACAGCTGAATAAGGGTGAATGATACCCGAGAATGATTTTGCAGTGTTCAAGATTTTGCTTGTAACAATTAGGTGCCTTAAGATTTGTGTATGTGGCTAAAGATGGCGGTTTCGTTAGGGAAGATCAAGACTTGTGTTATATCATGTGAATGGTGGGATTCTAGGTATCCGTATTGGGAAACATTGAGAGAGTATTTAGTGGCCTATGGGTCTTAGACCGTGTGGTCTTATGTACGAGTCTCGTGTGGAATGAGTTGATGTGTTATGGTGCTACAGTAATGGCTAATATTAAATCAAAGATGAATCAGAAAGGAAACTGGGTAAATGGAACAACTTGTTAATAAACCGAAGCGGTATGATAAGGAATACAACTAATTCCTGGTATGTGGTTGAAGTAATGAGTCTTGCAGACATTGCAGCAAAGCTCTTGAGTGCTGGCAGTTGTGTAACTCGATATGGGTATAAGGACTCAGTCCTGGCAGTTTAACTTATGCAATGTAATTGGGAGAAAGAGTTTATGATGTGTTCTACCATGGTTTGAAAATGAGTGTATTTTTCCTGTTGGCATGTAAGGTCTGGAATGTGCAATGAGTTTTCTCTATATGGGATCATGTAAGTCCTTGACTAGTTGAGTGCGCCGATGTTGAGGCGGAGGAGAGGGATATGAATTTCCATGTTGTCTTAGTGTGATATGGTATACACGATGTGTTATGGAAAGTTGATAATGGTATATTCTAGGTTTTGAGATCAGTTCATAATATATGGGAAGTCAATAAAGATTATTGAGCAGCGCGGACAACTGCAGGTGAATTAAGAATCGATCTTTCTGATGATTTAAGAAAATGGTACTACTATTCTCGTAATTTGGCAGGGAATATGGTCCAAAAAGGGCCAGGTAATATAAACCGATAATATTTGGTGGTGTGATGGTATCCTCTTGTTAGATTGACATTGATGATTGAGTTGTAAATGGCATAAGGAAATATCCGAATGGCTTTCGTGGTATGAATGGGCGCTTGATGTGCGTTATGTATTCGTACGGTTGAGTGTGGAACCAGGTATAGCGATTCATGTGCTATATATGTGTTGGAGACTAGAAGTTCTCGTAATCCGCCTATGCAGTGGTTGTATATCGTGTGTATCGACACCATTTTGTGGTTATTGGAAATCGGAAGCCCTAGTGGCTCTCTCTTAGCTTGATATGATGAATTTGGGTTATGATACCTTATTTCAGACTGGTTGACATAAGACAGGTCGTCTAGACAAATGAGTTATGGACTATGTCGGAAAATGGCACAAATTGCGTAGCAGAGAGCATCAGAGTATGCTCCAACAGAGTAGTTGTACCCAGGACCAGCGGACGACTGGTAGGCATAGCTTTGTCCGTTGGACCTTAGTGGCGGATGTTAGTGTAGAAGTATCTACCATTGATTAGTTCTGGTATTGAGGAACTTTGTCGGATGCGTTTCTTGTGGCCAAACTTGAGGCTATATATGTTTATTATAATGAGCAACTTGACTCGGCGCGTATTTATTTGGCGAGGGTTACTTGGATCGGGTAGCACGCTGCCACAGGTATGGTATCTAGATCGGGTGGCACGCCGCCACGGGTATGTCATTGGAGCGGGTTGCATGCCGCAACAGAATATTGTGAAAATATAGTTAGTTATATACTACTGGGTATACAATACTTCCCCACTTCTGAGGAAAAGTCCGTTTTGAGTATCGCTTGGCAAATGGCACGTCGGTTGTGTCCTTTCAGGATTTGATAGCATACGTTAATTGTTTCACCGTGGGTGAGGTTGATTGCGTGGGTTCAAGACCTTGATCCGTGCATGGCTAACCGTTTTGAGCTTAGTGGCTTGAGGTGCTTCATGAGTAATAATGTTGGGATAGAATCACGAATCGTGGCAAGGCCACGTGATGTTATGACCTCTCGAGGAGGATTCAGGTACTCTAATTCTATAATGCGAGACGCGATCTCAGTTCTATGTTATGATGTCACAGAGGAATTGAATTGCAGATCTTTTGTTGGAGACAGTTATCATGATTTGAGCTGTCATGATTCGAGTGTGTTCAGGCGTTTCTATTGGAGCCTATGTTGTGCTCGTCGTGGCTTAGAGGCTCTGTAGACATGTAAACTGTGGGACTCCAGTCTTATGTACATATATATTGTGTTATGTCGGGCGTTGTAAAAATTGAAATCTTGTTAATGAATCACTCTTATCGTTTTATTTGTTTAATGTGAAATCATTTATGATTAGTAATATATTTGGTTAATGAGAAACAGTCAACACAGGGGTAACGCGTGGGAATGAAAGGCACCCAGGTCCGCTTGACTGGGGCAACCCGGTCAGGCGCCGGTCATGTCCCTCAATTTGGGGCGTGACAATATGTGATTCCAGCTATTATTTGGTTATTGTGGCCAGTTGTTGTGATTAGAGACTATCGTCTCGAGTGAATGGGTTGTCCATACATCATATAATCTCACCCGGAGTAGTGAATATGGGTTATTACAGTGGATTCTAGTGTATCCTGAGTATAGGCATGGGATTTGCATTGGGCATATGATTTCAGAAAGTACAATGTGATTTATGGTTCACATGGTCTGTGATATTTTGACTACATGGTGTTTTCGGACTTATGTGAGATAGGGTGACGTATGATCGCCTGAAATTATGCTTGGTAAGGTCATTCAGCTATTGGGTGGCTTCTACTACAACTCTGAGTCCGCTCGAGGACGAGCATTTGTTTAAGTTGGGGAGAATGTAACGACCCGGTCCGTCATTACGGAAATTTCCACCCCGTTACCTTGCATTAACATATCTTATGCTTCTATATCAGTGTTAGAACCTATCGGGTGAGTTAGGAGTGAATTGAATTAAAAATGAAGCAAATAGCATGTTTGAAGAAAGTTTGAATATGGAAAGTCAACCTAGAGTTGACTATCGAGTTAGAGTGCTCGGAATCGGATTCTGATGATTCGACTAGTTTCGAGGGATCATTTATGACTTAGGAGAGGAATTGTCACGACCCTAGTTCACCAATTGTGAACATGTCGTGATGGCACCCAGTCCCCACGACTAGGTAAGCCTAACACGTTGCGGAATCTATAATTTATAATTACTTAAATAAGAAACAGCGGAAAATAACATAAAAGATATGTAATCCGTGCCACTTGGCACATACATCCGTCACACAATAAATAAACACTACCAAGATCCGGAACCCCACGGTAACACAGACTAAAAGAGAAATACAACTGTGGCTCTATGTGTAAAGAGTATCTAACAACGAAATGAAGAAAATGTCAACTAGAAATACTAGAATAGAAGGGAAAGCCTCCGGATCCGCGGACGTAGCAGATCATACCTCGAAGTCTCCCAGAAAGCTGCAGAATCACCTAATACGAGCCTGCTCTGATGTACCTGGATCTGCACAACAAAAGTGTGCAGAAGAGTAGCATGAGTACACCACGGCGGTACTCGGTAAGTGCCAAGCCTAACCTCGATGGAGTAGTGACGAGGTAGGTCAGGGCCCTACTGAGAAAAAAAACAATAATATAATGATGAAAACAAAATAAACAGTTTATATGATAATAATTTCCGAAATAACAACATTATGATAATTACTGCAACTGTCTACGATTAAGCTAACAACAAATAACCAACTCGAATAAACAAATCCAGGATCTGTGGGAATTGAACCCACAGTCCCATTCTCAGTACCTCTGGGTCTCCGAGAATCGAACCCGCAGCCCATATCTCAATAAATAATCAATAACTCAGGATCTCGGGAATCGAACCCGTAGTCCCTACCAATAACTCAGGATCTCGGGAATCGAACCTGTAGTCCCTACCAATATCATGCCGGGTCTCTGGGAATCGAACCCACAGCCCTGGGTCTCCGGGAATCGAACCCGCAGTCCACAAACAATATCACTCCGGGTCTCTGGGAATCGAACCCACAGCCCTGGGATCTCCGGGAATTGAACCCGCAGTCCACAAACACATCAAATAAAGAAAACACACAGAGAGAATATAATATGTTAAATTACAACTTCACCGAAATTAGTGCCAACAATTTATCAAGAGTTCAAGTAAATCAACTAGGCAATTAAACATGTTGAATCCTAGTTAATCATGCTTTTCTAAGTACTACCGGGTAATGGTAACGCTTTTATCAGCTAAGAGCAGGAATATCACTAATCGGACAATTCAAGTAAAGTGTATGTTACAACAACCAGCGCATGTACACGCCCGTCACCTCGCGTACAAGGCATTTAAACTATCACATAATATCCTAGGGGTGAAAGTTCCCCCACACGAGGTTAGACAAGCCACTTACCTCAATTCCGGTACAAAACCGCTAAGTAATAACCCTCTTGCCACGAATGTCGGCCTCCACAAGAGTAGAATCTGATAAAAATCAATAGAATCACATCAAAATAGGCCAATTGGGCATTACCCAATCAAATTAACTCAAAATTCACCAAAACCCACAAGTTGCCAAAACCCGACTTTCGGTACGCTTAACGGAAATTCACGAAAGTTATATATTCGGAACCCTTGTTTCAATACGAGTCTATGCATATGACGTTTACCAAAAACGGACTCCGTTTGCCCACTCAAAACCTTGATTTTCTAAAGTCCAAGACTAGGGCTAAATCCTCCATAAATTACCCCAAATTCCTCCATTTTCATGATATAATTGCGTAATATTATCAATACTAATCATAATATGAGTTCATAGTTGATTACCTGATGATTTCCCTTGATTTTCTCCTCAAAATCGCCCAAAATCGCCCTTAAGCCGAGACCCCCAAATGTTAAAAATGTTTCTGAAATTTTCTAACTTCTGATACACTTACTTACAGCGATTTTCGCTTCTGCGGAACATTTTCCGCTCCTACGCGTCCGCTTCTGCGGAGACTCGATCGCTCCTGCGGATATTTCCGCTTCTGCGGCTAGACGTCCGCCTCTGCGGACTCGCCTAAGCGGCTCCCTTCCGCTTCGGCGATGGCCGCTTCTGCGGCTCCCTTTCCGCTTCCGCGATTCCGCTTCAGCGGAAAATGCTCCGCTTCTGCGGTTCCCAGCGCTTCTGCGCTCCTGGTCCGCTTCAGCGCACCTGCTCCTGCGCCCATAATTCCGCAGGAGCGGAAACAACAGAAGCAGTGCACTAGTTTCTGCAATTTTTCCATATTTTTCTCCCGTTTAACCATCCGAAATCACCCCGAGGCCCCCGGGACCTCATCCAAATGTACCAACACATCTTAATACCTTATTCGACCTTGCTCAAATCCTCAAAACATGTCTAACAACATCAAATCCCATAATTCACATCGAATTCAAGCCTAAATTTCTTAAAACTTTCCGAATTGCACATTCGATCAAAAACCCGACCAAACGACGTCCGAATGACCTGAAACTTTGCGGACATATCCAAAATCACATAACGAAGCAACAGAAATTGTCGGAATTCCATTCCGACCCCGGATCAAAATCTCACCTATCGATCGGATTCGCCAAAATTTCAACCTTCGGCATTTCAAGCCTAATTGAGCTACGGACCTCCAAAATACATTCCGAACGCGCTCCTAACCCCGAAATCACCTAACGGAGCTAATGGAACCATCGGATTTCCGTTCCGAGATCGTCTTAACACTGTTCCGGCTACGGACCATTTTCTAGTTTCAAAGCTCTTATTTAGGGACTAAGTGTCCCAAAATGCTCAAATCTTTGGAACCGACTCCCCCGGCAACCCCCAATAGCAGAAATGAACTTGGGGGAATAGTTAAATTAGGGATTGGGGCGTAATTTTCTAAAACGACCGGTCGGGTCGTTACATCTTCCCACACTTAAAGATTCGTTCGTCCTCGAACGAGCATAGAAAACATACATGGAGTAGTGAAAAGATGAGGGTACTGGCTGCGCATATCCTGCTCGATCTCCCAAGTAGCCTCCTCGACCGGCTGGCCCCGCCACTGAACCTTTACCAAAGCGATGTTCTTTGACCTTAGCTTTCTGACCTACCTGTCTAGAATGGCTACCGGCTCCTCAACATAAGAAAGATCCTTGTCTAGCTGAACAGAAGTGAAATCCAACACGTGCGACGGGTCACCATGGTATCTCCGGAGCATGGAGACATGAAATACGGGGTGAACTCCGGCTAGGCTGGGAGGTAAGGCCAACTCATAAGCAACCTCCCCAACACGCCTCAAAATCTCAAAAGGGCCAATAAATCTAGGACTCGGCTTCCCTTTCTTCCCAAACCTCATAACGCCCTTCATGGGCGAGACTCGAAGCAGAACCCGCTCACCAACCATAAAAGCCACATCGCGAACCTTCTTGTCCGCATAACTCTTCTGTCTGGACTGGGCCGCACGAAGTCTGTCCTGAATCACCTTGACCTTGTCCATAGCCTCCTGAACCATATCAGTACCTAGTAACCTGGCCTCGCCCGGCTCAAACCAACCCACGAGAGACCTGCACCTCCTACCATATAGGGCCTCGTACGGTGCCATCTGAATACTAGACTGGTAGCTGTTGTTATAAGCAAACTCCGCCAGTGGCGAGAAGTGATCCCATGAACCTCCAAACTCAATCACGCACGCACGGAGCATATCCTCCAAAATCCGAATAGTGCGCTCGGACTGCCCATCAGTCTGGGGGTGAAATGCTGTGCTCAGCTCCACCCGAGTACCTAACTCCTGCTGTACAGCTCTCCAGAACCGTGAAGTGAACTGAGTGCCTCTATCCGAAATGATAGAAACTGGAATACCATGCAGCCGAACTATCTCCTTGATATAGATCTCCGCCGGTCGCTCCGATGAATAAGTAGTGCTCACCGGTATAAAATGGGCGGACTTGGTCAGCCGATCCACAATAACCCAAATAGAATCAAACTTCCTAATAGTCCGTGGAAGCCCAGATACAAAGTCCATGGTGATGCGCTCCCATTTCCACTCTGGAATCTCAATCCGCTGCATCAATCCACCCGGGCGCTGATGCTCATACTTCACCTGCTGGCAGTTGAGGCATATAGAAACATAATCAACTATATCCCTCTTCATCCGCCTCCACCAGTAATGCTGTTTCAAGTCCTGATACATCTTCGCGGCACCCGGATGGATGGAATACCGCGAACTATGGGCCTCTGCTAGAATCGGCTCTCGAAGATCATCTACATTGGGCACACAGATACGCCCCTGCATCCTCATAACTCCATCATCCCCGATGGTAACATCTCGAGCATCACCACGCCGAACTCTATCCCGAAGGACAAGCAAATGAGGGTCGTCGAACTGACGCTCCCTGATGCGGTCAAATAGAGAAGACCGAGAAACCACACAAGCTAGAACCCGGCTGGGCTCCGAAAGATCCAGTCTAACAAACTGCCTGGCCAAAGCCTGAACATCCATCGCCATAGGCCTCTCCGAAGCTGGTAGATATGCTAAACTCCCCAAACTCTGTGCCCGACGACTCAAGGCATCAGCAACCACATTAGCCTTGCCCGGATGATAGAGAATAGTAATATCATAGTCCTTCGGTAGTTCCAACCATCTCCTCTGACGCATATTCAGGTCCTTCTGCTTAAGCAAGTGCTGCAAGCTCCGGTGATCAGTGTAGATCTCGGAAGGAACCCCATATAAATAATGACGCCAAATTTTTAAGGCGTGAACAATGGCAGCTAGCTCCAAATCATGAACAGGGTAATTCTTCTCATGCACCTTCAGCTGTCTCGACGCGTAGGCAATCACCCTACCGTCCCGCATCAATACCGCACCGAGTCCAACTCGTGAGGCATCACAATATACGGTATAGGACCCCGTACCTGTAGGCAACATCAATATAGGGGCCGAAGTCAAAGCTGTCTTGAGCTTCTGAAAGCTCGCCTCACACTCGTCTGTCCACTGAAAAGGGGCACCCTTTTGGGTCAATCTAGTCATAGGTGCTGCAATCGAAGAGAACCCCTCTACGAAACGACGGTAGTAGCCCGCCAAACCAAGGAAGCTGCGTATCTCAGTAGCGGAGGAGGGTCTGGGCCAACTCTGCACGGCCTCCACCTTCCTCGGATCTACTCGAATACCATCACTCGACACCACGTGGCCCAAAAATGCCACTGAACTCAACGAAAATTCACATTTAGAGAACTTGGCATAAAGCTGCTTCTCCCTCAGAATCTGAAGCACTATCCTCAAATGTTGCTCGTGCTCTTCCCGACTCCGAGAATATACTAGAATATCATCAATGAAGACAATCACGAACGAGTCCAGATAAGGCCTGAACACACTGTGCATCAAATGCATAAATGCTGCCGGGGCATTAGTCAACCCAAAAGACATCACGAGGAACTCATAGTGACCATACCGGGTCCTGAAGGCAGTCTTCGGGATATCTGGCTCCCGAATCTTCAGCTGGTGATACCCGGAGCGCAAATCAATCTTAGAAAACACATGTGCGCCCTGTAACTGGTCAAATAAATCATCAATACGGGGCAAAGGATACCGGTTCTTCACTGTAACCTTATTCAGCTGACGATAGTCAATACACATACGCATAGAACCGTCCTTTTTCTTCACAAACAATACGGGAGCACCCCAAGGCGAAACACTGGGTCGAATAAAACCCTTGCCTAATAACTCCTGTAACTGATCCTTCAACTCCTTTAATTCAGGAGGAGCCATACGGTACGGTGGAATAGAAATGGGCCGAGTGCCCGGCAACAAGTCAATAGCAAAGTCAATGTCTCTGTCAGGCGGCATGCCCGGAAGATCAGCTGGAAATACATCAGCAAAGTCACGTACCACAGGAACAGAATCAATAGAGGGAGGGTCAATACTGACGTCCCGCACATAGGCAAGATAAGCAGCACACCCCTTCTCAACCATACGCTGAGCTCTGAGAAAAGAAATAACACGACTAGGGGTATGATCTATTGTACCACTCCACTCAATACGTGGAATGCCTGGCATAGCCAGCGTCACGGTCTTGGCGTGACAATCAAGAATAGCATAATGGGGCGACAACCAGTCCATGCCCAGAATAATATCAAAATCGACCATCCCAAGCAGCAATAAATCCGCTTTGGTCTCAAAATCACAAATGGTAATCAAACACGACCGATATACGCGGTCCACTGCCAAAGAATCACCCACCGGAGTGGAAACATAAATGGGGGCACTCAAAGAATCCCGAGGCACACCCGGATGAGAAGCAAAGTAAGAAGACACATATGAAAAAGTGGAACCAGGGTCGAATAGAACCGATGCCTCCCTGTGACTAACCAGAATAATACCTGTGATAACAGAGTCAGATGCAACAGCTGCAGCGCGATCGGGAATAGCATAGAATCTGGCCTGTCCCCCCTCTCGAGGGCGGCCTCTAGAACCCTGACCCCCGCCCCTGGCTGGCTGGGCAGGTGGAATAGCAGCTGGAGCTGGAATGATAGCCTGCTGACCCTGAGAGCCACGCTGATGCTGCGAAGACTGGTGAGGTGCTCCCCTCCTACGCCTGGGGCACTCCCTAACCAGGTGGCGAGTATCCCCGCACTCAAAACAAGCTCCGAGAGGACGCGGTGGCTGTGACTGACCGGCCTCAACCCCACTAGTCTGACCCCTGGAAGGACCCCGTGCAGGAGGTGCACTGGAAACTGGGGGAGCATAATAAGGCTCCTGTGGTGCTGGAAGACCTGGAGTGCTACCGGCTGCGGGCAATGCTGAGTGAACTGGACGACCGGAATATCCCCCTGCCAAAACGACCGGCTGCTGAAGTGCGGGCACCAGAGAAATGGCCCGACTCACGAGACCTCTTGGCCTCTCTATCTCCACGCTCTCTAGGGAGCATACTCTCGATCCTCCTGGCAATGCTAACTGCCTGCTGATAAGATATATCTATCTCCAACTCTCTGGCCATGCTGGATCGGATAGGCGGAATCAGGCCCTGAATAAATCTCCGCACTCTCTCCCGAACCGTGGCCACCAAGGCCGGTGCATGCCTGGCCAGACGGGTGAAACTGATGGCATACTCCGATACTGACATGGAGCCCCTGTCGCAACCGCTCAAACTCCGAGCGCCAAGAATCCCTAAGGCTCTGTGGAACAAACTCCCTCAAAAATAGATCTGAAAACTGCGTCCAAGTCAATGAAGCAGACTCCTCCGGACTATCCAACTCATACGTGCGCCACCAATCATAAGCGGCCCCACGAAACTGAAAGGCAGTGAAGGAAACCCCGCTGGTCTCCACTATCCCCATGGTACAAAGAATACGATGACACTCCTCCAAAAAACCGAATGCATCATTGTAGCCAAACCACTGAACACTAGAGGATCATATTTCTTGAACCTCTCCAATCTACGCCGCTCGTCCTCGGAGGCAGCTGGCCAACCTCCGGGTTGTGCTGGGGCGGCAGGAGGCATAACAAAAATCTCTGGAACCTGTCCCACTGGCACTCGCTGCTCAGGTGTAGCGGCTGCAGGAGTCTGGGCCCCTCCCCCGGCCTGAGATGTAGCTGCAACAAGAGGAAGCAATCCTGCCTGGGCCAAAGTGGTATACATGCTCATGAACTGAGCCAGGGTCTCCTGTAGTGCTGGAGTAGTAGCAGCCGTAGTCGGTGTACCAGGTGCCTGCGCTCCAACCTGGTCTACCGGTGGCACCTCAGCGGCAGCGCGCGATGGTGCTGTGGCTGCACCTCGGGCGCGTCCTCGTCCTCTACCTCGGCCCCGGCCTCTGACGGCAGCAACAGGGGGCGCGGGTACCTGATCATCGCGGTTAGCTCGTGTCCTCACCATCTGTGAGAGAATAGAAATGAAGAGTTTCCTAAACAGTTACATAGCCCCTCATAGATAAATACAAAATACAGACAAGGAATCCAAAAGAAATGAAGAGTTTCCTAAACAGTTACATAGCCCCTCGTAGATAAATACAGACGTCTCCGTATCGATCAGCGAGACTCTAAGTAACCGGTCCGTGTCCCGTGACTCCTATGAACCTAGAGCTCTGATACCAACTTGTCACGACCCTAGTTCACCAATTGTGAACATGTCGTGATGGCACCCAGTCCCCACGACTAGGTAAGCCTAACACGTTGCGGAATCTATAATTTATAATTACTTAAATAAGAAACAGCGGAAAATAACATAAAAGATATGTAATCCGTGCCACTTGGCACATACATCCGTCACACAATAAATAAACACTACCAAGATCCGGAACCCCACGGTAACACAGACTAAAAGAGAAATACAACTGTGGCTCTATGTGTAAAGAGTATCTAACAACGAAATGAAGAAAATGTCAACTAGAAATACTAGAATAGAAGGGAAAGCCTCCGGATCCGTGGACGTAGCAGATCATACCTCGAAGTCTCCCAGAAAGCTGCAGAATCACCTAATACGAGCCTGCTCTGATGTACCTGGATCTGCACAACAAAAGTGTGCAGAAGAGTAGCATGAGTACACCACGGCGGTACTCGGTAAGTGCCAAGCCTAACCTCGATGGAGTAGTGACGAGGTAGGTCAGGGCCCTACTGAGAAAAACAATAATATAATGATGATAAACAAAATAAACAGTTTATATGATAATAATTTCCGAAATAACAACATTATGATAATTACTGCAACTGTCTACGATTAAGCTAACAACAAATAACCAACTCGAATAAACAAATCCAGGATCTGTGGGAATTGAACCCACAGTCCCATTCTCAGTACCTCTGGGTCTCCGGGAATCGAACCCGCAGCCCATATCTCAATAAATAATCAATAACTCAGGATCTCGGGAATCGAACCCGTAGTCCCTACCAATAACTCAGGATCTCGGGAATCGAACCCTGTAGTCCCTACCAATATCATGCCGGGTCTCTGGGAATCGAACCCACAGCCCTAGGTCTCCGGGAATCGAACCCGCAGTCCACAAACAATATCACTCCGGGTCTCTGGGAATCGAACCCACAGCCCTGTGATCTCCGGGAATTGAACCCGCAGTCCACCAACACATCAAATAAGAAAACACACAGAGAGAATATAATATGTTAAATTACAACTTCACCGAAATTAGTGCCAACAATTTATCAAGAGTTCAAGTAAATCAACTAGGCAATTAAACATGTTGAATCCTAGTTAATCATGCTTTTCTAAGTACTACCGGGTAATGGTAACGCTTTTATCAGCTAAGAGCAGAATATCACTAATCGGACAATTCAAGTAAAGTGTATGTTACAACAACCAGCGCATGTACACGCCCGTCACCTCGCGTACAAGGCATTTAAACTATCACATAATATCCTAGGGGTGAAAGTTCCCCCACACGAGGTTAGACAAGCCACTTACCTCAATTCCGGTACAAAACCGCTAAGTAATAACCCTCTTGCCACGAATGTCGGCCTCCACAAGAGTAGAATCTGATAAAAATCAATAGAATCACATCAAAATAGGCCAATTGGGCATTACCCAATCAAATTAACTCAAAATTCACCAAAACCCACAAGTTGCCAAAACCCGACTTTCGGTACGCTTAACGGAAATTCACGAAAGTTATATATTCGGAACCCTTGTTTCAATACGAGTCTATGCATATGAAGTTTACCAAAAACGGACTCCGTTTGCCCACTCAAAACCTTGATTTTCTAAAGTCCAAGACTAGGGCTAAATCCTCCATAAATTACCCCAAATTCCTCCATTTTCATGATATAATTGCGTAATATTATCAATACTAATCATAATATGAGTTCATAGTTGATTACCTGATGATTTCCCTTGATTTTCTCCTCAAAATCGCCCAAAATCGCCCTTAAGCCGAGACCCCCAAATGTTAAAAATGTTTCTGAAATTTTCTAACTTCTGATACACTTACTTACAGCGATTTTCGCTTCTGCGGAATATTTTCCGTTTCTACGCGTCCGCTTCTGCGGAGACTCGATCGCTCCTGCGGATATTTCCGCTTCTGCGACTAGGCGTCCGCCTCTGCGGACTCGCCTAAGCGGCTCCCTTCCGCTTCTGCGATGGCCGCTTCTGCGGCTCCCTGTACGCTTCCGCGATTCCGCTTCAGCGGAAAATGCTCCGCTTCTGCGGTTCCCAGCGCTTCTGCGCTCCTGGTCCGCTTCAGCGCACCCGCTCCTGCGCCCATAATTCCGCAGGAGCGGAAACAACAGAAGCAGTGCACTAGTTTCTGCAATTTTTCCATATTTTTCTCCCGTTTAACCATCCGAAATCACCCCGAGGCCCCCGGGACCTCATCCAAATGTACCAACACATCTTAATACCTTATTCGACCTTGCTCAAATCCTCAAAACACGTCTAACAACATCAAATCCCATAATTCACATCGAATTCAAGCCTAAATTTCTTAAAACTTTCCGAATTGCACATTCGATCAAAAACCCGACCAAACGACGTCCGAATGACCCTGAAAATTTGCGGACATATCCAAAATCACATAACGAAGCTACAGAAATTGTCGGAATTCCATTTCGACCCCCGTATCAAAATCTCACCTATCGATCGGATTCGCCAAAATTTCAACCTTCGGCATTTCAAGCCTAATTGAGCTACGGACCTCCAAAATACATTCCGAACGCGCTCCTAACCCCGAAATCACCTAACGGAGCTAATGGAACCATCGGATTTCCGTTCCGAGATCGTCTTAACACTGTTCCGGCTACGGACCGTTTTCTAGTTTCAAAGCTCTTATTTAGGGACTAAGTGTCCCAAAATGCTCAAATCTTTGGAACCGACTCCCCCGGCAACCCCCAATAGCAGAAATGAACTTGGGGAACAGTTAAATTAGGGATTGGGGCGTAATTTTCTAAAACGACCGGTCGGGTCGTTACAGCAATCAGAATTGAATTTGGAGGCCCGGTGTAGAAATAGGCTTGAATTGGCTAAGGTTGAATTTTGGCGAAATCCGAATGGTAGGTAAGATTTTGATCCGGGGATTGGAATGGAATTCCGACAGTTGCAGTAGCTCCGTTAGGTGATTTTGGATATGCCTGCAAATTTTCAAGTCATTCGGACATCGTTTGGTCGGGTTTTTGATTGAATGAGCAATTCGGAAATTTTGAAGAAACTTAGGCTTGAATCCGTGTGTAATTGGTGATTTTGATGTTTAGGATGGTGTTTTTATGATTGGAACAAGTTCGTATCGTGTTTTGGAGTATGTTGGTGGTTTTCGTTGGGGTCCCGGGAGCCTCGGGATGAATTCGGGGGTCCAAACGGACCAATTTGTGCCAAAGGCATTGCTGTTTCTGCTGCAATAAATGCAGAGAATTTTTGTGCTTCGCGATCGCGAAGCTATGTATGCGATCGCGTAGGGTAAAGCTGGGAAGCTCTGCGATCGCAAGGGGGAGACTGCGATTGCGTAGTGTATTGGAATGAGGCCGGAAAATTGTTCTTCGCGATCGCGGAAGGAGTGATGTGATCGCGTAAGGTCGACTGGTTGTGCATCGTGATCGCGATGTTTAGTGTGCGATCGCGTAAGTCTACGATTTAGAGCAGTGCGATCGCGGGTGGTTTCACGCGATCGCGTAGTGTTGAGGCGTGAGTCAGTGCGATCGCGTAGGGAGTGTCGCGATCGCGTAGAGTAATTTTGGGGTCCGGTGAATTTGTTCATCGCGATCGCGAGCCCGGGGCTGCGATCGCAAAAGGTCGCATGGCAGTCAGTGAATTAATATAACAGAACAGTCCAGTCGCGAACCCCATACCCAAAACCCCCATTTTTGAGTTACAAGAGAAGTATTGACGGGAGATTTGCCGGGAAATCATCGGGGTTTCGTCGGAGGTAAGTTTTGTGGCTTAATTACATCATTTCATCATGAAATCCTTGGTTAAATTTCTGTAAATGGAAGATTAAAGGTGGGTTTGAGCCATAAGCCTAAATTGAAGAAAAACACCGATTTGAGTGGGCAAATGGAGTCCGATTTTGATAAATTTTATATGTATGGACTCGTGGCGAGACGAGGGTTCTGGAAATATGAGTTTTGAAGTTTTTTGAGATGTGGGCCCGGGGCTCGAGTTTTGCAAATTTTGTGATTTTTGATATTTTTCGAGTTCTTTCGATTGGGTTATGTTCCATTAGCCTATTTTGATATATTTGTGCTGATTTGTGCTAGTTTTGACGTGCGTGGATGCCGGTTCGAGGAGCTAAGGCGTCGCGGGCATGAGCTTTCGTCGGTTCAAGGTGGGTAATACTTGTAAATGATGTCCTAAGGGTTAGTAAACCCCGGACTTGCACATCTTAGTGCTGTGTTGAGGTGACTTGCACGCCGGATAACGGGCGTGGGGTAGAGCACCATTGGAGATCATGACTTGGTCCATCCCGCATAATAAATAATAACACCTAATTGTTGAAATGAATTGGACTAATTATCATGTTTGGGCTTCTTGCCAATTATTTGAATCCTTCAGGGATTGGTATCACTGTTTTGATAACACTGTGCATATTTTATTCTAAATTTAAGGTTTTAAAATGGTATTTTGCTATTCAGCATTTTTATAAGGTTATCAAAAAACTTGAACAAGGTCTTAATAACATTTTTAGCTATGAGCTAATATGATATTGTTGCCCGTAGGGCTTTCTTGATTATTTGTTAGACTGATTGGGGCCGAGGGTCATATGTTAGGACATGACATTTTATGTGAGCATATGCATACACATGCATGGATCGGACTGCACGCCGCAGTGGTATACGGATCGGGCTGCGCGCCGCAGCAGGTGTGATATTAATATTGTGCTTGGGCTGTAGGAGCCCCTCCGGAGTCTGAACCCCCACAGTGAGCACGGGTACCCAAATTGGATCGGGCTACACGCCGTAGCGGTCATATGCATTGCATGGCATACATACATTGATTTACGTGTACTACGTGGCATAACATTCAACACTCATACATTACTGGCACACATGCATTAGTTGCCTTATTGACCAGATCTCCTGGTGTAAATTGATAAGGAGTGCTGAGCCCGAGGGGCTGATTTGAGTGCGTGCTTGCATTGCTTGAGATTGTATCCAGGTATTGGTATATTATTATGAAAGAAAGTAGCTAAAAATTGAGATTTCTAAATAATCTACTCACATATGCTTGAAAGGAATAAAAAGATAGTTCCGTATTGTGTAGCATGAGATAGTGCCTATCGTGGTTTTCTTCCCTTCAGAATTATTTACTTTTATTACCGCTGAGTTGGAAGTACTCACACCCGACTCCTCGCACCTTGTGTGCAGATCCGGGTACATCATAGTGGAGCTGATTCTATTGCGGCTCGGGAGTGCTTTTGGACGGTCGAGGTAGCTGCCAACGTTCGCAGGACCTGATTCTCCAGTTTGTCTATATTTTTGTTCTGATCATCCCACACTTGTGCACGGTTATATTCACTATTTACACTTTGTATACTCTGTAGAGGCTCATGACTCTCGACCCTTCGGTCTATGGGAGTTGGCACGTGTTGGGACTTGGTTCCCTGTTTTTAATATATCTATCACTGTTGTGCTTAAATTGGATAAAGTGAGCTTGTGGCTCCGTGGTTATTGTTGATTGGTCAGGCTGGCCTAGCAGTGTGCTGGGCGCCATCACGACCGGATTTGGGGTCGTGACAAAAGTGCCCCAGCCTACGCGAACGCGGGCCTTGCCCTCGCGAACGCGAAGGCTTAGCCTTCTGCACAGTGATCTGCAATTTACAGCAGATTTTGCCAAGTTCAAAATGCCCGGATTATGGTCCGGATTCACCCCGAGGCCCCCGGGACCCCAACGAAAACCACCAACATACCCCAAAACACGATACGAACTCGTTCCAATCATAAAAACACCATCCTAAACATCAAAATCACCAATTACACACGGATTCAAGCCTAAGTTTCTTCAAAACTTCCAAATTACACATTCCATCAAAAACCCGACCAAACGACGTCCGAATGACCTGAAATTTTGCAGGCACGTCCAAAATCACCTAACGGAGCTACTGCAACTGTCAAAATTTCATTCCGCCTCCCGGATCAAAATCTCACCTACCGTTCGGTTTCCGCCAAAATTCAACCTTAGCCAATTCAAGCCTATTTCTACACCGGGCCTCCAAATTCAATTCCGATTGCTCTCCCAAGTCATAAATGATCTCCCAAAACTAGTCGAATCATCAGAATCCGATTCCGAGCACTCTAACTCGATAGTGAGCTCTAGGTTGACTTTCCATATTCAAACTTCCTTCAAACATGCTATTTGCTTCATTTTCAATTCAATTCACTCCTAACTCACCCGATAGGCTCTAACACACTGATATAAAAGCATAAAACATGTAATTGCAACATGACGGGGTGGTAAATTACCGTAACGACGGGCCGGGTCGTTACACTAAGCAAGTATCAGAAATAATAATAAACGACGAAGAATACGCACAAATGGAATATATAGACTATGAATTAGAAAGCAATGATAGTATATATGAATTGTCAGAAAATGAATTAGAATCAATACTAGTATCAGATAATGAAGACGATGAATTAATAGATGACTGAAAAAGAAATAAATATTATAACCCAAGAAGAATACCAAGATGAAGAATCTACGGAACAAAAAGTAATAGTTGATGAAAATATATTTGAACAAATAAAAGGAAAAGAATTAGACTTAAGTGTAGAAAAAATATTAGATATACCAAAAATGAAAAATTGGTTCAAAAGAAGTAAAGAAGAATACTATGTAATTTGCCAAAAAGAACACATAATAGACTGTAAATACACCAAAGGAAAAGCTGAAATACCAATAATAAATAAACGAATAATAATTAAAGAAATACAGGATATAAGGGCAAAAAACCCAATTAAATATGTACATCTAGGAGGAACAGAAATATTAATAAAAGCATGTTTTAGAGAAGGGATAGATACACCAATAGAAATTTACCTAGTAGATGATAGAATTATACAACCTATAGAAAAAAGCATAATAAGTGCAGTACGAGGAAATTTGATATACCAAAAATTTAAATTCATAATTAGTGCTAACTATTCAGTAGCGATAAATAATAAAAATATAGATAAATCACTTGTATTATACTGGAAAATGTCAGGAATAGAATTAACCCAGGTAGTAAGATATTTACAGCAAGATGTAAAAACTTATACATATTAACAACCAAACATAAGATAATGGCAAGAAATAAAATAAACAAAATAAAGATAGAAAATCCTTTTGAAAGAATAGTTACAGTTATAGATAACAATGAATATAGTTATAATGAACTAGACATAGAAGAAGATTTAGACATAGTAAAAGAAAGATTAAGCACATAAAAAAGATTAAGTTTTGAAGTAGGACAAACATCATCAAATAAAACAAGCACATCAGATAAAGTAGGATATAAAATACCTAAACTTATAGAGCAATTACCAGGAGAAATAAAACATCATCATTATTACATAACAGGAGTAATGAATGGAAGAAAATACTTAATACTAATAAATAGAGGACAAGAAGAAAACTATATAACAAGAGAATTAATCACAGAAGATGAGATACTAACTAGTGAAAAACTATACCCCGAATTACCTAAAAGAATGATAATTAGTGAAGAAATAGCGGAAAAAGAAATAATTATAGGAGGAATAATTATGATAATAAGATTTAAAATATATTAGGGAGATAAAAATATTATATTAGGAATAAAATGGCTAGAAAAAGTTAAACCATACAACTTAGATAATGAACAACTAATCATACATTATGAAAATAAGAAAGTAACAATAAAAAGAACTATATTATAAATATGAAAATATATATACTAGTAAAAATAATAGTGGAAGGATACTACAATAGATACTACACACCTATGATAGACACGGGATCAGAAGTAAATTTATGTAGATATAATTGTCTACCAGAAGAGAAATGGGAAAAACTTAGAACACCCTTACCAGTAACAGGATTTAATAATGAAGGGAGTATAATTACTCACAAATCAAAAAATATAACAAATATGGGATAAAATACTTATTATAGAAGAAATATACAATTTTGAATTACCAACAAGAGATATTTTACTAGGAATACCATTCTTAGATAAACTATACCCACACGTAATAACTAAAACACATTGGTGGTTTACAACACCATGTAAACAAAAAATAGGAGCAAAAAGAGTTCTAAAAAAGAAAAGAAAAATAACTGATTGGATAAAAGGAAGTGAGAAAATAACACAAAAATTAGAAAATGAAAAAGAAGATGATAATAAAATAGAATTAATTATTTTTTCAATAAATACAGTTAAAATAATCCAAGAAAAAATAGAACCATTATATAGTGAAAACCCATTACAAAGTTGGGAAAAACATAAAACAGAGGTAAAAATAGAGCTAATTGATGAAAATAGTATAATAACACAAAAACCTTTAAAATACAATTTCAAAGATTTAAATGAATTTAAAATACACATTGACGAATTATTAGAACAAGGTTATATACAGGAAAGCAATAATAAACATACTAGTCCAGCATTCATAGTGAATAAACATAGTGAACAAAAAAGAGGAAAAAGTAGAATGGTTATTGATTATAGAAAGCTAAATGCAAAAACTGTCACGACCCAAATCCGGTCATGATGGCGCCCAACAATCAAGCTAGGCCAGCCAGATCAATAATTTAATTATCACAAATACCAGTCCCAAATGGACAACCAAAGAAGAATATATGAGTTTAAAAACTCCAATAATAATAATAATGAACAAAAGTACTGACACTCCCAAAGATCCGGAGTCACAAGTCTAGAGTCTCTAACAAAACCCAACAGGAATAGAGAGTACTATATAGAAGTACTCAAGTCTAAATACAAAATACAAAATAACAACTGGAAATGAGAGGAGAAGCTAGGATTATGCGAACGTAGGCAGCTACCTCAGCAACTCGATATGACACTGCAACCACGGGAAATGCCTGTCTACTGCTCCTGGGTACCTGAGTCTGCACACAAAAGGTGCAGGGAGTAGGGGTGAGTACTAAGTACTCGGTGAGTAACAAATATATATAAGTAGCTGACAGTAAGAAATCTACAAAATACCACAATATGAAGCTACACTACAGTCCGAATCTCCTACGAACTAGCAGCAACAATACAATACAGCTACCACAGATTAATTCAACAAATAAAGATGCAATGCAATGCACATAACCGCTACGGCGTGTAGCCCGATCCAATTTAATGTCGACGGCGCTCACTGGGGGTGTGTACAGACTCCGGAGGGGCTCCTGCAGCCCAAACGCAATACTGCTGCGGCGTGCAGCCCGATCCTCATATCAACCACTGCGGCGTGCAGCCCGATCCCATGCTCAGTCCACAATAAGCAAATAAGTCACAAAACATTTCATTTTTCTTACTTCGAGTTTCCAGTTCGTAATTTATGAAAAATACTTTAACTTTATTAAATTTGCAAACAAGCCGGTGACTTAGCATTTCAAAAAGTGTGATTTCAATTTCCAGGACTGAGATCAGTGATTTAAGCAATTATAGCTATCACATAAATATTGTCCTCTAAGGATGCTATAGGTCGGCACAAGGCCCCAAACAAGGCTTACAGCCCACAAATATATCAAATACAGTGTATTTCCAACACTAATAACATTTTATTCATTTCCGGGATGGACCAAGTCTCAATCCCCAGTCACAATCAATCCCGCACCTGCCACGGTGTGCGAGCCATGCCCTACTAGCGTCACAATGTGCTAAGCCGGGGTTTCGAACCCTCAAGCTACCATATACACAAACTACTCACCTCTAGCCGGTCGTAGACTCGTCCGCGATGCCTTTTCCTTTGAATTTAGCTCCCTCGTGCGTAGAATCTATTCAAACCACAATAATTATATCAAATACGGGTCAAAGAATCATAACCCATTTCAATTTACATGAAATTCGCATAAATACACTAAGTTGGTAAAACCCGACCCCGGGCCCACTTCTCGGAAAATTTTGAAATTAGTACCAACGCGACCCTCATTTCGCCACGAGTAAAATTTATCGAAATCGGAGTTCAAATGGCCATCCAAATCCAAAAATCCCGTTTTCAATACTTAGGCCACATTTCTTCAAGATTGCTACCCAATTTCATGAAGATTGATGTTAATACTACCATAAAATGATGTTTTTGAGTCAGGAATCTTACCTCCGACTAATACCTGATGATTCCTCAGTGATTTCCTCGAGTTTTCTTCTCTCTAGGGCTCAAAATTGAGTTTTGGGTTAATGAACCCGTAACCCCTCTGTTCTGTGATTTAATTCTCTGCCAGACCCATTTACCTTACGCGATCGCGATGTTCAAAAATCCAGACTCACGCGATCGCGACTCGCCTCACGCGATCGCGATGTTCAAACATCCGGCTTCACGCGATCGCGTCTCTCTTCCTGCGATCGCGTAGCACAAATTTCCCCTGGACCCCATTTCTCTTCTACGCGATCGCGTAGATGCTCATGTGATCGCGATGGCCACCCGGTTAACTCTACGCGATCGCGACTTGTGCTCCTGCGATCGCGATGGCCTAGCCCCCAACCCTATGCGATCGCGTCCCCCTCCCCGCGATCGCGGAGAGCAAAAACCTGTTGCATTTATGACAACAACCAGTCTTCTTATTTTTCCCAAAAATGGTCCGTTTGATCCCCCGGATTCATCCCGAGACCCCCGGGACCCCAACGAAAACCACCAACATACTCCAAAACACGATACGAACTTATTCCAATCATAAAAACACCATACTAAACATCAAAATCACCATTTACACCCGAATTCAAGCCTAAGTTTCTTCAAAACTTTCAAAACTAACATTCAATCCAAAACCCGATCAAACGATGTCCGAATGACCTGAAAATTTGCAGACATATCCAAAATCACATAACGAAGCTACAGAAATTGTCGGAATTCCATTCCGACCCTCGGATCAAAATATCACCTACCATCCGGTTTTCGCCAAAAATCAACCTTCGCCAATTCAAGCCTAAAACTACACCGGACCTCCGAATTCAATTCCGATTGCTCTCCTAAGTCATAAATGATCCCCCGGAACTAGTCGAATCATCAGAATCCAGTTCCGAGCACTCTAACTCAATAGTCAGCTCGTGGTTGACTTCTCATATTCAAGCTTCCTTCAAACATGCTATTTGCTTCATTTTCAATCCAAATCACTCCTAACTCACCCGGTATACTCTAATACTGATATAAAAGCATAAGATATGTAAATGCAAGGTAACGAGGTGGTAATTCCCGTAACGACAAGCCAAGTCGTTACAAAAACTAAGACATATAATTACCCAATACCAAATAAAATACTAAAAATAAGACAAATCCAAGGATATAACTATTTTAGTAAATTTGATTGTAAATCAGGATTTTATCACTTAAAGTTAGAAGAAGAATCCAAAAAATTAACAGCTTTTACTGTACCCCAAGGATTTTATGAATGGAATGTATTACCTTTCGGATATAAAAATGCACCAGGTAGATACCAACATTTTATGGATAACTATTTCAAACAATTAGAAAATTGCATAATATATATTGATGATATATTATTATATTCAAAAACACAAGATTAGCATATAAGATTATTAGAAAAATTTATACATATTATAGAAATATCGGGAATAAGCTTAAGCAGAAAAAAGGCAGAAATAATGAAAAATCAAATAGAATTTCAAGGAATAGAAATAGATAAAAGTGGAATTAAAATGCAAACTCATATAGTACAACAGATAATAAATTCAAATGAACAATTAGATACAAAAAAGAAACTACAATCATTTTTAGGATTAGTAAACCAAGTAAGAGAATATATACCAAAATTAGCAGAGACTTTAAAACCATTGCAAAAAAATCTAAAAAAGGATATAGAGTATCACTTTAGTGAAGAAGATAAAAAACAAGTAAGAAAAGTTAAACAAATATGTAAAAATCTACCAAAACTATACTTCCCGGATGAAGATAAAAAATTTACATATATAGTAGAATCAGACGCAAGTGAAAAAAGTTATGGAGGAGTATTAAAATACAGGTATGATAAAGTGTGACGACCCGGCTCGTCGTCACGAGAATTACCACCCCGTTATATTGTAAATACATGTTTTATGATTTTATATCAGTGTTAGAGTCTATCGGGTGAGTTAGGAGTGAATTGGATTGAAAATGAGGCATATAGCCTTTTTGAGGGAACTTGAATAAGGAAAGTCAACCCGGAGTTGACTATTTGGTTAGAGGGCTCGGAATCGGATTCTGATGATTCGGTTAGTTCGGGAGGTGATTTGTGACTTAGGGGAGCGATCGGAATTGAATTTGGAGGCCCAGTGTAGTTTTAGGCTTGAATTGGCTAAGATTGAATTTTGGCAAAATACGAACAATAGGTGAGATTTTGATCTGGGGGTCGGAATGGAATTCCGACAGTTGCAGTAGCTCCGTTAGGTGATTTTGGATGTGCCTGCAAAATTTCAGGTCATTCGGACGTCGTTTGGTCGGGTTTTTGATCGAATGTGTAATTCGGAAAGTTTTAAGAAATTTAGGCTTGAATCCGTGTGTAATTGGTGATTTTGATGTTTAGGATGGTGTTTTTATGATTGGAACAAGTTCGTATCGTGTTTTGGGGTATGTTGGTAGTTTTCGTTGGGGTCCCGGGGGCCTCGGGGTGAATCCGGACCATCATCCGGCATTTGGAAGCAAGAAAAGACCTGCTGTAATCTGCAGATCACTGGGCAGTATTTTGGCCTTCGCGTTCGCGAGGGCAAGGCCCGCGTTCGCGTAGGCCAGGTCCAGCATGCTTCGCGGACGCGTGAGTGAAGGTCGCGTTCGCGTATGAGGGAGTTAGGGCGCATCGCGTTCGCGTGGGTTTAGGCCGCGATCGCGAAGAAGGAATTGGCGAGGCCACGCGTTCGCGTGGGAGACTACGCATTCGTGTAGAGTAATAATCCGGAGGCTGGGAAGTTGACCTCCGCGAACGCGTGAAGGAGTGACGCATTCGCGATGAAGAAGAGGAAAAGGGCATCGCGTTCACGTGAGAGGCGTCGCGAACGCGATGAAGAAGATAGGCTGGCAGTGAAGTTAAGTTCAGAACAGAACCAGTCGCGGGTTTAATACCCAAAACCCCCATTTTTGAGTTCCAAGAGAAGAAATTGACGGGAGATTGCTGGGAAATCATCGAGGTTTCGTTGGAGGTAAGTTTTGTGGCTTAATTACATCATTTTAACATGAAATCATGGGTTAAATTTCTGTAAATGGAAGATTAAAGGTGGGTTTGAGCCCTAGGCCTAAATTAAAGAAAAACACCGATTTGAGTGGGCAAATGGAGTCCGATTTTGGTAAATTTTATATGCCTAGACTCGTATCGAGATGAGGATTCCGAATATGTGACTTTTGTAATTTTTCGACAAGCGTACCGAAAGTCGGGTTTTGACAACTTTGGAAATTTTGATGTAAATTGAGTTATATTGATTGGGTGTCGTCCCATTGGCCTAATTTGTTGTGTTTCTACTGTATTTGATCAGATTCTATGCATGCGGAGCTTGATTCTCATGGCAAGAGCATTGCGGAGTAGTCGTCGCGCCGTATTGAGGTGAGTAATAGATGTGGGTGATGACCGGCGGGTTCGAAACCCCGGTATACCACTTTGTGACGCTGTATAGCGGCGAGACACGTACTCTCTTGTGAGTGCGGGGTCGATTGTGATTGGGGACTATAGATTAGTCCGACTTGTTGATACTGTATTATGATATTAGGCTATTCTTGAGCCGTCGAACCTCCTTCTCGGATGGTTGCATATTATATATTGTGATAATGGCCACTCTTGAGCCGAGGAACCCCCTTCTTGGGCGGTTGAGTATACTTGTGGGCCGTGAGCTAGTTATTGGATCCCGCGAGGATCGTTATCATTGTCTTATCATATTGACATGTTAGTTACTACCAGTCCGTAGCTATTTCGGTTATCATGCTATTTCCAATCTCTGGAACTTGGTATTACTGTTTTCCAACTGAATAATGATAAAAAGGGTTTTCAAAACTACTTTTGAGCCTCCGAGGCAGTATTTGCATATTAGCTGACTGGTAGTGGATCGGGTTGCGCGCCGCAGCGGTATATATGTTGGATCGGACTGCACGCCGCAGTAATATTGTGCTTGGGCTGTAGGAGCCCCTCCGGAGTCTGAACCCCCACAGTGAGCACGGGTACCCAAATTGGATTGGGCTACGCGCCGTAGCGGTCATTTCATGCATTGCATTGCATTTAGCTACACCTGCTAGCTGTTATACTTGTTGTTGATATTGTTGGCTCTCTACTGTTGATATTGAACTGTTACAGGGTATTAAATACAACTTTACATTGTGCTTTACTGTGGATTTCTTATCTACGCTGTCTTACCCCTGTTTATTACCACTGAGTCTGGCAGTACTCATTTTACTCCCTGCACCTTGTGTGCAGATCCAGGTACCTCTCAGCAGACTTGATTCGGTAGCTACTTGGAGGCATTGTGCGGGATAGTCGAGGTAGCTGCAGCGTCCGCAGGACCTGACTCCCCTTCTAGCTGTCATTTCTTATCTTGTTGTCTTTCCTTTCCGCACTGAGTTTGTTATAAACTTTATTACACTTATGTTCTTTAGAGGCTCATGACTCTTGACCCTTGGTCTATGGGAGTTGATGTATTATGGGACTTGGTTCCCCGTTTTCGTTATATGTATCGTTGTTGCTTCGTGAATTAATATGCTTAAATGGGCTAAAGAGAGCTTCTAGCTCCGTTGTTTATATTGATTGGTCAGGCTGGCTTAGCAATGTGCTGGGCGCCATCACGACCAGATTTGGGGTCGTGACAAGTTGGTATCAGAGCCTAGGTTTACTAGGCCTCATGAGTCTTGAGCCGGTTAGTAGATTCTCTTGGATCGGTACGGGGACGCCTGTACTTATCCTCGGGAGGCTGCGAACCTTTAGGAAACACTTCACTTTTCTTGAACTCGGTCGTGCGATCTTGTTGTTCCGAGAACTGAACTTCTATATTCTATTCTCTCGTAGATGGCGAGAACGCGAGCATCAGGACGAGGTGGCCGACCTCCATTGCTACCTGTTAGAGGCCGTGGGCGTGGTCGTGCTAGAGGTAGAGGTAGGGCGGCTGAGGCGGTGCCAGCTGACCCGTCTGTTGTACCAGTTCAGGAGCAGCCCCTAGTGGTTGATGCTCCAGCAGCCCCAGTTCAGGGCCAGACTATATCTATTGATATTCCTGGTCTTCAGGAGACTCTTGCTCAGATATTATCAGTGTGTTCCGGTTTGGCTCGGGTAGTTTCGGCTACCGCTACCGTAGCGACATCTCAGTCAGGGGATGGTCAGCAGACCCTGCAGCTCGCACACCCGACCCGATTGTTCGGGGACTTCAGACGCCGCAGGTCGTCCCCGCTCGGTGGTTGCACCGGTTATTCCTCCAGCCGCACCAGCTCCAGCTCCAGAGCATATGGTTCAAGTTATGCCCGACGACGAGCAGCGTCGTCTTGAGAGATTTGGTAGACTTCAGCCACCCCATTTCGGTGGCGTTGAGGGCGAGGATGCCCAGGGGTTTCTTGGATAAGTGTCGGAGGATGTTGCGGACGGCTGGTATTCTTGAGTCCAACGGAGTTTCATTTACTACTTTTCAGTTCACCGGTCCCGCATTTGATTGGTGGGAAGAGTTTGAGAGGCGTAGGCTCGCTGGAGGAGCACCTCTCACATGGCAGCAGCTTCTCTACTCTCTTTCTAGAGAAATATGTACCTCGGCCTCGTCGCGAGGAGCTACGTCGCCGGCTCGAGTGGTTGGTTCGTGGCGACATGTCCGTGACCCGGAATGAGCTCGGATTCACACAGCTGGCTAGGCATGCCACATGGATGATCCCTAATGATAGGGAGAGGATCGGGAGGTTCATTGATGGCCTCAACTACTCTATCCGCATTCTTATGACCAGAGAGAGAGTTTTGTCATCATCATTTGAGCAGGTTGTGGACATGGCACGCTCCATTGAGGCGGATCGTCGCCGAGAGAGAGAGGAGCGGGAGGCCAAGAGGCCTCGTGGTTTTGGCAGTTTCAGTGGTGCTCCATCTAGAGGGCATTCCCAGCAGAGCAGAGGTTGCTCCTCTAGACCTTCTCATTCAGGCCGCCCAGAGCAGAGCGGAGGTTCTCATGGTCGTGGTCGACAGGGGTTTCAGCAGGGTCAGTCATCACTTAGTGCCCTTCCAGCCCAGGGTGCAGCACCTACTTCATCAGCCCAGGGTTCTTCTGCGGCGAGGGGTTCCCTTCGGTCCCCTTCTCCAGCACCAGGTGCATGTTATGAGTGTGGCGAGTTTGGCCACATGAGGAGACAGTGCCCTCGACTCCGTAGGGACAGGACTCAGCCGAGGGATCAGCCCTCATCTTCCGCACCATCTCGGTCTAGTAGAGGTGGAGGTCAGTCTTCTCGTGGTCGCCCCAGGGGCGAGGAGAGATCTGGTGGAGGCCAGGCATGGTTCTATGCACTTCCTGACAGGCGTGATGCAGTTGCCTCCGATGCAGTGATTACAAGTATCATTTCTGTCTGTCACAGAGATGCCTCTGTTCTATTTGATCCAGGGTCCACATATTCTTACGTGTCCTCTTATTTTGCACATCACTTGGGTGCGACTCGTAGTAGTCTTGATTTACATGTTCGTGTATCCACCCCCGTGGGTGATATGATTGTTGTGGATCGTGTCTATAGATCCTGTGTTATATCTATTTGGGGTCTGGAGACCCAGGCAGATTTGCTATTGTTGGGAATGGTGGACTTTGATGTTATATTGGGTATGGACTGGTTGTCTCCGTACCATGCTATATTGGACTGTCATGCTAAGACAGTTACGTTGGCCATTCCTGGTATTTCTCAGATCGAGTGGCGGGGTTCGACTGATTTCGTCCCTAGCCGTGTTATTTCGTTCTTAAAAGCTCAGAAGATGGTTGAAAAAGGGTGTTTATCGTACTTAGCTTTTGTGAGAGATGTGGGAGCCGAGTCTCCTAGCATTGATTCTGTACCTGTTGTGAGGGACTTCCCAGATGTATTCCCCTCAGACCTGCCGGGCATGCCGCCGGACAGGGATATTGATTTTGGCATTGACTTGGTGCCGGGCACTCAGCCTATATCCATTCCTCCTTATCGGATGGCACCAGCTGAGTTGAAAGAACTGAAAGAGCAACTTCAAGAGCTTCTGGATAAGGGTTTCATCCGCCCTAGTGTGTCTCCGTGGGTGCGCCGGTATTATTTGTTAAAAAGAAAGATGGTTCCATGCGAATGTGTATTGATTATTGGCAATTGAACAAAGTGACAGTGAAGAACAAGTACCCTATACCGCGCATAGATGATTTGTTTGATCAGTTACAGGGTGTGAGGGTGTTTTCTAAGATCGATCTTCGTTCAGGCTATCATCAGCTGAAGATCAGGGACTCGGATATTATGAAGACTGCATTCGGGACCCGATATGGTCATTATGAGTTTCTTGTGATGTCGTTTGGGCTGACCAACGCCCCAGCAGCATTTATGCATCTGATGAACAGTGTGTTCAGGCCTTATTTGGATTCATTTGTGATTGTGTTTATTGATGACATTCTAGTCTACTCCCGTAGTCAGGAGGAGCATGCTCAGTATTTGAGTATTGTGTTGCAGAGATTAAGGGAGGAGAAGCTATATGCTAAATTCTCCAAGTGCGAGTTTTGGCTCGAGTCCGTGGCATTTCTGGGACATGTGGTGTCTCGTGATGGTATTCAGGTTGATCAGAAAAAGATAGAGGCGGTGCGGAGTTGGCCTAGACCGACCTCAGCTACAGAGATCAGGAGTTTTCTTGGTTTGGCGGGATATTATCGCCGGTTTGTTTAGGGATTTTCATCCATTGCTTCTTCATTGACTAAATTGACCCAGAAGGGTGCACCATTCGTGTGGTCGGATGAGTGCGAGGAGAGCTTTCAGAAGCTCAAGACAGCTTTGACCACAGCTCCAGTGTTAGTATTGCCATCACCTTCAGGTTCATATACCATTTATTGTGATGCCTCGAGAGTGGGGATAGGTTGTGTGTTGATGCAGGAAGGTAAGGTGATTGCTTATGCTTCTAGGCAGTTGAAGCCACATGAGAAGAACTATCCTGTTCATGATTTGGAGCTAGCCGCCATTATTCATGCATTGAAGATTTGGAGACACTATTTGTATGGTGTGTCTTGTGAGGTGTATACCGACCACCGTAGTCTCCAGCACTTGTTCAAACAGAAAGACCTTAATTTGAGACAGCGGAGATGGCTGGAGTTGTTGAAGGATTATGACATTACTATATTATATCATCCGGGGAAGGCCAATGTGGTGGCCGATGCTTTGAGCCGGAAGGCGGTCAGTATGGGGAGCTTGGCATATATTCCAGCCGAGGAGAGACCATTTGCTTATGATGTTCAGGTGCTAGCCAATCGGTTAGTGAGGTTAGATATTTCGGAGCCCAGCCGGGTATTGGCTTGTGTTGTATCTCGGTCATCTCTATATGATCGTATTCGTGAGCGCCGGTATGATGATCCACATTTGGCTGTCCTTAGGGACAGAGTTCAGCATGATGATGCTAGAGATGTCACCATTGATAGTGACGGCGTATTGAGGATGCAGGGCCAGATATGCGTGCCCAATGTTGATGGCCTTCGTGAGTTGATTCTGGAAGAGGCCCATAGCTCGCGGTATTTTATCCATCCAGGAGCCGCGAAGATGTATCAAGATTTGAAACAACACTATTGGTGGAGAAAAATGAAAATGGACATTGTCAGACACGTAGCACGGTGCCTCAACTGTCAGCAGGTTAAGTACGAGCATCAGAGGCCCGGTGGTGTATTTCAGCGCATTGCTATTCCTGAGTGGAAATGGGAGAGGATCACTATGGACTTTGTTACTGGACTCCCTCGGACGGCGAGGAAGTTTGATTCCGTATGGGTGATTGTGGATAGACTGACCAAGTCAGCTCACTTCATTCCAGTTAGTACTACCTACTCATCGGAGCGGTTGGCGGCGATCTTTATTCGAGAGATTGTTCGGTTGCATGGAGTTCCAGTGTCTATCATATCCGACAGGGGTACTCAGTTCACTTCTCAGTTTTGGAGAGCATTTCAGCGAGAGATGGGTACGCGGGTTGAGTTGAGTACAACATTTCACCCCCAGACAGACGGACAGTCTGAGCGCACTATTCGGATCTTGGAGGATATGTTGCGAGCTTGTGTGATTGACTTTGGTGGTTCGTGGGACGAGTTCCTACCACTTGCTGAGTTTGCCTACAACAACAGTTATCAGTCGAGTATTCAGATCACCCCGTATGAGGCATTGTATGGCAGACGGTGTAGATCCCCCGTGGGATGGTTTGAGCCTGGTGAGGTTAGATTGATAGGGACCGAGTTAGTCCAGGATGCTCTGGATAGAGCAAAGTTGATCCAGGAGAGGCTTCGTACAGCACAGTCTCGTCAGAAGAGTTATGCGGACCGTAGAGTTCGAGAGTTGTCTTTCATGGTTGGTGATAGGGTATTGTTGAAGGTTTCACCTATGAAGGGTGTTATGAGGTTTGGGAAGAAAGGAAAGTTGAGTCCCGGGTACATTGGTCCTTTTGAGATACTTAAGAGGGTTGGAGAGGTGGCATATGAGTTAGCTTTGCCGCCCAGATTATCCAGCGTTCATCCAGTATTCCATGTGTCTATGCTCCGGAAGTACATTGGAGATCCGTCTCATATATTAGACTTCAGTACCATTCAACTTGATGGTGATTTATCCTATGATGTGGAGCCTATTGCTATTTTGGGTCGTCAGGTGAGAAAATTGAGGTCTAAGGAGATTGCATCAGTTAAGGTTCAGTGGAGAGGTCGACCCGTGGAGGAGGCCACTTGGGAGATCGAGCGGGAGATGCGAGGCAGATATCCTCACTTGTTTGCCACTTCAGGTATGTTTCTTGACCCGCTCGAGGACGAGCGTTTGCTTAAAAGGGGGAGAATGTGACGACCCGTCTCGTCGTCACGAGAATTACCACCCCGTTATGTTGTAAATACATGTTTTATGATTTTATATCAGTGTTAGAGTCTATCGGGTGAGTTAGGAGTGAATTGGATTGAAAATGAGGCATATAGCCTTTTTGAAGGAACTTGAATAAGGAAAGTCAACCCGGAGTTGACTATTTGGTTAGAGGGCTCGGAATCGGATTCTGATGATTCGGTTAGTTCCGGGAGGTGATTTGTGACTTAGGGGAGCGATCGGAATTGAATTTGGAGGCCCGGTGTAGTTTTAGGCTTGAATTGGCTAAGGTTGAATTTTGGCGAAATCCTAACGATAGGTGAGATTTTGATCCGGGGGTCGGAATGGAATTCCGACAGTTGCAGTAGCTCCGTTAGGTGATTTTGGATGTGCCTGCAAAATTTCAGGTCATTCGGACGTCGTTTGGTCGGGTTTTTGATCGAATGTGTAATTCGGAAAGTTTTAAGAAATTTAGGCTTGAATCCGTGTGTAATTGGTGATTTTGATGTTTAGGATGGTGTTTTTATGATTGGAACAAGTTCGTATCGTGTTTTGGGGTATGTTGGTGGTTTTTGTTGGGGTCCCGGGGGCCTCGGGGTGAATCCGGACCATCATCCGGCATTTGGAAGCAAGAAAAGACCTGCTGTAATCTGCAGATCACTGGGCAGTATTTTGGCCTTCGCGTTCGCGAGGGCAAGGCCCGCGTTCGCGTAGGCCAGGTCCAGCATGCTTCGCGGACGCATGAGTGAAGGTCGCGTTCGCGTATGAGGGAGTTAGGACGCATCGCGTTCGCGTGGGTTTAGGCCGCAATTGCGAAGAAGGAATTGGCGAGGCCACGCGTTCGCGTGGGAGACTACGCGTTCGTGTAGAGTAATAATCCGGAGGCTGGGAAGTTGACCTTTGCGAACGCGTGAAGGAGTGACGCGTTCGCGATGAAGAAGAGGAAAGGGGCATCGCGTTCGCGTGAGAGGCGTCGCGAACGCGATGAAGAAAATAGGCTGGCAGTGAAGTTAAGTTCAGAACAGAACAGGTCGCGGGTTTAATACCCAAAACCCCCATTTTTGAGTTCCAAGAGAAGAAATTGACGGGAGATTGCTGGGAAATCATCGGGGCTTCGTTGGAGGTAAGTTTTGTGGCTTAATTACATCATTTTAACATGAAATCCTTGGTTAAATTTCTGTAAATGGAAGATTAAAGGTGGGTTTGAGCCCTAGGCCTAAATTAAAGAAAAACACCGATTTGAGTGGGCAAATGGAGTCCGATTTTGGTAAATTTTATATGCCTAGACTCGTATCGAGATGAGGATTCCGAATATGTGACTTTTGTAATTTTTTGACAAGCGTACCGAAAGTCGGGTTTTGACAACTTTGGGAATTTTGATGTAAATTGAGTTATATTGATTGGGTGTCGTCCCATTGGCCTAATTTGTTGTGTTTCTACTGTATTTGATCAGATTCTACGCGTGCAGAGCTTGATTCTCGTGGCAAGAGCATTGCGGAGTAGTCGTCGCGCCGTATTGAGGTGAGTAATAGATGTGGGTGATGACCAGCGGGTTCGAAACGTACTCTCTTGTGAGTGCGGGGTCAATTGTGATTGGGGACTATAGCTTAGTCCGACTTGTTGATACTCTGTATTATGATATTAGGCTATTCTTGAGCCGTCGAACCTCCTTCTCGGATGGTTTTATACTATATATTGTGATATTGGCCACTCTTGAGCCGAGGAACCCCCTTCTTGGGCGGTTGAGTATACTTGTGGGCCGTGAGCCGGTTATTGGATCCCGCGAGGATCGTTATCATTGTCTTATCATATTGACATGTTAGTTACTACCAGTCCGTAGCTATTTCTGTTATCATGCTATTTCCAATCTCTGGAACTTGGTATTACTGTTTTCCAACTGAATAATGATAAAAAGGGTTTTCAAAACTACTTTTGAGCCTCCGAGGCAGTATTTGCATATTAGCTGACTGGTAGTGGATCGGGTTGCGCGCCGCAGCGGTATATATGTTGGATCGGACTGCACGCCGCAGTAATATTGTGCTTGGGCTGTAGGAGCCCCTCCGGAGTCTGAACCCCCACAGTGAGCACGGGTACCCAAATTGGATCGGGCTAAGCGCCGTAGCGGTCATTTCATGCATTGCATTGCATTTAGCTACACCTGCTAGCTGTTATACTTGTTGTTGATATTGTTGGCTCTCTACTGTTGATATTGAACTGTTACAGGGTATTAAATACAGCTTTACATTGTGCTTTACTGTGGATTTCTTATCTACGTTGTCTTACCCTTGTTTATTACCACTGAGTCTGGCAGTACTCATTTTACTCCCTGCACCTTGTGTGCAGATCCAGGTACCTCTCAGCAGACTTGATTCGGTAGCTACTCGGAGGCATTGTGCGGGATAGTCGAGGTAGCTGCAGCATCCGCAGGACCTGACTCCCCTTCTAGCTATCATTTCTTATCTTGTTGTCTTTCCTTTCCGCACCGAGTTTGTTATAAACTTTATTACACTTATGTTCTTTAGAGGCTCATAACTCTTGACCCTTGGTCTATGGGAGTTGATGTATTATGGGACTTGGTTCCCCGTTTTCGTTATATGTATCGTTGTTGCTTCGTGAATTAATATGCTTAAATGGGCTAAAGAGAGCTTCTAGCTCCGTTGTTTATATTGATTGGTCAGGCTGGCTTAGCAATGTGTTGGGCGCCATCACGACCAGATTTAGGGTCGTGACATAAAGAAAAGTTAGAACATCATTGTAGGTATTATTCAGGAACATTTACAAACCCGGAAATAAAATGGGAAATTAATAGAAAAGAATTATATGCAGTATATAAATGTTTATTGGCATTTGAACCATATATTGTATATAATAATTTTATTATAAGAACAGATAATACACAAGTAAAATGGTGGCTAACCAGGAAGATACAAGATTCACTTACAACAAAGGAAATACGAAGGCTTGTATTGAATATACTGAATTTTACATTTACAATTGAAGTAATTAGTACTAACAAAAATATGATTGCAGACTACCTATCAAGACAAAGCTACACAAACTGAAGAAATAGATACAACAAAAGATATGATCTCAATCCTTGAGAAATTATCCTCTCAAATGGATAATATGGGAACGAGAATACAAAAGCTAGAAGATGCCAAAAATCTAAGTCAACAGCATGACTCTAAAGATGCGGATATAAGTCAATCGGAAGACTATAAAATTCCAGAGCTACAAGGTGACGTTGGGAAACACCTTAAAACCCATAACATGTGTTTTGATACAGCTGCAGGAAGTTCATCTACAAACAAAGGAGTTAGAAATACAAACATGAACAAGATATTTGACAAACCATATACACCTAAAATACCAAAAGACCCATTATTCGTACCTCCACAAATGACATCATATTTAGAAAGCATAAACCAAGAAAAGAAAGTTTACAATCATATAACCATATCATATATAGAAAATATTCACAAAATACATACATATCTAAACCTCAATCCAAGATCGAAAACTACCAGAGAACAAACCCAAGACTTCATAACCCAAAAACTACAAGGATACAATAGGGTAATAGCACAACCAAAAACAAATGCTAACCTAGTAAAAACATGTTATAGTTATGGACTATTAAGTACAGTATACACATACGATGGAGAAGAGATATCGACTATACCAGAATTATACAAGGCATTTACAAACTTCAAAAGAGTTACAAAAGGAAACTTATTCTTTATAAAATTCTATACCGCACCAGCAGAAATATTATATGACGAAATAAAACCAGTCATACAAGTAATCAAAATAGGATTCACAAAGGATATGCTTATACCAGAGGAGATAGGACAACAACAAGAAATACCAAAATGTGAAATACCCAGCTTTTATGCAAACAAAAGAATTATTGCAATATCTACAATCATCAATGAGCTAGCACACAATTATCTAAACGGAAATGCTATTTGGAGTTATTATTCAAGAGAGCAATTATTAATATATTCAAATTCAAAGGAACAACGACAATCAGATATCGAAGAAATCCAAAAATTGATTATGTCTCTACTAAATCCAGAAAGACAACCTACAACCAGAGCATTAAGGAAAGAATTTATCTCAGAAGATTTATTAGCAAGATACTGCAGAATAATCAGTCAAAAATATCCAGACCATTTATGTTCAAAATGTCACGGAGAAGATAATGTAATTCCAGAAGTCCAGTTAGAATAATTGAAGAAGATAGTGGAAGATAACTCAAAAGACAAGAAAGTCGTAAAGAAAAAGAAGAAAGAGACATAAAGAAGAAATGAACAAAAGAAGACAAAGCGGCCGACAAGATACAAAGAAGAAGATAAAGGAGAAAGAGAAATAAAGAGAAAGAAGACAAAGCGGATAATAATGTAGAAGAAATATTTGCTTTTCTTTATGTAAAGTTCTTTGTTTTTATGTAAAAATGTCAGAGTCGTAGAAGTCGTAGTCGTAAATAGTAAGAGTCAAGTTACTATTCATGAATAGTAAAGGCCAATGAATAGTAAAGGCCAATGAATAGTAAGAGTCAGATGTGAATAGTAAGAGTCAAATGTGAATAGTAAGAGTCACCTTACTTCTCTATATAAAGAAGTAAGTAGATAGAAGAAAGATATCCTCAGAATTCGAAATATTATCATAAATAAAAATTCTCTTTTCAAAAACTCTCTCAAATAAGCTATAAGATTCAACAAATTATGTCGAAGGAAATACAAAGTCAGGTAAAATCATTTATGATTATGTCTAGCTAAATTCTTATATTCCTGATAATCGTCTTATAATACTATAGTTTTCATCATGTTATAGTAATGTTATAAAAGATAATTTGAGTAAGTTTGCCATGGAAGTATGCTTTAAGTAGTAACCTAGGCTAAGTCACTCCTAATGGGAAACCGGTGAGGCGAGGAGATGCCGTTTAGGGAAGTACCGCAGTTGAGGACATTGCTAGGGTAAATGATTAGAGCAAAGGGCCATGGTAGTGACCAAAAAATTGTTTCTTATATCTTATTATTATATAATGAATATGATAGTAAAGTAAGAAGATTAGAAGGAATACCATAAGAACATTAGAAATACATAAAATAATGATAACATACCTACTAGATGAAATGGCAGATAATTATAAGATATTAATCTTTTATGTATTTAAAAAAATAACCGAACCTGAAATAAGAAAAAATATATAGAATAAAATTCAAAAATATGAAAATCTAGTTTTAACAGAAATAATTAACCAAGAATGGAACGAAGAACTAGAAGAACTAGAAGAAGCCTATAATAATGACGAACTAGAAAGAATATATAATTATGACTATACAAATACATGGGACTCAGGACCTGAAACAGACTAAAATATGGTAAATTACGAATATTTAAGTTATTGGACAGAAACTATGCTTGAAATAAGTAAAACCGAACAAAATATGAAAAATGATTTAGATAATTATATGCAAACTAAAAAAATCAGACACATAAAGTCATTAAATAAAAATATAGAAAAATTACTGTTACTAAAAACGTTAGCTAAAAAAAATTATAACTTAGCATTTAACCAGCAATGAATCAAAAATCTAATCAATTATCAACACAGTTAGTAACTAGACCATCGCGATCGCGTGAAAGGGAGACGCGTTCGCGTAGAAGAAATCCAGCGGCTGGGGAAAATGAACTTCGCGGACACGTGACAGGGCGTCGCGTTGGCGATGAAGTAATCGAACAGGCCATCGCGTTCGCGTGAGAGACATCGCGAACGCGTAGAGTTAAATTCCCAGGCAGTGAGTTTAATTGTAGAATAGAGGGCTCACGGGTTCATATACCCAAAAACATAGCACAGAAGGAAAACTCTTCGACCACAACTGTCGAACCTGTCGATCTAGGATAGCTACCGGCTCCTCCTCATAGGACAGATCTTTGTCCAATTGGACAGTGCTGAAATCTAACACGTGCGACGGATCGCCGTGATATTTTCGAAGCATGGACACATGAAACACTGGATGTACAGCTGATAAGCTAGGTGGCAAGGCAAGTTTATATGCCACCTCTCCCACACGATCAAGAATCTCGAATGGTCCAATAAACCTAGGGCTAAGTTTGCCCTTCTTTCCAAATCTCATCACGCCCTTCATAGGCGATACTCGGAGCAATACTCGCTCCCCTACCATGAAAGCTATATCTCTAACCTTGCGATAAACCTAGCTCTTTTGCCTGGACTGAGTTGTGCGAAGCCTTTCTTGAATAATCTTGACTTTATCTAAGGCCTCCTGAACTAAATCCGTGCCAAATAACCGAGCTTCTCCCGGTTCAAACCATCCAACCGGAGAACGAAACCACCTACCATACAATGCTTCATAAGGAGCCATCTGAATGCTCGATTGATAATGTCACAACCCCAAATCCGGTCGTGATGGCGCCCAGCACACTGCTAGGCCAGCCTGACCAATTAACAACAATCACGGAGCCATAAGCTCACTTTATCCAATTTAAGCATACGGAAATAATTCAACAATGATAGATACATATTAAAAATAGGGAACCAAGTCCCAATACGTGCCAACTCCCATAGACCGAAGGGTCAAGAGTCATGAGCCTCTACGGAATATACAAGTGTAAATAGTGAATATAATTGTGCACAAGTGTGGGATGATCAGAACAAAAAATATAGACAAACTGGAGAATCAGGTCCTGCGAACGCTGGCAGCTACCTCGACTGTCCAAAATCACTACCGAGCTGCAATGGAATCAGCTCTGTTGTAATGTACCTGGATCTGCATACAAGGTGCAAGGAGTCGGTGTGAGTACTTCCAACTCAGCGGTAATAAAAGTAAATAATGCTGAAGGGAAGAAAACCACGCAAGGCACTATCTCTTGCTACACAATACGGAACTATCATTAAACTTCAAAACACTATCATTTTATTCCTTTTCAGCATATGTGAGTAGATTATTTAGAAATCTCAATTTTTAGCTACTTTCTTTCAATATAACATACCAATACCTGGGAGAATCTCAAGCAGTGCAAGTCAGCACTCAAATCAGCCTCTCGGGCTCAGCACTCCTTAACAATTTATACCAGGAGATCCGGTCAATAAAGCAACAAATGCACATGTGCCAGTAAAGTATGAGTGCTAAACTGTTATGCCACATAGTACACGTAAACCAATGTATGTATGCCATGCAATGCATAGTCCACTACGGCGTGTAGCCCGATCCTTTTGGGTACCCGTGCTCACTATGGGTGTCCAGACTCCGGAGGGGCTCCTACAGCCCAAGCACAATAATAATATCACACCTGCTGCGGCGCGCAGCCCGATCCGTATACCACTGCGGCGTGCAATCCGATCCATGCATGTGTATGCATATGCTCACATAAATTGTCATGCCCTAACATATGGCCCTCGGCCCCGATCAGTCTAACAAATAGTCAAGAAAACCCTACGGGCAACAATATCATGTTAGCTCACAGCTAAAAATGTTATTAAGACCTTGTTCAAGTTTTTCATAACCTTATAAAAATGTTGAATAGTAAAATACCATTTTTAAACCTTAAATTTAGATAAAATATGCACAGTGTTATCAAGACAATGATACCAATCCCTGAAGGATCCAAATTCATTTCCACTGTACCATCATAACATAGAACTGAGATCGCGTCTCGCATTATAGAAATAGAGTACATGACTCCTTCTCGAAAGGTCATAACATCACGTGGTCTTGCCACGATTCGTGATTCTATTCCAACATTATTATTCATGAGGCACCTCAAGCCACCAAGCTCAATACGGTTAGCCACACACATATCTAGGTCTTGAACCCAAGCAATCAACCTCACCCACGGTGAAACAATTAACGTATGCTATTAAATCCTGAAAGGACACAACCGATGTGCCATTCGCCAAGCGATACTCAAAACGGACTTTTCCTCAGAAGCGAGGAAGTATTGTATACCAGGTAGCATATAACTAACTATATTTTCACAATATTTTGTTGCGGCGTGCAACCCGTTCCAATGACATACCCGTGGCGGCGTGCCAACCGATCCAGATACCATAGCTATGGCGGCGTGCCACCCGATCCACGCATAAATCTCGCAAAAGGAAATGCATAATGAGTCGAATTTTCTAATTACAGTAAACATATATATATAGCCTCAATCTCGGCCACATGAAACGCATTTGACAACGTTTCTCAATACTGGAACTGAATCAATGGTAGATACCTCTACACTAACATCCGCCACTAAGGTCCAATTGACAAAGCAATGCCTACCAGCCGTCCGCTAGTCCTGGGTACAACTACTTTGTTGGAGCATACTCTGATGTTTTCTGCTACGCAATTTGTGCCATTTTTCCGACATAGCCCATATCACATTAGTCTAGACAATCTGACCCATGACAACCAGTCAGCAATCAAATATCATAATCCGAATTCGTCTTATCAAGTAATAAGAGAGAGCCACTAGGGCTTCCGATTTCCAATAACCGCTAAACGGTACCGGTACACACGACATACCATCGCTGCTTAGGCGGGTTACAAGAACTTCTAGTCTCCAACACACATATAACACATGAATCACCATGTTGGATTCCGTACTTCACCATACAAATACATAACGCACATCAAGCGTCCATTCATACCACGAAAACCATTCAGAAATTTCACTATGCCATCAACGACTCAATTATTTTAGTCGATCCAACAAGAGAATACCACCATACCACTGGATATTATCAGTTTACATTACCTTGTCCCTTTGCACCATATACCCTGCCAAATTACTAGAATAGCAGTACCATTTTCTTAAATCATCAGCAGCTGTCCGCGCTGCACCTGCAGCTGTCGGCGCTGCTCAATAATTTTATTGACTTCCCATATATTATGAACTGATCTCAAAACCTAGAATATACCATTATCAACTTTCCATAACACATCGTGTATACCATATCAAACTAAGACAACATGGAAATTCATATCCCTTTCCTCCGCCTCAACATCGGCGCACTCCACTAGCCAAGTACTTTCGTTATCCCATATAGAAGAAAAACTCATTACACATTCCACGCTTCGCATACCGACAGGAATATACTCATTTTCAAACCATGATAAAACACATCACAAACTATTTCTTCCCATTCGTTGCATAAGTTTAACTGCCAGGACCGAGTCCTTATACCCATATCAAGTTACACAACTGCCAGCACTCAAGAGCTTTGCTGCAATGTCTGCAAGACTCATTACTTCAACCACATACCAGGAATCAATCGTATTCCTTTTTATACCATTCTGGTTTATTAACAAGTTGTTCCATTTACCCAGTTTCCTTTCTAATTCATCATTAATTTCATATCAGCCTTTACTGTAGTACGACAATGCCTCAACCCTTTTTACCACACAAGACTCGTACACAAGACCACACGGTCTAAGACCCATAGGCCACCGAATACTCCCTCAATGTTTCCCAAAAGAACCACATTCCACCACACTTTATTTTGATGAAATTCCCGCGATTGTTAAATTTTTATCATTACTTCCCAATGCGGATACGTAGAATCCCATCATTCACATAATATAACACAAGCCTTGATCTTTTCTAACGAAACCGCCATCTTTAGCCACATACACAATCTTAAGGCACCTGACTGTTACAAGCAAAATCTTGAACACTGCAAAACCATTCTCGGGCATCATTCACCCTTATTCAGCTGTAATTCAACTGTCCTATTGCGTAGAACCACTCGTGTTTTGTTAGAACTCTGACATCGCAGAACATGATTACTTACAGATACAATCAGCTATCTTTCTTTCCTATACGGTGAATATTCTTTACCAACAGCAGTTCAAAACACCCTAGTACTTCATCAGATCTACGAAGCACCATAACCTTTACCAGAATTTCCCAACATACTTAGAGACAGAATCAACATAGCACACAATAGTGCAATCGGTTAATCAATAGCAACCTCCCCAACTTAGCTCGAAGCCATTCATCAAAGCACTTTCAACCACTCATATCATTATTACTCAAGTGATGCCGAAATGTTAATATGAGATTAAACTCAAGTCATTTACAAGCCCTGGACAGAGACTCAAATCATCAGAGACCTTAGCTCTTCTGCAATTCTTGCAGATATACATGCACCACCAATAAGCCCACTCTCTTTAGGTGACATAAATCTTTCTAAGTCCCAAATTTTTCAAACATTTCGGCAGAGTTTCCTTTGTAAATTGGCCTATCCACCTACCAGAGAATCACCAAACCATTCTAACAATACATCCACAACTCAACAAGATATCACAATGTATTTCAACAACATTAAGTCTCAATACTATACGAATCATATTATCATAGTTTATACTTGAACATGCGCTGTACCTGCTCGAATCATAACACATATCAAAATCACTTTAGTCTTCCTGAGTTTAAACTCGTTCCACTACACATAAGGCACTTTACCTTCCAATTACGAGATATGATAATTATTTCTCACGCCCATAGCTAGGGCTACATATCAAATCACAATAAGAACTGAATACCCTACAGCTCTCCCATTATCAAACTGCCATTTGCACAATAAGGATCAGTACCGATCGTATGAACTTCATAATACCGACTCGCAAAATTAATACCTTGGTGCTCAAGCCATAAACAAGGATCCGGCCTCAAGTCCTCTCGACTGGCCCAACATGAACTCATGGAGATTATATCTCGCCCCTCGTTCGAGGAAATCACAAGCCATAAGGCAATCACATTACTGAGCGCTCGATGCGTACACGGACGTGTGGAAGGAATTTCAAAAATTATATCTCAAGCTAAATCAAGTGCGCACGATAAGAATTCCAAGAAATGTGAAGTGTTTCCTAAAGGTTCGCAGCCTCCCGAGGATAAGTACAGGCGTCCCCGTACCGATCCACAAGACTCTACTAACCGGCTCAAGACTCACGAGGCCTAGTAAACCTAGGCTCTGATACCAACTTGTCACGACCCCAAATCCGGTCGTGATGGCGCCCAACACACTGCTAGGCCAGCCCGACCAATTAACAACAATCACGGAGCCATAAGCTCACTTTATCCAATTTAAGCATACGGAAATAATTCAATAGTGATAGATACATATTAAAAACAGGGAACCAAGTCCCAACACGTGCCAACTCCCATAGACCGAAGGGTCAAGAGTCATGAGCCTCTACGGAATATACAAGTGTAAATAGTGAATATAACTGTGCACAAGTGTGGGATGATCAGAACAAAATATAGACAAACTGGAGAATCAGGTCCTGCGAACGCTGGCAGCTACCTCGACTGTCCAAAAGCACTCCCGAGCCGCAATGGAATCAGCTCTGCTGTAATGTACCTGGATCTGCACACAAGGTGCAGGGAGTCGGGTGTGAGTACTTCCAACTCAGCGGTAATAAAAGTAAATAATACTGAAGGGAAGAAAACCACGCAAGGCACTATCTCTTGCTACACAATACAGAACTATCATTACACTTCAAAACACTATCATTTTATTCCTTTTCAGCATATGTGAGTAGATTATTTAGAAATCTAAATTTTTAGCTACTTTCATTCATTATAACATACCAATACCTAGGAGAATCTCAAGCAGTGCAAGTCAGCACTCAAATCAGCCTCTCGGGCTCAGCACTCCTTAACAATTTATACCAGGAGATCCTGGTCAATAAAGCAACAAATGCACATGTGCCAGTAAAGTATGAGTGCTAAAATGTTATGCCATGTAGTACACGTACACCAATGTATGTATGCCATGCAATGCATATGACCGCTACGGCGTGTAGCCCGATCCTTTTGGGTACCCGTGCTCACTGGGGGTGTCCAGACTCCGGAGGGGCTCCTACAGCCCAAGCACAATAATAATATCACACCTGCTGCGGCGCGCAGCCCGATCCGTATACCACTGCGGCGTGCAGTCCGATCCATGCATGTGTATGCATATGCTCACATAAATTGTCATGCCCTAACATATGGCCCTCGGCCCCAATCAGTCTAACAAATAGTCAAGAAAACCCTACGGGCAACAATATCATGTTAGCTCACAGCTAAAAATGTTATTAAGACCTTGTTCAAGTTTTTCATAACCTTACAAAAATGCTGAATAGCAAAATACCATTTTTAAACCTTAAATTTAGATAAAAATATGCACAGTGTTATCAAGACAATGATACCAATCCCTGAAGGATCCAAATAATCGGCACGAAGCCCAAGCATGATAATTAGTCCAATTCATTTCAACAATTAGGTGTTATTATTTATTACGTGGGACGGACCAAGTCACAATCCCCAATGGTGCTCTACCCCACGCCCGTTATCCGGCGTGCAAGTCACCTCGACACAGCACTAAGATGTGCAAGTCCGGGGTTTACTAACCCTCGGGACATCATTTACAAGTATTACCCACCTCGAACCGACGAAAGCTCATGCCCGCGACGCCTTAGCTCTTCGAACCGGCATCCACACACGTCAAAACTAGCACAAATCAGTACAAATATATCAAAATAGGCTAATGGAACATCACCCAATCGAAAGAACTCGAAAAATATCAGAAATCACGAAATTTGAAAAAACCCGAGCCTCGGGCCCACATCTCGAAAAATTTCGAAACTCATATTTCCAGAACCCTTGTCTCGCCATGAGTCCATACATATAAACTTTACAAAAATCGGAGTTCGATTGGCTTTTCAAAACCCAAATTTTCGTTTTCAATATCTAGGCCACAATTCTTCACAATTTCTACTCAAATTCATGAAGATTGATGTTAATTCTACCATAAAATGATGTTTTTGAGTCAAGAAACTTACCTCCGATGAATACCCGATGATTTCTCAGTGATTTCCTCGAGTTTTCTTCTCTCTAGGGCTAAAAATTGTGTTTTGGGTTAATGAACCCGTGAGCCTTCTGTTCTGTGATTTAATTCACTGCCAGACCCGTTTGCTCTACGCGTTCGCGTGAGCTTCCACGCGTTCGTGATGCCCAGTTCCCTTTTACTCATCGCGAATGCGACGCCTACCACGCGTTCGCGATGCTCAACTTTGGCTTACCCTACGCGAACGCGAACTCCCCCACGCGTTCGCGATGAACAAAATTCCCAGCGCCTATTTTCCTTCTACGCGTTCGCGATACTCCTCCCGCGAACGCGAAGCCTCACCCTCACGCACCTACGCGAACGCGATCGCGAAGCTCAAAACCCCTGGCCTACGCGAACGCGACACCCCTGCTCGCGAACGCGATGCTTTGATCCGCCTGGCCTTCGCGAACGCGGCCCATGCCATGCGAAGGCGAAGGCTTAATGCCTGGGCAGTAACCTGCAATTTACAGTAGACCTTTCCAAGTTCAAAATGCCCGATTGATGGTCCGAAATCCTCCCGAGGCCCCCGGGACCCCAACGAAAACCACCAACATACTCCAAAACATGATACGAACTTATTCCAATCATAAAAACACCATCCTAAACATCAAAATCACCAATTCCACACGGATTCAAGCCTAAATTTCTTCAAAACTTTCAAAACTAACATTCAATCCAAAACCCGATCAAACGACGTCCGAATGTCCTGAAATTTTGCGGACATATCCAAAATCACATAACGAAGCTACAGAAATTGTCGAAAATTCCATTCCGACCCCCGGATCAAAATCTCTCCTCCCATCCGGTTTTTGCCAAAATTCAACCTTCGCCAATTCAACCCTAAAACTACACCGGACCTCCAAATTCAATTCTGATTGCTTTCCTAAGTCATAAATGATCCCCCGAAACTAGTCGAATCATCCAGAATCTGATTCCGAGCACTCTAACTCGATAGTCAACTCTAGGTTGACTTTCCATATTCAAACTTCCTTCAAACATGCTATTTGCTTCATTTTTAATTCAATTCACTCCTAACTCACCCGATGGGTTCTAACACTGATATAGAAGCATAAGATATGTTAATGCAAGGTAACGGGGTGGAAATTTCTGTAACGACGGGCCAGGTCGTTACAGATAACTATTATTATAAGCAAACTCTGCCAAATGCAGGAATTGATCCCACGAACCTCCAAAATCAATAACACACGCCCGTAGCATATCTTCCAGTATCTGAATAGTCCTCTCGGACTGACCATCCGTCTGGGGATGAAAGGCTGTACTTAGCTGAACTTGCGTGCCCAACTCTCGTTGAACCGTCTTCCAGAAATGTGAGGCAAACTGTGCACCTCGATCTGAAATAATAGAGATTGGCACGCCATGAAGGCGAACGATCTCCCTGATATAAATCCCAACTAACCTCTCGGATGAATAGGTAGTGGCAATAGGAACAAAATGAGCTGACTTGGTCAGCCTATCAACAATCACCCAAACAGCATCAAACTTCTTCCGAGTCTTCGGAAGTCCCGAAACGAAATCCATCGTGATTCGCTCCCACTTCCATTCGGGAAGTTCAATTCTCTGAAATAAACCGCCAGGTCTCTGATGTTCATACTTAACCTGCTGACAATTAAGGCACCGTGCCACATAACCAAATTGGGGGGTTGGGTCGGGTATAGCTCCGATTAGCTCTGTTATAGGTCGTTTAGATTGATTACTTACTAACTGTGTTGGTAATTGATTAGATTTTTGATTGATTGCTGGTTAAATGCTAAGTTATAATTTTCTTTAGCTAAAGTTTTTAATAACAATAATTTTTCTATATTTTTATTTAATGACTCTATGTGTGTGATTTTTTTTTTAGTTTGTATATAATTATCTAAATCATTTTTCATATTTTGTTCGGTTTTAGCTATTTCAAGCATAGTTTCTGTCCAATAATTTAAATATTCGTAATTTATCATATCTTAGTCTGTTTCGGGTCCTGAATCCCATGTATTTGTGTAGTCATAATTATATACTCTTTCTAGTTCGTCATTATTATAGGCTTCTTCTAGTTCTTCTAGTTCTTCACTCCATTCTTGGTTAATTATTTCGGTTAAAACTAGATTTTCATATTCTTGAATCTGATTCCATATACTTTTTTCTAATTTCAGGTTCGGTTATCTTTCTAAGTATATAAAAAATTAATATCTTATAATTATCTACCATTTCGTCTAGTAGGTATGTTATCATTATTTCATGTATCGCTATTATTCTTATGATATTCCTTCTAATCTTCTTACTTTACTATCATATTCATCATATAATAATAAGATATAAAGAACAATTTTTCCGGTCACTACCATGGCCCTTTGCTCTAATCATTTACCCTAGGAATGTCCTCAACTGCGGTACTCCCCTAAACGGCATCTCCTCGCTTCACCGGTTTCCCATTAAGAGTGACTTAGCCTAGGTTTAATTTTAGCATACTTCCATGGCAAACTTGCTCAAATTATTCTTTATAGCATTACTATAACATGATGAAAACTATAGTATTATAAGATGATTATCAGGAATATAAGAATTTAGCTATGCATAATCATAAATGATTTTACCTGACTTTGTATCTCCTTTGAGTTCGACATATTTTGTTGAATCTTATAGCTTGTTTGAGAGATTGTTTATGAAAGAAAGAATTTTTATTGATTTCTAATTTTTCGATATAAAGAGAGAATTCTCTTTTTTCCGATATCTTTACATCTTTCTACTTGCTCGTTTATATAGAGGAGTAAGATGACTCTTACTATTCACATGACCTTTACTATTCATTGGCCTTTACTATTCATGAATAGTAACTTGACTCTTACTATTTACGACTATGACTTCTTCGACTCTGACTTTTTTACATAAAAAACAAAGAACTTTACATGAAGAAAAGTTAATATTTCTTTTACATCATTATCCGCTTTATCTTTTTTCTCTTTATGTTTCTTTCTGCTTTATCTTCTTTGTATCTTGTCGGCCGCTTGGTCTTCTTTTGATCATTTATGTCTCTTTCTTCTTTTTCTTTACGACTTTCTCGTCTTTTCTCTTTGTCTTCTTTTGATCATTTCTTCTTTAATTATTCTAACTGGACTTCTGGAATTACATTATCTTCTCCGTGACATTTCGAACATAAATGGTCTGGATATTTCTGGTTGATTATTCTGCAGTATCTTGCTAGTAAATCTTCTGAGATAAATCCTTTCCTTAATGCTCTGGTTGTAGGTTGTCTTTCTGGATTTAATAGAGACATAATCCATTTTTGGATTTCTTCGATATCCGATTGTCGTTGTTCCTTTGAATTTGAATATATTAATAACCGGTCTCTTGAATAATAACTCCAAATAGCATTTCCGTTTAGATAATTATGTGCTAGCTCATTGATGATTGTAGATATTCCAATAATCCTTTTGTTTGCATAAAAGCTGGGTATTTCGCATTTAGGTATTTCTTGTTGTTGTTCTATCTCTTCTGGTATAAGCATATATTTTGTGAGTCCTATCTTGATTACTTGTATGACTGGTTTTATTTCGTCATACAATATTTCTGCTGGTGCGGTATAGAATTTTATAAAGAATAGGTTTCCTTTTGTAACTCTTTTGAAATTTATAAATGCCTTTTATAATTCTGGTATGGTTGATATCTCCTTTCCATAATATGTGTATACTGTACTCAATAGTCCATAACTATAGCATGTTTGTACTAGGTTGGCATTTGTTTTTGGTTGTGCTATTAGCCTATTGTATCCTTGTAGCTTTTAGGTTATAAAGTCTTGGTTTGGTTCTCTGGTAGTTTTCGATCTTGGATTGAGGTTTAGATATGTCTGTATTTTGTGAATATTTTCTATATATGATCTGGTTATATGATTGTAAGCTTTCTTTTCTTGGTTTAGTGTAACACCCCGCCAAACACACAGCAGCGGTGATGCCGGCCGTGCCACCGAACACACAACAGTAACAAGCAGCCTAAGGAATTGTTACCCTTGGGCATAGGAGCATTCCACGCATAGCTGCAGCTACTGGGAATCGAACCTAAGACCCAAGGCTTTTCAGGGATTTTACTCCCTCACCTCTCACCAATTGAGCTATAAGAGGTTTCCATCGGTATTTGGGTATTGTAGGCAACTGCACTAAATAAAGAATGTTATTGTGGTCATATGAGTAAAGTGATGCGAAGTGTAAATTCAACAAAGTTATGCATTAATGTTTGGGTACAAAGTGTGGAGATTGATATGGTGGTCGAATGATGGAAACAGACTTGGCAGGAAATTCAGGGTGTTGGAATTTGGCCTAATGGCTTATTCGCTTGAATAAAGAATTATATAGCTAATGTGCTCAACTAAGTAGTGGTAGAACGGGAAGGTGTGCGATGTGTTAAACAAGTTATTTGAGACTACATCATTGTAGTTCTCAGCACGTTCGAGGACGAACGTATGTTTAAGTGGGGGAGATTGTAACGACCCGACCAGTCGTTTTGAGCCCCGACGCGTCATTCAGCAGATTGAGGCCATGAATAGCTTCATCTCAGGTATATTGACTTGTGTGTATGGTCAGAATTAAAATTCAGGAAGTTTGGAGTCAAATCTAATTGGAAATTCTCATTTTGAAAGCTTAAAGTTGAAGAAATGAACTAGGATTGGAATTTTGAGTAAACGACCTCAAAATTGGGATCTAAATGTTCCAGCATGCTCGTATGATGATTTTGAACTTGGGTGTATGTCCGGATTTGGTTTTTGATAACCCGTGAGCATTTCGGCGTATATGGTGGAAGTTAGTATTTTAGAAAAATTTCATAAATTTGGGTTGGAAGGCATTTCAGAGTTATAGATGTCCATTTGGGATTCCGAGTCTGGGAATAGATCCGTATGGTGATTTTGGAGTTGGGAAAGCAATCGGAAGTGAATTCGGATGTCCGGAGGTCATTTTGAAGTCATTTGGCTAAATATAGGAATTTGAAGGTTTATGAGAAAATTCTACCGGAAGTGAAAATTTTGATATCGGGGTCAGAATGCGATTCCGAAAGTTGGTACAAGTCCGTAATGTCGAATGTGGCTTGTGTGCAAACTTTGAGACAATTCAGATCGATTTTGGTAGGAAAGGGGACAATTAATCTCTTTAAGGAAAGCTTAAGTTGGAAAAGTCAACCCAACGTTGACTTATGAGTTAGAGGGCTCGGAACTGAATTCCGATGATTCGGTTAGTTTTGGGGGATGATTTAAGACTTAGGAGCACAATCGGAAGTAATTTTGGAGGTCCGGTGAAGAAGTTAGCCTATTTTGGCGAAGTTGGAATTTTGGCAGAATCCGATCGACAGGTGATATTTTGTTCCGGGAGTCGGAATGGAATTCCGACAGTTGCAATAGCTTCGTTAGGTGATTTTGGATATGTACACAAATTTTCAGGTTATTCGGACATCGTTTGGTCTGGTTTTTGATAGAAAGTGTATTTTCGGAAGTTTTGGAAACTTAGGCCTTGATTTGATGAAAATTGATGATTTTGATGTTATTTCGGCGATTTGATCACTCGAGAGAGTTCGTGTGATGTTTTAGAGTCAATGTGCATATTTGATTTGGATCCCCGAGGACTCGGGAGTGTTTCGGAGGTGTCTTGGAATAAATCCGGACTTAGAAAATGGGCAGAAATTACAGAAAAATCTGCTGTGAACAGTGCACATGAACAGTGCACTGAACAGTGCCCGTGAACAGTGCCCGTGAACACTCCGTGAATAGTATCGTGAACAGTACCGTGAATAGTGCCGGACAAAATATATTTGAGGTCCGAAAATATATTGCCATTTTTGATGATTTGGAGCTCGGATATGGCGATTTTTCGAGGGATTTTTGGAGAAAACAACAGGGTAAGTGTTTAATTTAAGAAATTTTGTTGAAAATGGTAGAAAACACTCTTGGATAGAGATAGTGATTTAAGGGGTCAAATGAACTCCAAATTTTGTGAATTTGGTATGTACGGACTCGTGGCGAGACGAGGATTCCGGAAATATGAATTTCGAAATTTTTCGAGATGTGGGCCCGGGGTCAATTTTCACTATTCCGGGCAGAATGTTGTAAAAATTATATTTAGCCTTATGAACTAGTTTGTTAAGTAAAATTGATGATATTAAGTCAATTGTGTATAGATACGATTGGATTGGAGCTAAATTTGAAAGGAAAAGGCATTGCTACGGATTGAGTTGTTCGTAAACATTCGAGGTAAGTGTTTGTTCTATCCTAGCTTGAGGGAATAAGATTATGTGCTATGTGCTAATGTGATCGAGTGCAGTGTATGGGCTGTGGTGACGAGCATCCATACACTGGCGTCTAGAATGACCGTGAGTCGTTGTTAATACTTGTTGTGAGACATATTTGAAGATAAATTGTTGAAACCTTGCCGGGTTGTAGAATTGCTATTGTTCTCCCTTGCCGGGACTTGTTGTGAAATGAGATATTGATTTCCCTTGCCGGGAATTTGTTGAAATGATTATTGTGTCCCTGGCAGGGATGGTTCACGATTTGTTGTTTTCATTCTTTGCCCTTAACTGTGATTGTTATTTGGGTGAGGAAGAGTGATAATGCACGAAGGGTGATGCCGTGCCTTGATTTATTGTTTATGCACGAAGGTTAATGCCGTGCCTTGATTTATTGATTATGCACGAAGGTTAATGTCGTGCCTTGTTATTGATTATGCACGAAGGTTAATGCCGTGCCATGTTTTATTGATTATGCACGAAGGTCATGTCATGCCTTGTTATGGAACCATGTACGAAGGATCATGCCGTACCATGGATGTGAGGATGAGAGTAAAAGCACGAAGGGTGATGCCGTGCACTTTATTTGCTTATTTGGTGAGGATGAGAGTAAAAGCACGAAGGGTGATGCCGTGCAACTATTTGCCATTACTTGACTTGATATTTCCTTGATGAGTTGTTACTTGATTATTTCTCGTTATCTTGTGGTATACATATATATAGAACTGTACAGGTTTATGTGGGTGTCTGGTCCTAGGCTTGTCACTACTTCGCCGGGATAGGCCAGGCACTTACCAGCACATGGGGTCGGTTGTGCTGATACTGCACTTCTGTGCATTTTTGCACAGGTCCAAGTTTTGATCAGGAGCAGCAACAATAGATCTTCTGCGTGGGAGTTGATCATATTTGAGACCGAGGTAGCTTGCAGGCGTCCGCAGGCCCGTCGTCTCTTCCTTTACTTATGTCACTAGCTGTAGTCTCTTTGTTCCGAGACAAACATATTATGTTATATTTCTTTTAGACTTTTATGTGTAGTATTCAATAGTAGTTCGTGAGTTGGTGACTCCACGTCTTGGGTAGAGGATTTCAGTATCAGTTACCTTGAAACTTCTTATTTCTATTTTTATAAAGTCTTCCGCACTTGTTTAATTAAGATTATGATTTTGGTTGTTAAATTGAGTATGAAATATTGTTAAAAATAGGATAGTGTGAGTAAAGTGGCTTGCCTTGCTATCACGAGTAGGCGCCATCACGATCCTGATGTTGAGGAAAAAATCCGGGTCGTGACATTTAGGCTTTCTAAATATGATGTCATTTGTAGAGGTACGAATAATGGGTCTTTTGGTATTTTGGGTATGTATGGTTTGTCAAATATTTTGTTCTTGTTCGTATTTCTAACTCCTTTCTTTGTAAATGAGCTTCCTGCAACTATATCAAAACACATGTTATGGGTTTTAAGGTGTTTCCCAACGTCACCTTGTAGCTCTGGAATTTTATTGTCTTCCGATTGACTTATATCCGCATCTTTAGAGTCATGCTGCTGACTTAGATTTTTGGCATCTTCTAGCTTTTGTATTCTTGTTCCCATATTATCCATTTGAGAGGATAATTTCTCAAGGATTGAGATTATATCTTTTGTTGTATCTATTTCTTCAGTTTGTGTAGCTTTGTCTTGATAGGTAGTCTGCAATCATATTTTTGTTAGTACTAATTACTTCAATTGTAAATGTAAAATTCAGTATATTCAGCACTAGTCTCTGTATTTCCTTTGTTGTAACTGAATCTTGTATCTTCCTGGTTAGCCACCATTTTACTTGTGTATTATCTGTTCTTATAATAAACTTATTATATACAATATATGGTTCAAATGCCAATAAACATTTATATATTGCATATAATTCTTTTCTATTGATTTCCCATTTCATCTCCGGGTTTGTGAATGTTCCTGAATAATACCTACAATGATGTTCTATTTTTTCTTTATCATACCTGTATTTTAATACTCCTCCATAGCTTTTTTCACTTGCGTCTGATTCTACTATATATGTAAATTTTTTATTTTCATCTGGGAAGTATAGTTTTTGTCGCATCTGATTCTACTATATATGTAAATTTTTTATCTTCATCTGGGAAGTATAGTTTTGGTAGATTTTTACATATTTGTTTAACTTTTCTTATTTGTTTTTTATCTTCTTCACTAAAGTGATACTCTATATCCTTTTTTAGATTTTTCTGCAATGGTTTTAAAGTCTCTGTTAATTTTGGTATATATTCTCTTACTTGGTTTACTAATCCTAAAAATGATTGTAATTTCTTTTTTGTATCTAATTGTTCATTTGAATTTATTATCTTTTGTACTATATGAGTTTGCATTTTAATTCCACTTTTATCTATTTCTATTCCTAGAAATTCTATATGATTTTTCATTATTTCTGCCTTTTTTCTACTTAGGCTTATTCCCGATATTTCTATAATATGTATAAATTTTTCTAATAATTTTATATGCTCATCTTGTGTTTTTGAATATAATAATATATCATCAATGTATATTATGCAATTTTCTAGTTGTTTGAAATAGTTATCCATATATGTTGATATCTACCTGGTGCATTTTTATATCCAAAAGGTAACACTTTCCATTCATAAAATCCTTGGGGTACAGTAAATGCTGTTAATTTTTTGGATTCTTCTTCTAACTTTAAGTGGTAAAATCCTGATTTACAATCAAATTTACAAAAATAGTTATATCCTTGGATTTGTCTTATTTTTAGTATTTTGTTTGGTATTGGGTAATTATATGTCTTAGTATTTGCATTTAGATTTCTATAATCAATAACCATTCTACTTTTTCCTCTTTTTTGTTCACTATGTTTATTTACTATAAATGTTGGACTTGTATGTTTACTATTACTTTCTTGTATATAACCTTGTTCTAGTAATTCGTCAATGTGTATTTTAAATTCATTTAAATCTTTGAAATTGTTTTTTAAAGGTTTTTGTGTTATTATACTATTTTCATCAATTAGCTCTATTTTTAACTTTGTTTTATGTTTTTCCCATCCTTGTAAGGGGTTTTCACTATACAATGGCTCTAGTTTTTCTTGGATTATTTTGACTGTATTTATTGAAAAAATAATTAATTCTATTTTATTAGTATCTTCTTTTTCATTTTCTAATTTTTGTGTTATTTTCTCACTTCCTTTTATCCAATCAGTTGTTTTTCTTTTCTTTTTTAGAACTCCTTTTGCTCCTATTTTTTGTTTACATGGTGCTGTAAACCACCAATGTGTTTTAGTTGTTACGTGTGGGTATAGTTTATCTAAGAATGGTATTCCTAGTAAAATATCTCTTGTGGGTAATTCAAAATTGTATATTTCTTCTATAGTAAGTATTTTATCCCATATTTGTATTTTTATATTTTTTGATTTGTGGGTAATTATGCTTCCTTCGTTGTTAAATCTTGTTACTGGTAAGGGTGTTCTAAGTTTTTCCCATTTCTCTTCTGGTAGGCAATTATATCTACATAAATTTACTTCTGATCCTGTGTCTATCATAGGTGTGTAGTATCTATTGTAGTATCCTTCCACTATTATTTTTACTAGTATATGTATTTTCATATTTATAATATAGTTCTTTTTATTGTTACTTTCTTATTTTCATAATGTATGATTAGTTGTTCATTATCTAAGTTATATGGTTTAACTTTTTCTAGCCATTTTATTCCTAATATAATATTTTTATCTCCTTGGTATATTTTGAATCTTATTATCATAATTATTCCTCCTATAATTATTTCTTTGTCCACTATTTCTTCACTAGTTATCATTCATTTAGGTAATTCGGGGTATAATTTTTCACTAGTTAGTATCTCATCTTCTGTGATTAATTCTCTTGTTATATTGTAACGACCCGACCGGTCGTTTTTAGAATTTACGCCCCGATCCCCCGTTAACTGCTTCCCATAAGTTCATTTCTGCAATTTTGGTTTGCCGAGATATTCGGTGTTAGGATTCAGAGTGTTTTGGGACACTTAGTCCCTAGATGGGAGCTTAAGAGTTGAAAGATGGTCCGTATTTGGAACGGTGTGAAAATGACCTCGGAATGGAAATCTGATGGTTCCGTTAGCTCCGTTAGGTGATTTCGGGGTTGGGAGCGTGTTGGGAATGAATTTTGGGGGTTCGTAGCTTATTTAGGCTTGAAATGCCGAAGTTTGAATTTTTGATGTTTGTGGTCCGATAGTGAGATTTTGATTCCGAGGGTAGGAATTTAATTCTGAAAGTTTCTGTAGCTCCTTTATGTCATTTTGGACTTGTCTACAAAATTTGGCGTCATTCCGAGTTGAAATGATAAGGTTTCGGCATGAGGTTAATTATTTGAAGATTTTGGAAGTTCATAAGCTTGATTTTGATTCAATTCGTTGTTTCGATATTGTGTTATATGATTAGAAGCTTTGAGCTAGTCCGTGTTAGGTTATATGACTTGTGTGTGTGATTAGACGGGGTCCCGGGAGTCTCGGGTGAGTTTCGGATAGGTTTAGGCTATGTTGCGCTTATTTTGGGATACTTTGTCATCGTTTCTTCAAGCAAAAATGATATCATATTAAGCAAATGATATCCAAATTTAGTTTTGTTTAAACCATTAGATCCGTATCGAAATTTTGGAGCCATAGGAAAAAGAATCATCGAATTTGGACATCGTATGAGGAAGTTATGCTCATTTTCGTGTCAGGAAAAATTGCTGGTTTCTGCTATGTTCGCAAATGCGAACTTTTTGTCGCATTTGCGATGCCCAGTTCGCAAATGCGAACTTTTTGTCGCAAATGCGACCTCTGCCAGCCTTTTTTTGTTCGCAATATCTAAGGGTTCGCAATTGCGAACCCTGAGTCGCAAATGCGACATCTGAGGCCTGTTAAGTGAGGTTTTTGACGGGATTTTCATCCATTTTTCAATTTTCTCAAAACCTAAACCTCCATAGGCGATTTTCCAAAGACCCAAACTTCTGCAAATCATTGGGTAAGTGTCTCTAATCCTTTTCCAACTATATTTTGTGATTATATCTTAGATTTAACATCAAATTCATGAGAATCTAAAGGAAAATTTGGGGAAAATTGTGAAATCTTTCAAAAATGCAAAATGATGATTTGAATGACCAAATGGTATCATAATCAGATAATTTTTGTATGGGTGAACTCGTAGCGGAATGGGTGTTCAGTTTTTGTAATTTTTTTTTGGGTTCCGAGGTGTGGGCCCGAGGAGTTGACTTTTGTTGACTTTTTGCAAATTGTGTAAGAATCATAGTTTTGTTAATTGAAATTGTTTTCTCTTGCATTGTTTGATGTATTCAAGTTATTTTTGGCTAGATTGAGCCAAGCATTGATGAATTAGTAAAGGAAAAGCTAAATTGAGTATTGAATTGGCCGGATTGAGGTAAGTATCTTGCCTAACCTTGTGTGGGTGACCTCCCCTTAGGATTTGAGTCTTCTCTATTGATTGTAGTCCGTGTACGCGAGGTGATGAGTGCGTGCTCGGATTTAATTGTGGTAAATTGTCTCTTTTAGGTTCTTAGACTTGTGAAATTCACCGAGTAGGAAGATAATATTGATACGATTAAGTCCCCTGTTATTAGTTTCACCTCTACATGTCTTGATTGATATTTGTTGCTCTTCTTGATTTATTTCTGCTGTTAAATGGGCTTTTACGTGTTTAAACTAAAGACAAGTACCTTTCTATATTCATAATGCCCGCCCTAACTACTCGCCTTTAAATTGAAAATTCATAAATGTTATATCTCATATAATTAATCGGTTTTAATTGGAAGAAAGATAGGTATCTCATAATTAATTGATATTTCTTAAACGGTAATTATTTGATTCATGTTAACTTCCTTACTATTGAATACTCCTTGATTGTAAGTTTACCCGTAACCTTATGCAATTATATTATATGTCCAACTGTTGTGGTATCAGTGTAGTTGTTATGTGTTTGTTACGCCTCGATTATCATTGAGGTTATTGTGTTTTTCCTTGGTGTTCCGCGACTTTATTAGTTATTGTTGAATCCCTTGTCGGGACGTTATTATTTCTGCTGTTGATTTTCCCTTGTTCGGATACTATTGTTACTGTGTGGTTGTTGGTACCATGATGCACGAGGTCTCTGCCGTGCGGTTATTTTTGGGGATTTACACGAGGTCTTTGCTGTGTTGTTGTTGCTATTGATGTCTTTGCACATGCGGCGTAATAAGGCAGGATATGTTATATATTTATGTGTGGGTTGCGCATGTGGCGGAATAAGGTGGGAATATTGTGATGCACGTGTGGCGAAATAAGGCGGTGTTGCTATGTTGTTATTGATTGCACACGTGGCGAAATAAGGAGGGATATGTCGGGGGCTGATTATGAAGGACTACGGGTTCAATTCCCGGGAGTACCTCTGTTGTTATTACGAAGGACTACGGGTTCAATTCCCAGGAGTTCCTCTGTTGTTATTATGAAGGACTATGGGTTCAATGTCACGACCCCAAATCCGGTCGTGATGGCGCCCAGCACATTGCTAAGCCAGCCTGACCAATCCATATCAACCACGGAGCTAGAAGCTCTCTTTAACACATTTAAGCAAATTAATTCAAGAAATAACAGCGATATATGTAACGAAAACGGGGAACCAAGTCTCATAATACATCAACTCCCATAGACCAAGGGTCAAGAGTCATGAGCCTCTACTGAACATGAGTGTATAAAGGTTTACAAAATACCAAGTGCTGAAAGAAATGTCAATACAAAATCAAAAGACAGTAGGAAGGGATGTCGGGTCCTGCGGACTCTGCAGCTACCTCGAATATCCACAAACGTCGCCTCGCACAGCTACTGGATCACTGCTGAGAGGTACCTGGATCCGCACACAAGGTGCAGGGAGTAAAATGAGTACTGCCAGACTCGGTGGTAATAAACAAGGGTAAGACAGCGCAGATAAGAAATCCGCAATAAAACACTATGTAAAGCTACAATCAGCTACCCTGTCATAGAATTAATCTTCAATGTACCTGTACCAACAAATACCAGTAAATAGCATAACAGCTAGCAGATGTAGCTAAATGCAATGCAATGCATGATATGACCGCTACGGCGTGTAACCCGACTCCAATTTTGGGTACCCGTGCTCACTGTGGGGGTTCAGACTCCGGAGGGGCTCCTACAGCCCAAGCACATCTCATAGAGATATTCCTGCGGCGTGCAGTCCGATCCAACATATATCTCGCTGCGGCGTGCAGCCCGATCCACTACTAGTCAGCTAATATGCAGATACAGCCTCGCAGGCTCAAAAATAGTTTTTGAAAACTCTTTTATCATTTTTCAGTTGGAAAACAGTAATGTCAAGTTCCATAGATTGGAATTGGCATGATAACAAAAATAGCTGCGGACTAGTAGTAAACTAGCATGTCTATATGATAAGACAATGATAACGATCCTCGCGGGATCCAATAACTGGCTCACGGCCCACATGTATAATCAATCGCCCAAGAAGGGGGTTCCTCGGCTCAAGAGTGGCCATCATTACAATATATATATATATATATATGCGACTATCCGAGAAGGAGGTTCGACGGCTCTAGAATAGCCAATAATACAGTATCAACAGGTTGGACTAATATATAGTCTCCAATTCATGATCGACCCCGCACTCTCAAGAGTGTGTGTGTCTCGCCGCTATACAGCGTCACAAAGTGGTATACCGAGGTTTCGAACCCGCTGGTCATCACCCACATCTATTACTCACCTCAATACGGCGCGACGACTACTCCGCAATACCCTTGCCACGAGAATCAAGCTCCGCGCGCGTAGAATCTGATCAAATACAACAATTATATCAATTACGGGTCAAAGAATCATAACCCACTTCAATTTATATGAAATTCGCATAATTACACTAAGTTGGTAAAACTCGACCCCGGGCCCCACTGCTCGGAAAATTCCGAAATTAGCACCAACGCGATCCTTATCTCGCCACGAGTCCGTGCATATAAAATTTATCGAAATCGGAGTTCAAATGGCCTCCCAAATCCAAAATTACCGTTTTCAATATTTAGGCCACATTTCTTCAAGATTTCAACCCAATTTCATGAAGATTGATGTTAATACTACCATAAATTGATGTTTTTGAGTCAAGAATCTTACCTCCGACGAATACCCGATGACTTCTCAGTGATTTCCTCGAGTTTTCTTCTCTCTAGGGCTCAAATGTGTGTTTTGGGGGTGTAAACCCGTAACTCTCTGTTTCTGGACTTAAATTCACTGCCAGAACTGATCCTTCTACGTGATCGCGATCTTCATCACGCGATCGCGATGCTCAAAATCTCGGCCTCACGCGATCGCGATATCCTTCACACGATCGCGATGCACAGTCACCTTGCTTCACGCGATCGCGTCCTTCATTCCTGCGATCGCGTAGCACCTTTCCCCTGGACCCATTTCTTCTTCTACGCGATCGCGTAGATTAGCTTGCGATCGCGATTAACACCCGTTTAATTCTACGCGATCGCGACTGTTTACCCTGCGATCGCGATGCCCTAGTCCCCAGCTCTACGCGATCGCATCCCCATCCCCGCGATCGCGGAGAGCAAATGTCTGCTGCGTTTATGACAGCAGCCAGCTTTTCTCTTTTCTTCCAAAAATGGTCCGTTTGGACCCCGGATTCATCCCGAGACCCCCGGGACCCCAACGAAAACCACCAACATACTCCAAAACATGATACGAACTTGTTCCAATCATAAAAACATCATACTAAACATCAAAATCACCAATTAACCACGGATTCAAGCCTAAGTTTCTTCAAAACTTTCAAAACTAACATTCAATCCAAAACCCGATCAAACGATGTCCGAATGACCTGAAAATTTGCAGACACATCCAAAATCACATAACGAAGCTACAGAAATTGTCGGAATTCCATTCCGACCCCCGGATCAAAATATCACCTACCATCCGGTTTTCGCCAAAATTCAACATTCGCCAATTCAAGCTTAAAACTACACCGGACCTCCGAATTCAATTTCGATTGTTCTCCTAAGTCATAAATGATCCCCCGGAACTAGTCGAATCATCCGAATCCGGTTCCGAGCACTCTAACTCAATAGTCAACTCTTGGTTGACTTTTCATATTCAAGCTTTCTTCAAACATGCTATTTGTTTCATTTTCAATCCAAATCACTCCTAACTCACCCGATATACTCTAATAATGTTTTAAAAGCATAATATATGAAAATGTAAGGTAACGGGGTGGTAATTCCCATAACGACGGGCCGGGTCGTTACATTCTCCCCAACTTAAACAAACGCTCGTCCGCGAGCGGGTTAAGAAACATACATGGAGCATCAAATAAGTGTGGATATCTGCTCCGCATTTCCTGCTCGGTCTCCCAAGTTGCTTCCTCCACAGGACGACCTCTCCACTGCACTTTTACTGAAGCTATGTCCTTGGATCTCAGCTTACGAACCTGTCGACCCAAAATGGCTACTGGTTCCACATCATAAGTCAAATCCTCATCTAGCTGTATCGTGCCGAAGTCCAACACATGAGACGGGTCTCCGACATACTTCCGGAGCATAGATACATGGAACACCGGGTGAACTCCCGACAAACCGGGTGGCAAAGCAAGCATATAAGCCACCTCCCCAACTTTCCTAAGCACCTCAAAAGGTCCAATGAACCTTGGGCTCAACTTTCCTTTCTTTCCAAACCTCATAACACCCTTCATAGGCGAAACTTTCAGCAACACCTTCTCACCTACTGAATAAGACACATCTCGGACCTTCCGGTCTGCATAACTCTTCTGACGCGACTGAGCTGTGCGAAGTCTCTCCCGAATCACCTTCACCTTATCTAAGGCATCTTGGACTAACTCTGTCCCTAACAACCTAGCCTCGCCGGGCTCGAACCAACCAACCGGAGACCTACACCGCCTCCCATATAAAGCTTCATACGGCGCCATCTGAATGCTGGACTGATAGCTATTATTGTAAGCAAACTCCGCCAAAGGCAAATAATCAGCCCATGAACCACCAAAATCAATGACACAAGCACGCAACATGTCCTCCAATATCCGAATAGTACGCTCAGACTGCCCATCCGTCTGTGGATGAAATGCTGTGCTCAACTCTACCTGTGAACCCAACTCTCGCTGAAATGTCCTCCAGAACTGAGATGTGAACTGGGTACCTCTGTCTGATATAATGGAAATAGGAACTCCATGCAATCTCACTATCTCACGGATGAATATCTCTGCCAACCGCTCTGAGGAATAAGTAGTACACACTGGGATGAAGTGAGCTGACTTAGTCAACCTATCCACCACCACCCAAACTGAATCAAACTTCCTCGCCGTCCGAGGGAGTCCACTAACAAAGTCCATAGTTATTCTTTTCCCACTTCCACTCAGGAATATCAATACGCTGGAATACACCACCAGGTCTCTGATGCTCATACTTGACCTGCTGACGGTTTAGACACCGAGCCACATGGCTCACAATATCTTTCTTCATCTTTCTCCACCAGTAATGCTGCTTTCAAGTCCTGATACATCTTCGCGGCTCCTGGATGAATAGAATACCGCGAGCTGTGGGCCTCCTCTAATATCAACTCACGAAGGCCATCAACATTGGGCACGCATATCCGGCCCTGCATCCTCAATACGCCGTCACTATCAATGGTGACATCTCTAGCATCATCATGCTGAACTCTATCCCTCAGGACAGCCAAATGTGGATCATCATATCGGCGCTCACGAATACGATCATATAGAGATGACCGAGATACAACACAAGCCAATACCCGGCTGGGCTCCGAAATATCTAACCTCACTAGCCGATTGGCTAGCACCTGAACATCATAAGCAAATGGCCTCTCCTCAGCTGGAATATATGCCAAGCTCCCCATACCGACCGCCTTCCGGCTCAAAGCATCGGCCACCACATTGGCCTTCCCCGGATGATATAATATAGTGATGTCATAATCCTTAAGCAACTCAAGCCACCTCCGCTGTCTCAAATTAAGGTCTTTCTGTTTGAACAAGTGTTGGAGACTACGATGGTCGGTATACACCTCACAAGACACACCGTATAAATAGTGCCTCCAAATCTTCAAGGCATGAACAATGGCGGCTAGCTCCAAGTCATGAACAGGATAGTTCTTCTCATGCGGCTTCAACTGCCGAGAAGCATAAGCAATTACCTTTCCTTCCTGCATCAACACACAACCTATCCTCACTCTCGAGGCATCACAATAAACGGTATATGAACCTGAAGCCGATGGCAATACTAACACCGGAGCTGTGGTCAAAGCTGTCTTGAGCTTCTGAAAGCTCTCCTCGCACTCATCCGACCACACGAATGGTGCACCCTTCGGGGTCAATTTAGTCAATGAAGAAGCAATGGATGAAAATCCCTGAACAAACCGGCGATAATATCCCGCCAAACCAAGAAAACTCCCGATCTCTGTAGCTGAGGACGGTCTAGGCCAACTCTGCACCGCCTCTATCTTTTTCTGATCAACCCTGAATACCATCACGAGACACCACATGTCCTAGAAATGCCACGGACTCGAGCCAAAACTCACACTTGGAGAATTTAGCATATAGCTTCTCCTCTCTCAATCTCTGCAACACAATACTCAAATGCTGAGCATGCTCCTCCCGACTACGGGAGTAGACTAGAATGTCATCAATGAACACAATCACAAATGAATCCAAATAAGGCCCGAACACACTGTTCATCAGATGCATAAATGCTGCTGGGGCGTTGGTCATCCCAAAAGACATCACAAGGAACCTCATAATGACCATATCGGGTCCTGAATGCAGTCTTCATAATATCCGAGTCCCTGATCTTCAGCTGATGATAGCCTGAACGAAGATCGATCTTAGAAAACACCCTCGCACCCTGTAACCGATCAAACAAATCATCTATGCGCGGTAGAGGGTACTTGTTCTTCACTGTCACTTTGTTCAATTGCCTATAATCAATACACATTCGCATGGAACCATCTTTCTTTTTAACAAATAATACCGGCGCACCCCACGGAGACACACTAGGACGGATGAAACCCTTATCCAGAAGTTCATGAAGCTGCTCTTTTAGTTCTTTCAACTCAGCTGGTGCCATCCGATAAGGAGGAATGGATATAGGCTGAGTGCCCGCACCAAGTCAATGCCAAAATCAATATCCCTGTCCGGCGGCATGCCCGGTAGGTCTGAGGGGAATACATCTGGGAAGTCCCTCACAACAGGTACAGAATCAATGCTAGGAGACTCAGCTCCCACATCTCTCACAAAAGCTAAGTACGATAAACACCCTTTTTTTCAACCATCTTCTGAGCTTTTAGGAACGAAATAACACGGCTAGGGACGAAATCGGTCGAACCCCGCCACTCAATCCGAGAAATACCAGGAATGGCCAACGTAACTGTCTTAGCATGACAGTCCAATATAGCATGGTACGGAGACAACCAGTCCATACCCAATATAACATCAAAGTCCACCATACCCAACAATAACAAATCGGCCTGGGTCTCCAGACCCCCAATAGATATAACACAAGATCTATAGACATGATCCACAACAATCGTATCACCCACGGGGGTGGATACATGAACAGGTAAATCAAGACTACCACGAGTCGCACCCAAGTGATGTGCAAAATAAGAGGACACGTAAGAATATGTGGACCCTGGATCAAATAGAACAGAGGCATCTCTGTGACAGACAGAAATGATACCTGTAATCACAGCATCGGAGGCAACTGCATCACGCCTGTCGGGAAGTGCATAGAACCGTGCCTGGCCTCCACCAGATCTCTCCTCGCCCCTGGGGCGTCCACGAGAAGACTGACCTCCACCTCTACTAGACTGAGATGGTGCTGAAGAGGAGGGCCGATCCCTCTGCTGAGTCCTGCCCCTACGTAATCGAGGGCAATGTCTCCTCATGTGGCCAAACTCACCACACTCATAACATGCACCTGGTGCTGGAGAAGTAGGTGCTGCACTCTGGGCTGGGAGGGCACTAAGTGATGACTGACCCTGCTGAAACCCCTGTCGACCACGACCATAAGAACCTCCGCTCTGCTCTGGGCGGCCCGAATGAGAAGGTCTAGATGAGCGACCTCTGCTCTGCTGGGAATGCCCTCTAGATGGAGCACCACTAAAACTGCCAGAACCACGAGGCCTCTTGGCCTCCCGCTCCTCTCTCTCTCGGCGACGATCCGCCTCAATGGAGCGTGCCATATCAGCTACCTGCTCAAACGATGATGACAGAACTCGCTCGCCGGTCATAAGAATACGGATAGAGTAGTTGAGGCCATCAATGAACCTCCTGATCCTCTCCCTATCAGTGGGGATCATCCATGTGGCATGCCTAGCCAACCGAGTGAATCTAAGCTCATACTGAGTCACAGACATGTCGCCCTGAATCAACCACTCGAACCGGCGACGTAGCTCCTCGCGACGAGACCGAGGTACATATTTCTCTAGAAAGAGAGTAGAGAACTGCTGCCATGTGAGAGGTGCTGCTCTAGCAGGCCTACGCCTCTCAAACTCCTCCCACCAATCAAATGCGGGACCAGTGAACCGAAATGTAGTAAATGAAACTCCGCTGGACTCAAGAATACCAGCCGTACGCAGCATCTTCTTGACACTTATCCAAGAAACCCCGGGCATCCTCGCCCTCAACGCCACCGAAATGGGGTGGTCGAAGTCTACCAAATCTCTCAAGGCGACGCCGCTCGTCTTCGGGCATAACCTCAACCATATGCTCGGAGCTGGAGCTGGTGCAGTCGGAGGAATAACCGGTGCAACCACCGAGCGGGGACGACCTCTGGCGTCCGAAGTCCCCGAACAACCGGATCGGTGTGCGAGCTGCAGTGGTCCGCCGACCATCCCCCGACTGAGATGTCGCTACGGTAGCGGTAGCCGAAACTACCCGAGCCAAACCGGAACACACCGATAATATCCGGGCAAGAGTCTCCCGAAGACCGGGAATAGCAATAGATATAGTCCGGCCCCGAACTGGGACCGCCGGAACATCAACCACCGGGGGCCGCTCCTGAACCGGTACAACGGGCGGGTCAGCCGGCACCGCCTAGCAGCCCTACCTCTACCTCTAGCACGACCGCGCCCACGGCCTCTAACAGGTGGCAACGGAGGTCGTCCACCTCGTCCCGATGCTCGCGTTCTCGCCATCTGTGAGAGAATAGAATATAGAAGTTCGGTTCTCGGAACAACAAGATCGCACGACAGAGTTCAAGAAAAGTGAAGTGTTTCCTAAAGGATCGCAGCTTCCCGAGGATAAGTACATGCGTCCCCGTACCGATCCACAAGACTCTACCAACCGGCTCAAGACTTATGAGGCCTAGTAAACCTAGGCTCTGATACCAACTTGTCACGACCCCAAATCCGGTCGTGATGGCGCCCAACACATTGCTAAGCCAGCCTGACCAATCCATATCAACCACGGAGCTAGAAGCTCTCTTTAACCCATTTAAGCAAATTAATTCAAGAAATAACAGCGATATATGTAACGAAAACGGGGAACCAAGTCTCATAATACATCAACTCCCATAGACCAAGGGTCAAGAGTCATGAGCCTCTACTGAACATGAGTGTATAAAGGTTTACAAGATACCAAGTGCGGAAAGAAATGTCAATACAAAATCAAAAGACAGTAGGAAGGAATGTCGGGTCCTGCGGACTCTGCACCTACCTCGAATATCCACAAACGTCGCCTCGCACAGCTACTGGATCACTGCTGAGAGGTACCTGGATCTGCATACAAGGTGCAGGGAGTAAAATGAGTACTGCCAGACTCAGTGGTAATAAACAAGGGTAAGACAGCGCAGATAAGAAATCCGCAATAAAACACTATGTAAAGCTATAATCAGCTACCCTGTCATAGAATCAATCTTCACTGTACCTGTACCAACAAATACCAATAAATAGCATAACAGCTAGCAGATGTAGCTAAATGCAATGCAATGCATGATATGACCGCTACGGCGTGTAGCCCGACTCCAATTTTGGGTACCCGTGCTCACCGTGGGGGTTCAGACTCCGGAGGGGCTCCTACAGCCCAAGCACATCTCATAGAGATATTCTTGCGGCGCGCAGTCCGATCCAACATATACCTCGCTGCGGCGTGCAGCCCGATCCACTACTAGTCAGCTAATATGCAGATACAACCTCGCAGGCTCAAAAGTAGTTTTTGAAAACTCTATTATCATTTTTCAGTTGGAAAACAGTAATATCAAGTTCCAGAGATTGGAATTGGCATGATAACAAAAATAGCTGCGGACTAGTAGTAAACTAGCATGTCTATATGATAAGACAATGATAACGATCCTCGCGGGATCCAATAACTGGCTCACGGCCCACATGTATAATCAACCGCCCAAGAAGGGGTTCCTCGGCTCAAGAGTGGCCATCATTACAATATATATATATATATATATGCGACCATCCGAGAAGGAGGTTCGACGGCTCTAGAATAGCCAATAATACAGTATCAACAGGTTGGACTAATATATAGTCTCCAATTCATGATCGACCCCGCACTCTCAAGAGTGTGCGTGTCTCGCCGCTATACAGCGTCACAAAGTGGTATACCGGGGTTTCGAACCCGCTGGTCATCACCCACATCTATTACTCACCTCAATACGGCGCGACGACTACTCCGTAATGCCCTTGCCACGAGAATCAAGCTCCGCACGCGTAGAATCTGATCAAATACAACAATTATATCAATTACGGGTCAAAGAATCATAACCCACTTCAATTTATATGAAATTCGCATAATTACACTAAGTTGGTAAAACCCGACCCCGGGCCCCACTGCTCGGAAAATTTCGAAATTAGCACCAACGCGATCCTTATCTCGCCACGAGTCCGTGCATATAAAATTTATCGAAATCGGAGTTCAAATGGCCTCCCAAATCCAAAATTCCCGTTTTCAATATTTAGGCCACATTTCTTCAAGATTTCAACCCAATTTCATGAAGATTGATGTTAATACTACCATAAATTGATGTTTTTGAGTCAAGAATCTTACCTCCGATGAATACCCGATGACTACTCAGTGATTTCCTCGAGTTTTCTTCTCTCTAGGGCTCAAATGTGTGTTTTGGGGGTGTAAACCCGTAACTCTCTGTTTCTGGACTTAAATTCACTGCCAGAACTGATCCTTCTACGCGATCGCGATCTTCATCACGCGATCGCGATGCTCAAAATCTCGGCCTCACGCGATCGCGATATCCTTTACGCGATCGCGATGCACAGTCACCTTGCTTCACGCGATCGCGTCCTTCATTCCTGCGATCGCGTAGCACCTTTCCCCTGGACCCATTTCTTCTTCTACGCGATCGCGTAGATTAGCCTGCGATCGCGATTAACACCCGTTTAATTCTACGCGATCGCGACTGTTTACCCTGCGATCGCGATGCCTTAGTCCCCAGCTCTACGCGATCGCATCCCCATCCCCGCGATCGCGGAGAGCAAATGTCCGCTGCGTTTATGACAGCAGCCAGCTTTTCTCTTTTCTTCCAAAAATGGTCCGTTTGGACCCTCGGATTCATCCCGAGACCCCCGGGACCCCAACGAAAACCACCAACATACTCCAAAACATGATACAAACTTGTTCCAATCATAAAAACATCATACTAAACATCAAAATCACCAATTAACCACGGATTCAAGCCTAAGTTTCTTCAAAACTTTCAAAACTAACATTCAATCCAAAACCCGATCAAACGATGTCCGAATGACCTGAAAATTTGCAGACACATCCAAAATCACATAACGAAGCTACAGAAATTGTCGGAATTCCATTCCGACCCCCGGATCAAAATATCACCTACCATCCGATTTTCGCCAAAATTCAACATTCGCCAATTCAAGCTTAAAACTACACCGGACCTCCGAATTCAATTCCGATTGTTCTCCTAAGTCATAAATGATCCCCGGAACTAGTCGAATCATCAGAATCCAGTTCCGAGCACTCTAACTCAATAGTCAACTCTTGGTTGACTTTTCATATTCAAGCTTTCTTCAAACATGCTATTTGTTTCATTTTCAATCCAAATCACTCCTAACTCACCCGATATACTCTAATAATGTTTTAAAAGCATAATATATGAAAATGTAAGGTAACGGGGTGGTAATTCCCGTAACGACGGGCCGGGTCGTTACATTCAATTCCCGTGAGATCCTCTATTATTGGTATGCCGGGCTACGGGTTCGATTCCCGAAAGTTCCCTATAAACTCAATGTGATATGACTGATAGTTTTATTGTTTCTATCCGGGGTGAATGAGCCGGGTGCTAATTGTTCCCATTTCTTATACTTACTAGTTGGCAAGATTCCTGTTAGATACACTTGCACAAGCATACACGTAGCTGGACCCTTCTATTTGAGATGAATCCCTTCTGATTTGACTGAGGGTAGAGATATGACATCAATTATCCATTGTATATGTGAAAGTGACTCTAGTTGACTAGATAGTTGCCAGCATTGTCGTGTTATTGATGGGGCACGAGATGCCAAGTGTTAGATTTCATATTCTGGGTATTTCCATGAGTTGTAGCTAATCTGAGAGTTGTGGTAGGATTAAGGAAAAAGTTGGAAAGGCTTTATGTAAGGATCATTTCAGAATAGCGACTTAGCGATTTGTTTGGTCTTGTTATGTTGTGATCTCAGGACTTGGGTTGTGATTTCTACTGTCATTTTTGTATTATCATTTATTGTATCTTGATTTTTCTTATTGTTCTTTATCCTTGTTGTAAATTGTTGTGTTCTTATTTATCCGGATAGTCCTTACATATTCACGTAGCATCTCTATCTTATCTGTTATATTGTTTATTGACTGGTAGGTGTCATGACTGTTCCTCGTCACTACCCCATCGAGGTTAGTCTTGATACTTACTGGGCACCGCCGTGGTGTGCTCATACTACTCTTCTGCACATTTTTGTTGTGCAGATACAGGTACTTTCGTTCAGTTCTGTCAGCCTTGGAAGGAGGCATACCGGTAGAGACTTCAACGTATATCTGCTACGTCCGCAGGCCGAGGAGTCCCTTTTCTAGTTTTCTGTAAAAACAAAAGTGTAGTGTTTCATTATTTCTTCTTATATAGATATTCTTGAGTTAGAGCCTCTTATGTATCCTCTTAGCTTGTGATTTGTGAGTTTCCGGGTTTTGGGAATTGTCGTCGGTTTTGAGTTTGTTATGCTACGTGCCAAGCGGTACCTTAAGCACCATTTTATTTCTCTAATTCAGATTGTTTTGCTTGCTTCCGCAAATTTTGGTTATCTTCCCCGTTGTTAGGCTTACCTAGTCGTAGGGACTAGGTGCCATCACGACATGTTCATGGAGGGTGAATTAGGGTCGTGACAAGTTGGTATCAGAGCTCTAGGTTCATAGGAGTCACAGATCACAAGCCGGTTTATTAGTGTCTCGTGGATCGGTACGGAGACGTCTTTACTTATCTGCGAGAGGCTATGTAACTGTTAGGAAAAATTTCACTTTATTTGATTTCTCTGTCGTGCGAGATTTTGACATCCACAATCCGAAACCCCTGTCTTCTACTCTCTCACAGATGGTGAGGACACGTACTATCCGAGGTAATCAGGCACCTGCACCCCCTGCTGCAGCCGCCGGAGGTCGGGGTCGAGGTAGAGTTCGAGGACGCGCATGTGGTGCAGCGAGGGCACCTGCGCGAGCTACCGCAGATACACCGCCAGCAGATCAAGCTAGAGTCTAAGCACCCAACACGCCTACTGTTACTACTATCCCAGTCGTTCAGGAGACTTTGGCGCAGTTCATTAGTATCTACATCGCTTTGGCTCAGGCCGGATTACTTCCCCTTGCTGCAGCCACACCCAGGCCGGGAGAGGAACACAAACTCCCGCCGCCTGCACTCCTGAGCAGAGAGCGCACGTTGAGCACATTCCCGAGATAATTCCTGCGCCGCCAGTGGCACCAGTTCAGCTCGAGGGCATGGTAGCGGTTTCCGAGCAGGAGCAGGTGAGACTAGAGAGGTTCAAGAAGTATGGCCCTCCGGTATTCAGTGGATTAGCATCAGACGATGCATTGGGTTTCCTTGATGAGTGTTACCGTATTCTCCGTACTACGGGTATCTCGGGATCGAGCGGGGTTTCTTTCACTACTTTCCATCTTCGAGGGGCCGCCTATGATTGGTGGCGCACCTATGAGTTAGACAGTCCAGATGAGGCAGCTTCATTGACATGGACTCAGTTTTCAGATATGTTTCTGAGAGAGTTTGTCCCTCAGATCCTTAGGGATGCATGGCGCGCGGAGTTTGAGCATTTGCGCCAGGGTGCCATGACCATTTCGGAGTATGCTGTTCGTTACACCAGTTTGGCTAGACATGCCTCAGCCTTGGTTTCTACTGTTCGCGAGAAGGTTCGCCGGTTCATCGAGGGGCTTATTCCTAGAATTAGGTCCAGCATGGCCCGAGAGTTGGAAATGGACATTCCATATCAGTAGGTGGTGAACATTGCCAGGAGGATAGAGACTATGTATGCTAGAGAGAGAGAGGGCAGGCAGAGTCATGAGAGAGAGAGTAGACGAGATCATGAGGGAGATTTGGAGGAAGCGAGGAGGCCTCATAGGGCGGTGAGATATACTGGTCCTTATTATGGGGGTAGGGTACGTCATGGTAGAGGTTTTGTGGGTCAGCCAGTTCAGTTCGCGCTTCAGGCTTCGCATGGTGACTCAGGTGTTCATGGGTCTCGAAGGACCCGTACCGCACAGTTCCCACCGCCTCGTCAGCAGAGAGGATGCTTTGAGTGTGGAGATACTAGCCACATGGTGAGAGATTGTCCGAGACTTCGGACTGATGTGATGCAGCGAGGTATTCAAACAGGGAGAGGGTGCCCAAGAGGGGGAGGCCCAGCTCGTTGATGTGTTTCATATAGTGGGCTTGAGGCCGGTGCGCCAGCTAATGTCACCCAGGTAGGAATTCAGTTGTTATAGAAAGGCACTATCTGTAGCTCGTCACAATTCTATTTATTAGGATGAGTTCCTTATTTGTTGTATCATTTATGGGAGTGCTTCATAATTTTCACTATGTCTATGTGGTTATCCCGTTGGGAGATTTAGTGAGTGATAGTTGTGTCTATCGTCTGTTCTAGCCATTGTCGAGAGTTATTAGGCTAGTTGTTATTTTCCAATTGTCTGATTCTGGTAGGCCTGCTGTGATTTCTGAGCATTCTTGGCTACGAGCTTTGATTCTTATGCTCCACCGGTGTTGGGGCTAGTCTATGTGTAAATCGTAGATGGAAGTGATCTAGTAAGAGTTTCTAGATGGGTTCATGTGTACCCTACTTGTGATCCAATATTGAGGGCGAGACCCTCGTTATTTCTCATGATTTGATATGTTGAGACCAGGCTGTGTACCGTGGTGAAAGTTACACCAGTATAAGATTTTGTGAGACCATTATATGTTTTTATTCCTTCTTGTTAGATGTCTTATAGAATTGTATTTTAGAAGAATTTTGTGCTAGTTTAACTATTTGTTAGTTCTCTTATGTGTTCCGTTTCTCATATTCATTCATTTTCGTTCTATGCTCCTTGAGTTTCAGTTTGTGGGGTGTACTCATTGGAATGGGTTGAGATTTAGTTAATCGGGTGTTTTGCCATGTGATTCTCGTGGTTGTTGTATCGTCACCAGTGGTATGGGTGACTGAAAAGAGTTCCTATTGAATATGAAGCTTATGGCCGATACAGATTTGATCTTAGGCATTTTATTGCTATCAGAGATGTTATTGCGGAACTATATGTGGTGTGTCATATTGCGTGGATGTACCCTGTGTGTGTTGGCTTGTGTTGAATTAGCTAGGTGAGACCGGTACCAGGTATGGACTTGGAAGTCTTTTGGAAATAGATGAAGGATGAATCTGGTTTGAAGGCTTAATGGTATTGCTACAAAAGTTAAATTTCAGTTGAGATGGTGTCATCAGGCTTGAGTAGATTGGGGTGACGTGGGATCACCCACGGGTGTACGTTGGAAGTGCACATTCAGTGATTAAAGACTTCAGGTTTCTTATTTATGCTCGTTCGAGGATGAACGAATGATTAAGTGTGGGAGGATGTAACGACCCGACCGGTCGTTTTTAGAATTTACGCCCCGATCCCCCGTTAACTGCTTCCCATAAGTTCATTTCTGCTATTTTGGTTTGCCGAGATGTTCGGTGTTAGGATTCAGAGTGTTTTGGGACACTTAGTCCCTAGATGGGAGCTTAAGAGTTGAAAGATGGTCCGTATTTGGAACGGTGTGAAAATGACCTCGGAATGGAAATCTGATGGTTCCGTTAGCTCCGTTAGGTGATTTTGGGGTTGGGAGCGTGTTGGGAATGAATTTTGGGGGTTCGTAGCTTATTTAGGCTTGAAATGCCGAAGTTTGAATTTTTGAAGTTTCTGGTCCGATAGTGAGATTTTGATTCCGAGGGTTGGAATTTAATTCTGAAAGTTTTTGTAGCTCCTTTATGTCATTTTGGACTAGTCTACAAAATTTGGCGTCATTCCGAGTTGAAATGATAAGGTTTCGGCATGAGGTTAATTATTTGAAGATTTGGAAGTTCATAAGCTTGATTTTGATTCAATTCGTTGTTTTGATATTGTGTTGTATGATTTGAAGCTTTGAGCGAGTCCGTTTTAGGTTATATGACTTGTGTGTGTGATTAGACGGGGTCCCTGGGAGTCTCGGGTGAGTTTCGGATAGGTTTAGGCTATGTTGCGCTTATTTTGGATATTTTGTCATCGTTTCTTCAAGCACAAATGATATCATATTAAGCAAATGATATCCAAATTTAGTTTTGTTTGAACCATTAGATCCGTATCGAAATTTTGGAGCCATAGGAAAAAGAATTATCGAATTTGGACATCGTATGAGGAAGTTATGCTCATTTTCGTGTCAGGAAAAATTGCTGGTTTCTGCTATGTTCGCAAATGCGAACTTTTTGTCGCATTTGCGATGCCCAGTTCGCAAATGCGAACTTTCTGTCGCAAATGCGACCTCTGCCAGCCTTTTTTTGTTCGCAATATCTAAGGGTTCGCAATTGTGAACCCTGGGTCGCAAATGCGACATCTGAGGCCTGTTAAGTGAGGTTTTTGACGGGATTTTCACTCATTTTTCAATTTTCTCAAAACCTAAACCTCCATAGGCGATTTTCCAAAGACCCAAACTTCTACAAATCATTGGGTAAGTGTCTCTAATCCTTTTCCAACTATATTTTGTGATTATATCTTAGATTTAACATCAAATTCATGAGAATCTAAAGGAAAATTTGGGGAAAATTGTGAAATCTTTCAAAAATGCAAAATGATGATTTGAATGACCAAATGGTATCATAATCAGATAATTTTTGTATGGGTGAACTCGTAGCGGAATGGGTGTTCAGTTTTTGTAATTTTTTTTGGGTTCCGAGGTGTGGGCCCGAGGAGTTGACTTTTGTTGACTTTTTGCAAATTGTGTAAGAATTATAGTTTTGTTAATTGAAATTGTTTTCTCTTGCATTGTTTGATGTATTCAAGTTATTTTTGGCTAGATTGAGCCAAGCATTGATGAATTGGTAAAGGAAAAGCTAAATTGAGTATTGAATTGGCCGGATTGAGGTAAGTATCTTGCCTAACCTTGTGTGGGTGACCTCCTCTTAGGATTTGAGTCTTCTCTATTGATTGTAGTCCATGTACGCGAGGTGACGAGTGCGTGCTCGGATTTAATTGTGGTAAATTGTCTCTTTTAGGTTCTTAGACTTGTGAAATTCACCGAGTAGGAAGATAATATTGATACGATTAAGTCCCCTGTTATTAGTTTCACCTCTACATGTCTTGATTGATACTTGTTGCTCTTCTTGATTTATTTCTGCTGTTAAATGGGCTTTTACGTGTTTAAACTAAAGACAAGTACCCTTCTATATTCATAATGCCCACCCTAACTACTCGCCTTTAAATTGAAAATTCATAAATGTTATATCTCATATAATTAATCGGTTTTAATTGGAAGAAAGATAGGTATCTCATAATTAATTGATATTTCTTAAATGGTAATTATTTGATTCATGTTAACTTCCTTACTATTGAATACTCCTTGATTGTAAGTTTACCCGTAACCTTATGCAATTATATTATATGTCCAACTGTTGTGGTATCAGTGTAGTTGTTATGTGTTTGTTACGCCTCGATTGTCATTGAGGTTATTGTGTTTTTCCTTGGTGTTCCGCGACTTTATTAGTTATTGTTGAATCCCTTGTCGGGACGTTATTATTTCTGATGTTGATTTTCCCTTGTTCGGATACTATTGTTACTGTGTGGTTGTTGGTACCATGATGCACGAGGTCTCTGCCGTGCGGTTATTGTTGGGAATTTACACGAGGTCTTTGCCGTGTTGTTGTTGCTATTGATGTCTTTGCACATGCGGCGTAATAAGGCAGGATATGTTATATATTTATGTGTGGGTTGCGCATGTGGCGGAATAAGGTAGGAATATTGTGATGCACGTGTGGCGAAATAAGGCGGTGTTGCTATGTTGTTATTGATTGCACACGTGGCGAAATAAGGAGGGATATGTCGGGGGCTGATTATGAAGGACTACGGGTTCAATTCCCGGGAGTACCTCTGTTGTTATTACGAAGGACTACGGGTTCAATTCCCGGGAGTTCCTCTGTTGTTATTATGAAGGACTATGGGTTCAATTCCCATGAGATCCTCTATTATTGGTATGCCGGGCTACGGGTTCGATTCTCGAAAGTTCCCTATAAACTCAATGTGATATGACTGATAGTTTTATTGTTTCTATCCGGGGTGAATGAGTCGGGTGCTAATTGTTCCCATTTCTTATACTTACTAGTTGGCAGGATTCCCTGTTAGATACACTTGCACAAGCATACACGTAGCTGGACCCTTCTATTTGAGATGAATCCCTTCTGATTTGACTGAGGATAGAGATATGACATCGTTTATCCATTGTATATGTGAAAGTGACTCTAGTTGACTAGATAGTTGCCAGCATTGTCGTGTTATTGATGGGGCACGAGATGCCAAGTGCTAGATTTCATATTCTGGGTATTTCCATGAGTTGTGGCTAATCTGAGAGTTGTGGTAGGATTAAGGAAAAAGTTGGAAAGTCTTTATGTAAGGATCATTTCAGAATAGCGACTTAGCGATTTGTTTGATCTCGTTATGTTGTGATCTCAGGACTTGGGTTGTGATTTCTACTGTCATTTTTGTATTATCATTTATTGTATCTTGATTTTTCTTATTGTCCTTTATCCTTGTTGTAAATTGTTGTGTTCTTATTTATCCGGATAGTCCTTACATATTCACGTAGCATCTCTATCTTATCTGTTATATTGTTTATTGACTGGTAGGTGTCATGACTGTTCCTCGTCACTACCCCATCGAGGTTAGTCTTGATACTTACTGGGCACCGCCGTGGTGTGCTCATACTACTCTTCTGTACATTTTTTTTGTGCAGATAAAGGTACTTTCGTTCAGTTTTGTCAGCCTTGGAAGGAGGCATACCGGTAGAGACTTCAACGTATATCTGCTACGTCCGCAGGCCGAGGAGTCCCTTTTCTAGTTTTCTGTAAAAACAAAAGTGTAGTGTTTCATTATTTCTTCTTATATAGATATTCTTGAGTTAGAGCCTCTTATGTATCCTCTTAGCTTGTGATTTGTGAGTTTCCGGGTTTTGGGAATTGTCGTCGGTTTTGAGTTTGTTATGCTACGTGCCAAGCGGTACCTTAAGCACCATTTTATTTCTCTAATTCAGATTGTTTTGCTTGCTTCCGCAAATTTTGGTTATCTTCCCCGTTGTTAGGCTTACCTAGTCGTAGGGACTAGGTGCCATCACGACATGTTCATGGAGGGTGAATTAGGGTCGTGACATATATAGTTTTCTTCTTATCCTGTATTTATTAGTATTAAGTATTTTCTTCCATTCATTACTCATGTTATGTAATAATAATGAAGTTTCATTTCTTCTGATAATTGCTCTATAAGTTTAGGTATTTTATATCCTATCCTATCTGATGTGCTTGTTTTATTTGATGATGTTTGTCCTACTTCAAAACTTCAATCTTTTTTATGTGCTTAGTCTTTCTTTTACTATGTCTAAATCTTCTTCTATGTCTAATTCATTATAACTATACTCATTGTTATCTATAACTGTAACTATTCTTTCAAAATGATTTTCTATCTTTATTTTGTTTATTTTATTTCTTGCCATTATCTTATGTTTAGTTGTTAATATATATAGATTTTTACATCTTGCTGTAAATATCTTACTACCTGGGGTTAATTCTATTCCTGACATTTTCCAGTATAATACGAGTGATTTATCTATATTTTTATCATTTATTGCTACTGAATAGTTAGCACTAATTATGAACTTAAATTTTTGGTATATCAAATTTCCTCGTACTGCACTTATTATACTTTTTTCTATAGGTTGTATAATTCTATCATGTGCTAGATAAATTTCTATTGGTGTATCTATCCCTTCTCTAAAACATGCCTTAATTAATATTTCTGTTCCTCCTAAATGTACATATTTAATTGGGTTTTTTGCCCTTAAATAATGTATTTCTTTATTTATTATACATTTATTTATTATTGGTATTTTAGCTTTTCCTTTGGTGTATTTACAGTCTATTATGTGTTCTCTTTGGCTAATTACATCGTATTCTTCTTTACTTCTTTTGAACCAATTTTTTATTTTTGGTATATCTAATATTTTTTCTACACTTAAGTCTAATTCTTTTCCTTTTATTTGTTCAAATATATTTTCATCAAATATTACTTTTTGTTCCGTAGATTCTTCATCTTGGTATTCTTCTTGGGTTATTATATTTATTTCTTTTTCAGTCATGTATTAATTTATTGTCTTCATTATCTGATTCTAGTATTGATTCATTTTCTAATTTATTTTTTGATAATTCATATATACTATCATTACTTTCTAATTCATAGTCTATGTATTCCATTTGTACGTATTCTTCGTTGTTTATTATTATTTCTGATACTTGCTTAGCTCTTTGATTTTTAGGTATTTTGCAATCTTTTGCTAAATGTCCTAGTTTTCCGCAGTTATAACATTTACATTCTGATAATTTTTTCTTAGGTCTGTATTGCCTTTTATTATTAAATTTCTTTACATAATATCTTCGTCTAGGTTTTTTATACTTAAATTTTGACTTATACTTTTTGTATTTCTTAATTTTATTATGATTTTTATTATAGTATGTTTTATTGTATCCAAACTGGGGTGCTGTTTTAGTTTTACAACATGCTAAGTTTTTTATTAACGTTTTTTCCATTTTAATTCTTCTTTATGTTTTTCACATAATTCTGCGAACCAATTTTGTAAGTATTTAATTCTTGCTCCTAAAGTATCTTGTAATGCTGCATTATTCCAATCTTTTAATATTTTTGAACTAAATGGTTTTGGTAATTTTGAAAAATATAATTTTCTTAGTTCTTTACTTTCCTCTATACTATATATTCCTTTATAGTAAAATTCTGTAAATGCACATGTATATTCGTCTATGTAACACATATTACATATTGCTAATTTTGACATTAGATTTCTATTTAATATTTTTTTCTCTATGATGTTCTACTTCTTCTGTTTCTGCACTACTAAATTCATTTCTTATAGTTGTTTCATATTTATGCAAAATTTCTATAGTTGTTGTAGCTTTCTCACCATCAAATTTTTTATCATTTCTTAATACTCCTAAGGCATCTTTAGTCATATTTTGTAACCATAACTTAGTCGTTCCTAAACGTTCTTTCTATGTATTCTGGTACATCTGATATTCCTATTTTATTGTCTATAATTTGTTTCGTCATGTATCCTACCCATAACTGGATTGTCTTATTTATATCTTTTACACAGTCTAGATCTAAGAAATTATTTTGTATTGTTGTTGGTATTTGTGTTGGAATCCATTTTGTATATCTTGGTTCTCTATCATTTCTATATGTTTTCTTATAAATCTCCCAAGTGGCGACTCCGAATCTCTCAATTAATTGGGCGCCCACCTATATAACGAGGGAATACTTTTCATATCTTAGAAAATAGGCGCCCACCTGTATAACGAGGGAATAATTTTCATGTCTTAGAATTAGGCGCCCACCTGTACAACAAGGGAATACTTTTCATATCTTAGCAAATAGGCGCCCACCTGTATAACGAGGAAACAAGCAAATACATTTTCATGTCTTAGCAAATAGGCGCCCACCTGTATAACGAGGGAATACTTTTCACGTCTTAGCAAATAGGCGCCCACCTGTATAATGGGGGAATATTTTTCATGTCTTAGCAAATAGGCGCCCACCTGTATAACGAGGGAATACATTTCATGTCTTAGAATTAGGCGCCCACCTGTATAACGAGGGAATACTTTTCATATCTTAGCAAATACGCGCCCACCTGTTTAACGAGGGAATAATTTTCATGTCTTAGAATTAGGCGCCCACCTGTACAACAAGGGAATACATTTTCATGTCTTAGCAAATAGGCGCCCGCCTGTATAACGAGGGAATACTTTTCATATCTTAGCAAATAGGCGCCCACCTGTCTAACAAGAGGAATATTTTTTTTAGTTTTTACTTCGCAGGTATTAAAACCAGCGACCTACCATGAATGCAGAGGGACACATCGGAAGATCCCCAGCACAAATCCAAATTCAGAAGCAAGAAAAAAGGCAACAATGGCCGGAGAAACTCTTCATGTTACAGAAGAAGTATGAGACACATCCAGAGAGTGTAACGACCCGGCCGGTCGTTTTAGAAAATTACGCCCCAATCCCTAATTTAACTGTTTCCCTAAGTACATTTCTGCTATTGTGGTTTGCCTGGAGAATCGGCCCTGAAATTTGAAGTATTTTGGGACACTTAGTCCCTAAATGAGAGCTTTAAAGATAGAAAATGGTCCGTAACCGGAACAGTGTTAAGACGATCTCCGAACGGAAATCTGATGGTTCCATTAGCTCCGTTGGGTGATTTCGGGGTTGGGAGCGCGTTCGGAATGTATTTTGGAGGTCCGTAGCTCAATTAGGCTTGAAATGCCGAAGTTTGAAATTTTGGCGAATCCGAACGTTAGGTGAGATTTTGATCCGGGGGTCGGAATGGAATTCCGACAATTTCTGTAGCTTCGTTATGTGATTTTGGATATGTCCGCCAATTTTCAGGTCATTCGGACGTCGTTTGGTTGGGTTTTAGATCGAATGTGCAATTCGGAAAGTTTAAGGAATTTAGGCTTGAATTCGATGTGAATTATGGGTTTCGATGTTGCTAGACGTGTTTTGAGGATTGGAACAAGTTCGAATAAGGTATTAGGATGTGTTGGTGTGTTTGGATAGGCTCCCGGGGGACTCGGGATGAATTCGGGTGATTAAACGGCAAGAATCTTAAGAAGTTGCAGCAGGCTGGTGCCTGCCTTCTGTAGTATTCGCTTCTGCGGAGCTTGGACCGCAGAGGCGAGTCCGCAGAAGCGACATTTGCTCCACAGGAGCGAGTTCGTAGGAGGCCAGCCTAGTTCGCAGGAGCGGACTTTAGATCGCGGAGGCGGTCACGCAGGAGCGGAAAGCCTTCCGCAGGAGCGGGAGTGGACTGTTTGGTGGCCTTCCGCAGGAGCAGACTTTTGTCCGCATAAGCGAAGTCGCAGAAGCGTCTGTGCTTCTGCAGAAGCGGCTTTTGAGTAAATGGCCAAGTGTCGCAGAAGCGACCATATGCCCGCAGAAGCGGAGTCGCTGAAGCGACCTAGAGACCGCAGAAACGGAAATCGGCCTAGGTTTAATGAGCAGTGAGGGTTAAAATTTCAGAAACATTTCCAACAATTGAGGGCTCGACTTTAGGGGCAATTTGGGCGATTTTGAAGTAGAATTCAAGAGGTTTCTTCAGGTAATCAATTATGGACTCCAATTATGATTGTTGTTGATAATATTATGCAAGTTTTTCATGAAAATGGAGGAATTTGGGGTAATTAATGGGGGTTTTCACCCTAGACCAAAACCTTTAGAAAACCTTTGATTTGAATGGGCAAACGGAGTTCAATTTCGATAAATTTTATATGCACGGACTCGTATTGAGATAAGGAACCCGGATATATAATTTTCGTGATTTTTCGATAAGCGTACCGAAAGTCGGGTTTTGGCAACTTGTGGGTTTTGGTGAATTTTGAGTTAATTTGATTGGGTAATGCCCAATTGGCCTATTTTGATGTGATTCTATTGATTTTTATCGGATTCTACACTTGTGGAGGCCGACATTCGCTGCAAGAGAGTTGTTTCATAGCTATTTTGTACCGGAGTCGAGGTAAGTGGCTTGTCTAACCTCGTGTGGGGGACTTTCACCCCTAGGATATTATGTGATACTTTAAATGCCTTGTACGCGAGGTGACGGGCGTGTACATGAGCTGGTTGTTGAACACGTACTTTACTTAAAATGTTCAATGAGTGATATTCCTGTTATTAGCTGTTAAATTCGATATTTCTACCCGGTAGCAGTTAGAAAAGCATGATTAGGTAGTATTTAACTGTCTAGTTGCCTAATCGTCTTACTTCAGTTTTCTTGGTAATCGCTGGCGTTGTTTATTGGCGAAGTTATAATTAAGCATATTATACTTCTTTCTGTGTATTCCTTTACTTGCTGTGTTTGTGGACTGCGGGTTCGATTCCCGAAGATCCTGAGATTTATTGAAATGTGGACTGCAGATTCGATTCCCGGAGATCCTGAGATTTATTGAAATGTGGACTGCGGGTTCGATTCCCGGAGATCCTGAGATTTATTGAAATGTGGACTGCGGGTTCGATTCCCGAGATCTTGAGTTATTGGAAGGGACTACGGGTTCGATTCTCGAGATCCTGAGATTTATTGAAATGTGGACTACGGGTTCGATTCCCGGAGATCCTGAGATTTATTGAGATGTGGACAATGGGTTCGATTCCCGAGATCTTGAGTTATTGGAAGGGACTTCCTGAGTTATTGGTAGGGACTGCGGGTTCGATTCCCGGAGATCCTGAGTTATTGAGATATTATTGAGACATGGGCTGCGGGTTCGATTCCCGGAGACCCAGAGGTACTGAGAATGGGACTGTGGGTTCAATTCCCACAGGTCCTGGATTTATTTTATTGAGTTGGTTATTTGTTGTTAGCTTAATTGTAGACAGTTGCAGGAATCATCTTATTGTTGTTATTTCGGAAATTATTATCATTTAAACTGTGTATTTTTGTTATCATCATTATATTATTGTTTCTCAGTAGGGCCCTGACCTTCCTCGTCACTACTCCATCAAGGTTAGGCTTGACACTTACTGAGTACCGCCGTGGTGTACTCATGCTACTCTTCTGCACACTTTTGTTGTGCAGATCCAGGTACATCAGAGCAGGCTCGTGCTAGGTGATTCCGCAGCTTTCTGGGAGACTTCGAGGTATGATCTGCTACATCCGCGGATCCGGAGGCTTCCCTTCTATTCTAGTAGTACTAGTTGGCATTTTTCCTTCATCTCGTTGATAGATACTCTTTACACATAGAGCCACAATTGTATATTCTCTTTTAGTCTGTGTTACCGTGGGATTCCGGATCTTGGTAGTGTTTTATTCATCGTGTGACGGATGTATGTGCCAGGCGGCACGGATTACATATCTTTTTATGCTATTTTTCCGCTGTTTCTTATTCAAGTGTTTATGGCTTGTATATTCCGCAACGTGTTAGGCTTACCTAGTCGTGGGGACTGGGTGCCATCACGACATGTTCATGATTGGTGAACTAGGGTCGTGACAAGTTGGTATCAAAGCTCTAGGTTCATAGGAGTCACGGGACACAGACCGTTTACTTAGAGTCTCGCTGATCGATAAGGAGACGTCTGTATTTATCTACGTGGGGCTATGTAACTGTTTAGGAAACTTTTCATTTCTTTCGGATTCCTTGTCGTGCGACATTCTTGGCATCAAAAATCTAAACTACTGCTTTCTATTCTCTCACAGATGGTGAGGACACGAGCTACTCGCGATGATAAGGTACCCGCGCCCCCTGTTGCTGCCGTCAGAGGCCGGGGCCGAGGTAGAGGACGAGGACGCGCCCGAGGTGCAGCCACAGCACACGCGCGCGCTACTGCTGAGGTGCCACAGGTAGACCAGGTTGGAGCGCAGGCACCTGGTACACCGACTACAACTGCTACTACTCCAGCACTACAGGAGACCCTTGCTCAGTTCATGAGTATGTATACCACTTTAGATCAGGCAGGATTGCTTCCTCTCGTCGCAGATACATCTCAGGCCGGGGGAGCGGCCCAGACTCCCGCAGCCGTACACTGGAGCAGCGTGTGCCAGTGGGACATGTTCCAGATGTTTTGGTTATGCCTCCTGCCGCCCCAGCACAACCCGGAGGTGGACCAGCTGCCTCTGAGGACGAGTAGCGTAGATTAGAGAGGTTCAAGAAATATGACCCTCCAGTGTTTAGTGGTTTGGCTTCAGACGATGCATTGGGTTTTCTAGAGGAGTGTCATCGTATTCTTCGTACTATGGGGATTGTGGAGACCAGTGAGCTTTCCTTCATTGCTTTTCAGTTTCGTGGGGCCGCTTATGATTGGTGGCGCACGTATGAGTTGGATAGTCCAGAGGAGTCTGCTTCATTGACTTGGACGCAGTTTTTAGATCTGTTTTTGAGGGAGTTTGTTCCACAAAGCCTTAGGGATTCTTGGCGCTCGGAGTTTGAGCGGTTGCGACAGGGCTCCATGTCAGTATCGGAGTATGCTATCAGTTTCACCTGTCTAGCCAGGCATGCACCGGCTTTGGTAGCCACGGTTCGGGAGAGAGTGCGGAGACTTATCGAGGGCCTTGTTCCGCCTATCCGATCCAGCATGGCTAGAGAGCTGGAGACAGATATAAGCAGGCAGTTAGCATTGCCAAGAGGATCGAGAGTATGCTCCCTAGAGAGCGGAGAGAGAGAGAGAGGCAAAGAGGTCTCGTGAGTCGGGCCATTTTTCTGGTGCCCGCACTTCATCAGCCGGTCGTTTTGGCAGGGGTTATTCCGACCGACCAGTTCACTCAACATTGCCCGCAGCCGATAGTACTCCAGGTCTTCCAGCACCTCAGGAGCCTTATTATGCTCCCCCAGTTTCCAGTGCACCTCCTGCGCGGGGTCCTTCCAGGGGTCAGACTAGTAGGGGTGAGGCCGGTCAGTCACAGCCACCGCGTCCTCCCAAGGCTTGTTTTGAGTGCGGGGATACTCGCCACCTGGTTAGGGAGTGCCCCAGGCGCAGGAGAGGAGCCCCTCATCAGTCATCACAGCATCCGCGTAGTTCTCAGGGCCAGCAGGCTATCATTCTAGCTCCAGCTGCCACTCCACCTGCCCAGCCAGCCAGGGGCGGGGGTCGGGGTTCCAGAGGCCGCCCTCGAGAGGGGGGACAGGCCAGATTCTATGCTATTCCTGATCGCGCTGCGGCTGTTGCATCTGATTCTGTTATTACAGGTATTATTCTGGTTAGTCACAGGGAGGCATCGGTTCTATTTGACCCTGGTTCCACTTTTTCATATGTGTCTTCTTACTTTGCTTCTCATCTGGGTGTGCCTCGGGATTCTTTGAGTGCCCCCATTTATGTTTCCACTCCGGTAGGTGATTCTTTGGTTGTGGACCGCGTATATCGGTCGTGTTTGATTACCATTTGTGATTTTGAGACCAGAGCGGATCTATTGCTGCTTGGGATGGTCGATTTTGATATTATTCCTGGGCATGGACTGGTTGTCGCCCCATTATGCTATTCTTGATTGTCACGCCAAGACCGTGACGCCGGCTATGCCAGGCATTCCACGTATTGAGTGGAGTGGTACTCTAGATCACACCCCTAGCCGTGTTATTTCTTTTCTCAGAGCTCAGCGTATGGTTGAGAAGGGGTGTGCTGCTTATCTAGCCTATGTGCGGGACGTCAGTATTGACACTCCCTCTATTGATTCTGTTCATGTGGTACGTGACTTTGCTGATGTATTTCCAGCTGATCTTCCGGGCATGCCGCCCGACAGAGATATTGACTTTGCTATTGACTTGTTGCCGGGCACTCAACCCATTTCTATTCCACCGTACCGTATGGCTCCTCCCTGAGTTGAAGGAGTTGAAGGATCAGTTACATGAGTTATTGGGCAAGGGTTTTATTCTACCTAGTGTTTCGCCTTGGGGTGCTCCTGTATTGTTTGTGAAGAAAAAGGATGGGTCTATGCGTATGTGTATTGACTATCGTCAGCTGAACATGGTTACAGTGAAGAACCGGTATCCTTTGCCCCGTATTGATGATTTATTTGACCAGCTACAGGGCGCACAAGTGTTTTCTAAGATTGATTTGCGCTCTGGGTATCACCAGCTGAAGATTCGGGAGCCAGATATCCCGAAGACTGCCTTCAGGACCCGGTATGGTCACTATGAGTTCCTCGTGATGTCTTTTGGGCTAACAAATGCCCCAGCAGCCTTTATGCATTTGATGCACAGTGTGTTGAGGCCTTATCTGGACTCGTTCGTGATTGTTTTCATTGATGATATTCTAGTATATTCCCGAAGCCGGGAAGAGCACGAGCAACATTTGAGGATAGTGCTTCATATTCTGAGGGAGAAGCCGCTTTATGCCAAGTTCTCTAAATGTGAATTTTGGTTGAGTTCAGTGGCATTTTTGGACCACGTGGTGTCGAGTGATGGTATCCGAGTAGATCCGAGGAAGGTGGAGGCCGTTCAGAGTTGGCCCAGACCCTCCTCCGCTACTGAGATTCGCAGTTTCCTTGGTTTGGCGGGCTACTACCGTCGTTTCATAGAGGGGTTCTCTTCGATTGCAACACCTATGACCAGATTGACCCAAAAGGGTGCCCCTTTCCAGTGGACAGACGAGTGTGAGGTGAGCTTTCAGAAGCTCAAGACAGCTTTGACTTCAGCCCCTATATTGATGTTGCCTACAGGTTCGGGGTCCTATACCGTATATTGTGATGCCTCACGAGTTGGACTCGGTGCGGTATTGATGTAGGATGGTAGGGTGATTGCCTACGCGTCGAGACAGCTAAAGGTGCATGAGAAGAATTACCCTGTTCATGATTTGGAGCTAGCTACCATTGTTCACACCTTGAAGATTTGGCGTCATTATTTATATGGTGTTCCTTGTGAGATCTACACTGATCACCGGAGCTTGCAGCACTTGCTTAAGCAGAAGGACCTGAATATGCGTCGGAGGAGATGGTTGGAACTACTGAAGGACTATGATATTACTATTCTCTATCATCCGGGCAAGGCTAATGTGGTTGCTGATGCCTTGAGTCGTCGGGCAGAGAGTTTGGGGAGTTTAGCATATCTACCGGCTTCGGAGAGGCCTATGGCGATGGATGTTCAGGCTTTGGCCAGGCAGTTTGTTAGACTGGATCTTTCGGAGCCCAGCCGGGTTCTAGCCTGTGTGGTTTCTCGGTCTTCTCTATTTGATCGCATCAGGGAGCGTCAGTTCGACGACCCTCATTTGCTTGTCCTTCAGGATAGAGTTTAGCGTGGTGATGCTCGAGATGTTACCATCGGGGATGATGGAGTTATGAGGATGCAGGGGCGTATCTATGTGCCTAATGTGGATGATCTTCGAGAGATGATTCTAGCAGAGGCCCATAGCTCGCGGTATTCCATCCATCCGGGAGCCGCGAAGATGTATCAGGACTTGAAACAGCATTACTGGTGGAGGCTGATGAAGAGGGATATAGTCGATTAGGTTTCTAGATGCCTCAACTGCCAGCAGGTGAAGTATGAGCATCAGCGTCCGGGTGGATTGATGTAACAGATCGAGATTCCCGAGTGGAAATGGGAGCGCATTACCATGGACTTTGTATCTGGACTTCCACGGACGGTTAGGAAGTTTGATTCCATTTGGGTCATTGTGGATCGGCTGACCAAGTCCGCCCATTTTATACCGGTGAGCACTACATATTCATCGAAGCGACTGGCAGAGATCTATATCAGGGAGGTAGTTCGGCTGCATGGTATTCCAGTTTCCATCATTTCAGATAGAGGCACTCAGTTCACTTCGCGGTTCTGGAGGGCTGTACAGCATGAGTTAGGTACTCGGGTGGAGCCGAGCACAACATTTCACCCCCAGACTGATGGGCAGTCCGAGCGCACTATTCAGATTTTGGAGGATATGCTCCGTGCGTGCATGATTGAGTTTGGAGGTTCATGGGATCACTTCTTGCCACTAGCGGAGTTTGCTTATAACAACAGCTACCAGTCTAGTATTCAGATGGCACCGTATGAGGCCCTATATGGTAGGAGGTGCAGGTCTCCCGTGGGTTGGTTTGAGCCGGGCGAGGCCAGGTTGCTAGGTACTGATATGGTTCAGGAGGCTATGGACAAGGTCAAGGTGATTCAGGACAGACTTTGTGCAGCCCAGTCTAGACAGAAGAGTTATGCGGACAAGAAGGTTCGCGATGTGGCTTTTATGGTTGGAGAGCGGGTTCTACTTCGAGTCTCGCCCATGAAGGGCGTTATGAGGTTTGGGAAGAAAGGGAAGCTGAGTCCTGGATTTATTGGCCCTTTTGAGATTTTGAGGCGTATTGGGGAGGTTGCCTATGAGTTAGCCTTACCTCCTAGTCTAGCTGGAGTTCACCCCGTATTTCATGTCTCCATGCTCCGGAGATACCATGATGACCCGTCGCATGTGTTGGATTTCACTTCTGTTCAGCTAGACAAGGATCTGTCTTATGTTGAGGAGCCAGTAGCCATTCTAGACAGGCAGGTCGGAAAGCTAAGGTCAAAGAACATCGCTTCGGTAAAGGTTCAGTGGCGGGGCCAGCCGGTCGAGGAGGCGACTTGGGAGACCGAGCAGGATATGCGCAGCCAGTACCCTCATCTTTTCACTACTTCAGGTATGTTTTCTATGCTCATTCGAGGACGAACGAATCTTTTAAGGGTGGGAAGATGTAACGACCCGGCCGGTCGTTTTAGAAAATTACGCCCCAATCCCTAATTTAACTGTTTCCCTAAGTACATTTCTGCTATTGTGGTTTGCCGGGAGAGTCGGCCCTGAAATTTGAGGTATTTTGGGACACTTAGTCCCTAAATGAGAGCTTTAAAGATAGAAAATGGTCCATAACCGGAACAGTGTTAAGACAATCTCGGAACGGAAATTCGATGGTTCCATTAGCTCCGTTGGGTGATTTCGGGGTTGGGAGCGCGTTCGAAATGTATTTTGGAGGTCCGTAGCTCAATTAGGCTTGAAATGCCGAAGTTTGAAATTTTGGCGAATCCGAACGTTAGGTGAGATTTTGATCCGGGGGTCGGAATGGAATTCCGACAATTTCTGTAGCTTCGTTATGTGATTTTGGATATGTCCGCAAATTTTCAGGTCATTCGGACGTCGTTTGGTTGGGTTTTAGATCGAATGTGCAATTCGGAAAGTTTAAGGAATTTAGGCTTGAATTCGATGTGAATTATGGGTTTCGATGTTGTTAGATGTGTTTTGAGGATTGGAACAAGTTCGAATAAGGTATTAGGATGTGTTGGTGTGTTTGGATAGGGTCCCGGGGGACTCGGGATGAATTCGGGTGATTAAACGGCAAGAATCTTAAAAAGTTGCAGCAGGCTGGTGCCTGCCTTCTGTAGTATTCGCTTCTGCGGAGCTTGGACCGCAGAGGCGAGTCCGCAGAAGCGACATTTGCTCCACAGGAGTGAGTTCGTGGGAGGCCAGCCTAGTTCGCAGGAGCGGACTTTAGATCGCGGAGGCGGTCACGCAGGAGCGAAAAGCCTTCCGCAGGAGCGGGAGTGGACTGTTTGGTGGCCTTCCGCAGGAGCGGACTTTTGTCCGCATAAGTGAAGTCGCAGAATCGACTGTGCTTCCGCAGAAGTGGCTTTTGAGTAAATGGCCAAGTGTCGCAGAAGCGACCATATGCCCGCAGAAGCGGAGTCGCTGAAGCGACCTAGAGACCGCAGAAGCGGAAATCGACCTGGGTTTAATGAGCAGTGAGGGTTAAAATTTCAGAAACATTTCCAACCATTGAGGGCTCGGCTTTAGGGGCAATTTGGGCGATTTTGAAGTAGAATTCGAGAGGTTTCTTCAGGTAATCAATTATGGACTCCAATTATGATTGTTGTTGATAATATTATGCAAGTTTTTCATGAAAATGGAGGAATTTGGGGTAATTAATGGGGGTTTTCACCCTAGACCAAAACCTTTAGAAAACCTTTGATTTGAATGGGCAAACGGAGTCCGATTTCGATAAATTTTATATGCACGAACTCGTATTGAGATAAGGAACACAAATATATAATTTTCGTGATTTTTCGATAAGCGTACCGAAAGTCGGGTTTTGGCAACTTGTGGGTTTTGGTGAATTTTGAGTTAATTTGATTGGGTAATGCCCAATTGGCCTATTTTGATGTGATTCTATTGATTTTTATCAGATTCTACACTTGTGGAGGCCGACATTCGCGGCAAGAGAGTTGTTTCATAGCTTGGTTTTGTACCGGAGTCGAGGTAAGTGGCTTGTCTAACCTCGTGTGGGGGACTTTCACCCCTAGGATATTATGTGATACTTTAAATGCCTTGTACGCGAGGTGACGGGCGTGTACATGCGCTGGTTGTTGAACACGTACTTTACTTAAAATGTTCAATGAGTGATATTCCTGTTGTTAGCTGTTAAATTCGATATTTCTACCCGGTAGTAGTTAGAAAAGCATGATTAGGTAGTATTTAACTGTCTAGTTGCCTAATTGTCTTACTTGAGTTTTCTCGGTAATCGCTGGCGTTGTTTATCGGCGAAGTTATAGTTAAGCATATTATACTTCTTTCTGTGTATTCCTTTACTTGCTGTGTTTGTGGACTGCGGGTTCGATTCCCAGAGATCCTGAGATTTATTGAAATGTGGACTGCGGGTTCGATTCCCGGAGATCCTGAGATTTATTGAAAGGGACTACGGGTTCGATTCCCGAGATCCTGAGTTATTGAAATGTGGACTGCGGGTTCGATTCCCGGAGATCCTGAGATTTATTGAAATGTGGACTGCGGGTTCGATTCTCGGATATCCTGAGATTTATTGAAATGTGGACTACGGGTTCGATTCCCGGAGATCCCGAGATTTATTGAGATGTGGACTACGGGTTCGATTCCTGAGATCCTGAGTTATTGATAGGGACTACGGGTTCGATTCCCGAGATCCTGAGTTATTGGTAGGGACTGCGGGTTCGATTCCCGGAGATCCTGAGTTATTGAGATATTATTGAGACATGGGTTGCGGGTTCGATTCCCGGAGACCCAGAGGTACTGAGAATGGGACTGTGGGTTCAATTCCCACAGGTCCTGGATTTATTTTATTGAGTTGGTTATTTGTTGTTAGCTTAATTGTAGACAGTTGCAGTAATCATCTTATTGTTGTTATTTCAGACTTATTCCTATTTTGTACTGTTAGGTGTTATTATCATTATTTTTATTATTTCTCGGTAGGGCCCCGACCTTCCTCGTCACTACTCCATCGAGGTTAGGCTTGGCACTTACTGAGTACCGCCGTGGTGTACTCATGCTACTCTTCTGCACACTTTTGTTGTGCAGATCCAGGTACATCAGAGCAGGCTCGTACTAGGTGATTCCGCAGCTTTCTGGGAGACTTCGAGGTATGATCTGCTACATCCGCGGATCCGGAGGCTTCCCTTCTATTCTAGTAGTACTAGTTGGCATTTTTCCTTCATCTCGTTGATAGATACTCTTTACACATAGAGCCACAATTGTATATTCTCTTTTAGTCTGTGTTACCGTGGGATTCCGGATCTTGGTAGTGTTTTATTCATCGTGTGACGGATGTATGTGCCAGGCGGCACGGATTACATATCTTTTTATGCTATTTTTCCGCTGTTTCTTATTCAAGTGTTTATGGCTTGTATATTCCGCAACGTGTTAGGCTTACCTAGTCGTGGGGACTGGGTGCCATCACGACATGTTCATGATTGGTGAACTAGGGTCGTGACAGAGAGGAACAATTTTCAAACTTTGTCTACCTCCTCAACATAGCTGACTCGACGGAGAAGGCTATATCCACAGCAGATTGAGCAAAACGAGGAGCGCTGACATTTAAAGAAGAAAAGGCCGGAGCCGCCTCCAAGCTCTCGGAAGGAAGCACTGAAAGAACCACAAGATGACAAGAACGCAAGGCGACATGAAGACAGATGAGATCTTATGATCCATAGACTAGCTTAGCTTCTTGTTTTTCCTTTCTAGCACGGTGTAATAAGGAGTTCAGTAAAGCAGTGGTAACCGCATGCAACAACAGTAACAGCGATATCACAACAGTCATGGTAGTCCTAGCTACCAAAACTTCCCGAACTACATTGATTTGATTCCTGTTTAGCCCAGGATATGTAGGAGACCTTTTGAAGCAAAGGTTCGGTCAAGTCTTTAAAAAAAAATGCTTCACACGGAGTACTCAAACGGGCAAAAATCGCTCGTATCCGCTCACTTGTCTTTGCACGAAAACTCTTCGTGTTTTCGAGTAAAGAGGGGCAGTTGTGAGCACGTGATATTTTCACTATAAGAGAAATACTCCCAAAGATTCAAAATAAAACAATTTTAGTTTTCTTACAATTGTTGTGAATTTTGTGTTATTTTCTTGTATTATTTGCATTTTTATCTGTGCATGTTTTGCTTGTTTAAATAAATAAAATATACAGAAATATGTTGCATATGCATATAAAATTCTAGCTTACGATTAAGTTTATTTTACGGAAATGAAAAGTCATAAAAATATGTATTTTTGCATTTTTAAGCATTTAATGTCCATATTGTGAAATTTAATTTTAATTAATGTTTAATTGTGTGTGATAATTATTATTAGGAGTTAATTAGTATTTTAAGATAATTCAAGGTTTTATAACTTAATCGTAGCATTTTTTAGTTTATTAATTAATAAAAGAAAAGAGAACAAAAAATAGAAGAACAAATCCGAAATTGGGCCAATTCTTGAATTAACCCCAAGCCCAAGCCAATTCTACCCAACCCAAAACACCCAACGACCCAGTCCAGAACCCAAGACCCGACCCGTTCCGCCCCATAACCCAAAAGACCCATTTTTTTCATTTTTACACTTCATTTCCAAAAAACCAAATCCTAAAAAATCTAATACTCCCTAGCCGTCACACCCTTACACCCCACCCCATTTTCTTCTTCTTCTTCACTTTAACCTACACACCACAAACCCTCCAATAACACCCAACGGAAGCCTCCCATGAACAACCATGTGACGACCCGGCCCGTCGTCACGGGAATTACCACCCCGTTTTGTTGAAATTACATGTTTTATATTTTTATATCAGTGTTAGAGTCTATCGGGTGAGTTAGGAGTGAATTGGATTGAAAATGAGGCATATAGCCTTTTTGAAGGAAACTTGAATAAGAAAAGTCAACCCGAAGTTGACTATTTAGTTAGAGGGCTCGGAATCAGATTTTGATGATTCGGTTAGTTTCGGGAGGTGATTTGTGACTTAGGGGAGCGATCGGAATTGAATTTGGAGGTACGGTGTAGAAATAGGCTTGAATTGGCTAAGGTTGAATTTTGGCGAAATCCGAACGGTAGGTGAGATTTTGATCCGGGGGTTGGAATGGAATTCCGACAATTCCTGTAGCTTTTTTATGTGATTTTGGATATGTCCGCAAAATTTCAAGTCATTCGGACGTCGTTTGGTCGGGTTTTTGATCGAATGTTAGTTTAGGAAGTTTTGAAGAAACTTAGGCTTGAATCCGTGTGTAAATTGGTGATTTTGATGTTTAGGATGGTGTTTTTCTGCTTGGAACAAGTTCGTATCGTGTTTTGGAGTATGTTGGTGGTTTTCGTTGGGGCCCCGGGGGCCTCGGGGTGAATCCGAACCATCATCCGACATTTTTGGAACTTGAAAGTCTGCTGTAAAAATTGCAGACCACTGTGCAAAAATTAAGCCATCGCGTTCGCGAGGGCAAGGCCCGCGTTCGCGTAGGCTGGGGCATATTGGCCATCGCATTCGCGAGGGATGGTAACGCATTCGCGAAATAGGAAGTTGGAACGCATCGCGTTCGCGTGGAATAAGGCTGCGATCGCGAAGGAGGAATAGGCGAATCCACGCGTTCGCGTGAGAGCCTACGCGTTCGCGTAGAGGAAAAGTCTGGAGGCTGGGGGGTTGACCTTCGCGGACGTGTGACTGTGTGTCGCGTTCGCGATGAAGGAAATGAGCAAGGCATCGCGTTCGCGTGAAAGGCATCGCGAACGCGATGAAGAAAAATGGCTGGCAGTGAAATTAAAAGCCAGAACTGGTCAATCGCGGGTTTAACACCCAAAACCTCCATTTTTTAGTTCCAAGAGAAGGTATTGACGGGAGATTGCTGAGAAATCATCGGGGTTTCATCGGAGGTAAGTTTTGTGGCTTAATTACATCATTTTAACATGAAATCCTTGGTTAATTCCCCTGTAAATGGAAGATTAAAGGTGGGTTTGAGCCCTAGGCCTAAATTAAAGAAAAACACCGATTTGAGTGGGCAAATGGAGTCCGATTTTGGTAAATTTTATATGCCTAGACTCGTATCGAGATGAGGATTCCGAATATGTGACTTTTGTAATTTTTTGAGAAGCGTACCGAAAGTCGGGTTTTGGCAACTTTGCCATTTTTGGTGTAAATCGAATTGTATTGATTGGGTGTCGTCCCATTGGCCTAATTTGTTGTGTTTCTACTGTATTTGATCAGATTCTACGAGTGCGGAGCTTTATTCTCGTGGCAAGGGCATCGCGGAGTAGGCGTCGCTGTATTAAGGTGAGTAATAGATGTGGTTGATGACCAGCGGGTTCGAAACCCCGGTATACCACTTTGTGACGCTGTATAGCGGCGAGACACGTACTCTCTTGTGAGTGCGGGGTCGATTGTGATTGGGGACTAAGGCTTAGTCTGACTTGTTGATACTGTGTTAAGATATTAGGCTATTCTTGAGCCGTCGAACCTCCTTCTCGGATGGTTGCATACTATATTGTGATATTGGTTACTCTTGAGCCGTTGAACCTTCTTCTTGGACGGTTGAGTATACTTGTGGGCTATGAGCTAGTTATTGGATCCCGCGAGGATCGTTATCATAGTCTTGTGATATTGACATGCTAGTTTACTACCAGTCCGCAGCTATTTCTGTTATCATGCTATTTCCAATCTGTGGAACTTGATATTACTGTTTTCAACTGAAAAATGATAAAAGATGTTTTCAAAACTAATTTTGAGCTTGTGAGGCTGTATTTGCATATTAGCTGACTGGTAGTGGATCGGTGTAACGACCCAACCGGTCGTTTTGAGCTACGGTGCGTCATTCAGTAGTTTGAGGCCATGACCAGCTTAATCTCACATATATTGACTTGTGTGTATGGTCAGAATTAAAATTCAAGAAGTTTGGAGTCAAATCTAAATGGAAATTCTCCTTTTGAAAGCTTAAAGTTGAAGAAATGAACTAGGATTGGAATTTTGAGTAAATGACCTTGGAATTGGGATCTGAAAGTTCTAGCATGCTCGTATGATGATTTTGAACTTGGGCGTATGTCCAGATTTGGTTTTTGATAACCCGTGAGCATTTCAGCGTATATGGTGGAAGTTAGTATTTTAGAAGAATTTCATAAATTTGGGTTGGAAGGCAGTTTACAGTTATAGATGTCCAGTTGGGATTCTGAGACTGGGAATAGACCCGTACGGTGATTTTGGAGTTGGGAACGCGATCGGAAGTGAATTCGGATGTCCAGAGGTCATTTTGAAGTGATTTGGCTAAATATAGGAATTTGAAGGTTTATGAGAAAATTCGACCGGAAGTGAAAATTTTGATATCGGGGTCAGAATGCGATTTTGAAAGTTGGTGCAAGTCCGTAATGTCGAATTTGACTTGTGTGCAAACTTTGAGTCAATTCAGATCGATTTTGGTAGGAAATGGGACAATTAATCTCTTTAAGGAAAGCTTAAGTTGGAAAAGTCAACCCAACATTGACTTATGAGTTAGAGGGCTCGGAACTGAATTACGATGATTCGGTTAGTTTCGGGGGATGATTTAAGACTTAGGAGCGCAATCGGAAGTAATTTCGGAGGTCCGGTGAAGAAGTTAGCCTATTTTGGCGAAGTTAGAATTTTGGCGGAATCCGATCGATAGGTGATATTTTGATCCGGGAGTCGGAATGGAATTCCGACAGTTGCAGTAGCTTCCTTAGGTGATTTTGGATATGTTTGCAAATTTTCAGGTCATTCGGACATTGTTTGGTCGGGTTTTTGATCGAATGTGAATTTTGAAAGTTTAAGTTTAAGTTTGAATCGAATTCTAGGATTTTGGTGATTTTTGATGTTTAAGGCAGCATTTTTATGATCCGATCAAGTTTGAATGAAGTATTAGGTTGAGTTTGAGTTTTTGGTTGTGGTCCCGAGGTTCTCGGGTGTGTTTCGGATGCCCAACAGGTCATTTTTGGAAGATTTTTGCCGTTTTGAACATAAATGTAATGATCCAAAGGTCTAATTTTAGTTCTAGAGATCCAAATTTGATTTCGAGAGTTCGAGAATTTAAATAATGAATTATAGGACCGATCCGAAAATTTTGGTTTATTTCATCAAGTCGCGATTGGGTTTTTGACGCGAAATGTGATTTAATTGTTTAACGAGCGAAATTGATGTCACACTAAGCAAATAAGATCCAAATTCAGTTTTGTTTGAACCACTGGATCCGTATCGAAATTACGGAGCCATAGGAAAATGAATCGTCAAATTCCGAGTTCGTATGACGGAGTTAAAGCTATTTTAGTGAAAATAAAAGTTGCTGCAATTATTTTGGATAGCTGCTGCATTTATTTAGCAGCTTGAACAGTACCGGGCACGCGTGAACAGTGTCCCGCACGTGTGAACAGGGCTGGACGCATGAACAGTAATCGGGAAAAAAAGAAAAATTTGGTATTTTCGCCACATCTTGAGTTCTAGAGCTCCAATTGAGGTGATTTTCGCGGGGTTGTTCTCGTCTCAACAAGGAGGTAAGTTTTATGGCCTAATTACGTTATTTTATCATGGAATCCTTGAGTATTTCACTGTTAATTGAAGATTAAAAGGGGATTTTATCCCTAGGCCTAACTTATAGAAAATCATTGATTTGAATGGACAAACGAAGTCCGATTTCGATACATTTTATATGCACGGACTCGTATTGAGATAAGGAACCCGAATATATAATTTTCGTGATTTTTTGATAAGCGTACCGGAAGTCGGGTTTTGGCAACTTGTGGGTTTTGGTGTATTTTGAGTTATTTTGATTGGGTAATGCCCAATTGGCCTATTTTGATGTGATTCTATTGATTTTTATCAGATACTACACCTGTGGAGGCCGACATTCGCGGCAAGAGAGTTATTTCTTAGCGGTTTTGTACCGAAATTGAGGTAAGTGGCTTGTCTAACCTCGTGTGGGGGAACTTTCACCCCTAGGATATTATGTGATAGTTTAAATGCCTTGTACGCGAGGTGACGGGCGTATACATGCACTGGTTGTTGAACACATACTTTACTTAAAATGTTCGATGAGTGATATTTCTGCTTTTAGCTATTAATTCGATATTCTTACCCGGTAGTAGTTAGAAAAGCATGATTAGGTAGTATTTAACTGTCTAGTTGCCTAATTGTCTTACTTGAGCTTCTTGATAATTATTGGCACTATTTATCGGTGAAGTTATAGTTAAGCATATTATATTCTCTCTGTGTATTCCTTTATTTGCTGTGTTTGTGGACTGCGGGTTCAATTCCCGGAGATCCCAGGGCTGTGGGTTCGATTCCCAGAGACCCGGAGTGATATTGTTGTGGACTGCGGGTTCGATTCCCGAAGATCCTGAGATATATTGAAATGTGTACTGCAGGTTCGATTCCCGGAGATCCTGAGATTTATTGAGATGTGGACTGCGGGTTCGATTCCCGTAGATCCTGAGTTATTGGTAGGGACTGAGGGTTCGATTCCCGGAGATCCTGAGTTATTGGTAGGGACTGCGGGTTCGATTCCCAGAGATCCTGAGTTATTGGTAGGGACTACGGGTTCGATTCCCGAAGATCCTGAGTTATTGGTAGGGACTGCGGGTTCGATTCCCAAAGATCCTGAGATTTATTGAAATGTGGACTGCGGGTTCGATTCCCGGAGATCCTGAGATTTATTGAAATGTGGACTGCAGGTTCGATTCCCGGAGATCCTGAGATTTATTGAGATGTGGACTGCGGGTTCGATTCCCGGAGATCCTGAGATTTTCTGAGACATGGGCTGCGGGTTCGATTCCCGGAGACCCATGGGTACTGTCAATGGGACTGTGGGTTTAATTCCCACAGGTCCTGGACTTGTTAATTGAGTTGCTACTTGTTGTTGGTTTAATTGTAGACTGTTGCAGTAATCACTTTATTGTTGTTATTTAAAGATTATTGTTATTTAAACTGCTCATTATTATTATTGTCATTATTTTATTGTTCTCTCAGTAGGGCCATGACCTTCCTCGTCACTACTCCATCGAGGTTAGGCTTGGCACTTACCGAGTACCGTCGTGGTGTACTCATGCTACTCTTTTGCACACTTTTGTTGTGCAGATCCAGGTATATCAGGACAGGCTCATACTAGGTGATTCTGCAGCCTTTTGGGAGACCTCGAGATATGATCTTCTACGTCCGCGGATCCGGAGGCTTTCCTTCTATTCTGATAGTATTAGTTGACATTTTCCTTCATTTCGTTGTTAGATACTCTTTACACATAGAGCCACAGTTGTATATTCTCTTTTAGTCTGTGTTACCCATGGGATTCCGGGTCTTGGTGGCGTGTTATACAGTGTATTTGATGGATGTATGTGTCAAGCGGCACGGATTACATTCCTCTGTTATTATTTTCCGCTAATTCTTATTAAATGTTCATAAACTTGTAAAATCCGAAACGTGTTAGGCTTGCCTAGTCGAGGGAAGTGGGTGCCATCACGACATGTTCACAATTGGTCAACTAGGGTCGTGACAATCGGGTTGCGCGCTGCAGCAATATATATGTTGGATCGGACTGCACGCTGTAGTAATATTGTGCTTGGGCTGTAGGAGCCCTTCCGGAGTCTGAACCCCCATAGTGAGCACGGGTACCCAAATTGGATTGGGCTACGCGCCATAGCGGTCATATCATGCATTGCATTGCATTTAGCTACATCTGCTAGCTGTTATACTATTTTGCTGGTACTTGTTGGTACAGGTACATTTGATATTGCTTCTGTGACAGGGTATTTGATTACAGCTTTACATAGTGCTTTATTGCGAATTTCTTATCTACGCTGTCTTACCCCTATTTATTACCACCGAGTCTAGCAGTACTCATTTTACTCCCTGCACCTTGTGTGCAGATCCAGGTACCTCTCAGCAGTGATCCGGTAGCCGTTCAGAGGCATTGTGCGGGATAGTCGAGGTAGCTGCAGTGTCCGCAGGACCCGATATTCCTTTCTACTGTCTTTTGATTTAGTATTTGCTATTTCTTTCCGCACTGAGCTTTGGTTGTAAACCTTATTACACTTATGTTCTTTAGAGGCTCTTGACTCTTGTCTTCATTGATTCATTTTGTTGCACTTAAAGATTGGGTAAAGTGAGCTCTTAGCTCCGTAAATGTTGTTAATTGGTCAGGCTGGCCTAGCAGTGTGTTGGGCGCCATCACGACCGGGTTTGGGGTCGTGACAAGTTGGTATCAGAGCCTAGGTTTACTAGGCCTCGTGAGTCTTGAGCCGGTTAGTAGAGTCTTGTGGATCGGTACGGGGATGCCTGTACTTATCCTCGGGAGGCTGCGAACCTTTAGGAAACACTTCACACTTCTTGGAATTCTTATCGTGCGTACTTGATTCAGCTTGAGATACACTTTTTGAAATTCCTTCCACACACCTGTGTACGCATCGAGCGCTCAGTAATGTAATTGCCTTATGGCTTGTGATTTTCCCCGAACGAGGGGCGAGATATAATCTCTGTGAGATTCATGTTGGGCCAATCGGGATAACTTGAGGCTGGACCTTGTATATGACTTGAGCCTCAAGGTGCTGATTTTGTGAGTGGTGGCAATAGATAATGTACTAAGGGTTTGAAACCCCGTATTTGTACTATACAGTGCTATGCTGAGATGATACACGCGTCATGTGACGAACGTGGTGGTATTGTGACTGGGGATTTGGACTTGATCCTTCCCGATTGATAAATTACTGTGTAAAGTGATTGAGACTGGGCTTATATCTATGTACTTGGGCTAGTAGCCATGTTTGTGGCCTTGTGCCGATCTGTAGAGTATTAGGGAAGCTTACTAATGGATGAGCTGTTAATTGTTTGACTCTTGTCTAATCTGTTGTGTAGCCCCGAGCTATGGGCGTGGTGAACAATTATCATATCTTGTAATTGGAAGGTAAAGTGCCTTATGTGTAGTGGAACGAGTTTAAACTCAGGAAGACTAAAGTGATTATGCTATGTGTATCCTGGTGGAAGGTATTGTGATGAAATGCTAAATTGAGATGAAGTAGGAGGGTTGATTCTCAGGTGTAATTGAAAGGTAATTGATTTGTGTTATGATTCGAGCAGGTACAACGCATGTTCATGTAACAATTATAATAATATGATTTGTGTAGTATTGAGACTAATTTTGTCAATATGCCTTATGATGTCTTGTCCAGTTGTGAATGTATTGTTAGGATGGTTTTGGTGATTTTCTGGCAGGTGGATAGGCCAATTTACAAAGGAAACTCTGCCAAATTTTTTGGAAAATTTGGGACTTAGAAAAGATTTTTGTCACCTAAAGAGTGAGCTTAACTATTGTGTGTGAATGAATACAAGAATTGCAAAAGAGTTAATATTTCTGATGATTCGAATCTCCGCCGAAGCTTGTAAATGACTTGAGTTTAATCTAACTAGAATATTGTGGCATCATTTGAGTAAGAGTGCTATGAGTGGCTAAAAGTGCTTTGATGTATGGCTTCGAGCCAAGTTGGGGAGGTTGTTGTTGATTAACTTATTGCACTGTTGTGTGCTGTGTTGGTTCTGTCTCCAGGTACGTTGGAAAATGTTGATAAAGGTTATGGTGCTTCGTAGATGTGAAGAAATACTAGGATGTTTTGAACTGCTATTGGTAAGGAATGTTCGGTGTATAGAAAGGAAAGATAGCTAATTGTATCTGTATGTAATCATGTTCTGCGGTGTCAGAGTTCTAGCAAGGCACGAGTGGTTCTGTTCAATAAGTCAGTTGAATTACATCTGAATAAGGGTGAATGACGCCCGAGAATTATTTTATGGTGTTCAAGATTTTACTTGTAACAGTCAGGTGTCTTAAGATTGTGCGTGCGTCTAAAGACGGTGGTTTCATTAGAAGAGGTCAAGACTTGTGTCATATTATGTGAATGATGGGATTCTATGTAACCGTATTGGAAGGTAATGATAACGAATTCAAATCGTATAAAGTTCTTCAAAATAATGTATTGTAGAAGGTGGTACTTCTGCGAGACATTGAGAGTTATGGGTCTTAGACGATGTGGTCTTACGTACGAGTCTCGTGTGGTAACATGAGTTGATGTATTATGGTGTTTCAGTAAAGGCTAATATTAAATTAAAGATGAATCAGAAGGGAAATTGGGTAAATGGAACAACTTGTTAATAAACCGAAGCGGTATGATAAGGAATACGATTAATTCCTGGTATGTGTTGGAAGTAATGAGTCTTGCAGATATTGTGCAACAAAGCTCTTGAGCGCTGGCAGTTGTGTAACTTGATATGGGTATAAGGACTCAGTCCTGGCATTTTAATTTATGCAATGTAATTGGGAGAAAGAGTTTGCGATGTGTTATACGGTGGTTTGAAAATGAGTGTATTTTTCCTGTTGGTATGCAAGGCTTGGAATGTGTAATGAGTTTTCTCTATATAGGATCATGAAAGCCCTTGACTAGTTGAGTGCGCCGATGTTTGCGGCGTAGGAAAGGAATATGAATTTCCATGTTGTCTTAGTGTGGTATGGTATACGCGATGTGTTATGGAAAGTTTATAATGGCATATTCAAGGTTTTGAGATCATTTCATAATATATGGGAAGTCATTAAAATTATTGAGCAGCGCAGGCAGCTGCAGGTGATTTAAGAATCGGTCTTTATGGTGATTAAGGAAAATGGTGCAGCTATTCTAGTGAATTGGCAGGGAATATGGTCCAAAAGGACAAGGTAATGTAAACTGATAATATCTAATGGTATGGTGGTATTCTCTTGTTGGATCGACCGTAATAATTGAGTCGTTAATGGCATAGTGAAATTCCTGAATGGCTTTCGTGGTATGAATGGACGCTTGATGTGTGTTATGTATTCGTACGGTGGAGTACGGAATCAGGCATAGTGATTCAAGTGTTATATATGTGTTGGAGACTTGGAGTTCTCGTTAGTCCGCCTATGCGGTGGTTGTATATCGTGTGTATCGTCACCGTTTAGTGATTATTGGAAATCGGAAGCCCTAGTGGCTCTCTCTTAATTTAATAAGATGAATTTGGGTTATGATACTTGATTGCAGACGGGTTATTTGGATCGGGTGGCACGCCACCACAGGTATGGTATCTGGATTGGGTGGCACACCGCCACGGGTATGTCATTGGAGCGGGTTGCACGCCGCAACAGTGTAATGTGAAAATAGAGTTAGTTATATGTTACCTGGTATACAATATTTCCTGGCTTCTGGGGAAAAGTCCGTATTGAGTATCGCTCGGCAAATGGCACATCGGTTGTGTCCTTTCAGGATTTGATAGATACGTTAATTATTTCACCGTAGGTGAGGTTGATTGCTTGAGTTCAAGACCTAGATCTGTGCGTGGCTAACCATTTTGAGCTTGGTAGCTGAGGTGCTTCATGAGTAATAGTGTTTGGATAGAATCACGAATCGTGGCAAGGCCACGTGATGTTATGACCTCTCGAGGAGGATTCAGGTACTATATTTCTATAATGCGAGACGTGATCTCAATTCTATGTTATGATGGCACAAAGGAATTGAAATGAAGCTCTTTTGCTGGAGACAATTGTCATGATTCGAGTGTGTTCAGACATTTCTTATTGGAGCCTGTGTTGTTCTCGTCATGGCTTAGGCTGGTGTTGAGGTGTCATATCACCAGAGCGGTGTGTTATAATCGAAATGAGCGTTGGAGCCAATAATGAGTGTGAGTATATGTGATTTCAGCTGGTTAGAAAGGTAATATCGAGGTTCGGCTCCGAAATCTATTGTGGTATCACTAAAAAGGGAAATGGATTCATGAATGGGTGACTTGAGAGGTGGATTCGATATATTGCGTGTTCGGTTGACGTGGGCAGTATATGAAGGTGTTGGACTAAGACTTTAGATAATGAGAAAGGTTCTTTCTGCTAGTAATTGGTTGTTGTGGCCAGTTGTTGTGATTAGAGACTATCGTCTCGAGTGATTGGGTTGTTGATACATCATATGATCTCACCCGGAGTGGTGAGTATGGCTTAATGCAGTGGATTCTAGTGTATCCTGAGTATAGGCATGGGATTAGCAATTGGTATATGATTTCGTAAAGTGCAATGTGGTTTATGGTTCAGGCGGTCTGTGAGATTTCAGCTATATGGTGTTTTTGGACTTATGAGAGATAGGGTGACGTGTGATCGCCCGGATATATGCTTGGTAAGGTCATTCAGCCATTGGGTTGCTTCTAGTACAACTCTGGGTCCGCTCGAGGACGAGCGTTTGCTTAAGTTGGGGAGAATGTGACGACCCGGCCCGTCGTCACGGGAATTACCACCCCGTTATGTTGAAATTACATGTTTCATGTTTTTATATCAATGTTAGAGTCTATCGGGTGAGTTAGGAGTGTATTGGATTGAAAATGAGGCATATAGCCTTTTTGAAAGAAACTTGAATAAGAAAAGTCAACCCGGAGTTGAATATTTAGTTAGAGGGCTCGGAATCGGATTATGATGATTTGGTTAGTTTCGGGGGATCGTTTATGACTTAAGAGAGAAATCGGAATTGAATTCGGAGGTCCGGTGTAGTTTTAGGCTTGAATTGGCGAAGGTTGAAGTTTGGCAAAAACCGGATGGGAGGTGAAATTTTGATCCGGGGGTCGGAATGGAATTCCGACAATTTTTGTAGCTTCGTTATGTAATTTTGGATATGTCCGCAAATTTTCAGGTCATTCAGACGTCGTTTGATCGGGTTTTGGATTGAATGTTAGTTTTGAAAGTTTTGAAGAAACTTAGGCTTGAATCCGTGTGTAAATGGTGATTTTGATGTTTAGGATGGTGTTTTAATGATTGGAACAAGTTCATATCGTGTTTTGGAGTATGTTGGTGGTTTTCGTTAGGGTCCCGGGGGCCTCGGGAGGATTTCGGACCATCAATCGGGCATTTTGAACTTGGAAAAGTTTGCTGTAAATTGCAGGTTGGTGCAGCAGGCATTAAGCCTTCGCGTTCGCGTGGCCTAGGTCGCGTTCGCGAAGGCAGGGCTGGCTAAGGCATCGCGTTTGCGATCGGGCTGTCGCGTTCGCGTAGGCAAGGTTGGACTAAGCTTCGCGTTCGCGTGAAGGATAGACGCGTTCGCGTAGAAGAAATCTGGCGGCTGGGAGAATTGAACTTCGCGGACGTGTGATAGGGCGTCGCGTTCGCGATGAAGTAATCGAACAGGCCATCGCGTTTGCATGAGAGACATCGCGAACGCGTACAGTTAAATTCCGAGGCAGTGAGTTTAATCGCAGAACAGAGGGCTCACGGGTTCATATACCCAAAACATAATTTTGAGCCCTAGAGAGAAGAAAACACGAGGAAATACAGAGAATTCATCGGGTATTCATCGGTGTTTTGACGTGCGTGGACGCCGGTTTGAGGAGCTAAGGCATCGCGGGCATGAGTTTTCGTCGGTTCGAGGTGGGTAATACTTGTAAATGATGACCTGAGGGTTAGTAAACCCCGGACTTGCACGTCTTAGTGCTGTGTTGAGGTGACTTTCACGCCGGATAACGGGCGTGGTAGAGCACCATTGGGGATTGTGACTTGGTCTCGTCCCGCGTAATTAATAATAACACCTAATTGTTGAAATGAATTGGACTAATTATCATGCTTGGGCTTCGTGCCGATTATTTGAATCCTTCGGGGATTGGTATCATTGTTTTGATAACACTGTGCATATTTTATTCTAAATTTAAGGTTTAAAAATGGTATTTTGCTATTCAGCATTTTTATAAGGTTATGAAAAACTTGAACAAGGTCTTAATAACATTTTTAGCTGTGAGCTAACATGATATTGTTGCCCGCAGGGCTTTCTTGATTATTTGTTAGACTGATTGGGGCCGAGGGCCATATGTTAGGGCATGACAATTTATGTGAGCATATGCATACACATGCATGGATCGGACTGCACACCGCAGTGGTATACGGATCGGGCTGCGCGCCGCAGCAGGTGTGATATTAATATTGTGCTTGGGTTGTAGGAGCCCCTTCGGAGTCTGAACCCCCACAGTGAGCACGGGTACCCAAATTGGATCGGGCTATGCGCCGTAGCGGTCATATGCATTGCATGTCATACATACATTGGTTTACGTGTACTACGTGGCATAACATTTAGCACTCATACATTACTGGCACACATGCATTAGTTGCCTTATTGACCAGATCTGCTGGTGCAAATTGATAAGGAGTGCTGAGCCCGAAAGGCTGATTTGAGTGCGGACTTGCACTGTTTGAGATTGTTCCAGGTATTGGTATGTTATCATGAAAGAAAGAAGCTAACAATTGAGATTTTAATAATCTACTCACATATGCTGGTAAGGAATAAAGATAGTTCTGTATTGTGTAGCATGAGATAGTGCCTTGCGTGGTTTTCTTCCCTTCAGCATTATCTACTTTTATTACTTCTGAGTTGGAAGTACTCACACCCGACTCCCTGCACCTTGTGTGCAGATCCAGGTACATCATAGCATGGCTGATTCTATTACGGTTCGGGAGTGCTTCTGGACAATCGAGGTAGCTGCCAGCGTTCGCAGGACCTGATTCTCCAGTTTGTCTATATTTTGTTCTGACCATCCCACACTTGTGCACAGTTATATTCACTATTTACACTTTGTATACTCTGTAGAGGCTCATGACTCTTGACCCTTCGGTCTATGGAAGTTGGTATGCGTTGGGACTTGGTTCCCCTGTTTCGATATATCCATCACTATTATTTTACAATTGTTATACTTAAATGGGATAAGGCGAGCTCATAGCTCTATAATTGTTGCTGATTGTTCGGGCTGGCCTAGCAGTGTGCTGGGCGCCATCACGACCGGATTTGGGGTCGTGACAAGTTGGTATCAGAGCCTAGGTTTATTAGGCCTCATGAGTCTTGAGCCGGTTAGTAGAGTCTTGTGGATCGGTACGGGGACGCCTATACTTATCCTCGGGAGGCTGCGAACCTTTAGGAAACACTTCACATTTCTTGGAATTCTTATCGTGCGTACTTGATTCAGCTTGAGATATACCTTTTTGAAACTCCTTCCGCACGTCCGTGTACGCATCGAGCGCTCAGTAATATAAGTGCCTTATGTGTAGTGGAACGAGTTATAATCTCTGTGAATTCATGTTGGGCCAGTTGGGAGGACTTGAGGCCAGATCTTTGTCTATGGCTTGAGCACCAAGGTACTAATTTCGCGAGTCGGTATTATGAAGTTCATACGATCGGTATTGATCTTTATTGTGCAAATGGCAGTTTGATAATGGGAGAGCTGTAAGGTATTCAGTTCTTGTTGTGATTTGATATGTAGCCCTAGTTATGGGCGTGAGAAATATGTTCATTGCCTCTTAGCGGAAATGTAAAGTGCACTATGTGTGGTAGTATGAGTTTAGACTCAAGAAAATTGAATTGGTTGTGCTATGAGTATTGTGGTGAAAGGTATTTGACATATGTTATGATTCGAGCAGGTGCAGCGCATGTCCATGTATCAATTTTGATAATATAACTTGAATAGTGTTGAGATTAATGTCGTTGATATACATTGCGATGTCTTGTTGAGTTATGGATGTATTGTTAGAATGGTTGGTGATTCTCTAGCAGGTGGATAGGCCAAACTACAAAGGAAACCCTGCCGAAATTTTCGGAAAATTTGGGACTTAGAAAGATTTCTGTCACCTAAAGAGAGTGGGCTTATTGGTGGTGCGTGTATAAATGCAAGAATTGCAGAAGAGCTAAGGTCTCTGATGATTCGAGTCTCTGTCAAGGCTTGAAAATGACTGTAGATTGATCTCACTATAACATTGGGGCATCATTTGAGTAAAGAATGCTATGAGCGGTTAAACATGCTTTGATATACGGCTTCGAGCTAAGTTGGAGAGGTTGCTATTGATTAACCGATTGCACGGTTGTGTGTTATGTGGGCACTATCTTTAAGTTTGTTGGGAAAGTTCTAACAAGGTTATGGCGCTTCGTAGATGTGAAGAAATACTAGGATGTTTTGAACTACTGTTGGTAGAGAATGTTCGGTGTATAGAAAGGAAAGATAGCTAATTGTATCTATGAGTAATCATGTTCTGCGATGTCTGAGTTCTAACAAAACACGAGTGGTTCTACTCAATAGGACAGTTGAATTACAGCTGAATAAGGGTGAATGATGCCCGAGAATGGTTTTGCAGTGTTCAAGATTTTGCTTGTAACAGTCAGGTGCCTTAAGATTTGTGTATGTGGCTAAGGATGGCGGTTTCGTTAGAGAAGATCAAGGCTTGTGTTATATCATGTGAATGATGGGATTCTAGGTATCCATATGGGGAAGTAATGATAACAATTTAAAAATCGCGGGAAGTTCATCAAAATAAAGTATGGTAGAATGTGGTACTTTTGGGAAACATTGAGAGAGTATTCAGTGGCCTATGGGTCTTAGACCGTGTGGTCTTGTGTACGAGTCTTGTGTGGTAAAAAGGGGTTGAGGCATTGTCGTACTACAGTAAAGACTGATATGAAATTAATGATGAATCAGAAAGGAAACTGGGTAAATGGAACAATTTGTTAATAAACCAGAATGGTACAAAAAGGAATACGATTAATTCCTGGTATGTGGTTGAAGTAATGAGTCTTGCAGATATTGTGCAGCAAAGCTCTTGAGTGCTGACAGTTGTGTAACTTGATATGGGTATAAGGACTCAGTCCTGGCAGTTAAACTTGTGCAACGAATGGGAAGAAAGAGTGTGATGTGTTTTACCATGATTTGAAAATGAGTATATTTCCTGTTGATATGCAAGGCTTGGAATGGGTAATGAGTTTTTTCTATATGGGATCATGAAAGTCCTTGACTAGTTGAGTGCGCCGATGTTTGAGGTGGAGGAAAGGGATATGAATTTCCATGTTGTCTTAGTGTGATATGGTATACACGAAGTGTTATGGAAAGTGGATAATGGAATATTCAAGGTTTTGAGACCAATTCATAATATATGGGAAGTCAATAAAATTATTGAGCAGCGCGGAAAGTTGCAGGTGATTTAAGAATCGATCTTTCTGATGATTTAAGAAAATGGTACTGCTATTCTAGTAATTTGGCAGGGAATATGGTCCAAAAAGGGCCAGGTAATATAAACGGATAATATTTAGTGGTGTGGTGGTATCCTCTTGTTAGATTGACATTGATGATTGAGTTGTAAATGGCATAAGGAAGTTTCCGAATGGCTTTTGTGGTATGAATGGACGCATGATGTGCGTTATGTATTTGTACGGTGAAGTACGGAATCGGGCATGGTGATTCATGTGATATATATGTGTAGGAGACTTGAAGTTCTCGTTAGCCCGCCTATGCGGTGGTTGTATATCGTGTGTATCGGCACCGTTTTGTGATTATTGGAAATCGGAAGCCCTAGAGGATCTCTCTTAACTAGATAAGATGAATTCGGATTATGATACTTGATTGCTGAATGATTGTCATGGGTCAGATTGTATAGACTAGTGTGATATGGACTATGATGGAATGGCACAAATTGCGTAGCAGAGTGCATCAGGGTATGCTCCAGCGGGGTATTGTACCTCAGGACCAGCGGATGGCTGGTGGGTATTGCTTTGTCAGTTGGGCCGTCGTGGCAGATATTAGTGTAGAGGTTTCTACCATGGGTTCAGTTCTGGTAGTGTGGAACTTTGTCGGATGCGTTTCTTGTGACCGAGCTTGAGGCTGTATATGTTTAATGTAATGAGCAATTTGACTCGATATGTATTTCCGTTTTGCGAGATTTATGCGTGGATCGGGTGGCACGCCTCCACAGGTACGATATCTGGATCGGGTGGCACGCCGCCACGGGTATGTCATTGGAGCGGGTTGCACACCGCAACAGAATATTGTGAAAATATAGTTAGTCATATGCTACCGGGTATACAATATTTCCTCACTTCTGAGGAAAAGTCCGTTATGAGTATCGCTTGGCGAATGGCACATCGGTTGTGTCCTTTCAGGATTTAATAGCATACGTTAATTGTTTCATCGTGGGTGAGGTTGATTGCTTGGGTTCAAGACCTAGATCTGTGCGTGCCTAATCGTTTTGAGCGTAGTGGCTTGAGGTGCTTCATGAGTAATAACGTTGGGATAGAATCACGAATCGTGGCAAGGCCACGTGATGTTATGACCTCTCGAGGAGGATTCAGGTACTTTATTTCTATAATACGAGACACGATCTCAGTTCTATATTATGATGGCACATAGGGATAAAATTGCAGCTCTATTTGCTGGAGACAGTTGTCATGATTTGAGCTGTCATGATTCGAGTGTGTGCAGACGTTTCTATTGGAGCCTATGTTGTGCTCGTCGCGGCTTAGGCCGGTGGTTGAGATGTCATGTCACCAGTGTGGTGTGTTATGATCGAAATGACCGTTGAAGTCATTAATGAATACGAGCATATTGGATCTTAGCTTGTTAGAAAGGTAAAAATCGAGGTTTGACTCCGAAACCTATCGTGGTATTAGTTTTAAAAAGGGAAATAAATTCACGAATGGTTAACCTGAGAGATGGGTTCGGTATATCGCGTGCTTCAGCTACCGTGGGCAAGATATGGAGGTGTTGGAATAAGACTATATCTAATGAAAGAGGTTTTCAGCTAGTATTTGGTTATTGTGGCCAGTTGTTGTGATTAGAGACTATCGTCTCGAGTGATTGGGATGTTGATACATCATATGATCTCACCTGGAGTAGTGAATATGGGTTATTGCAGTGGATTCGAGTGTATCCTGAGTATAGGCATGGGATTTGCATTTGGCATATGATTTCAGAAAGTACAATGTGATTTATGGTTCAGATGGTCTGTGAAATTTTGACTATATGGTGTTTTTGGACTTGGGTGAGATAGGGTGACGTAGATCGCCCGAATATATGCTTGGTAAGGTCATTCAGCTATTAGGTTGCTTCTAGTACAACTCTGAGTCCGCTCGAGGACGAGCGTTTGTTTAAGTTGGGGAGAATGTAACGACCCGGCCCGTCGTTATGGGAATTACCATTCCGTTATGTTGTAATTACATGTTTTATGCTTTTATATCATTGTTAGAGTCTATCGGGTGAGTTAGAAGTGAATTGGATTGAAAATGAGGCATATCGGCTTTTTGAAGGAACCTTGAATATGGAAAGTTAACCTAGAGTTGACTATCGAGTTAGAGTGCTCGGAATCAGATTCTGATGATTCGACTAGTTTTGGGGGATCATTTATGACTTAGGAGAGCAATCGGAATTGAATTCGGAGGTCCGGTGTAGTTTTAGGCTTGAATTGGCGAAGGTTGAATTTTGGCAAAAACCGGATGGGAGGTGAGATTTTGATCCGGGGGTCGGAATGGAATTCCGACAATTTCTGTAGCTTCGTTATGTAATTTTGGATATGTCCGCAAATTTTCAGGTCATTCGGATGTCGTTTGATCGGGTTTTGGATTGAATGTTAGTTTTGAAAGTTTTGAAGAAACTTATGCTTGAATCCGTGTGTATGGTGATTTTGATGTTTAGGATGGTGTTTTAATGATTGGAACAAGTTCGTATCGTGTTTTGGAGTATGTTGGAGGTTTTCGTTGGGGTCCCGGGGGCCTCGGGAGGATTTCGGACCATCAATCGGGCATTTTGAACTTGGAAAAGTTTGCTGTAAATTGCAGGTTGGTGCAGCAGGCATTAAGCCTTCGCGTTCGCGTGGCCCAGGTCGCGTTCGCGGAGGCAGGGCTGGCTAAGGCATCGCGTTTGTGATCAGGCTATCGCGTTCGCGTAGGCAAGGTTAGACGAAGCTTCGCATTCGCGTGAAGGATAGACGCGTTCGCGTGAAGGATAGACACGTTCGCGTAGAAGAAATCCGGCGGCTGGGAGAATTGAACTTCGTGAACTCGTGATAGGGCGTCGCGTTCGCGATGAAGTAATCGAATAGGCCATCGCGTTCGCGTGAGAGACATCGCGAATGCGTAGAGTTAAATTCTGAGGCAGTGAGTTTAATTGCAGAACAGAGGGCTCACGGGTTCATATAGCCAAAACATAATTTTGAGCCCTAGAGAGAAGAAAACACGAGGAAATACAGAGAATTCATCGGATTCATCGGTGCTTTGACGTGCGAGGACACCGGTTCGAGGAGCTAAGGCGTCGCGGGCATGCGTTTTCGTCGGTTCGAGGTGGGTAATACTTGTAAATGATGTCCTGAGGGTTAGTAAACCCTGGACTTGCACATCTTAGTGTTGTGTTGAGGTGACTTGCACGCCGGATAACGGGCGTGGGGTAGAGCACCATTGGGGATTGTGACTTGGTCCGTCCCGCGTAATTAATAATAACACCTAATTGTTGAAATGAATTGGACTAATTATCATGCTTGGGCTTCGTGCCGATTATTTGAATCCTTCAGGGATTGGTATCATTGTTTTGATAACACTGTGCATATTTTATTCTAAATTTAAGGTTTAAAAATGGTATTTTGCTATTCAACATTTTTATAAGGTTATGAAAAACTTGAACAAGGTCTTAATAACATTTTTAGCTGTGAGCTAACATGATATTGTTGCCCGTAGGGCTTTCTTGATTATTTGTTAGACTGATTGGGGCCGAGGGCCATAGGTTAGGGCATGACCATTTATGTGAGCATATGCATACACATGCATGGATCGGACCGCACGCCGCAGTGGTATACGGATCGGGCTGCGCGCCGCAGCAGGTGTGATATTCATATTGTGCTTGGGCTGTAGGAGCCCTTCCGGAGTCTGAACCCCCACAGTGAGCACGGGGTACCCAAATTGGATCGGGCTACGCACCGTAGCGGTCATATGCATTGCATGGCATACATACATTGGTTTACGTGTACTACGTGGCATAACATTTAGCACTCATACATTATTGGCACACTTGCATTAGTTGCCTTATTGACCAGATCTCCTGGTGCAAATTGAAAAGGAGTGCTGAGCCCGAAGGGCTGATTTGAGTGCAGACTTGCACTGTTTGAGATTTTTCTAGGTATTGGTATGTTATCATGAAAGAAAGAAGCTAAAAATTGAGATTTTTAATAATCTACTCACATATGCTGGTAAGGAATAAAGATAGTTCTGTATTGTGTAGCATGAGATAGTGCCTTGCGTGGTTTTCTTCCCTTCAGCATTATTTACTTTTATTACTCTTGAGTTGGAAGTACTCACACCCGACTCCCTGCACCTTGTGTGCAGATCCAGGTACATCACAGCAGAGCTGATTCTATTGCGGCTTGGGAGTGCATTCTGGACAATCAAGGTAGCTGCCAGCGTTCGCAGGACCTGATTCTCCAGTTTGTCTATATTTTGTTCTGACCATCCTACAGTTGTGCACAATTATATTCGCTATTTACACTTTGTATACTTTGTAGAGGCTCATGACTCTTGACCCTTCGGTCTATGGGAGTTGGTATGCGTTGGGACTTGGTTCCCCTGTTTCGATATATCCATCATTGTTATTTTACAATTGTTATGCTTAAATGGGATAAGGTGAGCTCATAGCTCTATGATTGTTGCTGATGGGTCGGGCTAGCCTAGCAGTGTGCTGGGCGCCATCACGACCGGATTTGGGGTCGTGACACGCGTTCGCGTGGAATAAGGCTGCGATTGCGATATTGGACGGTTGAGTATACTTGTGGGTTGTGAGCTAGTTATTGGATCCTGCGAGGATCGTTATCATAGTCTTGTGATATTGACATGCTAGTTTACTACCAGTCCGCAGCTATCTCTGTTATCATGCTATTTCCAATCTCTGGAACTTGATATTACTGTTTTCAACCGAAAAATGATAAAAGATGTTTTCAAAACTACTTTTGAGCCTGCGAGGCTATATTTGCATATTAGCTGACTGGTAGTGGATCGGGCTGCGCACGGCAGCGGTATATATGTTGGATCGGACTGCACGCCGCAGTAATATTGTGCTTAGGCTGTAGGAGCCCCTCCGGAGTCTGAACCCCCACAGTGAGCACGGGTACCCAAATTGGATTGAGCTACTCGCCGTAGCGATCATATCATGCATTGCATTGCATTTAGCTACATCTGCTAGCTGTTATACTATTTTGCTGGTACTTGTTGGTACAGGTACAGTTGATGTTGATTCTGTGACAGGGTATTGGATTACAGCTTTACATAGTGCTTTATTGCGGATTTCTTATCTGCGATGTCTTACCCTCGTTTATTACCACTGAGTCTGGCAGTACTCATTTTACTCCCCTGCACCTTGTGTGCAGATCCATGTACCTCTCAGCAGTGATCCGGTAGCCGTTCAGAGGCATTGTGCGGGATAGTCGAGGTAGCTGCAGCGTCCGCAGGACCCGATATTCCTTCCTACTGTCTTTTGATTTAGTATTTGCTATTTCCTTCCGCACTGAGCTTTGGTTGTAAACCTTATTACACTTATGTTCTTTAGAGGCTCTTAACTCTTGACCCTTCGGTCAATGGGTGTTGTACTGTTTGGGGCTTGATCCCCGTATTGGTATTTTTGTCTTCATTGACTCATTTTGTTGTACTTAAAGATTGGGTAAGTGAGCTCTTAGCTCCGTAAATGTTGTTAATTGGTCGGGCTGGCCTAGTAGTGTGCTGGGCGCCATCACGACCGGGTTTGGGGTGGTGACAAACCACCAGGCAGCAATTCCGGAGCCAGCCCCCCTCGTTTTCTTTTTCCTTATTTTGTTTTTCTTTATCTTTTTGTATATATATATATATATATACACACATATATATATATATATATATATTGAAACTGGTCTCATGATTATATATGCATAGATATATATATATATATATATATATATATATATATATATATATATATATATATATATATATATATATATATATATATATATATGTATTTTAGGTTTATATGTATATATGCATATATTGGATATATTGTAACGATCCGGCCCGTCGTTATGTGAATTACCACCCCGTTACCTTGCATTTACATATTATATGATTTTATATCAGTATTAGAGTATATCGGGTGAGTTAGGAGTAATTCGGGTTGAAAATGAAACAAATAGCATGTTTGAAGGAAGCTTGAATATGGGAAGTCAACCTAGAGTTGAATATTGAGTTAGAGTGCTCGGAATCGGATTCTGATGATTCGACTAGTTTCGGGGGATCATTTATGACTTAGGAGAGCAATCGGAATCGAATTCGGAGGTCCGGTGTAGTTTTAGGCTTGAATTGGCTAAGGTTGAATTTTTATGAAATCCGAACGGTAGGTGAGATTTTGATCCGGGGGTCGGAATGGAATTCCGACAGTTCCTGTAGCTTCGTTATGCGATTTTGGATATGTCTGCGAATTTTCAGGTCATTCGGATGTCGTTTGATCGGGTTTTAGATTGAATGTTAGTTTCGGAAGTTTTGAAGAAACTTAGGCTTGAATCCGTGTGTAAATGGTGATTTTGATGTTTACGATGGTGTTTTTATGTTACGAGCAAGTTTGAATGAGGTAATGTGATGTATTGGTGGCTTTGGTTGAGGTCCCGGGGTCTCGGGATCATTTCGGATGCCCAACGGGCAAGTTTTGATCTTAAATTTTCTGCAGAAAAATTGCAGACAGTGATTGCTCTATGCGATCGCATAGAGTCATTGCAATCGCATAGAAAGGCCTGTAGGGTGTGAGAAAATGTGCTATGCGATCGCATAGCAAGGGGTGCGATCGCATAGGCTTATCAGATTGCACATTGCGATCGCATACCCAGTGCTGCGATCGCAGAGAAGAAAAGATGAGGCCTGGAAGATTGTGCTATGCGATCGCGGAGATGCATTGTGATCGCATAGAATGGGAAATTGGCAGGAAAATTTAACTCTATGCGATCGCATAGGGCCATTGCGATCGCATAGAAGGGACCTGTGCAGAACTATATTAATTAAAAACCAGTCGCGGCCCTAATCATTATTTCACAAACTTCACTTCGTGAAGAGAGGGTTTTGGGTGCTCTGAAGAGAGGAATCGACTGTGTAACATCAGAGGTATGTTTCTTGACTCAAAAACACAATTATATGATTAGAATTGACATTAATCTTCATGAATTTGGGTAGAAATTGTGAAGAATTCTGGCCTAGGTATTAAAAACGGGATTTTGAGTTTTGAAAGGCCATTTGAACTCCGATTTCGATAAAATTTATATGCACGGACTCATGGCGAGACGAGGATCGCATTGGTATAATTTTCTGAATTTTTCGGACAGCGGGCCCGTGGTCGGGTTTTTACCAACTTAGCGTAATTATGAGTTTTTCATGTAAATTGAATTGGGTTATGTTTCTTTGACCTGTATTTGATATAATCGTTGTGGTTTGACTAGATTCTACGCATGCAGAGGCAAAATTCAAAGGAAAAGGCATCGCGGACGAGTCTTCGACCGGCTAGAGGTGAGTAGTTTGTGTATATGGTAGCCTGAGTGTTCGAAACCCCGGCTTAGCACATTGTGACGCTAGTAGGGCGTGGCTCGCACCCCGTGGCAGGTGGGGGGTTAATTGTGACTGGGGATTGAGACTTAGTCCATCCCGAATGAGTATAATATGCTATTAGTGGTAGAAAAATATTGTGTTTGATATAATTGTGGGTTGTAAGCCGTGTTTGGGGCCTTGTGCCGACTTGTAGTATCCCTAGAGGATAGTATTTATGTTATAGCTATACTTGCTGTATCATTGATCTCAGTCCTGGAATTTGAATTCACAGTATTGAAATGCTAAGTCACCGGTTTTTGCAAATTAAATAAAAGATAAAGTATTTTTCATAAATCATGAACTGGAAACTGGAATTAAGAAAAATGAACTGTTTTGTGACTTATCTGATTATTGTGGACTGAGGATGGATCGGGCTGCACGCCGCAGCGGTTATTATGATATGACAATCGGGTTGCACGCCGTAGCGGTATTTGCGCTTGGGCTGTAGGAGCCCCTCCGGAGTCTGTACACACCCCTAGTGAGCGCCGTCGACGTTAAATGGATCGGGCTACACGCCGTATATGTTATGTGCTTTGTGTTGCATCTTTGTCTGTGAATTATCTCTGATAGTGGTATGTACTGTTGTTTTTGGTAGTTCGTATGAGGAGTCGGACTGTAGTTTAGCTTCATTATGTGGTATTCTGTGGATTTCTTACTTTCAGCTACTTGTATATATTTATTTCTCACTGAGTACTTAGTACTCACCCCTACTCCCTGCACCTTTGTGTGCAGATTCTGGTACACAGGAGGGATATATGAGCACTCCAGCTTTTATTAGTATTTATCCGAGTTGATGAGGTAGCTGCTGGCGTTCGCAGGACCTGACATCTCTTCTTATTCCAGTTTTCCTTTGTATACATATTATTCAGACTTGAGTATTTGGTTTAGATATTGTATCTGATTATGTTAGAGGCTCTAGACTCGTGAACCTAGATCTTTGGGTGATTATTCAGTTTAGTTTAATTGTTGTTAATAATATTCAGGTAATTGATTTGAGCGTCATGCTCGGGATGAGAGTGTAAATGGTCGGGCTTGCCTAGCAGTTGTGTTGGGCGCCATCACGACCTTCGCGGCGAGCTTGCGAGCCGCGGTTCGGACACTTGGTAGTGATTTAAGTTTCAAAAATGTAGAGAATTAATTTTTCCGAAAAATGTCAAATATGCGGTCAAGAATGCGACCGCAAACCTGACATGCGGACCGCATTCTTGCCGCAAAACGTTCCAGAGAGTTGCCCAAAATCGTGTCAAAAGTGCGGTCGATATGCGATCGCATGTCAAATCTGCGGTGCACTTTGCGACCGCGGAATCAACATGCGGTCCGCATAGTGACCGCATTCCTTAACAGAACCTGTGTAAAATTTGGGGCAATTCTGCGGTCACTATGCGGACCGCATGTTGATTCTGCGGTCGCATAGTGCACCGCATAATTGACCCCGGCCCAGATTTTTGTAACATTTTGACCCGATCTCTCCTTTAATATAACACACTTCTTCTTCATTTTATCATATCATCTTACCAAAATTAGAGAGAGAAGAGAGGGTTTTTAGAGAGAGAAATCTTTCATCTTCAAAGATTGTTCCAACCATCTTAATTCCAAGGGATCTTAGGGCAAGGATTCAACATCCCCAATCTTTTCAAGGTAAAAACCCTAACTATTTTCTTTGATTTTCTGTTTTAATTGGGTAAAGAGAGGTTTGCATATAATAGCTTTTAAAAATAGAATTTTTACACTCATGCATGATTATTGAACTTGATTTCTAGTAAAAAGAAGTGAGTAGAAGTAAGAGTCTTCAAGAACAAGGTTGGCAAGAGTAGGATATCTTGGGTAAGCATAAAGTAGAAAGTTAACGGAAGAAAACTCATCACCAGGTATGTATGGCTAATTTTGATTCTTGTAAAATCGCCCAAATGTGTGCGAATTGTTTTGGCATGTGTCAGATTGAGAAATTTTACGTAATTCTTTGATTTCCTTGTTGAGCATTTGATTGATGTTGAAATACGTGTGGTGTGGTATGAAATATGAATTGAAAGAAAAAAAAAGTAATCGAGATTGGTAAAGAGTTGGGAACAACAATTGTGATGGCATATTTGGCTTATTGTGGAAGGAATTTGAAACACCTTGATTGTGGTAAATTGTTGAACATGATTATGTGGGCATTTTCGATTTTGGAATATTGTAACTTGGTTTTGATATTGGCTTGAGAAGAAATTGAGAACATGAACCAATGTGTAAGTTGCTTATTTGAACTTGTTGAAATTGTGTGTAGTACCTTATCTCCTGTTTGAAATTGTTGTGTTTTCAACTGTAAGGCGGGGTCGTGTTGCGCGCCGCAACGTGGGGAAATAAGGTGTGGGTTGGGGTGATAAGGGTGGCCGAGGTAATAAGGGTGGTCGGGGGCAATAAGGATGGAAAGCGATCGAAATCGCTATTGAAAATTGATACAAAAATCAATAATGTGAAATTGTGAAAGGAGACAGCAGGAGAGTTTGCAACCTGTGGGGCACTGATTGCCCCTTTGTTGGACTACTTGTGCTTTACGTGATTGATTGGTTATTGTTAAATTGGTTGATCGTAGAAAGTGCTTTGTGTGAGAATTATTTGAAATGAGGAAAATGTGGAAACATGGTTGGCTGGCTTAATTAATTGTTGATGTAATTTAATGGCTTGAGTTTACTTGGGACAAAGTTTGTCCATACATACTAGTACAATTCAAGTGTACCGACGTCCCTTTTGCCGGGGGCGCTACATTCGTGTCATGATTGTAGGTGGATCAGTAGCAGGCACTTCAGCTCATCGGCAGTAGTATCCTTCTCCTTCCACTGCCCGTTTTGGTGAGCCCCTTTCTTCCTCGGGGCCTTGTGTGGTTCATGCCACTTTGGTTTAGATTTCATTTTGGTTTTGTAAGGTATAGCCGGAGCCTTGTTACCGGCAAGTACTGTATTTCGCTTTTTTTGTATCCTAGAGGCTCTGTAGACATGTAAACTGTGGGACTCCAGTATTATGTATACATTATGTTATGTCGGGCGTTGTAAAAAGTGCAAACTTGTTAATGAATCACTCGTATGGTTTTATTTGTTTAATGTGAAATCATTCATGGTTAGTAAGATATTTGATTAATGAGAAACAATCAACACAGGGGTAACGCGTGGGAATGAAAGGCACCCAGGTCCGCTTGACTGGGGCAACCCGGTCAGGCGCCGGTCATGTTCCTCGATTTAGGGCGTGACACTATATATATATATGTTTATTTTAATGAGCAATTTGACTCGTTGTGCAATTTCTTTTGGCGAGATTTATGCGTGGATCGGGTGCACGCCGCCACGGGTTATTTGGATCGGGTGGCACGCTGCCACAGGTATGGTATCTGGATTCGGTGGCACGCCACCACGGGTATGATAGTTTGAGCAGGTTGCACGCCGCAACCGTGTAATATGGAGCATAACTTTTCTATAGGTTACCTTGTGTACTATATTTCCTAGTCTCTGAGGAAAGTCAATGTTGGGTGTCGCTCGGCGACTGGCGCATCGGTTGTATCCATTTAGGATTTGATAGCATGTATTAAATGTATCACCGCGGGTGTGATTGATTGCTTGAGTTCAGACCTAAATATGTGTGTGGCTGACTATTTTGAGCATGATGAGATGACTTGAGGTGCTCTATGAGTAATAGTGCTTGGATAGAATCGTGAGTCGTGGCAAGGCCACGTGATGTTATGACCTTTCGAGGAGAATTCAGGTAATATATATCTATAATGCGAGACTGGATCTCAGTCCTATGTTACGATGGTACGGAGGAATTGAATTACAGCATTTGTGTTTGAGTTAGTTGTCATGATTTGAGTATGTTCAGACGTTTCTTATTGGAGCCTGTGTTGTGCTCATCGTGGCTTAGGCCGGTGTTGAGGTGTCATATCACCAGTGCGGTGTGTTATAATCGAAATGATCGTTGGAGCCATTAATGAGTGCGGGCATATGTGATTTCAGTTGGTTAGAAATGTAATATCGAGGTTTGGCTCCGTAATCTATTATGGTATCAGTTAAAAGTGAAATGGAATCATGCATGGATGACCTGAGAAATGGATTCGATATATCACGTGTTTCAGCTGACGTGGGCAGTATATGAAGATATTGGAACAAGACTTTAGCTAACGAGAAAGGTTTTTCAGTAATATTTGGTTATCGTGGGAAATTGTTGCGATTAGAGGCCATCGTCTTGAGTGATTGGGTTGTTTGGTACACCATAAGATCTCACCCGGAGTGGCGAGTATGGGCTAATACAGTTGGTTCAGGTGTATTCTGAGTACAGATGTGGGAGTCGGATTTAGTATATGATTTCGGAAAGTCCAATGTGGTCTATGGTTCAGATGGACTACGAAAGTTCAGCTATATTGTGTTATCGGACTTATGATAGATAGGGTGACGTGATACCACCCCGAATATATGCTTGGCAAGGTCATTCAGCTGTTGGGTTGCTTTTAGTACAACTTTGCGTACGCTCGAGGACGTGCGTTTGTTTAAGTTGGGGAGAATGTAACGATCCGGCCCGTCGTTACGGGAATTACCACCTCGTTACCTTGCATTTACATATTTTATGCTTTTATATCAGTATTAGAGTATATCGGGTGAGTTAGGAGTAATTCGGGTTGAAAATGAAACAAATAGCATGTTTGAAGGAAGCTTGAATATGGGAAGTCAACCTAGAGTTGACTATTGAGTTAGAGTGCTCGGAATCGGATTCTGATGATTCGACTAGTTTCGGGGGATCATTTATGACTTAGGAGAGCAATCAGAATCGAATTCGGAGCTCCGGTGTAGTTTTAGGCTTGAATTGGCTAAGGTTGAATTTTTATGAAATTCGAACGGTAGGTGAGATTTTGATCCGGGGGTCGGAATAGAATTTCGATAGTTCCTGTAGCTTCGTTATCTGATTTTGGATATTTCTGCGAATTTTCAGGTCATTCGGACGTCGTTTGATCGGGTTTTGGATTGAATGTTAGTTTCGGAAGTTTTGAAGAAACTTAGGCTTGAATTCATGTGTAAATGGTGATTTTGATGTTTACGATGGTGTTTTTATGTTACGAGCAAGTTTGAATGAGGTAATGTGATGTATTGGTGGCTTTGGTTGAGGTCCCGGGGGTCTCGGGATCATTTCGGATGCCCAACGGGCAAGTTTTGATCTTAAAATTTCTGCAGAAAAATTGCAGACAGTGATTGCTCTATGCGATCGCATAGAGTCATTGCGATCGCATAGAAGGGCCTGTAGGGTGTGAGAAAATGTGCTATGCGATCGCATAGCAAGGGGTGTGATCGCATAGGCTTATCAGATTGCACATTGCGATCACATACCCAGTGCTGCGATTACAGAGAAGAAAAGATGAGGCCTGAAAGATTGTGCTATGCGATCGCGGAGATGCATTGCGATCGCATAGAAGGGGAAATTGGCAGGAAAATTTAACTCAATGCGATCGTATTGGGCCATTGCGATCGCATAGAAGGGACGTCTGTGCAGAAACAGATTAATTAAAAACCAGTCGCGGCCCTAATCATTATTTCACAAATTTCACTTCGTGAAGAGAGGGTTTTGGGTGCTGTGAAGAGAGGAATCAACTGGGTAACATCGGAGGTAAGTTTCTTGACTCAAAAACACAATTATATGATTAGAATTGACATCAATCTTCATGAATTTGGGTAGAAATTGTGAAGAATTGTGGCCTAGGTATTAAAAATGGGATTTTGAGTTTTGAAAGGCCATTCGAACTCCGATTTTGATAAATTTTATATGCACGGACTCTTGGCGAGACGAGGATCGCATTGGTATAATTTTCTGAATTTTTCGGACAGCGGGCCCGGGGTCGGGTTTTTACCAACTTAGCGTAATTATGAGTTTTTCATGGAAATTGAATTATGTTATGTTTCTTTGACCCGTATTTGATATAATCGTTGTGGTTTGACTAGATTCTACGCACGCGGAGGCGAAATTCAAAGGAAAAGCCATCGTGGACGAGTCTTCGACCGGCTAGAGGTGAGTAGTTTGTGTATATGGTAGCCTGAGGGTTCGAAACCTCGACTTAACACATTGTGACGCTAGTAGGGCGTGGCTCGCACCCCGTGGCAGGTGCGGGGTTGATTGTGACTGGGGATTGAGACTTAGTCCATCCCGAATGAGTATAATATGCTATTAGTTGTTGAAAAATACTGTGTTTGATATAATTGTGGGCTGTAAGCCGTGTTTGGGGCCTTGTGCCGACTTGTAGTATCCCTAGAGGATAGTATTTATGTTATAGCTATACTTGCTGTATCATTGATCTCAGTCCTGGAATTTGAATTCACAGTATTGAAATGCTAAGTCACCGGTTTTTGCAAATTAAATAAAAGATAAAGTATTTTTCATAAATCATGAACTGGAAACTGGAATTAAGAAAAATGAACTGTTTTGTGACTTATCTGATTATTGTGGACTGAGGATGGATCGGGCTGCACGCCGCAGCGGTTATTATGATATGACAATCGGGTTGCACGCCGTAGCGGTATTTGCGCTTGGGCTGTAGGAGCCCCTCCGGAGTCTGTACACACCCCTAGTGAGCGTCGTCGATGTTAAATGGATCGGGCTACACGCCATAGCGATTATGTGCTTTGCATTGCATCTTTGTCTGTGAATTATATCTGATAGTGGTAATGTACTGTTGTTGTTGCTAGTTCGTAGGAGGAGTCAGACTGTAGTTTAGCTTCATTATGTGGTATTCTGTGGATTTCTTACTTTCAGCTACTTGTATATATTTATTTCTCACTGAGTACTTAGTACTCACCCCTACTCCCTGCACCTTTGTGTGCAGATTCAGGTACACAGGAGGGATAGACGAGCACTCCAGCTTTTATCAGTATTTATCCGAGTTGCTGAGGTAGCTGCTGGCGTTCGCAGGACCTGGCATCTCTTCTTATTCCAGTTTTCCTTTGTATACACATTATTCAGACTTGAGTATTTGGTTTAGATATTGTATCCGATTATGTTAGAGGCTCTAGACTCGTGACCCTAGATCTTTGGGTGATTATTCAGTTTAGTTTAATTGTTGATAATAATATTCAAGTAATTGATTTGAGCCTCATGCTCGGGATGAGAGTGTAAATGGTCGGGCTTGCCTAGCAGTTGTGTTGGGCGCCATCACGACCGAGATTGGGGTCGTGACATATATCTTATATATCTACATGTATATGCATGATCGTTGTTGAGTTGGCCATGGATTCGTCGATGTCGTCGTTGAAATTCCGGGTAAATTCAAGTTGTTTTTGGTTTAAGAAAATCCTGGCAGATTTGTTTTCGTTTGAGTTCATCGCTGTTTCGATCTGGTTAGTCGATTTCAATTTTTGTTCTTGTCCATATTTTGTTAGTATTTTCAGATCCAAAATTGTTGTATGTTGGCTAGATTATCTTCTTGATTTGTTGTTCATCATGATTCCAGATTATTCATGAAACTTGTTTATTTATTTTGTTTAAGTTTTTAACATAAGAATGTGTAGTTAATCACTTGGATGTTTATTTTGATTGTAGTGTTGTTTGATTTAATTTGTTGTTCAATTAATTATTGAGTTCTATTAAGTTTGTTTTTGAGTTTAATTGGACTTTGATTCTTGTATATTGATGATTATGTGTTTGTTCATGAAATTAATTGTAGAATTTGATTGGAAATTGATTTCATGTGTTCATAAGTTTAATTGTTGAATTTGATTAGGTAATTTGGTGTTTAAGTTGATTTTAGTGTATAATTTAAATTAGGATTATTAGTCTTATTATCCAAATCTTGTAATTTAATATATAATTATGATTAATTATTTTTTAAAGTTAATTTGGTTTGTTTTAGGTAATTTAGTGTATAATTTGGGAGGAAATCAAAATTGGGTCAAAAATGCCAAAAGCCCAACGAAATTCGGCAGACCTAGTCCAAAAAAAAAAACACACCAAAAATCCGGTTCAACCCATTACCCAAACCCAATCTCCAAACCTACCCATCACCCCGTTAATCTTGGCCGTTGGATGTAATAATCCAACGGTTGAGATTAATTCCTACATTTCTAATATACCAAACACCCCCCAAGACTCAAAACCTAGGTCATTTTTCTCCCCAAAACCCTAAAGGCTTCTTCTTCTTCTTCTCTCTCAAAACTGCCGACCTTCAGCCAAAATAGCCCCCCCCCCACTTCTCACCATGGCCGCCGCTTCTGCTTCTTCCATCTCCCCAAACAGCGCCGTCACCCTCACCCCTCTTTGTCACGACCCGGATTTCCCACCATCGGGGGTCATGATGGCGCCTACTAGTGGAAGCTAGGCAAGCCAAATATTAATTACACCTTCATTAATTACCAAATTCTTATTAAGACTTTAAAATTAAAAACAAATAAATCACAGTGAAATAATTAAACTTAGCGGAAGACTTAGTCAATCTTATCAAATATGATAAAGAAAACCCCAAACATGATACACTACCCAAGACTGGTGTCACAATACTCACGAACTTCTAAGAATAATACACACAATTGTCTGAAAGAAAATATAAGCTGTTTATCTCGAATACATGAGATAACAGAATGAAATACATAGATAGAAGAGACAACGGGTCCTGCGGACGCCTGCAATGCTACCTCGTAGTCTCAGTAGTCGGAATATCCACAATCGCTACTGCCGCTGCTGTTGTCCGTAACATGTATCTGCGCAAAAGAGCGCAGAGTGTAGTATCAGCACAACCGACCCCATGTGCTGGTAAGTGTCAGGCCTATCCCAGCGAAATAGTGACGAGACTAAGGCCGGTCACCCACATAAACCGGTACAAATGTAATATATACACATATACCAAAAACATTTATAAGGAAAGACTCTACTCTGAAATAACAGTCAATAACTCGTGATATCCAGAATACTAGTCAACAGAATAAATCTTACTTTCATATCTCAATTTCTTTCTCATTTCATATCTCGTGGTAGGCGTACCACCCGCTCCCAACTATCACAGTAATTATATCTTGTGGTAGGCGTACCACCCGCTCCAAAATATATCAATAGATTATATCTTGTGGTAGGCGTGCCACCCGCTCCCAAATATATATATAGGGTACCGGCAACTATGGCCAATGCCAAGATTTAAATCTATTTGTGGTCAGCGTGCCACACGATCCCATTTCTTATTATACAAGTGGTCGGCACGCCACACGATCCCAATTCATAAATATATAAGTGGTCGGCGTGCCACACGATCCCAATTCATAAATATATATATTACCGGCATTTAGCCAATAATCTCTACATCAATATTTATAATTACAGGTTTTAAACCAATAATTGATAATAATTTCAACAATTTATCTCCATTACCGGTATAACACCAATAACTCTTAATCAACAATTTATACATAACTAAATTCCTGTTCCTTCAAGCTAGGATAGAACAAACACTTACCTCGAATGATTTACGAACAATTCAATCTGTGGCAATGCCTTTTCCTTTCAAATTTGGCTCCAATCCAATTGTATCTATACACAATTGATTTAATATCATCAATACTACTCAACAAACTAATTCATAAGGCCAATTTCAACTTTTACAACATTCTGCCTGGATAGTGAATTTCGACCCCGGGCCCACATGGTCGGAACTCGGGGTTCGGACCAAAATCCGGTTACCCACCCCCCCACGAGTTCAAATATATGATTTGTTTCAAAATCGGACCTCAATTCGAGGTCCAATTTCCTAATTCATGAGAAACCCTATATTCTACCAAAAATAAGAAATTCTACCATGAAAACCTTTGATTTCTATTGAAAAACATGTTTAATGTTGTTAGGAATTGAAAGAATTGAGTAAAAAGTGACTTAGAATTGTTTTGAAGAAGAGGGAGTTTGTGAAAAATCGTCAATGAGTGTTTTTGGGTTATGAAATGTGGAAAATGAAGCTGGAAATCGGGATTTACAGGTCTCTGTGTTCGCATTTGCGAACATGGGTTCGCAATTGCGAACCCCGACCAATTTCTGGAGTTTGAAAAATAAGCTAAGGTTGGGAAGTTCGCATTTGCGAACTTTTGTTCGCATTTGCGAAGCCAAGGCAAAACTGGGAAGTTCGCATTTGTGAACTATTGTTCGCAATTGCGAACACGCATTTGCGAACACATGCAAAATATGGGAAGTTCGCATTTGTGAACTTTTGTTCGCATTTGCGACTTCGCATTCGCTAACATTTGTTCGCATTTGCGAACTCTGCAGATCAGGTGCTGAGAGCAACTTTCTAACATGAAAAATTGATCTCGTGGCCTATCCAAAGTTCACCCGAGCCCTCGGGGCTCCAAACCAAATATGCACACTGACTTAAAAACATCATACGAACTTGCTTGCGCGATCAAATCGCCAAAATAACATCAAAATCAATGAATTGAGCCTTAAAACTCAAGAATTCTGTCAAATTTCATAATTTCCAAAATTTCCAATTTAAGGCCGAAACACATCAAACGACGTCCGTTTTCAACCAAACTTTACAGGAAGCGCTTAACCAATATATTTGACCTGTACTGGGTGTCAGAACCAAAATACGAGCCCGATATCACCACTTTTCAATAAAATTTCAGTTTCATTTTCCTTAAACATTTTCAGAAAACAATTTAACAGAAAAATTCTTTTACCGGGGATCTAGACCTCGGATTTCAATTCCGGGCATACGCCCAAGTTCCATATTTTTCTACGGATTTTCTGAGACCTTCAAATCACGGTTCCGGGTCTGTTTATCAAAAATATTGACCAAAGTCAACCATATCAATATTAATATCAAAATTCCTCAAATTTTTCACATATTTCACATATTTCAACATAAAAATTTTCCAGCTTCGTGCCCGAACTGTGCATGCAAATCGAGGCAACTATAAATGAGGTTTCCAAGACCTCAGAAGCTTGAAATGATTAATAAAATAAGTGATGACCCTTTGGGTCGTCACATTCTCCACCTCTAAAACAATCGTTCGTCCTCGAACGGACAAAAGAAAGAAGTACCTGAGTCAAGGAATAGATGAGGATATCGGCTCCGCATGTCAGACTCGGACTCCCAGGTCGATGCCTCAGGAGGCTGACCCCTCCACTGAACTCGCATAGAAGGAATACTCTTCGACCTCAACTGTCGAACCTGCCGATCTAGGATAGCTTGGCTCCTCCTCATAGGACAGATCTTTGTCCAATTGGACAGTGCTGAAATCTAACACGTGCGACGGATCGCCGTGATATTTTCGAAGCATGGACACATGAAACACTGGATGTACAGCTGATAAGCTAGGTGGCAAGGCAAGTTTATATGCCACCTCTCCCACACGATCAAGAATCTCGAATGGCCCAATAAATCTAGGGCTAAGTTTGCCCTTCTTTCCAAATCTCATCACGCCCTTCATAGGCGACACTCGGAGCAATACTCGCTCCCCGATCATGAAAGCTATATCTCGAACCTTGCGATCTGCATAGCTATTTTGTCTAGACTGAGCTGTGCGAAGCCTATCTTGAATAATCTTGACCTTATCTAAGGCCTCCTGAACTAAATCCGTACCCAATAACCGAGCTTCTCCGGTTCAAACCATCCAACCGGAGAACGACACCGCCTACCATACAATGCTTCATAAGGAGCCATATGGATGCTCGATTGATAACTATTATTATAAGCAAACTCTGCCAAAGGCAGGAATTGATCCCACGAACCTCCAAAATCAATAACACACGCCCGTAGCATATCTTCCGGTATCTGAATAGTCCTCTCGGACTGACCATCCGTCTGGGGATGAAAGGTCGTACTTAGCTGAACTTGCGTGCCCAACTTTCATAGAATTGCCTTCCAGAAATGTGAGGTAAACTGTGCACCTCGATCTTAAATAATAGAGATAGGCACACCGTGAAGGCGAACGATCTCCCTGATATAAATCTCAGCTAACTACGAACTAGCAACATCAGTACAACACAGTTATCATAGATAATTCAACAGATAAAGATGCAATGCAATGCACATAACCGCTACGGCGTGTAGCACGATCCATTTAACGTCGACGGTGCTCACTAGGGTTGTGTACAGATTCCGGAGGGGCTCCTACAGCCCAAGCGCAAATATCGCTGCGGCGTGCAGCCCGATCCTCATATCATAATAACCGCTGCGACGTGCAGCCCGATCCATCCTCAGTCCACAATAATCAGATAAGTCACAAACAACTCTAATTGGTTCCAATTCGTAAATTATGAAAATACTTTAACTTTTATTTAATTTTTGCAAAACAGGTGACTTATCATTTCATTACTGTGATTTCAAAACCAGGACTGAGATCAGTGATTAAGCAAGCATAGCTATCACATATATACTATCCCCTAGGGATACTACAGGTCGGCACAAGGCCCCAAACAAGGCTTACAGCCCACAAATATGTCAAACACAGTGTTGTTTCCATCACTAATAGCATATTATTCATATCCGGGATGGACCAAGTCTCAATCCCCAGTCATAATAAATCTCGCACCTGCCACGGGGTGCGAGCCACGCCCTACTAGCGTCACAATGTGCTAAGCCGGGGTTTCGAACCCTCAGGCTACCATATACACAAACTACTCACCTCTAGCCGGTCATAGACTCGTCCACAATGCCCATTCCTTTAGAATTCGCTGCCTCGCGCGTAGAATCTTTTCAAACCACAATAATTATGTCATTTACGGGTCAAAGAAACATAACCCAATTCAATTTACATGAAAAATGCATAAATACGCTAAGTTGGTAAAACCCGACCCCGGGCCCACTTTCCGTAAAATTCAAAAACTTATTCCAACGTGATCCTCGTCTCGCCACGAGTCCGTGCATATAAAATTTATCGAAATCGGAGTTCGAATGGCCTTTCGAAACTCAAATATTCGTTTTCAATACCTAGGCCATAATACGTCACAGTTTCTACCCAATTTCAAGAAGATTGATGTTAATTCTACCATAAAGTTACGTTTTTGAGTCAGGAAACTTACCTCCGATGATTACCCGATGAAATCCCAGCGTTTTCCCGTGAATTCTTCTCTCTAGGGTTCAAAATTTGTGTTTATGGAGTATAAACCCGCGACTGGTCTGTTTTGGTTTTTAATTTACTGCTAGACGTATTTGCTCTACGCGTTTGCAATGGGTCTCACGCGAACGCGATGCCCTGCTCTGTTAATTCATCGCGAATGCGACGCCCATTCACGCGTCCACGAAGTTCATTTCCCCAGCCGCCTGATTTCTCTTCTACGCGAACGCGTAGGTCCTCACACGAATGCGTAGGTCCGCCTGTTCCTCCTTTGCGAACGCGACCCATTCTCACGCGAACGCGATGCATTGGGCTGTCTGGCCTTCATGAACGCGACTGCCTTCACGCGAACGTGAAGGCTTATTTTCTGCTGCACTGGCCTGCAATTTTCTGCAGGATTTTCCAATTCTAAAATGCCCGGAAGATGGTCCGAATCCATCCCGAGGCCTCCGGGACCCCAACAAAAACCTCCAACATACTCCAAAACATGATACAGACTTGTTCCAATCATAAAAACACCATTTTAAACATCAAAATCACCATTTTCGCACGGATTCAAGCCTAAGTTTCTTCAAAATTTCCGAAACTAACATTCAATCCAAAACCCGATCAAACGACGTCCGAATGACATGAAAATTTTGCAGACATATCCAAAATCACATAACGAAGCTACAGAATTTGTCGGAATTTCCATTCCGACCCGCGGATCAAAATCTCACCTACCGTTCGGATTTCGCCAAAATTCAACCTTTGCCAATTCAAGCCTAAAACTACACCGGACCTCCGAATTCGATTCTGATTGCTCCCCTAAATCATAAATGATCCCTTGAAACTAGTCGAATCATTAGAATCCGATTCCGAGCACTCTAACTCAATAGTTAAATCCAGGTTGACTTTCCATATTCAGGCTTCATTCAAAAAGGCTATATGCCTCATTTTCAACCCGAGTCACTTCTAACTCACCCGATAAACTCTAACACTGATATAAAAGCATAAGACATGTAAATGAAAGGTAACAGGGTGGTAATTCCCGTAACGACGGGCCGGGTCGTTACATTCTCCCCAACTTAAACAAACGCTCATCCGCGAGCAGGTTAAGAAACTTACCTGGAGTATCAAATAAGTGTGGTTATTTGCTCCGCATCTCCAGCTCGGTCTCCCAAGTTGCTTCCTCCACGGGACGACCTCTCCACAATACCTTCACTGAAGCAATGTCCTTAGATCTCAACTTACGAACCTGTCGACCCAAAATGGCTACCGGCTCCACATCATAGGTCAAGTTCTCATCTTGCTGTATCGTGCTGAAGTCTAACACATGAGACAGGTCTCCAACAAACTTCCGGAGCATAGATACGTGGAACACCGGATGAACCCCCGACAAACTGGGTGGCAAAGCAAGCATATAGGCCACCTTACCAACTTTCCTAAGCACCTCAAAAGGTCCAATGAACCTTGGACTCAACTTTCCTTTCTTTCCAAACCTCATAACGCCCTTCATAGGCGAAACCTTCAGCAACGCCTTCTCACCCACTGAATAAGGCACATCTCGGACCTTCTGGTCTGCATAACTCTTCTGACGCGACTGAGCTGTGCAACGTCTCTTCTGAATCACCTTCACCTTGTCTAAGGCATCCTGAACTAACTTTGTCCCCAACAACCTAGCCTCGCCGGACTCAAACCAACCGACTGGAGACCTACACCGCCTCCCATATAAAGCTTCATATGGTGCCATCTGAATGCTGGACAGATAGCTATTATTATAAGCAAAATCTGCAAGAGGCAAATAATCAGCCCATGAACCACCAAAGTCAATAACACAAGCACGCAACATGTCCTCCAGTATCTAAATAGTACGCTCAGACTACCCATCCGTCTGTGGATGAAATGCCATGCTCAGCTCTACCTGTGAACCTAACTCTCGCTGAAATGTCCTCCAGAACTGAGAAGTGAACTGGGTACCTCTGTCTGATATAATAGAAATGGGAACTCCATGCAATCTCACGATCTCACGGATGAATATCTCTGCCAACCGCTCCGTGGAGTATGTAGTACACACTGGGATGAAGTGAGCTGACTTGGTCAGCATATCCACAACCACCCAAACTGAATCAAACTTCCTCGCTGTCCGAGGAAGTCCACTAACGAAGTCCATAGTGATCCTTTCCCACTTCCACTCGGGAATATCAATACGTTGGAACACACCACCAGGTCTCTGATGCTCGTACTTGACCTGCTGACAGTTTAGACACCGTGCCCCATGATTCACAATATCTTTCTTCATCTTTCTCCACCAATAATGCTTTCTCAAATCCTGATACATCTTTGCTACTCCTGGATGAATGGAATACCATGAGCTGTGGGCCTCCTCCAATATCAACTCACGGAGGCCATCAACATTTGGCACGCATATCCGGCCCTGCATCCGCAACACACCATCACTATCAATAGTGACATCTCTGGCATCATCATGCTGAACCCTGTCCTTAAGGACAAGTAAGTGTGGATCATCATATTGGCACTCTCGAATACGATCATATAAAGAAGAACGAGCTACTACACAAGCCATCACCCGACTGGGCTCAGAAATATCCAGCCTCACCATCTGATTAGCTAACGCCTGAACATCAACTGCAAGGGGTCTCTCCCCAACTGGAATATACGCCAAGCTGCCCATTCTAATAGCCTTCCGGCTCAATGCATTAGCCACTACATTGGCTTTCCCGGGATGGTACAAAATAATAATATCATAGTCTTTAAGCAATTCAAGCCATCTCCGCTGCCTCAAATTGAGATCTTTCTGCTTAAACAAATGCTGAAGGCTGCTGTGGTCTATATATATACATCACAAGATACACCATACAGGTAATGCCTCCAAATTTTCAAGGCATGAACAATGGCAGCTAACTCTAAATCATGAACAGGGTAGTTCTTCTCGTGGGGATTTAGCTGACGAGAAGCATATGCAATAACTCTACCCTCCTGCATCAATACACAACCGATCCCAACTCTAGAAGCATCACAATATACCGTATAGGACCCTAAAGCTGATAGCAACACAAGTACTGGAGCTGTGGTCAAAGTCTCATTGAGTTTCTAAAAGCTCTCCTCACATTCATCAGACCACACAAATGGAGTATTCTTCTGTGTCAGCTTAGCCAACGGTGAAGCAATAGATAAGAAATCCTGAACAAACCGACGATAGTAGCCTGCCAAGCAGAGGAAACTTCGAATCTCAGTAGCTGAGGAAGGTCTGGGCCAATTCTACTCTGCCTCGACCTTCCGTGGATCAACCCGAATGCCATCACTGGACACTACATGTCCCAGAAAAGTCACAGTATTAAGCCAGAACTCGCACTTAGTGAATTTAGCATAAATCTTTTCTTCTCTCAACCTCTATAATACCACCCTCAAGTGTTGTGCATGCTCCTCCTGGCTGCGTAAGTACACCAAAATATCATCAATAAACACAATCACGAAAGAATCAAGATATGGCTGAAATACACTATTCATCAAGTGCATGAATGCAGTTGGGGCCATTAGTCAGCCAGAAAGACATCACCAAAAACTCGTAGTGCCCATATCTCATTTTGAACGCTGTTTTCATAATGTCTGAGTCCCTAACCTTCAACTGATGATAGCCCGATTGAAGATCGATCTTAGAAAATACACTAGCTCCATGGAGCTGATCAAATAAGTCTTCAATATGAGGCAATAAGTACTTATTCTTCACTGTTACCTTGTTCAGCTGCCTATAATCAATGCACATTCTCATTGTGCCATCTTTCTTCTTCATGAACAATATCGGTGCACCCCAAGGTGACACACTCGGGCGAATGAAACCCTTATCTAAGAGCTCTTGAAGCTGCTCTTTCAATTCCTTTAACTCTGCTGCTGCCATGCGATAGGGAGGAATAGAAATGGGCTTAGTGCCCGGCACCAAGTCAATACCAAAGTCAATATCCCTGTCAGGCGGCATGCCCGGCAGGTATGCTGGAAATACATCCGGAAACTCCCTCACAACGGGGACCGAATCAAGACTGGGTGTCTCAGCCTCAACATCTCTAATGAGGACAAATAAGATAAACAACCCTTCCCAATCATTCGTTAGGCCTTTATATAAGAAATCACCCTGCCGGACACATAATCAGTCAAGCCACGCCACTCAATCCTCGGATTACCTGGAATAGCTAGTGTGACTGTCTTGGCATGACAGTCCAGAATCTCATGGTAAGGAGATAGCCAATCCATGCCTAGAATCACATTGAAATCTACCATGCCCAATAGCAATAAGTCAACTCGGTTCTCCAGACCCCCAATAGTAATAAGACAGGATCGATATACCTAATCCATAACAACAGTATCCCCCACTAGGGTAGACACATGTACGGGCAAAGCAAGAATTCCACGGGTCATACCCAAATGATGTGCAAAATAAGAAGAAACATAGGAATAGGTGGATCCGGGATCAAATAATACAGAAGCATCCCTGTGGCAGACTGAGATAATACCTGAAATGACAGCATTTGAGGCACTAGCGTCCTTCATATCCGGAAGAGCATAGAAACGAGCCCGACCTCCGCCAGTACGATCCTCGCCCCTAGGGCGACCTCTGGCTACCTGGCCACCAGTCCTAGCTGACTGTGCTAGCGCTGAAGTAATAGGAGTAGAAGACGAGGGCTGATCCCTCTGCTGAGACCACCTACGAAGCCACTGAGGACACTCTCTCTTGATATGGCCCAAGTCGCCGCACTCAAAACAACGGCCGGAAGATGGGAGAAGGTGCTGTTGAGGACCCCTCGCTGCAGATGAATCCTGTGCTAATGAAGCAGGAGCATAGCTCTGAGTTGTAAGAGCACTCAATGCAGGCTGACTCTGATGACGGCCCTGCTGACCCTAATGACCCTGATGGCCCTGACGACCACGATCTCAGGAAACTCCATTGGACTTTGCATGTCCTAACTGATGGGACCTGAATGAACGACCCCTGTTATGCTAAGGCTGGCCCCTAGACGGAGCACCACTGTAACTGCCAGTACCATGAGGCCTGTTAGCCTCTCTCTCCTCACGCTCTCTGCAGCGATCTGTCTCAATATGACGGGCATCATCAACCAACTCCTCGAAGGTAACTGTCGAAACGCTCTCTCTGCCCAGGTTCCTGAATACCCAGAACTACCGGCTCGGGTATGCGAGCCACGGGGGTCTGATTCCCTCCCCCTGCCTATGAAGAAGCCGCTAACAGTAGAGGCTGCAACTACCTGAGCCAAGCCCGTGCATACTGATAGAATATGAGCCAAAGTCTCCTGAAGACCCGGTATCACAATAGGAACTGTCGGTGTCTGAACCTGAGCTGCCGGAGCGTCTGTAGCTAGAACATGATCCTGAACCTGGGCCACTGGTGCTGGAATCTGACCCTGAGTCTGGTTAGCTGGTGGGTCAGCATATGCTGGTGTTGTTGCCCTACCTCTACCACGACCACGGCCTCTGGGTGCCAATGGTGGTCATCCGCCATGCCCGCTAACACGTGTTCTTGCTATTTGCGAGAGAATAGAATATGGAAAAGTTTAGATTCAGATAACACAAACAGCACGATATAAATCCAAGAAAAGTGAGGTTTTTTCCTAAAGTTCTGTAGCCATTCAAGGATAGATACGGACGTCTACGTACCGATCCGTGAAAGCCTACTAAAACGGCTCATGACTCACGAGTCCTAGTAACCTAGGCTTTGATACCAACTTGTCACGACCCAAATCCGGTCGTGATGGCGCCCAACAATTAAGCTAGGCCAGCCAGACCAACAATTGTTTATCATAATGAATATCAGTCCCAATTGGACTTCCCAAGAAGAATATATGAGTCAAAGAACTCCCATAATAATAATACGAACAAAAGTACTGAGAAGTGTGAAACAACTGACACCCCTAAAGATCTGGAGTCACAAGTCTAGAGCCTCTAAATAAAATCGAACAAAGTAGAGAATACTGTATAAAAGTTCTAAAATCTGAACATAAAATAGCAACTGAAAAGAGGAAGAGAAGCTAGGTTCTGCGAACGTCGGCAGCAACCTCAGCAACTCGGTATGACTCTGCAAAAGCTGGAGATGCTCGTCCACTACTCCTGAGTACCTGAGTCTGCACACAAAAGGTACCGGGAGTAGGGGTGAGTACTAAGTACTCAGTGAGTAATAAATATATATAAGCAGCTGAAAGTAAGAAATCCACAGAATACCACAATATGAAGCTAAACTACAGTCTGATCCTCCTACGAACTAGAAACATCAGTACAACACAGTTATCATAGATAATTCAACAGATAAAGATGCAATGCAATGCACATAACCGCTACGGCATGTAGCCCGATCTATTTAAAGTCGACGCCGCTCACAGGGGGTGTGTACAGACTCCGGAGGGGCCCCTACAGCCCAAGCACAGATACCGCTACGGCGTGCAGCCCGATCCTTATATCATAATAATCGCTGCGGCGTGCAACCCGATCCATCCTCAGTCTACAATAATCAGATAAGTCACAAACAACTCTAATTACTTATTTCCAGGTTCCAATTCGTAAATTATGAAAATACTTTAACTTTTATTTAATTTTTGCAAAATAGGTGACTTAGCATTTCATTACTGTGATTTCAAAACCAGGACTAAGATCAGTGATTAAGCAAGCATAGCTATCACATATATACTATCCCCTACAGATACTACAGGTCGGCACAAGGCCCCAAACAAGGCTTACAGCCCACAAATATGTCAAACACAGTGTTTTCCATCACTAATAGCATATTATTCATATCCGGGATGGACCAAGCCTCAATCCCCAGTCACAATCAATCCCGCACCTTCCACGGGGTGCGAGCCACGCCCTACTAGCGTCACAATGTGCTAAGCCGGGGTTTCGAACTCTCAGGCAACCATATACACAAACTACTCACCTCTAGCCGGTCGTAGACTCGTCCGCAATGCCCTTTCCTTTAGAATTCGCTTCCTTGCGCATAGAATCTATTCAAACCACAATAATTATGTCATTTACGGGTCAAAGAAACTCCCTACGGAGTCGAGGGCACTGTCTCCTCATGTGGCCAAACTCACCACACTCATAACATGCACCTGGTGCTGGAGAAGGGGACTGAAGGGAACCCCTCGCCGCAGAAGAACCCTGGGCTGAAGAAGTAGGTGCTGCACTCTGGGCTGGAAGGGCACTAAGTGAAGACTGACTCTGCTGAAACCCCTGTCGCCCACGACCACAAGAACCTCCGCTCTGCTCAGTGCGGCCTGAATGAGATGGTCTAGATGAGCGACCTCTACCCTGCTGGGAATTCCCTCTAGATGGAGCACCACCGAAACTACCAGAACAACGAGGCCTCTTGGCCTCCCGCTCCTCTCTCTCTCGGCGATGATCCACCTCAATGGAGCGTGCCATGTCCACAACCTGCTCAAATGATGATGACAGGACTCACTCTCTGTTCATAAGAATGCGGATAGAGTAGTTGAGGCGATCAATGAACCTCCTGATCCTCTCCCTATCAGTAGGGATCATCCACGTGGCATGCCTAGCCAATTGTGTGAATCTAAGCTCATACTGAGTCACACACATGTCGCCCTGAACCAACCACTCGAACTGGCGACGTAGCTCCTCGCGACGAGACTGAGGTACATATTTCTCTAGAAAGAGAGTAGAGAACTGCTGCCATGTGAGAGGTGCCGCTCCTGCAGGCCTACGCCTCTCAAACTCTTCCCACCAATCAAATGCGGGACCAGTGAACTGAAAGGTAGTAAATGAAACTCCGCTGGACTCAAGAATACCAGCCGTCCGCAACATCCTCTGACACTTGTCCAAGAACCCCTGGGCATCCTCGCCCTCAACGACACTGAAATGGGGTGGCTGAAGTCTACCAAACCTCTCAAGACGATGCTGCTCGTTGTCGGGCATAGCCTGAACCATATGCTCTGGAGCTGGTGTAGAGGAATAACCGGTGCAACCACCTGAGCGAGGACTGCCTCTACCGTCTGAAGTCCCTGAACAACCTGCTCAGGTGTGCGAGCTGCAGGGGTCTGCTGACCACCCCTGTCTGAGATGTCGCTGCAGTAGCGGTAGCTAAAACTACCTGAGCCAAACCGGAACACAACGATAATATCTGAGCAAGAGTCTCCTGAAGACCAGGAATAGCAATAGATACAGTCTAGCCCTGAACTGGTACAACAGGCGGGTCAGCTGGCACTACCTCAGCTGCCCTACCTCTACCTCTAGCATGACCGCGACCATGGCCTCTAACAGGTGGCAATGGAGGTCATCCACCTCGTCCTAATGCTCGCGTTCTCTCCATCTGCGAGAGAATAGAATATAGAAGTTCAGTTCTCAGAATAACAATATCGCACGACAGAGTTCAAGAAAAGTGAAGTGTTTCCTAAAGGTTCGCAGCCTCCCGAGGATAAGTACGGGCGTCCCCGTACCGATCCACAAGACTCTACTAACCGGCTCAAGACTCATGAGGCCTAGTAAACCTAGGCTCTGATACCAACTTGTCACGACCCCAAATCCGGTCGTGATGGCGCCCAGCACACTGCTAGGCCAGCCTGACCAATCAACAACAATTACGGAGCTAGAAGCTCGCCTTGTCCCATTTAAGCATAACAAATTATAAGACATCAATGATAAATATATCAAAACAGGGAACCAAGTCCCAACGCATGCCAACTCCCATAGACCGAAGGGTCAAGAGTCATGAGCCTCTAATGAACATAAGTGTATAAAGGTTTACAAGATACCAAGTGCGTAAAGAAATATCAATACAAAATCAAAAGGCAGTAAGAAGGAACATCGGGTCCTGCGGACTCTGCAGCTACCTCGAATATCCTACAGATGTTGCCTCGAACAGCTACCAGATCACGGCTGAGAGGTACCTGGATCTGCACACAAGGTGCAGGGAGTAAAATGAGTACTGCCAGACTCAGTGGTAATAAACAGGGGTAAGACAGCGCAGATAAGAAATCCGCAATAAAGAACTATGTAAAGCTGTAATCAAATACCCTGTCACAGAATCAATATCAACTATACATGTACCAACAAGTACCAGCAAAACGGTATAACAGCTAGCAGATGTAGCTAAATGCAATGCAATGCATGATATGACCGCTACGACGTATAGCCCGATCCAATTTGGGTACCCATGCTCACTGTGGGGGTTGAGACTCCGGAGAGGCTCCTACAACCCAAGCACAATATTACTGCGGCGTGCAGCCCGATCCAACATATATACCGCTGCAGCGCGCAACCCGATCCACTACCAGTCAGCTAATATGCAAATACAGCCTCGCAAGCTCAAAAATAGTTTTGAAAACTCTTTTATCATTTTTCAATTGAAAACAGTAATATCAAGTTCCAGAGGTTGGAAATATCATGATAACAGAAATAACTACGGACTGGTAGTAAACTAGCATGTCAATATCACAAGACAATGATAACGATCCTCGCGGGATCCAATAACTAGCTCTCACAGCACACAAGTATACTCAACCGTCCAAGAAGGAGGTTCAACGGCTCAAGAGTAGCCAATATCACAATATAGTATGCAACCATCCGAGAAGGAGGTTTGACGGCTCAGGAATAGCCAAATATCATAACACAGTGCAAACAAGTCGGACTAAGCCATAGTCCCCAATCACAATCGACCCCGCACTCACAAGAGAGTACGTGTCTCGCCGCTATACAACGTCACAAAGTGGTATACCGGGGTTTCGAACCCGCTGGTCATCACCCACATCTATTACTCACCTCAATACAGCGCGACGACTACTCTGCGATGCCTTTGCCACGAGAATCAAGCTCCGCACGCGTAGAATCTGATCAAATACAGTAGAAACATAACAAATTAGGCCAAGGGGACGACACCCAATCAATACAACTCGATTTACACCAAAAATGGCAAAGTTGTCAAAACCCGACTTTCGGTACGCTTCTCGAAAAATTACAAAAGTCACATATTCGAAATCCTCATCTCGATACGAGTCTATGCATATAAAATTTATCCAATTCCGACACCATTTGGTCCTTCAAATCTTTATTTTACATTTTGGGAGATTTCATCAATTTTCTTCCCAAATTCCATCCCAAATCACAAATTAAATGATGAATTTCTTGAAAAACCTTCGAAAAATCGCCAAAATCCGAGCTCTCTAGGTCCAAAAATCAAATAAAACATAAAACCTCGTATTTATAGATTAACCCTCGGATTCTAGCAGTGCTGACCGCCCAAAAATGGCCGCGGGCCGCGCCCAGTCTCCGCGGCCGCACAAAAATGGCCGCGGCCGCGCAGTTTGCTCTGCAGTGACAGGCTTTGGTATTTTGACCATAACTTTCGCTACATATATCCAAATGATGATTTCTTTAGTGTTCCAACAACTAGACACGAAGGGCTACAACTTGCATTTTTAAATCTTCTCAAATTTCCTTGTAAATAAAAAGATATGAACTTCTGAAGTAGGACCAGTGATCTGAAGATTTTTCCACCTACGCGGACCGCACATAAATGACCGCGGTCTGCGCCCAGCCAGCGCGGCCGCGCCAAAAGGACTGCGGTCCGCGTCCCAATGACTGTCCCTTCCATTTTCTATGTTCCGGGATGTCCGTACTCACCCGAAATACACCCGAGACCCCCGGGACCTCAACCAAAAGCACCAACAAGTCACAAAACACATCACGGACTTAGTCGAGGCCTCAAATTACATCACATATCATCAAAATCATCGAATTACCACGGATTCAAGCCTAAATTTATCAAGTTCTTCCAAAACTCACATTCGATCAAAAACCCGACCAAATGACGTCCGAATGACCTGAAAATTTGCGGACATATCCAAAATCACATAACGAAGCTACAGGAATTATCGGAATTCCATTCCGAACCCCGGATCAAAATCTCACCTACCGTTCGGATTTCGCCAAAATTCAACCTTAGCCAATTCAAGCCTATTTCTACACCGGAACTCCAAATTCAATTCCGAATACTCCCCTAAGTCACAAATCACCTCCCAGAACTGACTGAATCATCAGAATCCGATTCCGAGCCCTCTAACTAAATAGTCAACTCTGGGTTGACTTTCCATATTCAAGTTTCCTTCAAAAAGGCTATATGCCTCATTTTCAATCCAAATCACTCCTAACTCACCCAATAGACTCTAACATTGATATAAAAGCATAAAACATGAAATTACAACATAACGGGGTGGTAATTCTCGTGACGACGGGCCGGGTCGTCACAATGGTAGTAGTAAACAATGTACTGAGGGTTTGTAACCCCGTACTAGCACTTCACAGTGCTATGTTGAGATGAGACACGCGTCTTGTGACGAGCGTGGTGACATTGTGATTGGGGACTTGGACTTGGTCCTTCCCGGCTAATAGAACACAGTGTCGTATGACTGTTAATGAGATTATAACTGTACAATACGGCTAATAGCCATGTTTGGGGCCTTGTGCCGATCTGTAGAGCATTAGGGAACCTGTAGAGCTAGGTGACCCTTATATCGTGTTGGAAACATACACTTAGCCGTAGCTCTAGCTGTATAGCACAAAATGAGCCCGTACTAGATGTTTACCTTGAGAGATTATCTAGAGTGGAATTCCCTGTTCTAGCTTAGTGGGCCTGAAAGGCCAAGTCTATATTGACTGAGACGGGGTCAAGGACCCACTTTGATATATTATATTGGGTCCGAGAGGTCAAGTACATACTGACTGGGATAGGGTCGAGGACCCATTATGAGGTATTATATATGTATATATACCTATATTGGATCTGGTTGCACGCCGCAGCAGCATATATATTGGATCGGACTGCACGCCGCAGTGATATACATGTAATATGCATGTAATATACTTGTGGGACGGACTGCACGCCGCAGTATTATTGCGCTTGGGCGGTAGGAGCCCCTTCGGAGTCTGAGTCTGCACACATTCTCAGTGAGCGCTGGTGTATATTATGGGATCGGGCTACACGCCGCAGCAGTATAGTTATATATTTATATATATATTTGGATCGGACTGCACGTCGCAGTAATATATGTGTGGATCGGGCTGCACGCCGCAGTATCAGAACGCTTGGGCCTAGGGAGCCCCTCCGAAGTCTGTATACACCCCCAGTGAGCGCCGTCGACGTTAAATGGAGCGGGCTGCACGCCGCAGCGGTATATGTATTGGAGCAGGCTGCACGCCGCAACATTATACCTAACCATATCCTATTACCTACTTATATACTTATATATTATAGACATAGGTATGTGTCTTCATATATTGAGATGGCCGTACACCGTAGGGGTACGAGTGAGGGTTGATCAGTGTGGGATCTTGTAGAGATAGAGGAGCATTGGAGATCAGAGTACTTTCTACAGTGATGACGTACCTGTGAGGGTTGCCTTAGAACTGTTTAGTGGTAGCACAGAAGTTGTTACTTTCAGTTATTGATTATCATTATTACTCACTGAGTTGAAATATACTCACCCCACTCCCCTGCACTTTTGTGCAGATTACAGGTGCCCGAGAGCAGTTGAGACATTGTAGCTGTTGATCCTTGTCTACTTTTGCGGAGATTACGAGGTAGCTGCCAGCGTCCGCAGAGCCTGTTTTCTCATTCTTTGTCATCGTGTTGATTCCTTTTTGCCTAGACTTGTTTGTATTAGGATGTTAATCTTTAGAGGCTCAGTCTTGTGACACCACGATATGGTTGGGACCGTATTTTGTATGCTTTACATTTCGCTTATCACTTGAGATGATCATTTACTGCTTAAGTTTAATTTGATTAATAACTGGTTGGTTTAAGGGATAATATGGCCGGGCTTGCCTATCATTATGTTGGGCGCCATCACGACCAGGGTTTGGGTCGTGACATCATGTTCGTATTTCTAACTCCTTTCTTTGTAGATGAACTTCCTGCAGCTGTAACTGAACAAACGTTATGGGTTTTTAGGTGTTTCCCAACGTCACCTTGTAGCTCTGGAATTTTATAGTCTTCCGATTGAATTATATCCGCATCTTTAGAGTCATGCTGCTGACTTAGATTTTTGGCATCTTCTAGCTTTTGTATTCTTGTTCCCATATTATCCATTTGAGAGGATAATTTCTCAAGGATTGAGATTATATCTTTTGTTGTATCTATTTCTTCAGTTTGTGTAGCTTTGTCTTGATAGGTAGTCTGCAATCATATTTTTGTTAGTACTAATTACTTCAATTGTAAATGTAAAATTCAGTATATTCAATACAAGCCTTCGTATTTCCTTTGTTGTAACTGAATCTTGTATCTTCCTGGTTAGCCACCATTTTACTTGTGTATTATCTGTTCTTATAATAAACTTATTATATACAATATATGGTTCAAATGCCAATAAACATTTATATACTGCATATAATTCTTTTCTATTGATTTCCCATTTTATCTTCGGGTTTGTGAATGTTCCTGAATAATACCTACAGTGATGTTCTATTTTTTCTTTATCATACCTGTATTTTAATACTCCTCCATAGCTTTTTTCACTTGCGTCTGATTCTACTATATATGTAAATTTTTTATCTTCATCCGGGAAGTATAGTTTTGGTAGATTTTTACATATTTGTTTAACTTTTCTTACTTGTTTTTTATCTTCTTCACTAAAGTGATACTCTATATCCTTTTTAAATTTTTCTGCAATGGTTTTAAAGTCTCTGCTAGTTTTGGTATATATTCTCTTACTTGGTTTACTAATCCTAAAAATGATTGTAGTTTCTTTTTTGTATCTAATTGTTCATTTGAATTTATTATCTTTTGTACTATATGAGTTTGCATTTTAATTCCACTTTTATCTATTTCTATTCCTAGAAATTCTATTTGATTTTTCATTATTTCTGCCTTTTTTGTACTTAAGCTTATTCCCGATATTTCTATAATATGTATAAATTTTTCTAATAATTTTATATGCTCATCTTGTATTTTTGAATATAATAATATATCATCAATATATATTATGCAATTTTCTAATTGTTTGAAATAGTTATCCATAAAATGTTGATATCTACCTGGTGCATTTTTATATCCGAAAGGTAATACGTTCCATTCATAAAATCCTTGGGGAACAGTAAATGCTGTTAATGTGACGACCCAAAGGGTCATCACTTGTTTTATTAATTATTTCGAGCTTCTGAGGTCTTGAAAACCTTATTTATAGTTGCCTCGATTTGCGTGCACAGTTCGGGCGTGAAGCTGGAAAATGTTTATGTTGAAATATGTGAAATATGTGAAAAATATGAAGAATTTTGATATTAATATTGATATGGTTGACTTTGGTCAACATTTTTGGTAAACGGACCCGGACCCGTGATTTGACGGTCTCAGAAAATCCGTAGAAAAATATGGAACTTGGGCGTATGCCCGAAATTGAAATTCGAGGTCTAGAACCCCGGTAAAAGAATTTTTCCGTTAAATTGTTTTCTGAAAATGTTTAAGGAAAATGAAACTGAAATTTGATTGAAAAGTGGTGATATCGGGCTCGTATTTTGGTTCCGACACCCGATACAGGTCAAATATATTGGTTAAGCGCTTCCTGTAAAGTTTGGTTGAAAACGGACGTCGTTTGACGTGTTTCGGCCTTAAATTGGAAATTTTGGAAATTATGAAATTTGAAAGAATTCTTAAGTTTTAAGGCTCAATTCATTGATTTTGATGTTATTTTAGTGGTTTGATCGCGCGAGCAAGTTCGTATGATGTTTTTGAGTTAGTGTGCATATTTGGTTTGGGGCCCCGAGGGCTCGGGAGTGTTTCGGAGGTGGTTCGGGGTGTTTTTTGACTTAGGAAACTGGCAGATTTTCTGCAATTTTTACACAGATATTTTACTCTACGCGACCGCGGCCTTGTACATGCGATCGCACTGCCTTGTCAAATTACTCAACGCGATCGCAGCCGTCTGCACGCGATCGCGTAGCCTTCCGTTCTCCTTCAACGCGATCGCGACCCTGTTCACGCGATCGCGTAGTACAAACAAGATACCCCAGCGAAATTCTTCTACGCGATCGCAGCACTGACCACGTGATCGCGTAGTGTTGAACATTTGCCTTCCGCGATCGCGACCCTGTTCACGCGATCGCGTAAAAAAAATCGTTGCCTAGTGAATTTAATCCCAAAACAGAACAGAAACGGGATAAAAATCCCATTTCTGTTCAACTCTCTTCTCCACAGCTCCTTGGACGATTTTTGGGCGATTCTTCATCAAACTTCTTGGGTAAGTGATTCTTAACTCCTTTTCTTTATTTTCCGTCAATATTATTTGAATTCCTAAGCCTAAATAGGTGTAAATGGGTAGAAAAACTAGAGAATTGGGTATAGTAAGGGTTTTCAAAGAATTTGCGATCTAGACTTTGTTTTGGAATCGAACTTAAGAACAAATTGTATATTTGAACTCATGGATGATTGGGTGAACTTATTTTGGTTCGAGACTTGAGTTTCGATTATGTGGGCCCGGGGTCAATTTTTACTATTCCGGGCAGAATGTTGTAAAAATCATATTTAACAATATGAACTAGTTTGTTAAGTAGAATTGATGATATTAAATCAATTGTGTATAGATACGATTGGATTGGAGCCAAATTTGAAAGGAAAAGGCATTGCTACGGATTGAATCGTTCGTAAACTTTCGAGGTAAGTGTTTGTTCTATCCTAGTTTGAAGGAATAAGAATTTAGTTGTGTATGAATTGTTGATTAAGAGTTATTGGTGTCACACCGGTAACAGAGATAAATTGTTATTATTATCAATTATTGGTTAAATGCCGGTAATATATATATTTATGAATTGGGATCGTGTGGCGCGCCGACCACTTATATAATAAGAAATGGGATCGTGTGGCACACCGACCACAAAGTGATTTAAAATCTTGGCATTGGCCATAGTTGCCGGTAGCCTATTGATATATTTGGGAGTGGGTGGTACGCCTACCACAAGGTATAATTATTCATACAAATGGGATCGGGTGGTACGCCTACCACAAGATATAAATTATGGATACAATTGGGAGCGGGTGTGTAACGACCCGGCCCGTCATTACGGGAATTTCCACCCCGTTACCTTGCAATTTACATATCTTATGCTTTTAAATCAGTATTAGAATATATCGGGTGAGTTAGAAGTGATTCGGGTTGAAAATGAAACGAAGAGCATGTTTGAAGAAAGCTTGAATATGGGAAGTCAACCTAGAGTTGACTATTGAGTTAGAGTGCTCGGAACCGGATTCAGATGATTCGACTAGTTTCGGGGGATCATTTATGACTTAGGAGAGCAATTGGAATTGAATTGGAGGTCCGGTGTAGTTTTAGGCTTGAATTGGCGAAGGTTGAATTTTGGCGGAATGGAATTTCGACAATTTCTGTAGCTTCGTTATGTGATTTTGGATATGTCTGCAAATTTTCAGGTCATTCGGACATCGTTTCATTGGGTTTTGGATTGAATGTTAGTTTTGAAAGTTTTGAAGAAACTTAGGCTTGAATTCGTGTGAAAATGGTGATTTTTATGTTTAGGATGGTGTTTTTGTGATTAAAACAAGTCTGTATCATTTTTTGGAGTACGTTGGTGGTTTTCGTTGGGGTCCCGGGGGCCTCGGGATGATTTTGGACCATCAACCGGGCATATGGGACTTGGCAGAATCTACAGAAAACTGCAGGTTTCTGCCCAGTCAATTAGACCTTCACGTTCGCGTGGCATGGGCGCGTTCGCGAAGGCCAGGCGGATCAATGCATCGCGTTCGCGATCAGGTGCGTCGCGTTCACGTAGGCCAGGAGCCTTGTGCTTCGCGATCGCGTTCCTGAGGTCGCGTTCGCGTAGGTCAGTTGGAGTGGACCATCGCGTTTGCGTGACTGGGAGTCGCGAACGCGTAGAAGGAATTTGGGCGGCTGGGAGTTTGAGCATCGCGAACGCGTGGTTGGCGTCGCAATCGCGAAGGGTAACTGGAAGCCGACCATCGCGAACGCGTGGGAGCTCACGCAAACGCGTAGAGCAAATTGCTCTAGCAGTGAATTAAATCACAGAACAGAGGGGTCGCATGTTCATTCACCCAAAACACAATTTTGAGCCCTAGAGAGAAGAAAACTCAAGGAAATCACTGAGAAATCATCGGGTATTCATCGGAGGTATGATTCTTGACTTAAAAACATGATTTTATGGTAGAATTAACATCAATCTTCATGACATTTGGTAGAAATCTTGAAGAATTGTGGCCTAGGTATAAAAAATGGGATTTTGAGTTTTGGAAGGCCATTTGAACTCCGATTTCGATAAATTTTATATGCATGGACTCGTGGCGAGACGAGGGTCACGTTGGTACTAATTTCGGAATTTTCCGAGCAGTGCGCCCGGGGTCGGGTTTTACCAACTTAGTGTATTTATGCGAATTTCATGTAAATTGAAATGGGTTATGATTCTTTGACCCGTATTTGATATAATTATTGTGATTTGACTAGGTTCTACGCACGAGGGAGCTAAATTCAAAGGAAAAGGCATCGCGGACGAGTCTACAACCGGGTAGAGGTGAGTAGTTTGTGTATATGGTAGCCTGAGGGTTCGAAACCCCGGCTTAGCACATTGTGATGCTAGTAGGGCGTGGCTCGCACACCGTGGCTAGTGCGGGATTGATTGTGACTGGGGATTGAGACTTGGTCCATCCCGGAAATGAATAATATGTTATTAGTGTTGGAAATACACTGTATCTGTTATACTTATGGGCGGTAAACTTTATTTGGGGCCTTGTGCCGATCTGTAGAGTCCTTAGAGGACAATATTTATGTGATAGCTATATTTGCTTAAATCACTGATCTCAGTCCTGGAAATTGAAGTCACAGTATTAATATGCTAAGTCACCGGCTTTTGTAAATTTAATAAAGTTAAAGTATTTTTCATAAATTATGAACTGGAAATTGGAATTAAGATAAATGAACTGTTTTATGACTTATCTGATTTATGTGGACTGAGGATGGATCGGGCTGCACGCCGCAGCAGTATTGCGCTTGGGCTGTATGAGCCCCTCCGGAGTCTGTACACACCCCCAGTGAGCGCCGTCGACGTTAAATGGATCGGGCTACACGCCGTAGCGGTTATATGCATTGCATTGCATCTTTATTTGTTGAAATACTCTGTGGTAGCTGAATTGTACTGTTGATGCTAGTTCGTAGGAGATTCAGACTGTAGTGTAGCTTCATATTGTGGTATTTTGTGGATTTCTTACTTTCAGCTACTTTTATAAATTTATTACTCACTGAGTACTTAGTACTCACCCCTACTCCCTGCACCTTTTATGTGCAGACTCAGGTACTCAGGAGCAGTAGACAGGCATTTCCAGCGTTTGCAGTGTCATACCGAGTTGCTGAGGTAGCTGCCTACGTTCGCAGAACCTAACTTCTCCTCTCCTTTCCAGTTGTTAATTGTATTTGTATTCAGACTTAAGTATTTCTATACAGTACTCTCTAATCCTATTGGGTTTTGTTAGAGGCTCTAGACTTGTGACTCCAGATCTTTGGGAGTGTCAGTATTTTGTTCATTTTTATTATTATTGGAGTTCTTTGACTCATATATTCTTCTTGGAATGTCCATTTGGGACTGATAGTCGTTGTGACAAGTAATAGTTGGTCTGGCTGGCCTAGCTTAATTGTTGGGCGCCATGAAAGTAAGATTTAATTCTGTTGACTAGATTACTCTGGATATTATGAGTTATTGACTGTTATTTCAGAGCAGAGTATTTTCTTATAAATGTTTTGTACATGTATATATATTGCAACTGTACAGGTTTATGTGGGTGACTGGCCTTAGTCTTGTCACTATTTCGCTGGGATAGGCCAGGCACTTACCAGCACATGGGGTCGGTTGTGCTGATACTACACTCTGCGCTCTTTTTGCGCAGATACATGTTACGGACAGCAGGAGCGGCAGTAGCGATTGTGGATATTCCGACCACTGAGACTATGAGGTAGCCTTGCAGGCGTCCGCATGACCCGTTGTCTCTTCTATCTATGTATTTCATTCTGTTATCTCATGTATTCGAGATAAACAGCTATTATTTCTTTCAGACAATTGTGTGTATTATTCTTAGAAGTTCGTGAGTATTGTGGCACCAGTCTTGGGTAGTGTATCATGTTGGGTTTCTTTATCATATTTGATAAGATTGACTAAGTCTTCCGCTAAGTTTAATTATTCCGCTGTAATTTATATGTTTTAATTTTAAAGTCTTAATAGGAGTTGTAACTAATGGAATTGTAAGTAATATTTGGCTTGCCTAGCTTCCACTAGTAGGCGCCATCATGACTCCCGATGGTGGGAAATCCGGGTCGTGACAAGTTGGTATCAGAGCACTAGGTTGCATAGGTCTCACAACTCACGAACAACCTTAGTAGAGTCTGAAGGATTGGTACGGAGACGTCTGTTTTTATCCTCCAGAGGCTACAGAGTTAGGAAAATATTCCCTTTATTCTTTCCAGTGGTGCGACTTGATCTTTCAAATGTTAATTGAACTTCTACTCTGTTCTTCCGCAGATGGTAAGGACACGTGCATCCTCATCTACTGACCAGCAGCCCGAGGTCCCAGCAACGGCAGCTCCCGCTAGGGGTAGAGGCCGAGGTCGAGGTCGTCCTAGAGGCCAAGGTAGGGGCAGAGCTCAGCCCCGAGCAGCGGCCCAAGTGGCAGAACCTCAGGCTCATATCGAGGAGGAGGTTCCAGTTCCAGCAGCTCCAGTAGGCCCAGCTCAGGTCCCAGGAGGGGTTATGTTTTCACCGGATCTTCAGGATGCTTTGGTCCGGATAGCAAGGTTTTATGGACAATATCACTAGAGAAGGTTTATTACCAGTAGCACCAGCCACTTCTCAGGCTGGGGGAGGTAATCAGACTCCTGCTACGCACACTCCGGAGCCGGTAATTCCCCAGGCTCAGATTCATGTGATTCAGCCAGTTGAGGCAGCTTAGCCTATTATTATGACTAAGGCTAATGATGGTGCAACTATGTCCGCTGACGCGTTATGGAGATTGGACAGGTTTACCAAGCTATTCACTACCACATTCAGTGGCACTCCTTCAGAGGATCCGAAGGATTTCCTATATAGCTGCCACGAAGTTCTCCGTACTATGGGCATTGTAGAGACTAATGGTGTGGTTCTGCCAAGACTTGGTGGAGGGATTACTGTCTATCCAGGCTAGCGGGATCAGCATCTTTGACTTGGGGGCAATTTGCAGAACTGTTCTTGGAAAAGTTCCTTCCAGCAACTCAGCGGGAGACTCTGCGCAGGAAATTTGAGCATCTTCATCAGGGTTCTATGTCTGTCACACAGTACGAGACTAGGTTTGTGGACCTGGCTTGTCATGCTATTATCATACTTCCCACAGATCGAGAAAGGGTGAGAAGGTTTATTGATGGCTTGAATCAGCCGATTCGACTACAGATGGCTTTGGGGGCAACAACTGAATTCACTTTTTAGGAGGCGGCTAATGCAGGCCGCCGGATCGAGATGGCTCTATCACAGGGAGCAAGACATGGATCAGATAAGAGATTTCGTAATTCAGGTAGATTCAGTGGTACCTCGTCTGGAGGTAGAGATTCTCATGACAGAGGCCATCATCCTAGGCCTTATCAGTCAGCTCTTCAGGTTTCTCACAATGCTTTTGGTGATCGTAATTCTCAGCCACGCTACTCTGATCAGCAGCCTATCAATGCACCACCACTTCGCTATTTTCAGCAGCCGAGGGCTTGTTTTACGTGCGGTGATCTTGGGCACATTGCAAAGTATTGCCATCGAGCTTTTGACAAATCTCAGCCGCAGGGTCCTCGTGCCATGATTCAGGCCCCAGTTGCCCCACAGCCTGCCCATCCAGCTAGAGGCGGAGGTAGAGGATATAGAGGTGGAGGTAGAGGTCATAGAGGTGGAGCTAAGATCGATAGAGGTAGAGACCAGCTTGCAGCTGATCATCCTAGAGATACTGCTCAGGGTGGTGGGGCACAACCCCGATGTTATGCACTTCCCGCCAGACCAGAGGCTGAGTCTTCTGATGCCGTCATTACAGGTATTATTTTGGTTTGTGATAGAAAGGCATCAGCATTATTTGACCCCGGGTCTACATATTCGTACGTGTCTTCCTATTTTGCACCGTACTTGATTCAGCCCAGTGATCCACTGAGTGTTCCTGTTCATGTGTCTACACCAGTAGGCGATTCTATTGTGGTTGATCGAGTTCATCGGTCATGTATTATAGTAATTGAGGGTCTCGAGACTCGTGCTGATTTATTGCTCCTAAATATGGTGGACTTTGATATTATATTAGGCATGGACTGGCTATCTCCATATCACGCTATTTTAGATTGCCATGCCAAGACGGTGACTTTAGCTTTTCCGAATTTGCCTCGTATAGAGTGGAAAGGAATTTCAGGTCATACTAGTCGCAACGTTATTTCTTATGTTAAGGCTCGGTGTATGGTTGGGAAGGGATGCTTGGCTTATTTGGCCTATGTCCGTGATTCCAGTGCTGAGGTTCCTTCTATTGACTCTGTGCCTGTGGTTCGTGAATTTCCTGAAGTATTTCCTTCAGACTTGCCAGGTATTCCGCCCGGTAGGGACATTGACTTTTGCATCGACTTGGCTCCAGGCACTCAACCCATTTCCATTCCCCCATATCGTATGGCTCCGCCAGAGTTAAAAGAATTGAAGGAGCAGTTGCAGGATTTACTTGAAAAGGGTTTCATTAGACCTAGTGTTTTGCCGTGGGTTGCACCAGTATTATTTGTAAAGAAGAAAGATGGTTCGATGAGAATGTGCATTGACTATCGACAGTTAAACAAGGTGACTATCAAAAATAAATATCCACTTCCGCGAATTGATGATTTATTTGACCAGCTTCAGGGTGCCAAGGTATTTTCAAAGATAGATTTGAGATCCGGCTATCATCAGCTGAAGATTAGGGCATCTGATGTCCCTAAGACAGCGTTCCGCACTCGGTATGGACATTATGAATTTCCGGTCATGTCTTTTGGGTTGACAAATGCTCCAGCAGCTTTTATGGAATTAATGAATCGGGTGTTCCGGCCTTATTTAGACTTGTTTGTAATAGTCTTCATTGATGACATATTAATATATTCTCACAGTCAGGAGGAGCATGTGCAACATCTCAGAGTGCCCTTGCAGACTCTGAGAGAGAGCCAACTATATGCAAAATTTTCAAAGTGTGAATTTTGGCTAAGCTCAGTTTCATTCCTCGGTCATATTGTGACGGCAGCAGGTATTCAGGTTGATCCGAAGAAAATTGAGGCAGTCAAGAACTGGCCTAGACCGACATCAGCCACGGATATTCGGAGTTTCTTGGGGTTAGCGGGTTATTATCGCCGATTCGTAGAAGGATTTTCGTCTATTGCAACCCCACTGACCAGATTGACCCAGAAGGGTGTTCAATTTGAATGGTCCGATGAATGTGAGGCGAGCTTTCAAAAGCTCAAGACAACCTTGACCACAGCACTGGTATTGGTTTTACCCACAGGTACGGGACTTTATACTGTTTATTGTGATGTTTCCCGTATTGGACGTGGTGCAGTGTTAATTCAGGATGGCAAGGTTATTGCTTATGCTTCGAGGCAGTTGAAGACTCATGAAAAGAACTATCCAGTGCATGATCTAGAATTGGCGGCGATTATTCACGCATTGAAGATCTGGAGGCATTATTTGTATGGTGTAGCATGTGAAGTATACACCGATCATAAGAGTCTTCAGTATTTGTTTAAGCAGAAAGAGTTGAATTTGAGGCAGAGAAGATGGTTAGAATTGCTAAAAGATTATGATGTCACCATTTTATATCATCCGGGAAAAGCAAACGTGGTGGCTAGTCAGCCAGTATGGGCAGTCTTGCTTATATTCCAGTCAATTAGAGATCACTTGTTTTGGATGTTCAGTCCTTGGCCAACCGATTTGTGAGGTTGGATATTTCTGAGCCTAGTCGAGTACTAGCTTGCACGATCGCTCGCTCTTCATTATTGGAGCGTATCCGCGATCAACAATATAATGATTCTTATTTATGTGACCTTAGAGATACGGTTCAGCGATGAGGTGCTAAACAGGTCACCTTAGATGCTGATGGGATCCTAAGGATGCAAGGGCGCATTTGTGTGCGAAATGTTGATGGGTTTAGAGAATTGATTCTAGAAGAAGCTCACAGTTCGCGGTATTCTATTAATCCAGGTTCATCGAAAATGTATCGAGATATGGGTCAACATTATTGGTGGCGCAGAATGAAAAAGGATATTGTGGCATATGTGGCAGGGTGTCTTAATTGTCAGTAGGTTAAGTATGAACATCAGAGACCTGGCGGTTTATTTCAGAGAATTGAACTTCCTGAATGGAAGTGGGAGCGAATCACGATGGATTTCGTTTCCGGACTTCCGAAGACTCGGAAGAAGTTTGATGCTGTTTGGGTGATTGTTGATAGGCTGACCAAGTCAGCTCATTTTGTTCCTATTGCCACTACCTATTCATCCGAGAGGTTAGCTGGGATTTATATCAGGGAGATCGTTCGCCTTCATGGAGTGCCAATCTCTATTATTACAGATCGAGGTGCACAGTTTACCTCACATTTCTGGAAGGCGGTCCAACGAGAGTTAGGCACGCAAGTTCAGCTAAGTACAACCTTTCATCCCCAGACGGATGGTCAGTCCGAGAGGACTATTCAGATACTGGAAGATATGCTACGGGCATGTGTTATTGATTTTGGAGATTCGTGGGATCAATTCCTGCCTTTGGCAGAGTTTGCTTATAATAATAGTTATCAATCGAGCATCCAGATGGCTCCTTATGAAGAATTGTATGGTAGGCGGTGTCGTTCTCCGGTTGGATGGTTTGAATCGGGAGAAGCTCGGTTATTGGGTATGGATTTAGTTCAGGAGGCCTTAGATAAGGTCAAGATTATTCAAGATAGGCTTCGCACAGCTCAGTCTAGACAAAAGAGCTATGCAGATCGCAAGGTTCGAGATATAGCTTTCATGGTTGGGGAGCGAGTATTGCTCCGAGTGTCGCCTATGAAGGGCGTGATGAGATTTGGAAAGAAGGGCAAACTTAGCCCTAGGTTTATTGGGCCATTCGAGATTCTTGATCGTGTGGGAGAGGTGGCATATAAACTTGCCTTGCCGCCTAGCTTATCAGCTGTACATCCAGTGTTTCATGTGTCCATGCTTCGAAAATATCACGGCGATCCGTCGCACGTGTTAGATTTCAGCACTGTCCAATTGGACAAAGATCCGTCCTATGAGGAGGAGCCGGTAGCTATCCTAGATCGGCACGTTCGACAGTTGAGGTCGAAGAGTTATCCTTTTGTACGTGTTCAGTGGAGAGGTCAGCCTCCTGAGGCATCGACCTGGGAGTCCGAGTCTGACATGCGGAGCCGATATCCTCATCTATTCCTTAACTCAGGTACTTCTTTTTTTTGTCCGTTCGAGGACGAACGGTTGTTTTAGAGGTGGAGAATGTGACGACCCAAAGGGTCATAACTTGTTTTATTAATCATTTCGAGCTTCTGAGGTCTTGAAAACCTCATTTATAGTTGCCTCGATTTGCGTGCACAGTTCGGGCGCGAAGCTGGAAAATTTTTATGTTGAAATATGTGAAAAATATGAAGAATTTTAATATTAATATTGATATGGTTGACTTTGGTCAACATTTTTGGTAAACGGACCCAGACCCGTGATTTGACGGTCTCAGAAAATCATTAGAAAAATATGGAACTTGGGCGTATGCCCGGAATTGAAATCCGAGGTCTAGAACCCCGGTAAAAGAATTTTTATGTTAAATTGTTTTCTGAATATGTTTAAGGAAAATGAAACTGAAATTTGATTGAAAAGTGGTGATATCGGGCTCGTATTTTGGTTCCGACACCCGGTACAGGTCATATATATTGGTTAAGCGCTTCCTGTAAAGTTTGGTTGAAAACGGACGTCGTTTGACGTGTTTCGGCCTTAAATTGGAAATTTTGGAAATTATGAAATTTGAAAGAATTCTTGAGTTTTAAGGCTCAATTCATTGATATTGATGTTATTTTAGCAATTTGATCGCGCGAGCAAGTTCGTATGATGTTTTTGAGTTAGTGTGCATATTTGGTTTGGGGCCCCGAAGGCTCGGGAGTGTTTCGGAGGTGGTTCGGGGTGTTTTTGGACTTAGGAAACTGGCAGATTTTCTGCAATTTTTACACAGACATTTTACTCTACGCGATCGCGGCCTTGTACACGCGATCGCACTGCCTTGTCAAATTACTCAACGCGATCGCAGCCGTCCGCACGCGATCGCGTAGCCTTCCGTTCTCCTTCAACGCGTGACCCTGTTCACGCGATCGCGTAGTACAAACAAGATACCCCAGCAAAATTCTTTTACGCGATCGCAGCACTGACCACGCGATCACGTACTGTTGAACATTTTCCTTCCGCGATCGCGACCCTATTCACGCGATCGCGTAGAACAAAATCGTTGCCCAGTGAATTTAATCCCAAAACAGAACAGAAACGGGATAAAAATCCCATTTCTGTTCAACTCTCTTCTCCACAACTCCTTGGACGATTTTTGAGCGATTCTTCATCAAACTTCTTGGGTAAGTGATTCTTAACTCCTTTTCTTCATTTTCCGTCAATATTATTTGAATTCCTAAGCCTAAATAGGTGTAAATGGGTAGAAAAACTAGAGAATTGGGTATAGTAAGGGTTTTCAAAGAATTTGCGATCTAGACTTCGTTTTGGAATCGAACTTAAGAACAAATTGTATATTTGAACTCATGGATGATTGGGTGAACTTATTTTGGTTCGAGACTTGAGTTTCGATTATGTGGGCCCAGGGTCGATTTTTACTATTCCGGGCAAAATGTTGTAAAAATCATATTTAACAATATGAACTAGTTTCTTAAGTAGAATTGATGATATTAAATCAATTATGTATAGATACGATTGGATTGGAGCTAAATTTGAAAGGGAAAGGCATTGGTACGGATTGAATCGTTCGTAAACTTTCGAGGTAAGTGTTTGTTCTATCCTAGTTTGAAGGAATAAGAATTTAGTTGTGTATGAATTGTTGATTAAGAGTTATTGGTGTCACACCGGTAACAGAGATAAATTGTTGAATTATTATCAATTATTGGTTAAATGCCGGTAATATATATATTTATGAATTGGGATCGTGTGGCGCGCCGACCACTTATATAATAAGAAATGGGATCGTGTGGCACGCCGACCACAAAGTGATTTAAAATCTTGGCATTGGCCATACTTGCCGGTAGCCTATTGATATATTTGGGAGCGGGTGGTACGCCTACCACAAGGTATAATTATTGATACAAATGGGATCGGGTGGTACGCCTACCACAAGATATAAATTATGGATACAATTGGGAGCGGGTGGTACGCCTACCACAAGATATAACTTAATGTTACAGTTGGGAGCGAGTGGTACGCCTACCACGAGATATGAAAAGAAAAAGGAATTGAGACATGAAAGTAAGATTTAATTCTGTTGACTAGATTACTCTGGGTATTATGAGTTATTGACTGTTATTTCAGAGCAGAGTATTTTCTTATAAATGTTTTGTACATGTATATATATTGCAACTGTACAGGTTTATGTGGGTGACTGGCCTTAGTCTTGTCACTATTTCGCTGGGATAGGCCAGGCACTTACCAACATGACGGGGTGGTAAATTCCCGTAACGACGGGCCGGGTCGTTACACAGCGATAGTAGCGATTGTGGATATTCCGACTACCGAGACTACGAGGTAGCCTTGCAGGCGTCCGCAGGACCCGTTGTCTCTTCTATCTATGTTTTTCATTATGTTATCTCATGTATTCGAGATAAACAGCTATTATTTCTTTCAGACAATTGTGTGTATTATTCTTAGAAGTTCGTGAGTATTGTGACACCAGTCTTGGGTAGTGTATCATGTTGGGTTTCTTTATCATATTTGATAAGATTGACTAAGTCTTCCGCTAAGTTTAATTATTCCGCTGTAATTTATATGTTTTAATTTTAAAGTCTTAATAGGAGTTGTAACTAATGGAATTGTAAGTAATATTTGGCTTGCCTAGCTTCCACTAGTAGGCGCCATCATGACTCCCGATGATGGGAAATCCAGGTCGTGACAGTTAATTTTTTGGATTCTTCTTCTAACTTTAAGTGGTAAAATCCTGATTTACAATCAAATTTACTAAAATAGTTATATCCTTGGATTTGTCTTATTTTTAGTATTTTATTTGGTATTGGGTAATTATATGTCTTAGTTTTTGCATTTAGATTTCTATAATCAATAACCATTCTACTTTTTCTTCTTTTTTGTTCACTATGTTTATTTACTATAAATGCTGGTGTGACGACCCAAAGTGTCATCACTTGTTTTATTAATCATTTCGAGCTTCTGAGGTCTTGAAAAGCTCATTTATAGTTGCCTCGATTTGCGTGCACAGTTCGGACACGAAGCTGGAAAAGTTTTATGTTGAAATATGTGAAATATGTGAAAAATTTGAAGAATTTTGATATTAATATTGATATGGTTGACTTTGGTCAACATTTTTGGTAAACGGACCCGGACCCGTGATTTGACGGTCTCAGAAAATCCGTGGAAAAATATGGAACTTGGGCGTATGCCCGAAATTGAAATCCGAGGTCTAGAACCCCGGTAAAAGAATTTTTCTGTTAAATTATATTCTGAAAATGTTTAAGGAAAATGAAACTGAAATTTGAGTGAAAAGTGGGGATATCGGGCTCGTATTTTGGTTCCGACGCACGGTACAAGTCTTAAATATCATATATGTGCTTTCTGTAAAGTTTGGTGACATTCGGATGTCGTTTGATATGTTTTGGACCTTGAGTTCCAAGTTTGAAAGTTTTGAAAACCAAAAGTATTAAAAAAACATGAACTTGAGGCTTGATTTGATGAAAACGATGTGATATTGGCGATGTGATCGCACGAACAAGTTTGTAATGAGTTTTTGATGTTGTGCACATGTTTGGTTTGGAGCCCGGGGGGCTCGGGTAACGATTTGATAGGCCGTTGGATCAATTTCTGAATTTTTGCACTGCTGGTTTTTCACCCAGCTGTTGGCTTCACATTTGCGAACAATTTCTCGCAAATGCGAAGGTGACAGACCAAGGCTGGGTTCGCAAATGCGAACCCTTGATCACAAATGCGAAGGGCGCCCAGGACTGTTTGGGTTCGCAAATGCGAACCAAACCTCGCAAATGCGAGGCCTTCAATGTTGAGTCTGGCTTCGCAAATGCGAAGCATTTGTCGCAAATGCGAAGGCCCCTCAATCCAGCCTTGTTCGCAAATGCGAACAATTGTTCGCAAATACGAAGGCCCCAGATTTGCCTTGGCTTCGCAAATGCGAACTTCCCATCCTTAGCTTATTTTTCAAACTCCAGAATTTGGTCGGGGTTCGCAATTGAGAACCCATGTTCGCAAATGCGAACACAGAGACCTGTAAATCACGATTTCCAGCTTCATTCTTCACATTTCACAACCCAAAAACACCCATTGGCGATTTTTCACGAACTCCCTCTTCTTCAAAGAAATTGTAAGTCACTTTTTACTTAATTCTTTCAATTCCTAACAACATTAAACATGTTTTTCAATAGAAATCAAAGGTTTTCATGGTAGAATTTCTTGTTTTTAGTAGAATATAGGGTTTTTCATGAATTGGGAAATTGGACCTCGAATTGAGGTCCGATTTTGAAACAAATCATATACTTGAACTCGTGGGGGATGGGTAACCGGATTTTGGTCCGAACCCCGAGTTCCGACCATGTGGGCCCGGGGTCGAAATTCACTATTCCGGGCAGAATGTTGTAAAAGTTGAAATTGGCCTTATGAATTAGTTTGTTAAGTAGAATTGATGATATTAAACCAATTGTGTATAGATACGATTGGATTGGAGCCAAATTCGAAAGAAAAAGGCATTGCTACGGATTGAAACGTTCATAAACTTTCGAGGTAAGTGTTTGTTCTATCCTAGTTTGAAGGAAATGGAATTTAGTTATGTATGAATTGTCGATTAAGAGTTATTGGTGTCACACCGGTAACGGAGATAAATTGTTGAACCATTATAAATTATTGGTTCAAAACTGGTAATTTTAAATATTGTTGATGTAGAGATTATTGGTTAAATGCCGGTAATATATATATTTGTGAATTGGGAACGTGTGGCGCGCCGACCACTTATATGATAAGAAATGGGATTGTGTGGCACGCCGACCACAAAGTGATTTAAAATCTTGGCATTGGCCATAGTTGCCGGTAGCCTATTGATATATTTGGGAGCGGGTGGTACGCGTACCACAAGGTATAATTTATTGATACAATTGGGATCAGGTGGTACGCCTACCACAAGATATAATTTACTGTTACAGCTGGGAGCGGGTGGTACGCCTACCACGCGATATGAAATGGAGAAGAAATTGAGACATGAAAGTAAGATTTATTATGTTGACTAGATTATTCTGGATATTATGAGTTATTGACTGTTATTCCAGAGCAGAGTCTTTCCTTATAAATGTTTTGTATATGTATATATATTGCAATTGTACAGGTTTATGTGGGTGACTGGCCTTAGTCTCGTCACTATTTCGCTGGGATAGGCCAGGCACTTACCAGCACATGGGGTCGGTTGTGCTGATTCTACACTCTGCGCTCTTTTTGCGCAGATACAGGTTACGGACAGCAGCAGGGGCAGTAGCGATTGTGGATATTCCGACTTCTGAGACTACGAGGTAGCCTTGCAGGCATCCGCAGGACCCGTTGTCTCCTCTATCTATGTATTTCATTCTGTTATCTCATGTATTCGAGATAAATAGCGTATATTTCTTTCAGACAATTGTGTGTATTATTCTTAGAATTTCGTGAGCATTGTGACACCAATCTTGGGTAGTGTATCATGTTGGGTTTCTTTATCATATTTGATAAGATTGACTAAGTCTTCCGCTAAGTTTAATTATTCCGTTGTAATTTATATGTTTTAATTTTAAAGTCTTAATAAGAGTTGTAACTAATGGAAATGTAAGTAATATTTGGCTTGCCTAGCTTCCACTAGTAGGCGCCATCATGACTCCCGATGGTGGGAAATCCGGGTCGTGACAGCTGGACTTGTATGTTTACTATTACTTTCTTGTATATAACCTTGTTCTAGTAATTCGTCAATGTGTATTTTAAATTCATTTAAATCTTTGAAATTGTATTTTAAAGGTTTTTGTGTTATTATACTATTTTCATATATTAGCTCTATTTTTACCTTTGTTTTATGTTTTTCCCAACCTTGTAATGGGTTTTCACTATACAATGGTTCTAGTTTTTCTTGGATTATTTTAACTTGTATTTATTGAAAAGATAATTAATTCTATTTTATTATCATCTTCTTTTTCATTTTCTAATTTTTGTGTTATTTTCTCACTTCCTTTTATCCAATCAGTTGTTTTTCTTTTCTTTTTTAGAACTCTTTTTGCTCCTATTTTTTGTTTACATGGTGTTGTAAACCACCAATGTGTTTTAGTTATTACATGTGGGTATAGTTTATCTAAGAATGGTATTCCTAGTAAAATATCTCTTGTGGGTAATTCAAAATTGTATATTTCTTCTATAGTAAGTATTTTATCCCATATTTGTATTTTTATAATTTTTGATTTGTGGGTAATTATGCTTCCTTCGTTGTTAAATCCTGTTACCGGTAAGGGTGTTCTAAGTTTTTCCTATTTCTCTTCTGGTAGGCAATTATATCTACATAAATTTACTTCTGATCTTGTGTCTATCATAGGTGTGTAGTATCTATTTGTAGTATCCTTCCACTATTATTTTTACTAGTATATGTATTTTCATATTTATAATATAGTTCTTTTTATTATTACTTTCTTATTTTCATAATGTATGATTAGTTGTTCATTATCTAAGTTGTATGGTTTAACTTTTTCTAGCCATTTTTTTCCTAATATAATATTTTTATCTCCTTGGTATATTTTAAATCTTATTATCATAATTATTCCTCCTATAATTATTTCTTTTTCCGCTATTTCTTCACTAGTTATCATTCCTTTAGGTAATTCGGGGTATAATTTTTCACTAGTTAGTATTTCATCTTCTGTGATTAATTCTCTTGTTATATAGTTTTCTTCTTGTCCTGTATTTATTAGTAGTAAGTATTTTCTTCCATTCATTAATCATGTTATATAATAATGATGATGTTTTATTTCTCCTGGTAATTGCTCTATAAGTTTAGGTATTTTATATCCTACCTTATCTGATATGCTTGTTTTATTTGATGATGTTTATCCTACTTCAAAACTTAATCTTTTTGATGTGCTTAATATTTCTTTTACTATGTCTAAATCTTCTTCTATGTCTAATTCATTATAACTATTGTCACGACCCTAGTTCACCAATCGTGAACATGTCATGATGACACCAAGTCCCCACGACTAGGTAAGCCTAACACATTGCGGAATATACAAGTTTATGAACATTAAATAAGAAATAGCGGAAAACGATATAAATAAGAATGTAATCTGTGCCGCTTGGCACATACACCCGTCAAACACACTATATAAACACCACCAAGACCCGGAATCCCACGGGTAACACAGACTAAGAGAAATACAACTGTGGCTCTATGAGTAAAGAGTATCTAAGCAACGAGATGAAGGAAAAGACATCTACTAGAACTATCAGAATAGAAGGATGGCCTCCGGATCCGCGGACGTAGCAGATCATACCTCGAGGTCTCCCAAGGTGCTACTGAATCACCAAGTATGAGTCTGTTCTGATGTACCTGGATCTGCACAACAAAAGTGTGTAGAAGAGTAGCATGAGTACACCACGGCGGTACTCAGTAAGTGACAAGCCTAACCTCGATGGAGTAGTGACGAGGAAGGTCAGGGCCTTACTGAGAGAAAACAATTACAAAAATGATAATAACAATAATAAGCAGTTTAAACGATAATAATTCCGAATGACAACAATAAAATGATTACTGCAACTGTCTACAATTAACTAACAACAAATAACAAACTCAATTTATAAGTCCAGGACTAGTGGGAATTAAACCCACAGTCCCATTAACAGTACCCCTAGGTCTCCGGGAATCGAACCCGCAGCCCATGTCTCAATAGATCTCAGGATCTCCGGGAATCGAACCCGCAGTCCACATCTCAATAATATATCAATTGCTCAGGATCTCCGGGAATCGAACCCGCAGTCCCTACCAATAACTCAAGATCTCGGGAATCGAACCCGCTGTAATGACCCGGCCCGTCGTTACGGGAATTACCACCCCGTTATGTTGAATTAACATATCTTATGCTTTTACATTAGTGTTAGAACCTATCGGGAGAGTTAGGAGTGAATTGAATTGAAAATGAAGCAAATAGTATGTTTGAAGGAAGTTTGAATATGGAAAGTCAACCTAGAGTTGACTATTGAGTTAGAGTGCTCGGAATCGGATTCTGATGATTCGACTAGTTTCGAGGGATCATTTATGACTTAGGAGAGCAATCGGAATTGAATTTGGAGATCCGGTGTAGAAATAGTCTTGAATTGGCTAAGGTTGAATTTTGGCAAAATCCGAACGGTAGGTGAGATTTTGATTCGGAAGTCGGAATGGAATTCCGATAGTTTCAGTAGCTCCGTTAGGTGATTTTCGATATGCCTGCAAATTTTCAGGTCATTCGGACGTCGTTTGGTCGGGTTTTTGATCGAATGTTAGTTTCGGAAGTTTTGAATAAACTTAGGCTTGAATCCGTGTGTAATGGGAGATTTTGATGTTTATGATGGTGTTTTTATGTTACGAGCAAGTTTGAATGAGGTAATGTCATGTATTGGTGGCTTTTGTTGAGGTCCCGGGGGTCTCGGGATCATTTCGGATGCCTAATGGGCAAGTTTTGATCATGAAGTTGCTGCAGAAATTGCAGACAGTGATTGCTCTATGCGATCGCATAGAGTCATTGCGATCGCATAGAGTCATTGCGATCGCATAGAAGAGCCTGGAGGGGTGAGAAAAATGTGCTATGCGATCGTATAGCAAGGGGTGCGATCGCATAGGCTTATCAGACTGTACATTGCGATCGCATAACCAGTGTTGCAATCGCAGAGAAGAAAAGATGAGGCCTGGAAGGTTGTGCTATGCGATCGCGGAGGTGCATTGCGATCGCATAGAAGGGGAAATTGGCAGGAAAATTTAACTCTATGCGATCGCATAGGGCCATTGCGATCGCATAGAACGAATGGTCTGGCAGTGAAATTAAAACCGGAACAGAACCAGTCGCGGGTTTCACACCCCAAAACACCATTTTTGAGCCCTAGAGAGAAGAAATCACGGGATAACGCTGGGAAATCATCGGGTATTCATCGGAGGTGAGTTTCTTGACTCAAAAACATCATTTTATGGTAGAATTAACATCAATCTTCATGAATTTGGGTAGAAATTTTGAAGGATTGTGACCTAGTTATTAAAAACGAATATTTGGGTTTTGAAAGGCCAATCGAACTCCGATTTTGGTAAATTTTATATGTATGGACTCGTGGCGAGACGAGGGTTCTGTAAATATGAGTTTCGAAATTTTTCGAGATGTGGGCCCGGGGCTCGGGTTTTGCAAATTTCGTAATTTCTGATATTTTTCGAGTTCTTTCGATTGGGTGATGTTCCATTAGCCTTTTTTGATATATTTGTGCTGATTTGTGCTAGTTTTGACGTGCGTGGATGCCGGTTCGAGGAGCTAAGGCGTCGCGGGCATGAGCTTTCGTCGGTTCGAGGTGGGTAATACTTGTAAATGATGTCCCGAGGGTTAGTAAACCCCGGACTTGCACATCTTAGTGCTGTGTCGAGGTGACTTGCACGCCGGATAACGGGCGTGGGGTAGAGCACCATTGGGGATTGTGACTTGGTCCGTCCCGCGTAATAAATAATAACACCTAATTGTTGAAATGAATTGGACTAATTATCATGTTTGGGCTTCGTGCCAATTATTTGAATCCTTGAGGGATTGGTATCACTGTTTTGATAACACTGTGCATATTTTATTCTAAATTTAAGGTTTAAAATGGTATTTTGCTATTCAGCGTTTTTATAAGGTTATGAAAAACTTGAACCAGGTCTTAATAATATTTTTAGCTGTGAGCTAATATGATATTGTTGCTCGTAGGGCTTTCTTGATTATTTGTTAGACTGATTGGGGCCGAGGGCCATATGTTAGGGCATGACATTTTATGTAAGCATATGCATACACATGTATGGATCGGACTGCACGCCGCAGTGGTACATGGATCGGGCTGCGCGTCGCAGCAAGTGTGATATTAATATTGTGCTTGGGTTGTAGGAGCCCCTCCGGAGTCTGAACCCCCACAGTGAGCACGGGTACCCAAATTGGAGCGGGCTACACGCCGTAGCGGTCATATGCATTGCATGGCATACATACATTGTTTACGTGTACTACGTGGCATAACATTCAGCACTCATACATTACTGGCACACATGCATTAGTTGCCTTATTGACCAGATCTCCTGGTGTAAATTGATAAGGAGTGCTGAGCCCGAGGGGCTGATTTGAGTGCGGACTTGCACTGCTTGAGATTGTATCCAGGTATTGGTTTATTATTATGAAAGAAAGTAGCTAAAAATTAAGATTTCTAAATAATCTACTCACATATGCTTTAAAAGGATAAAAAGATAGTTCTGTATTGTGTAGCATGAGATAGTGTCTATCGTGGTTTTCTTCCCTTCATCATTATTTACTTTTATTACTGCTGAGTTGGAAGTACTCACACCCGACTCCCTGCACCTTGTGTGCAGATCCAGGTACATCACAGCAGGGCTGATTCTTTTGGACAGTCGAGGTAGCTGCCAGCGTTCGCAGGACCTGATTCTCCAGTTTGTCTATATTTTGTTCTGACAATCCCACACTTGTGTACAGTTATATTCGTTATTTACACTTTGTATACTCTGTAGAGGCTCATGACTATTGACCCTTCGGTCTATGGGAGTTGGTACGTGTTGGGAATTGGTTCCCTGTTTTTAATATATCTATCACTGTTAAATTATTCTGTTATGCTTAAATTGGATAAAGTGAGCTTGTGGCTCCGTGATTGTTGTTAATTGGTCGGGCTGGCCTAGCAATGTGCTGGGCGCCATCATGACCGGATTTGGGGTCGTGACAAGTTGGTATCAGAGCCTAGGTTTACTAGGCCTCATGAGTCTTGAGCCGGTTAGTAGAGTCTTGTGGATCGGTACGGGGACGCATGTACTTATCCTTGGGAGGCTGCGAACCTTTAGGAAACACTTCACATTTCTTGGAATTCTTATCGTGCGCACTTGATTCAGCTTGAGATATAATTTTGAAATTCCTTCCATACGTCTGTGTACGCATCGAGCGCTCGGTAATATAATTGACTTATGGCTTGCAATTCCCCGATCGAGGGGCGAGATATAATCTCCATGAGTTCATGTTGGGCCAGTCGGGAGGACTTGAGGCCAGATCCTTGTCTATGGCTTGAGCACCAAGGTACTAATTTCGCGAGTCTGTATTATGAAGTTCATACAATCGGTATTGATCTTCATTGTGCAAATGGCAGTTTGATAATGGGAGAGCTGTAAGATATTCAGTTCTTGTTGTGATTTGATATGTAGCCCTAGTTATGGGCGTGAGAAATATGTTCATTGCCTCTTAGCGGAAATGTAAAGTGCACTATGTGTAGCGGAACGAGTTTAAACTCAGGAAGACTAAAGTGAGTTTGCTATGTGTATCCTGGTGGAAGGTATCATGATGAAATGCTAAATTGAGAAGAAGTAGGAGGGTTGATCCTCATGTGTAATTGAAAGGTATTTGATATGTGTTATGATTCGAGCAGATACAGCGCATGTTCAAGTATAAATTGTGATAATACGATTCGTGTAGTATTGAGATTTAATGTTGTTGAAATACATTGTGATATCTTGTTGAGTTGTGGAAGTATTGTTAGAATGGTTTGGTGATTCTCTGGCAGGTGGATAGGCCAATTTACAAAGGAAACTCTGCCGAAATTTTTGGAAAATTTGGGACTTAGAAAAGATTTTTGTCACCTAAAGAGTGGGCGTAATTGTTGTGTGTGAATGAATGCAAGAATTGCAAAAGAATTAATATTTCTGATGATTCGAACCTTCGCCGAAGCTTCTAAATGACTTGAGTTTAATCTAACTAGAACTCTGTTGCATCATTTGAGTAAGAAGGCTATGAGTGGCTAAAAGTGCTTTGATGTATGACTCCGAGCTAAGTTGGGGAGGTTGTTATTGATTAACTGATTGCACTGTCGTGTGCTGTGTTGGCTCTGTCTCTAGGTATGTTGGGAAATTTTGATAAAGGTTATGGTGCTTCGTAGATATGAAGAAATACTAGGATGTTGTGAACTTATATTGGTAAAGAATGTTTGGTGTATAGAAAAGAAAGATAGCTAATTGGATCTGTATGTAATCATGTTCTGCGATGTCAGAATTCTAATAAGGCACGAGTGGTTCTGTTCAATAAGATAGTTGAATTATAACTGAATAAGGGTGAATGACGCCCAAGAATGGTTTGCAATGTTCAAGATTTTGCTTGTAACAGTCAGGTGCCTTAAGATTGTGTATGTGGCTAAAGATGGCGGTTTCGTTAGAAAAGATCAAGGCTTGTGTCATATCATGTGAATGATGGGATTCTACGTATCCGCATTGGGAAGTAATGATAACAATTTAAAAATCGCGGGAAGTTCATCAAAATAAAGTGTGGTAGAATGTGGTACTTCTGGGAACACTGAGAGAGTATTCAGTGGCCTATGGGTCTTAGACTGTGTGGTCTTGTGTACGAGTCTTGTGTGGTAAAAAGGGTTGAGGCATTGTCGTGCTACAGTAAAGACTGATATGAAATTAAGAGATGAATCAGAAAGGAAACTGGGTAAATGGAATAACTTGTTAATAAACCAGAATGGTATAAGAAGGAATACGATTGATTCCTGGTATGTGGTTGAAGTATTGAGTCTTGCAGACATTGTGCAGCAAAGCTCTTGAGTGCTGGCAGTTGTGTAACTTGATATGGTATAAGGACTCAGTCTTGGCAGTTAAACTTATGCAACGAATGGGAATGAAGAGTTTGTGATGTGTTTTATCATGGTTTGAAAATGAGTATACTCCTGTCGGTATGCGAAGCATGGAATGTGTAATGAGTTTTCTTCTATATGGGATCACGAAAGTCCTTGACTAGTTGAGTGCGCCGATGTTGAGGCGGAGGAAAGGGATATGAATTTCCATGTTGTCTTAGTGTGATATGGTATACACGATGTGTTACGGAAAGTTGATAATGGTATATTCTAAGTTTTGAGATCAGTTCATAATATATGAGAAGTCAATAAAATTATTGAGCAGCGCGGACAGCTGCAGGTGAATTAAGAATCGATCTTTCTGATGATTTAAGAAAATGGTACTGCTATTCTCGTAATTTGGCCGGGAATATGGTCCAAAAAGAGCCAGGTAATATAAACTGATAATATTTAGTGGTGTGGTGGTATCCTCTTGTTAGATTGACATTGATGATTGGGTTGTAAACGACATAAGGAAATTCCTGAATGGCTTTCGTAGTATAAATGGACGCTTGATGTGCGTTATGTATTCGTACAGTGGAATACGGAATCAGGCATATTGATTCATGTGTTATATATGTGTAGGAGACTTGAAGTTCTCGTTAATCCACCTATGCAGTGTTTGTATATCGTGTGCATCGGCACCGTTTTGTGATTATTGGAAATCGGAAGCCCTAGAGGCTCTCTCTTAACTTGATAAGACGAATTCGGATTATGATACTTGATTGCTGACTAGTTGTCATGGGTCAGATTGTCTAGACTAATGTGATATGGACTAGGTCGGAAAATGGCACAAATTGCGTAGCAGAGAGCATCAGAGTATGCTCCAATAAAGTATTTGTACCCAGGACCAGCGGACGGCTGGTAGGCATTGCTTTGTCAGTTGGACCTTAGTGGCGGATGTCAGGGAAGAGGCATCTACCATTGATTCAGTTCCAGTATTGAGAAACGTTGTCAGATGTGTTCCATGTGGCCGAGCTTGAGCCTATATATATATATATATATATATATATATATATGTTTGCTATAATGAGAAAATTCAACTCGATATGCATTTCCTTTTGCGAGATTTATGCGTGGATCGGGTGGCACGCCGCCACGGGTATGTCGTTGGAGTGGGTTGCATGCCGCAACAGAATATTGTGAAAATATAGTTAGTTATACGCTACCTGGTATACAATACTTCATCGTTTATGAGGAAAAGACCGTTTTGAGTATCGCTTGGCGAATGGCACATCGGTTGTGTCCTTTCAGGATTTAATAGCATACGTTAATTGTTTCACCTGAGGGCGATTGCTTGGGTTCAAGACCTAGATCTGTGCGTGGCTAACCGTTTTGAGCTTAGTGGCTTGAGGTGCTTCATGAGTAATAACGTTGGGATAGAATCACGAATCGTGGCAAGGCCACGTGATGTTATAACCTCTCGAGGAGGATTCAAGTACTCTATTTCTATAATGCGAGGCGCGATTTCAGTTCTATATTATGATGGCACAGAGGGATTAAATTGCAACTCTAATTGCTGGAGACAGTTGTCCTGATTTGAGCTGTCATGATTCGAGTGTGTGCAGATGTTTCTATTAGAGCCTATGTTGTGCTTGTCGTGGCTTAAGCCGGTGTTGAGGTGTCTTATCACCAGTGCGGTGTGTTATAATCGAAATGACCATTGGAGTCATTAATAAATACGAACATATTAGATCTTAGCTTGTTAGAAAGGTAAAAAAAAAATTCAAGGCTTGGCTCCGAAACCTATTGTTGTATCAGTTTTAGGAGGGAAATAGACTCACGAATGGTTAACCTGAGAGATGGGTTCGGTATATCGCGTGCTTCAGCTGCCGTGGGCGGGATATGGAGGCATTGGAACAAGACTCTATCTAATAAAAAAGGTTTTTCAGTTGGTATTTGGTTATCGTGAGAAATTATTGTTTTTAGAGACTATTGTCTCGAGTGATTGGGTTGTTTGATACATCATATGATCTCACCCGGAGTAGTGAATATGGGTTATTGCAGTGGATTCGAGTGTATCCAGAGTATAGGTATGGGATTTTCATTTGACATATGATTTCAGAAAGTGCAATGTGATTTATGGTTCAAATGGTCTGTGAAATTCTGAATATATGGTGTTTTCGGACTTATGTGAGATATGGTGACGTATGATCGCCCGGATATATACTTTGTAGGGTCATTCGGCTATTGGGTTGCTTCTAGTACAACTCTGAGTCCGCTCGAGGACGAGCGTTTGTTTAAGTCGGGGAGAATGTAACGACCCGGCCAGTCGTTACGGGAATTACCACCCCGTTATGTTGCATTAACATATCTTATGCTTTTATATCAGTGTTAGAACCTATCGGGTGAGTTAGGAGTGAATTGAATTGAAAATGAAGAAAATAGCATGTTTGAAGAAAGTTTGAATATGGAAAGTCAACCTAAAGTTGACTATCGAGTTAGAGTGCTCAGAATCGGATTCTGATGATTCGACTAGTGTAACGACCCAACCGGTCGTTTTGAGATACGGCGCGTCATTCAGCAGTTTGAGGCCATGAGAAACTTCATCTCAAGTATATTGACTTGTGTGTATGGTCGGAATTAAAATTCAAGAAGTTTGGAGTCAAATTTAAATGAAAATTCTCATTTCCAAAGCTTAAAATTGAAGAAATGAACTAGGATTGGAATTTTGAGTATACGACCTCGGAATTGAGATTTGAAGGTTCCAATAGGTTCATATGATAATTTCGGACTTGGGAGTATGCCTGGATCGGGTTTTGGATAACCCGGGAGCGTTTTGACGCATATTATGGAAGATAGCATTTTAGAAGAAATTGCATCAATTTGGCTTAAAATGTATTTTAGTGTTATTGATGTCCGTTTGGGATTCCGAGACTGGGAGTAGCTCCGTATGGTTATTCCGGATTTGGGAGCGCGATCGGAAGTGAATTCGGAGGTCCGTGGGTCATTTTGGAGTCGTTTGGCTAAAGATAGAAAATTGAAGGTTTTTGAGAAAATTTGACCGGAAGTGGAAATTTTGATATCGGACTCAAAATGCAAATCTTATGGTTCGGATAGCTTCGTTAGGTGATTTGAGACTTAGGAGTGTGTCCGGAATATTTTTGTGATGATCGGTGTAGAATTAAGCTTGAATTGGCAAAGTTAGTATTTTGGCGAATTTCGGTTGATAGGTGAGATTTTGATCCGAGGGTCAAAATGGAATTCCGAAAGTTTCTGTAGCTTCGATATATCATTTTGGACGTGTGTGCAAAATTTGAAGTCAATCGGATGCGATTTGATAGGTTTCGACATTGGAAATAGAAGTTGGAAACTTCAAAGTTCATAAAGTTTGAATCGGGGTGTAATTCTTGGTTTTAGAGTTGTTTGATGTGGTTTGAGGCCTCGAGCAAGTCCGTAATGTGTTTTGGGGTTGGTTGGTATGATTGATTGGGGTCCCGGGGGCCTCGGGTGTGTTTCGGGTTGTGATCACGCTCTTATTTGATGTTTCAACCTTTGCTTCTTTGAACATAAAGGGGTACCATATTAGGTAAATGTTCTCCAAATTCAGTTTTGTTTGAACCATTAGATCCGTATCGTAATTTCGGAGCCATAGCAAAAAGAATCGTCGAATTTGGACATCGTATGAGGAAGTTATGCTCATTTCCGTGCCGAGGAAAAGTGCTGGTGTCTGTCAGAACCGCAGAAGCGGAATTTGACCGCGGATGCGGAACCGCAAAAGCGGAAATAGAACCGCAACAGCGGTCCCGCCTATGCGGAAATTATCCGCAAAAGCGAAAATAGGTCTGGTTAGTGTTTAAAACCGAGAAGTTTAGTATTTTGGGCATATCTTGAGTTCTAGAGCTCCGATTGAGGTGATTTTTGCGGTGTTGTTCTCGTCTCATCAAGGAGGTAAATATAAGAACTTTATTTTGATGTTTCTCCATGATTATTTCACTGTTAATGGAGGATTAATGGAGGGTTTGAGCCCTAGGCCTAAATTTTAGGAAATCTTTGATTTGAATGGGCAAACGGAGTTCGATTTTGATAAATTTTATATGCACGGACTCGTGTTGAGATAAGGAACCTGAATATATAATTTTCGTAATTTTTCGAGAAGCGTACCGAAAGTCGAGTTTTGGCAACTTGTGGGTTTTGGTGTATTTTGAATTGTTTTGGTTGGGTAATGCCCAATTGGCCTATTTTGATGTGATTCTATTAATTTTTATCAGATACTACACTTGTGGAGGCCGACATTCACGGCAAGAGGGATTATTTCTTAGCGGTTTTGTACCGGAATTGAGGTAAGTGGCTTGTCTAACCTCGTGTGGGGGACTTTCACCCCTAGGATATTATGTGATATTTTAAATGTCTTGTACGCGAGGTGACGGGCGTGTACATGCGCTGGTTGTTGAACACATACTTTACTTAAAATGCTCGATGAGTGATATTCCTGTTTTTAGTTGTTAAATTCGATATTCCTACCCGGTAGCAGTTAGAAAAGCATGATTAGGTAGTATTTAACTGTCTAGTTGCCTAATTGTCTTACTTGAACTTCTTGATAATTGTTGGCACTAGTCCTCGGTGGAGTTATAGTTAAGCATATTATATTTCTCTCTGTGTATTCCTTTACTTGCTGTGTTTGTGGACTGCGGGTTCAATTCCGGAGATCCCAGGGCTGTGGGTTCGATTCCCAGAGACCCGGAGTGATAATGATGTGGACTGCGGGTTCGATTCCCGGAGATCTTGATATTTATTGGTAGGGACTACGGGTTCGATTCCCGAGATCCTGAGTTATTGGTAGGGATTACAGGTTCGATTCTCGAGATCCTAAGTTATTGGTAGGAACTACGGGTTCGATTCCCGAGATCCTGAGATTATTGAAATATGGACTACGGGTTCAATTCCCGAGATCCTGAGATTATTGAAATATGGACTACGGGTTCGATTCCCGAGATCCTGAGATTATTGAAATATGGACTACGGGTTCAATTCCCGAGATCCTGAGTTGCTGTGTTTGTGGACTGCGGGTTCAATTCCCGGTGATCCCAGGGCTGTGGGTTCGATTCCCAGAGACCCGGAGTGATAATGATGTGGACTACGGGTTCGATTCCCGAGATCCTGAGATTATTGAAATGTGGACTACGGGTTTGATTCCCGAGATCCTGAGATTATCGAAATGTGGACTACGGGTTCGATTCCCGAGATCCCGAGATTATTGAAATATGGACTACGGGTTCGATTCCCGAGATCCCGAGATTATTGAAATGTGGACTACGGGTTCGATTCCCGAGATCCTGAGATTATTGAAATGTGGACTACGGGTTCGATTCCCGGAGATCCTGAGTTATTGAGATATTATTGAGACATGGGCTGCGGGTTCGATTCCCGGATACCCAGAGGTACTGAGAATGGGACTGTGGGTTCAATTCCCACAGATCCTGGATTTGTTTATTTGAGATGGTTATTGGTTGTTAGCTTAATTGTAGACAGTTGCAGTAATCATCATAATGTTGTTATTTCGGAAATTATTATCATTTAAACTTTTTATTTTGTTATCATCATTATATTATTGTTTTCTCAGTAGGGCCCTGACCTACCTCGTCACTACTCCATCGAGGTTAGGCTTGGCACTTACTGAGTACCGCCGTGGTGTACTCATGCTACTCTTCTGCACACTTTTGTTGTGCAGATCCAGGTACATCAGAGCAGGCTCGTGCTAGGTGATTCCGCAGCTTTTTCTGGGAGACTTCGAGGTATGATCCGCTACGTCCGCGGATCCGGAGGCTTCCCTTCTATTCTAGTATTACTAGTTGACATTTTTCTTCATTTCGTTGTTAGATACTCTTTACACATAGAGCCACAGTTGCATTTCCCTTTTAGTCTGTGTTACCGTGGGGTTCCGGATCTTGGTAGTGCTTTATTCATTGTGTGACGGATGTATGTGCCAAGCGGCACGGATTACATATCTTTTATGTTATTTTTCGCTGTTTCTTATTTAAGTATTTATAACTTATAGATTCCGCAACGTGTTAGGCTTACCTAGTCGTGGGGACTTGGTGCCGTCATGACATGTTCACGATTAGTGAACTAGGGTCGTGACAAGTTGGTATCAGAGCTCTAGGTTCATAGGAGTCACGGGACACAGACCGGTTACTTAGATTCTCGTTGATCGATACGGAGACGTCTGTATTTATTTACGAGGGGCTATGTAACTGTTTAGGAAACTCTTCAATTCTTTGAATTCCTTATCGTGCGCCATTTTTTTTCAGTTGGAGCCTATGTTATACGTTCTTTTGCATCCACTCGTGTATTGAAAGTTGTGTGCTCGGTATCGAGTATGCGCCGACGGTTCATGATGCTGCAGAGGGACTTCAAGGGAGTCAAGAATTTACTCAACCATTGTTACAGTGTGTCATCCATATCGATAATGCAAGAGAATTGAGAAATTTTCAATTGTGCACATGAGGGTGCACTAGGTTCTGACATTCGGTTGATAAGTACGGTCTTGAGAAGGTTTACTTAACTGCCTAATCGTCACAATAAAGGTAGAATCACAAGGTGGATGTAGATCTAAAGATAGTTAGTGGTAATAAAGACTATATGGTTCATATGAGATATCTATTTAGCGAAGAATTCAGCCAGCAGAGATATTGGGGGAAATGAGTTTAACTGTCTTAAGAAGGACATGTACCAAACCAATGTCTTGGGCTGTCTTATGATGAAGACGTACATATGATAAAGGCTATTGTCGTAGATTAGCAAAATGTATCTTTAAGGCTTCGTGCTAAGTGAAAGGATTTCACTATCAACGATCTAATTATGGGTCATGTGTCATATCAGATTTGGCCTGCGATGTATTTAGGTGCTATTAAAAAAACAAGTTCTTGAAAACTTGCGGATGGGCAAGAGTTGAGGCTCATATGGTATGATGTTGAGACTTTGGATGTTCCTGTGTCCCTAATAAACTCTACATTTTTTTTATCAGCAAGGAAATATTCGACAAGGGCTACATGGTGCTTCGTAGGTGTGTGAGAATCATAGTATGTTTTAAGGTGTCGTTGGTAGAGAATGCTCGGTGCATGGAGCGGGGTAATGTTTGGTTGTATCGGAATGAGGTCATACCCTATGGGGTCAGAGTGCTAATAGGGCATAAGTGATTATGTTCGTAGGTTCAAGTGAATTGCGGTTGAATAAGAGTAGATGACTTGAGTGAATGTTTCTAATGTGCTCGAGAGTCGTGTAATAGTGGCTTTGAGCTAGTGGGAGAGTCTCACCGCTTATGATTTGGGTCGCATGGCTAATTACCTGCGTAAATTTTGGATACTAGCGTATTAATGGGTTATTGCAGCCACGGGAAAAGGACCATGTGTGGTAATTTGAGTATATGTATTGTTGAATGAATGTTATGTTTAGCCTTACTGGCTCATGTTCAGACTTGAGGGAAAATTCATGATTTATGCCTCGTATAGGTGCAGGCTTCGCGGGAAGTGATGTCGCTAGGTGCTTTATCGAGAGGGTACTCATATGTTATAAAGAAATTCAGTAGTGTTGGTTGCGTACTGGGGCAAGTTAGAACCGGATGGTTCTCAATAGCGGTCCTAGTGAATTCAAGAGGTAAAGTGTGGTGCCTGATAATTCTGAGTCTATAAGTACAGTTAAGGCTCAAGCTTTTGAAGCAACTTATGAAGAAAGGCAAAAAAAACGATCTATGATGTTTTGACTTGTAGTGTAGTATTTGAGAGACATGAAATGGTCGTCGTTCTTGAGATAGCATGGCCTCATGATTTAAGGTCACTCGGGGTAAGTGCGGTTGGAATAAGTTAGGTATTGAAGGAAGATATTAACATTTCTAAGGTAATCAAGGATAACCCGGAAGGAAGTAGATTGATCGGCCATAGTTGAGTTGGCGTATTGGTGTCAATGATCGGTTCATGCAACGTGATCGAATTATGCATGTGATTTGTGGCGGTACATTTGAGACTTGTCGGCCGCGGTGATTGATGTTATTCTAAAGTATTCGTCTGTTAGGGGCCTGTTATGAGTAGGCAGAACTCGGGAAGGGTTATGGTGGCTTGGACCACTACTTAAATATTGGCATATTCGATGGCTCTGAGAATTCGCCGTATGTTGTCATAGCTCTCCTGTAGTGAGTTAAATGGAAGGTCTTATGTGATGAAGTATTAGCCTATCGTCAGTTCTAGAGCTATGATGGAAATTGTGTGTATCGTATATCGGCACGTGGGGTGCAGTGAGTAGTATGAAATTTGAAGTAAGGACCAAGGTCACAGTTTGGTCAATAAATGTGATATAAAGAGCTCGGATGAGCAGGAAAGGAGTTTCAGTGTTTTGAGTAAGATGGGTATTAACATCGGTATCATTTGAGGTCGGTGTCCTGTGAGAAAGGCTTTGCATCCCGGTTAGGGACTCCTGATCGCTTTTCAGTGTTAGTGCAGCCGGTGGGTTGAATGTGCAGGCCCGTTTAGTTATTCGGAAGATAGTGGGAGCTTGACCCACAAGAAGATTGTATAGGTGTGACTTGTAGTCACTTGATTGGTTAGAAATTTAAACCAAGTATGAGGATTTTGGTGATATCATTCAATTGAGAATTTATGTTGGAGGGCACTCTGCTTATTGGGTTATAGACCTGTGAAATATTATTGACTTAGCTTGGCACGACCATGATAGACTTAAGGTCGGTGGATAGATTTAAATGTGGAAGTGAGCCTTGCATCAGGTCGGTTGTGTTTCTTCCAGCAATGCGCCCTTTGTGGAGGGATAGTCGCGATCTTATTTCGCGGTTAGTTAATTCATGTAAAGATATATTGCGCCGTATGAGTTGTGAGACGCCTTGGTAAGTCCCTTATGTGTTGAGGTTCCGCTCAGCGGTGATCTTATATGAGCATGATGTCTCTTGAGACTCAGATCTTATATCGCACCTCAGTTGTACTTGAGTTTGTAGCCTATAGCGCTATATGTTTCCTTGTGTCTGATATCATGCACCTTAGTATGCTTATGATCGATATTCAGCATTTTGATGTGATGAGCTATTCAGCTCGACGTATGGCTCCTTGTGTGAGTTTTATACAGGGATCGGGTGGCACGTCGCCATGGTTATATTGTTTGGATCGTGTGGCACGCCGCCATGGTTATATTGTTTGGATCGTGTGGCACGCCGCCATGGTTATATTGTTTGGATCGGGTGGCACGCCGCCATGGTTATATTGTTTGGATCGGGTGGCACGCCGCCATGGGTATATTATTGGGATCGGGTTGCACGCCGCAACAGTGTGATGTTTATTTCAGTGTCCATAATTGCTTTTATGTGTTCTGTTTCCTATTTTTCCTGAGGAAGTCCATGTTAGTGTGAGAGTTGAATAGTTCTCTCTAGTGTTCGCCTTCCTTTTGTATTACATACGAATTAGTAGCCTATGTGTCATCTTGTAGGACTTTTGATTATGTCTGAGGTGGCTTATCGCCTGAGCAGTTCGTACTGGGTGAGATGAGGTTATGGGATTTGGGGTCGGTGCAAACTGATTATATGAAGTATATTATAGAGGAAAATAACATTCTCTGGTTTAGGACAAGGTGATGGATCTTGTTAGAAGTATATACTGAATGATTTGTTGACTTGGCAACTAAATATGAATTCCCGCACATCTCTTCCGTCGTATCGGTGTTGTAAAAGCTAGAGCAAGACCCATGTAGGTCATGAGATGCAATGAGAGCATCAAATTTGTGGAATGTCGACTATTATATTTAAAGAATATTATTGTGGTCCCATGAGTAAAGTGATGCAAAGTGTGAATTCAACAAAGTTATGCAGTCATGTATGGGTACAACGTGTGAAGAATGATATTGTGGTCGTATGATGGAAACATGCTAGGCAAGAAATTCCGGATGTTGGAATTGGGTCTAATGGCTTATTTACTCGAATAAAGGAGTATATCTATAGAGTTATCGAGCTAATGTGCTCAAATGAGTTGTGGAAGCACAGGAAGTTGCATGAGATGTTAAACCGGTGATTTCAGACTACTTCAGTGTAGTTCTCAGCACGTTCGAGGACGAACGTATGTTTAAGTGGGGGAGATTGTAACGACCCAACTGGTCGTTTTGAGATACGGCGCGTCATTCAGCAGTTTGAGGCCATGAGAAACTTCATCTCAAGTATATTGACTTGTGTGTATGGTCGGAATTAAAATTCAAGAAGTTTGGAGTCAAATTTAAATGAAAATTCTCATTTCCAAAGCTTAAAATTGAAGAAATGAACTAGGATTGGAATTTTGAGTATACGACCTCGGAATTGAGATTTGAAGGTTCCAACAGGTTCATATGATAATTTCGGACTTGGGCGTATGCCTGGATCGGGTTTTGGATAACCCGGGAGCGTTTTGACGCATATTATGGAAGATAGCATTTTAGAAGAAATTGCATCAATTTGGCTTAAAATGTATTTTAGTGTTATTGATGTCCGTTTGGGATTCCGAGACTGGGAGTAGCTCCGTATGGTTATTCCGGATTTGGGAGCGCGATCGGAAGTGAATTCGGAGGTCCGTGGGTCATTTTGGAGTCGTTTGGCTAAAGATAGAAAATTGAAGGTTTTTGAGAAAATTTGACCGGAAGTGGAAATTTTGATATCGGACTCAAAATGCAAATCTTATGGTTCGGATAGCTTCGTTAGGTGATTTGAGACTTATGAGTGTGTCCGGAATATTTTTGTGATGATCGGTGTAGAATTAAGCTTGAATTGGCAAAGTTAGTATTTTGGCGAATTTCGGTTGATAGGTGAGATTTTGATCCGAGGGTCGGAATGGAATTCCGAAAGTTTCTGTAGCTTCGATATATCATTTTGGACGTGTGTGCAAAATTTGAAGTCAATCGGATGCGATTTGATAGGTTTCGACATTGGAAATAGAAGTTGGAAACTTCAAAGTTCATAAAGTTTGAATCGGGGTGTAATTCTTGGTTTTAGAGTTGTTTGATGTGGTTTGAGGCCTCGAGCAAGTCCGTAATGTGTTTTGGGGTTGGTTGGTATGATTGATTGGGGTCCCGGGGCCTCGGGTGTGTTTCGGGTTGTGATCACGCTCTTATTTGATGTTTCAACCTTTGCTTCTTTGAACATAAAGGGGTACCATATTAGGTAAATGTTCTCCAAATTCAGTTTTGTTTGAACCATTAGATCCGTATCGTAATTTTGGAGCCATAGCAAAAAGAATCGTCGAATTTGGACATCGTATGAGGAAGTTATGCTCATTTCCGTGCCGAGGAAAAGTGCTGGTGTCTGTCAGAACCGCAGAAGCGGAATTTGACCGCGGATGCGGAACCGCAAAAGCGGAAATAGAACCGCAACAGCGGTCCCGCCTATGCGGAAATTATCCGCAAAAGCGAAAATAGGCCTGGTTAGTGTTTAAAACCGAGAAGTTTAGTATTTTGGGCATATTTTGAGTTCTAGAGCTCCGATTGAGGTGATTTTCACGGTGTTGTTCTCGTCTCATCAAGGAGGTAAATATAAGAACTTTATTTTGATGTTTCTCCATGATTATTTCACTGTTAATGGAGGATTAATGGAGGGTTTGAGCCCTAGGCCTAAATTTTAGGAAATCTTTGATTTGAATGGGCAAACGGAGTTCGATTTTGATAAATTTTATATGCACGGACTCGTGTTGAGATAAGGAACCTGAATATATAACTTTCGTAATTTTTCGAGAAGCGTACCGAAAGTCGGGTTTTGGCAACTTGTGGGTTTTGGTGTATTTTGAATTGTTTTGGTTGGGTAATGCCCAATTGGCCTATTTTGATGTGATTCTATTAATTTTTATCAGATACTACACTTGTGGAGGCCGACATTCACGGCAAGAGGGATTATTTCTTAGTGGTTTTGTACCGGAATTGAGGTAAGTGGCTTGTCTAACCTCGTGTGGGGGACTTTCACCCCTAGGATATTATGTGATATTTTAAATGTCTTGTACGCGAGGTGACGGGCGTGTACATGCGCTGGTTGTTGAACACATACTTTACTTAAAATGCTCGATGAGTGATATTCCTGTTTTTAGCTGTTAAATTCAATATTCCTACCCGGTAGCAGCTAGAAAAGCATGATTAGGTAGTCAACCGTCTAGTTGCCTAATTGTCTTACTTGAGTTTTCTTGGTAATCGCTGGCGCTGTTTATCGGTGAAGTTGTAGTTAAGTATATTATATTTCTCTCTGTGTATTCCTTTACTTGCTGTGTTTGTGGACTGCGGGTTCAATTCCCGGAGATCCCAGGGCTGTGGGTTCGATTCCCAGAGACCCGGAGTGATAATGATGTGGACTGCGGGTTCGATTCCCGGAGATCTTGATATTTATTGGTAGGGACTACGGGTTCGATTCCCGAGATCCTGAGTCATTGGTAGGGACTACGGGTTCGATTCTCGAGATCCTGAGTTATTGGTAGGGACTACGGGTTCGATTCCCGAGATCCTGAGATTATTGAAATATGGACTACGGGTTCGATTTCCGAGATCCTGAGATTATTAAAATATGGACTACGGGTTCGATTCCCGAGATCCTGAGATTATCGAAATGTGGACTACGGGTTCGATTCCCGAGATCCCGAGATTATTGAAATATGGACTACGGGTTCGATTCCCGAGATCCCGAGATTATTGAAATGTGGACTACGGGTTCGATTCCCGAGATCCTGAGATTATTGAAATGAGGAACTACGGGTTCGATTCCCGAGATCCTGAGATTATTGAAATATGGACTACGGGTTCAATTCCCGAGATCCTTAGATTATTGAAATATGGACTACGGGTTCGATTCCCGAGATCCTGAGATTATTGAAATGTGGACTACGGGTTCGATTCCCGAGATCCCGAGATTATTGAAATATGGACTACGGGTTCGATTCCCGAGATCCCGAGATTATTGAAATGTGGACTACGGGTTCGATTCCCGAGATCCTGAGATTATTGAGATGTGGACTGCGGGTTCGATTCCCGGAGATCCTGAGTTATTGAGATATTATTGAGACATGGGCTGCGGGTTCGATTCCCGGAGACCCGGAGGTACTGAGAATGGGACTGTGGGTTCAATTCCCACAGATCCTGGATTTGTTTATCCGAGTTGGTTATTTGTTGTTAGCTTAATTGTAGACAGTTGCAGTAATCATCATAATGTTGTTATTTCGGAAATTATTATCATTTAAACTGTTTATTTTGTTATCATCATTATATTATTGTTTTCTCAGTAGGGCCCTGACCTACCTCGTCACTACTCCATCGAGGTTAGGCTTGGCACTTACCGAGTACCGCCGTGGTGTACTCATGCTACTCTTCTGCACACTTTTGTTGTGCAGATCCAGGTACATCAGAGCAGGCTCGTACTAGGTGATTCTGCAGCTTTCTGGGAGACTTCGAGGTATGATCCGCTACGTCCGCGGATCCGGAGGCTTCCCTTCTATTCTAGTATTACTAGTTGACATTTTTCTTCATTTCGTTGTTAGATACTCTTTACACATAGAGCCACAGTTGTATTTCCCTTTTAGTCTGTGTTACCGTGGGGTTCCGGATCTTGGTAGTGCTTTATTCATTGTGTGACGGATGTATGTGCCAAGCGGCACGGATTACATATCTTTTATGTTATTTTTCGCTGTTTCTTATTTAAGTATTTATAACTTATAGATTCCGCAACGTGTTAGGCTTACCTAGTCGTGGGGACTGGGTGCCGTCATGACATGTTCACGATTGGTGAACTAGGGTCGTGACAACTAGTTTCGAGGGATCATTTATGACTTAGGAGATCAATCGGAATTGAATTTGGAGATCTGGTGTAGAAATAGGCTTGAATTGGCTAAGGTTGAATTTTGGCGAAATCCGTCCGTTAGGTGATTTTGGATATGCCTACAAATTTTCAGGTCATTCGGACGTCGTTTGGTCGGGTTTTTGATCGAATGTTAGTTTCGGAAGTTTTGAATAAACTTAGGCTTAAATCCGTGTGTAATGGGAGATTTTTATGTTTACGATGGTGTTTTTATGTTACGAGCAAGTTTGAATGAGGTAATGTGATGTATTGGTGGCTTTGGTTGAGGTCCCGGGGGTCTCGGGATCATTTCGGATGCCTAATGGGCAAGTTTTGATCATGAAGTTGCTGCAGAAATTGCAGACAGTGATTGCTCTATGTGATCGCATAGAGTCATTGCAATCGCATAGAAGAGCCTGGAGGGGTGAGAAAAATGTGCTATGCGATCGCATAGCAAGGGGTGCGATCGCATAGGCTTATCAGACTGTACATTGCGATCGCATAACCAGTGTTGCGATCGTAGAGAAGAAAAGATGAGGCCTGGAAGGTTGTGCTATGCGATCGCGGAGGTGCATTGCGATCGCATAGAAGGGGAAATTGGCAGGAAAATTTAACTCTATGCGATCACATAGGGCCATTGCAATCGCATAGAAGGAATGGTCTGGCAGTGAAATAAAACCAGAACAGAACCAGTCGCGGGTTTCACACCCCAAAACACCATTTTTGAGACCTAGAGAGAAGAAATCACGGGAAAATGCTGGGAAATCATCGGGTATTCATAGGAGGTAAGTTTCTTGACTCAAAAACTTCATTTTATGGTAGAATTAACATCAATCTTCATGAATTTGGGTAGAAATTGTGAAGGATTGTGACCTAGTTATTGAAAACGAAAATTTGGGTTTTGAAAGGACAATCGAACTCCGATTTTGGTAAATTTTATATGTATGGACTCGTGGCGAGACGAGGGTTCTGGAAATATGAGTTTCGAAATTTTTTGAGATGTGGGCCCGAGGCTCGGGTTTTGCAAATTTCGTAATTTCTAATATTTTTCGAGTTCTTTCGATTGGGTGATGTTCCATTAGCCTATTTTGAAATATTTGTGCTGATTTGTGCTAGTTTTGACGTGCGTGGATGCCGGTTCGAGGAGCTAAGGCGTCGCGGGCATGAGCTTCGTCGGTTCGAGGTGGGTAATACTTGTAAATGATGTCCTGAGGGTTAGTAAACCCCGGACATGCACATCTTAGTGCTGTGTCGAGGTGACTTGCACGCCGGATAACGGGCGTGGGGTAGAGCACCATTGGGGATTGTGACTTGGTCCGTCCCACGTAATAAATAATAACACCTAATTGTTGAAATGAATTGGACTAATTATCATGTTTGGGCTTCGTGCCAATTATTTGAATCCTTGAGGGATTGGTATCACTGTTTTGATAACATTGTGCATATTTTATTCTAAATTTAAGGTTTAAAATGGTATTTTGCTATTCAGCGTTTTATAAGGTTATGAAAAACTTGAACCAGGTCTTAATAACATTTTTAGCCGTGATCTAATATGATATTGTTTCCCGTAGGGCTTTCTTGATTATTTGTTAGACTGATTGGGGCCGAGGGCCATATGTTAGGGCATGACATTTTATGTGAGCATATGCATACACATGCATGGATCGGACTACACGCCGCAGTGGTATACGGATCGGGCTGCGCGCCGCAGCAGGTGTGATATTAATATTGTGCTTGGGCTGTAGGAGCCCCTCCGGAGTCTGAACCCCCACGGTGAGCACGGGTACCCAAATTGGATCGGGCTACACGCCGTAGCGGTCATATGCGTTGCATGGCATACATACATTGGTTTACGTGTACTACGTGGCATAACATTCAGTACTCATACATTACTGGCACACATGCATTAGTTGCCTTATTGACCAGATCTCCTGGTGTAAATTGATAAGGAGTGCTGAGCCCGAGGGGCTGATTTGAGTGCGAACTTGCGCTGCTTGAGATTGTATCCAAGTATTGGTATATTATTATGAAAGAAAGTAGCTAAAAATTGAGATTTCTAAATAATCTACTCACATATGCTGGAAAGGAATAAAAAGATAGTTCTGTATTGTGTAGCATGAGATAGTGCCTATCGTGGTTTTCTTCCCTTCGGCATTATTTACTTTTATTACTGCTGAGTTGGAAGTACTCACACCCGACTCCCTGCACCTTGTGTGCAGATTCAGGTACATCACAGCAGGGCTGATTCTATTGCGGCTCGGGAGTGCTTTTGGACAGTCGAGGTAGCTGCCAGCGTTCGCAGGACCTGATTCTCCAGTTTGTCTATATTTTGTTCTGACCATCCCACACTTGTGTACAATTATATTCGTTATTTACACTTTGTATACTCTGTAGAGGCTCATGACTCTTGACCCTTCGGTCTATGGGAGTTGGCATGTGTTGGGACTTGGTTCCCTGTTTTTAATATATCTATCACTGTTAAATTAGTCTGTTATGCTTAAATTGGATAAAGTGAGCTCGTGGCTCCGTGATTGTTGTTAATTGGTCAGGCTGGCCTAGCAATGTGCATCACAACCGGATTTGGGGTCGTGACACCCGCAATCCCTACAAATAACTCAGGATCTCGGGAATTGAACCCGCAGTCCCTACAAATAACTCAGGATCTCGGGAATCGAACCCGCAGTCCCTACCAATAACTTAGGATCTCAGGAATCAAACCCGCAGTCCCTACAAATAACTCAGGATCTCGGGAATCGAACCCGCAGTCCCTACAAATATCACTTCGGGTCTCTGGGAATCGAACCCACAGCCCTGGGATCTCCGGGAATTGAACCCGCAGTCCACCAACACATCAAATAAAGAAAACATACAGGAGAGTATAATATGTTTAATTACAACTTCACCGAAGCTAGTGCCAACTATTTATCAAGAAGTTCAAGTAAGTCAACTAGTCAATTAAACATGTTGAATCCTAGCTAATCATGCTTTTCTAACTAATACCTGGTAAAGTAACGCTTTTATCACCTAAGAGCAGGAATATCACTAATCCGACAATTCAAGTATGGTGTGTGTTACAACAACCAGCGCATGTACACGCATGTCACCTCGCGTACAAGGCATTTAAACTATCACATAATATCCTGGGGTGAAAGTTCCCCCACACGAGGTTAGACAAGCCACTTACCTCGACTCCGGTACAAAACCGCTTAGAGACAACTCTCTTGCAGCGAATGTCGGCCTCCACAGGTGTAGTATCTGATAAAAATTAATAGAATCACATCAAAATAGGCCAATTGGGCATTACCCAACCAAAACAATTCAAAATACACCAAAACCCACAAGTTGCCAAAACCCGACTTTCGGTACGCTTCTCAAAAAATTACGAAAGTTATATATTCGGGTTCCTTATCTCAACACGAGTTCGTGCATATAAAATATTTCAAAATCGAACTCCGTTGCCCATTCAAATCAAAGATTTCCTAAAATTTAGGCCTAGGGCTCAAACCCTCCATTAATCCTCCATTAACAGTGAAATAATCATGGAGAAACATCAAAATAAAGTTCTTATATTTACCTCCTTGAAGAGACGAGAACAACACCGCAAAAATCACCTCAATCGGAGCTCTAGAACTCAAGATATGCCCAAAATACTAAACTTCTCGGTTTTAAACACTAACCAGGCCTATTTTTCGCTTTTTCGGATAGTTTTCGCATAGGCGGGACCGCATTTGCGGTTCTATTTCTGCTTTTGCGGTTCCGCATCCGCGGTCAAATTCCGCTTCTGCGGTTCTGACCGACACCAGCACTTTTCTCGGCACGGAAATGAGCATAACTTCCTCATACGATGTCCAAATTCGACGATTCTTTTTGCTATGGCTCTGAAATTATGATACGGATCTAATGGTTAAAACAAAACTGAATTTGGAGATCATTTACCTAATATGGTACCCATTTATGTTCAAAGAAGCAAAGGTTGAAACATCAAATAAGAGCGTGATCACAACCCGAAACACACCCGAGTCCCCCGGGACCCCAATCAATCATACCAACCAACCCCAAAACACATTACGGACTTGATCGAGGCCTCAAACCACATCAAACAACTCTAAAACCATGAATTACACCCCGATTCAAACTTTATGAACTTTGAAGTTTCCAACTTCTATTTCCGATGCCGAAACATATCAAATCGCATCCGATTGACTTCAAATTTTGCACACACGTCCAAAATGATATATCGAAGCTACAGAAACTTTCGGAATTCCATTCCGACCCTCGGATCAAAATCTCACCTATCAACCGAAATTCGCCAAAATACTAACTTTGCCAATTCAAGCTTAATTCTACACCGGTCATCACAAAAAAATTCCGGACACACTCCTAAGTCCCAAATAACCTAACGAAGCTATCCGAACCATAAGATTTGCATTTTGAGTCCGATATCAAAATTTCCACTTCCGATCAAATTTTCTCAAAAACCTTCAATTTTCTATCTTTAGCCAAACGACTCCAAAATGATCCACGGACCTCCGAATTCACTTCCGATCGCGCTCCCAAATCCAGAATAACCATACGGAGCTACTCCCAGTCTCGGAATCCCAAACGGACATCAATAACACTAAAATGCAGTTTAAGCCAAATTGATGCAATTTCTTCTAAAATGCTATCTTCCATAATATGCGCCAAAACGCTCCCGGGTTATCCAAAACCCGATCCAAGCATACGCCCAAGTCCGAAATCAACATATGAACCTGTTGGAACCTTCAAATCTCAATTCGAGGTCGTATACTCAAAATTCCAATCCTAGTTCATTTCTTCAATTTTAAGCTTTGGAAATGAGAAATTTTCATTTAAATTTGACTCCAAACTTCTTGAATTTTAATTCTGACCATACACACAAGTCAATATACTTGAGATGAAGTTGCTCATGGCCTCAAACCTGCTGAATGACGCGCCGTATCTCAAAACGACCGGTTGGGTCGTTACAATCTCCCCCACTTAAACATACGTTCATCCTCGAACGTGCTGAGAACTACACTGAAGTAGTCTGAAATCAATGGTTTAACATCTCATGCAACTTCTTGTGCTTCCACAACTCATTTGAGCACATTAGCTCGATAACTCTATAGATATACTCCTTTATTCGAGTAAATAAGCTATTAGACCCAATTCCAACATCCGGAATTTCATGCCTAGCATGTTTCCATCATACGACCACAATATCATTCTTCACACGCTGTACCCATACATGACTGCATAACTTTGTTGAATTCACACTTTGCATCACTTTACTCATGGGACCACAATAATATTCTTTAAATATAATAGTCGAAATTCCACAAATCTGATGCTCTCATTGCATCTCATGACCTACATGGGTCATGCTCTAGCTTTTACAACACCGATACGATGGAAGAGATGTGCAGGAATTCATATTTAGTTGCCAAGTCAACAAATCATTCAGTCTATACTTCTAACAAGATCCATTACCTTGTCCTAAACCAGAGAATGTTATTTTCCTCTATAATATATTTCATATAATCAGTTTGCACTGACCCCAAATCCCATAACCTCATCTCACCCAGTACGAACTGCTCAGGCGATAAGCCACCTCAGACATAATAAAAAGTCCTGCAAGATGACACAATGTGCCAGTAGGCTACTAATTAGTACGTGATACAAAAGGAAGGTGAACACTAGAGAGAACTATTCAACTCTCACACTAACATGGACTTCCTCGGAAAAATAGGAAACAGAACACATAAAAGCAATTATGGACACTGAAATAAACATCACACTGTTGCGGCGTGCAACCCGATTCCAACAATATACCCATGGCGGCGTGCCACCCGATCCAAACAATATAACCATGGCAGCGTGCCACCCGATCCAAACAATATAACTATGGCGGCGTGCCACACGATCCAAACAATATAATCGTGGCGGCGTGCCACCCGATCCCTGTATAAAACTCACACAAGGAGCCATACGTCGAGCTGAATAGCTCATCACATCAAAATGCTGAATATCGATCATAAGCATACTAAGGTGCATGATATCGGACACAAGGAAACATATAGGCTATCGGCTACAAACTCAAGCACAACTGAGGTGCGATATAAGATCTGAGTCTCAAAAGCCATCATGCTCATATAACATCACCGCTGAGCGGAACCTCAACACATAAGGGACTTACCAAGCCGTCTCACAACTCATACAGCGCAATCTATCTTTACATGAATTAACTAACCGCGAAATAAGACCGTGACTATCCCTCCACAAAGGGCGCATTGCTGGAAGAAACACAACCGACCTGATGCAAGGCTCACTTCCACATTTAAATCTATCCACCGACCTTAAGTCGATCCTGTTCGTGCCAAGCTAAGTCAATAATATTTCACAGGTCTATAACCCAATAAGCAGAGTGCCCTCCAACATAAATTCTCAATTGAATGATATCACCAAAATCCTCATACTTGGTTTAAATTTCTAACCAATCAAGTGACTACAAGTCACACCTATACAATCTTCTTGTGGGTCAAGCTCCCACTATCTTCCGAATAATTAAACGGGCCGGCACATTCAACCCACCGGCTGCACTAACACTGAAAAGCGATCAGGAGTCCCTAACCGGGATGCAAAGCCTTTCTCACAGGACACCGACCTCAAATGATACTGATGTTAATACCCATCTTACTCAAAACACTGAAACTCCTTTCCTGCTCATCCGAGCTCTTTATATCATATTTATTGACCAAACTGTGACCTTGGTCCTTACTTCAAATTTCATACTACTCACTTCACCCCACGTGCCGATATACGATACACACAATTTCCATCATAGCTCTAGAACTGACGATAGGCTAATACTTCATTACATAAGACCTTCCATTTAACTCACTACAGGAGAGCTATAACAACATACGGCGAATTCTCATAGCCATCGAATATGCCAATATCTAAGTAGCGGTCCAAGCCACCATAACCCTTCCCGAGATCTGCCTACTCATAACAGGCCCCTAACAGACGAATACTTTAGAATAACATCAATCACCGCGGCCAACAAGTCTCAAATGTACCGCCACTAATCACATGCATAATTCGATCACGTTGCATGAATCGATCATTGACACCAATACGCCAACTCAACTATGGCTGATCAATCTACTTCCTTCTAGGTTATCCTTGATTACCTTAGAAATGTTAATATCTTCCTTCAATACCTAACTTATTCGAACCGCACTTACCCGGAGTGACCTTAAATCATGAGGCCATGCTATCTCAAGAACAACGACCATTTCATGTCTCTCAAATACTACACCACAAGTCAAAACATCATAGATCGTTTTGTGCCTTTCTTCATAAGTTGCTTCAAAAGCTTGAGCCTTAACTGTACTTATAGACTCAGAATTATCAGGCACCACACTTTACCTCTTGAATTCACTAGGACCGCTATTGAGAACCATCCGGTTCTAACTTGCCCCGATACGCAACCAACTCTACTGAATTTCTTTATAACATATGAATACCCTCTCGATAAAGCACCCAGCGGAATCACTTCCCGCGAAGCCTGCACCTATACGAGGCATAAATCATGAATTTTCCCTCAAGTTTGAACATGAGCCAGTAAGGCTAAACATAGCATGCATTCAACAATACATATACTCAAATTACCACACATGGTCCTTTTCCCGTGGCTGCAATAACCCATCAATACGCTAGTATCCAGAATTCACGTAGGTAATTACCCATGCGACCCAAATCATAACCGGTGAGACTCTCCCACTAGCTCAAAGCCACTATTACACGACTCTCGAGCACATTAGAAACATTCACTCAAGTCATCTACTCTTATTCAACTGCAATTCACTTGAGCCTACGAACATAATCACTTGTGCCCTATTAGCACTCTGACCCCATAGGGTATGACCTCATTCCAATACAACCAAACATTACCCCGCTCCATGCACCGAGCATTCTCTACCAACGACACCTTAAAACATACTATGATTCTCACACACCTACGAAGCACCATGTAGCCCTTGTCGAATATTTCCCTACTGATAAAAAAAAATGTAGAGTTTATTAGGGACACAGGAACATCCAAAGTCCCAACATCTTACCATACGAGCCTCAACTCTTGCCCATCCGCAAGTTTTCAAGAACTTTTTTTTTTTGAATAGCATCTAAATACATCGCAGGCCAAATCTGATATGACACATGACCCATAATTAGATCGTTCATAGTGAAATCCTTTCACTTAGCACGAAGCCTTAAAGATACATTTTGCTAATCCACGACAATAGCCTTTATCATATGTACGTCTTCATCATAAGACAACCTAAGACATTGGTTTGGTACATGTCCTTCTTAAGACAGTTAAACTCATTTCCCCCAGTATCTCTGCTGGCTGAATTCTTCGCTAAATAGATATCTCATATGAATCATATAGTCTTTATTACCACTAACTATCTTTAGATCTACATCCACCTTGTGATTCTACCTTTACTGTGACGATTAGGTAGTTAAGTAAACCTTCTCAAGACCGTACTTATCAACCGAATGTCAGAACCTAGTGCACCCCCATGTGCACAATTGAAGATTTCTCAATTCTCTTGCATTATCGATATGGATGACACGCTGTAACAATGGTTGAGTAAATTCTTGACTCCCTTGAAGTCCCTCTGCAGCATCATGAACCGTCGGCGCATACTCGATACCGAGCGCACAACTTTCAATACACGAGTGGATGCAAAAGAATGTATGACATAGGCTCCAACTGAAAAAATGGCACACGATAAGGAATTCAAGGAATTGAAGAGTTTCCTAAACAGTTACATAGCCCCTCGTAAATAAATACAGACGTCTCTGTATCGATCAACGAGAATCTAAGTAAACGGTCTGTGTCCCGTGACTCCTATGAACCTAGAGCTCTGATACCAACTTGTCACGACCCTAGTTCACCAATCGTGAACATGTCATGACGGCACCTAGTCCCCACGACTAGGTAAGCCTAACACATTGCGGAATATACAAGTTTATTAACATTAAATAAGAAATAGCGGAAAACGATATAAATAAGAATGTAATCTGTGCCGCTTTGCACATACACCCGTCAAACACACTGTATAAACACCACCAAGACCCGGAATCCCACGGGTAACACAAACTAAGAGAAATACAACTGTGGCTCTATGTGTAAAGAGTATCTAAACAACGAGATGAAGGAAAAACATCTACTAGAACTATCAGAATAGAAGGATGGCCTCCGGATCCGCGGACGTAGCAGATCATACCTCGAGGTCTCCCAAGGTGCTGCTGAATCACCTGTAATGTGCCTGATCGGATGTACCTGGATCTGCACAACAAAAGTGTGCAGAAGAGTAGCATGAGTACACCACGGCGGTACTCGGTAAGTGCCAAGCCTAACCTCGATGGAGTAGTGACGAGGAAGGTCAGGGCCCTACTGAGAGAAAACAATTACAAAAATGATAATAACAATAATAAGCGGTTTAAACGATAATAATTCTGAATGACAACAATAAAATGATTACTGCAACCGTCTACAATTAACTAACAACAAGTAACAAAACTCAAATAACAAGTCCAGGACCTGTGGGAATCGAACCCACAATCCCATTAACAGTACCCCTAAGTCTCCGGGAATCGAACCCGCAGCCTATGTCTCAATAAATCTCGGGATCTCCGGGAATCGAACCCGCAGTCCACATCTCAATAATATATCAATAGCTCGGGATCTCCGGGAATCGAACTCGCAGTCCCTACCAATAACTCGGGATCTCGAAAATCGAACCCGCAGTCCCTACAAATAACTCAGGATCTCGTGAATCGAACCCGCAGTCCCTACAAATAACTCAGGATCTCGGGAATCGAACCCACAGTCCCTACCAATAACTCAGGATCTCGGGAATCGAACCCGTAGTCCCTACAAATATCTCAGGATCTTGGGAATCGAACCCGCAGTCCCTACAAATATCACTTCGGGTCTCTGGGAATCGAACCCACAGCCCTGGGATCTCCGGGAATTGAACCCGCAGTCCACCAACACATCAAATAAAGAAAACACACAGGAGAGTATAATATGTTTAATTACAACTTCACCGAAGCTAGTGCCAACTATTTATCAAGAAGTTCAAGTAAGTCAACTAGGCAATTAAACATGTTGAATCCTAGCTAATCATGCTTTTCTAACTAATACCTGGTAAAGTAACGCTTTTATCACCTAAGAGCAGGAATATCACTAATCCGACAATTCAAGTATGGTGTGTGTTACAACAACCAGCGCATGTACACGCCTGTCACCTCGCGTACAAGGCATTTAAACTATCACATAATATCCTAGGGGTGAAAGTTCCCCCACACGAGGTTAGACAAGCCACTTACCTCGACTCCGGTAAAAAACCGCTAAGAGACAACTCTCTTGCCCTGAATGTTGACCCCCACAGGCATAGTATCTGATAAAAATTAATAGAATCACATCAAAATAGGCCAATTGGGCATTACCCAACCAAAACAATTCAAAATACACCAAAACCCACAAGTTGCCAAAACCCGACTTTCGATACGCTTCTCGAAAAATTACGAAAGTTATATATTCGGGTTCCTTATCTCAACACGAGTTCGTGCATATAACATTTATCAAAATCGAACTCCGTTAGCCCATTCAAATCAAAGATTTCCTAAAATTTAGGCCTAGGGCTCAAACCCTCCATTAATCCTCCATTAACAGTGAAATAATCATGGAGAAACATCAAAATAAAGTTCTTATATTTACCTCCTTGATGAGACGAGAACAACACCGCAAAAATCACCTCAATCGGAGCTCTAGAACTCAAGATATGCCCAAAACACTAAACTTCTCGGTTTTAAACACTAACTAGGCCTATTTTTCGCTTTTGCGGATAATTTTCGCATAGGCGGGACCGCTTTTGCGGTTCTATTTCCGCTTTTGCGGTTCCGCATCCGCGGTCAAATTCCGCTTATGCGGTTCTGACAAACACCAGCACGGAAATGAGCATAACTTCCTCATACGATGTCCAAATTCGACGATTATTTTTGCTATGGCTCCTAAATTACGATACGGATCTAATGGTTAAAACAAAACTGAATTTGGAGATCATTTACCTAATATGGTACCCCTTTATGTTTAAAGAAGCAAAGGTTGAAACATCAAATAAGAGCGTGATCACAACCCGAAACACACCCGAGGTCCCCGGGTCCCCAATCAATCATACCAACCAACCCCAAAACACATTACGGACTTGCTCGAGGCCTCAAACCACATCAAACAACTCTAAAACCATGAATTACACCCCGATTCAAACTTTATGAACTTTGAAGTTTCCAACTTCTATTTCCGATGCCGAAACATATCAAATCGCATCCGATTGACTTCAAATTTTGCACGCACGTCCAAAATGATATATCAAAGCTACAGAAACTTTCGGAATTCCATTCTGACCCTCGGATCAAAATCTCACCTATCAACCAAAATTCGCCAAAATACTAACTTTGCCAATTCAAGCTTAATTCTACACCGGTCATCACAAAAATATTCTGGACACACTCCTAAGTCCCAAATTACCTAACGAAGCTATCCGAACCATAGGATTTGCATTTTGAGTCCGATATCAAAATTTCCACTTCTGGTCAAATTTTCTCAAAAACCTTCAATTTTCTATCTTTAGCCAAACGACTCCAAAATGACCCACGGACCTCCGAATTCACTTTCGATCGCGCTCCCAAATCCAGAATAACTATACGGAGCTACTCCCAGTCTCGGAATCCCAAATGGACATCAATAACACTAAAATGCATTTTAAGCCAAATTGATGCAATTTCTTCTAAAATGCTATCTTCCATAATATGCGTCAAAACGCTCCCGGGTTATCCAAAACCCGATCCAGGCATACGCCCAAGTCCGAAATCGACATATGAACCTGTTGGAACCTTCAAATCTCAATTCCGAGGTCGTATAATCAAAATTCCAATCCTAGTTCATTTCTTCAATTTTAAGCTTTGGAAATGAGAAATTTTCATTTAAATTTGACTCCAAACTTCTTGAATTTTAATTCTGACCATACACACAAGTCAATATACTTGAGATGAAGTTGCTCATGGCCTCAAACTGCTGAATGACACGCCGTATCTCGAAACGACCGGTTGGGTCGTTACAACTATATTCATTGTTATCTATAACTGTAACTATTCTTTCAAAAGGATTTTCTATCTTTATTTTGTTTATTTTATTTCTTGCCATTATCTTATGTTTAGTTGTTAATATATATAGATTTTTACATCTTGCTGTAAATATCTTACTACCTGGGATTAATTCTATTCCTGACATTTTCCAGTATAATACAAGTGATTTATCTATATTTTTATCATTTATCGCTACTGAATAGTTAGCACTAATTATGAACTTAAATTTTTGATATATCAAATTTCCTCGTACTGCACTTAGTATACTTTTTTCTATAGGTTGTATAATTCTATCATCTTCTAGATAAATTTCTATTGGTGTATCTATCCCTTCTCTAAAACATGCTTTTATTAATATTTCTGTTCCTCCTAGATGTACATATTTAATTGGGTTTTTTGCCCTTATATCCTGTATTTCTTTATTTATGATACGTTTATTTATTATTGGTATTTTAGCTTTTCCTTTGGTATATTTACAGTCTATTATGTGTTCTTTTTGGCTAATTACATAGTATTCTTCTTTACTTCTTTTAAACCAGTTTTTCATTTTTGGTATATTTAATATTTTTTCTACACTCAAGTCTAATTCTTTTCCTTTTATTTGTTCAAATATATTTTCATCAAATATTACTTTTTGTTCCGTAGATTCTTCATCTTGGTATTCTTCTTGTGTTATTATATTTATTTCTTTTTCGGTCATCTGTTAATTCATTGTCTTCATTATCTAATTCTAGTATTGATTCATTTTCTAATTCATTTTCTGATAATTCATATATACTATCATTGCTTTCTAATTCATAGTCTATGTATTCCATTTGTACGTATTCTTCGTCGTTTATTATTATTTCTGACACTTGCTTAGCTCTTTGATTTTTATGTATTGTACAATCTTTTGCTAAATGTCCTAGTTTTCCGCAATTATAACATTTACATTCTGATAATTTTTTCTTAGGTCGGTCCAGCCTTTTATTATTAAATTTCTTTACATAATATCTTCGTCTAGGTTTTTTATACTTAAATTTTGACTTATACTTTTTGTATTTCTTAATTTTATTATGATTTTTATTATAGTATCTTTTATTGCATCCAAACTGGGGTGTTGTTTTATCTTTACAACATGCTAAGTTTTTTATTAATGTTTTTTCCATTTTAATTTCTTCTTTATGTTTTTCACATAATTCTGCAAACCAATTTTGTAAATATTTAATTCTTGCTCCTAAAGTATCTTGTAATGCTGCATTATTCCAATCTTTTAATATTTTTGAACTAAATGGTTCTGGTAATTTTGAAAAATATAATTTTCTTATTTCTTTACTTTACTCTATACTATATATTCCTTTATAGTAAAACTCTTTAAATGCACATGTATATTCGTCTATGTAACACATATTACATATTGCTAATTTTGACATTAGATTTCTATTTAATATTTTTTCTCTATGTTGTTCTACTACTTCTATTTCTGTACTACTAAATTCATTTCTTATAGTTGTTTCATATTTATGCAAAATTTCTATAGCTGTTGTAGCTTTTTCACCATCTAGTTTTTTTTATCATTTCTTAATATTCCTAAGGCATATTTAGTTATATTTTATAACCATAACTTAGTTGTTCCTATTAACGTTCTTTCTATGTATTATGGTACATCTGATATTCCTATTTTATTGTCTATAATCTGTTTCTGTCACGACCCCAAATCCGGTCGTGATGGCGCCCAGCACACTGCTAGGCCAGCCCGACCAATCAACAACAATCATAGAGCTATGAGCTCGCCTTATCCCATTTAAGCATAACAATTGTAAAATAACAGTGATGGATATATCGAAACAGGGGAACCAAGTCCCAACGCATACCAACTCCCATAGACCGAAGTGTCAAGAGTCATGAGCCTCTACAGAGTATACAAAGTGTAAATAGCGAATATAACTGTGCACAACTGTGGGATGGCCAGAACAAAATATAGACAAACTGGAGAATTAGGTCCTGTGAACGCTGGCAGCTACCTCGATTGTCCAGAAGCACTCCCGAACCGTAATAGAATCAGCCCTGCTATGATGTACCTGGATCTGCACACAAGGTGCAGGGAGTCGGGTGTGAGTACTTCCAACTCAGCAGTAATAAAAGTAAATAATGCTAAAGGGAAGAAAACCACGATAGGCATTATCTCATGCTACACAATACAGAATTATCTTTTTATCCCTTTCTAGCATATGTGAGTAGATTATTTAGAAATCTCGATTTTTAGCTACTTTCTTACATGATAATATACCAATACCTGGATACACTCTCAAGCAGTGCAAGTCCGCACTCAAATCAGCCCCTCGGGCTCAGCACTCCTTATCAATTTACACCAGGAGATCTGGTCGATAAGGCAACTAATGCATGTGTGCCAGTAATGTATGAGTGCTGAATGTTATGCCACGTAGTACACGTAAACCAATGTATGTATGCCATGCAATGCATATAACCTCTACGGCGTGTAGCCCAATCAAATTTGGGTACCCGTGCTCACTGTGGGGGATCAGAATCCGGAGGGGCTCCTACAGCCCAAGCACAATATTAATATCACACCTGCTGCGGCGCACAGCCCGATCCGTATACCACTGCGGCGTGCGGTCCGATCCAAGCATGTGTATGCATATGCTCACATAAATTGTCATGCCCTAACATATGGCCCTCGGCCCCAATCAGTCTAACAAATTGTCACGACCCTAGTTCACCAATTGTGAACATGTCGTGATGGCACCCAGTCCCCAGGACTAGGTAAGCCTAACACGTTGCGGAATATACAAATTATAAATACTTAAATAAGAAACAGCGGAAAAATAGCATAAAAGATATGTAATCCGTGCCGCTTGGCACATACATCCATCACACAATGAATAAAACACTACCAAGATCCGGAACCCCACGGTAACACAGACTAAAAGAGAAAATACAACTGTGGCTCTATGTGTAAAGAGTATCTAACAACGAAATGAAGAAAAATGTCAACTAGTACTACTAGAATAGAAGGAAAGCCTCCGGATCTGCGGACGTAGCAGATCATACCTCGAGGTCTCCAAAAAAGCTGCGAAATCACCTAGTACGAGCCTATCCTGATGTACCTGGATCCTGCACAACAAAAGTGTGCAGAAGAGTAGCATGAGTACACCACGGCGGTACTCGGTAAGTGCCAAGCCTAACCTCGATGGAGTAGTGACGAGGTAGGTCAGGGCCCTACCGAGAAAACAATAATATAATGATGATAACAAAATAAACAGTTTAAATGATAATAATTTCCGAAATAACAACATTATGATGATTACTGCAACTGTCTACAATTAAGCTAACAACAAATAACCAACTCAAATAAACAAATCCAGGATCTGTGGGAATTGAACCCACAGTCCCATTAACAGCACCCCTGGGTCTCCGGGAATCGAACCCGCGACCCATGTCTCAATAATATCTCAATAGCTCAGGATCTCCGGGAATCGAAACCGCAGTCTCTACCAATAACTCAGGATCTCGGGAATCGAACCCGTAGTCCCTACCAATAACTCGGGATCTCGGGAATCGAACCCGTAGTCCACATTTCAATAATCTCGGGATCTCGGGAATCGAACCCGTAGTCCACATTTCAATAATCTCGGGATCTCGGGAATCGAACCCGTAGTCCACATTTCAATAATCTCAGGATCTCGGGAATCGAACCCGTAGTCCATATTTCAATAAGCTAAGGATCTCGGGAATCGAACCCGTAGTCCATATTTCAAAAATCTCAGGATCTCGGGAATCGAACCCGTAGTCCATATTTCAATAAGCTCGGGATCTCGGGAATCGAACCCGTAGTCCATAACCACATCAAGTAAAGGAATACACAGAGAGAAGTATAATATGCTTAATGATAACTTCGCCGATGAACAGCGCCGGCGATTACCAAGAAAACTCAAGTAAGTCAATTAAGCAACTAGACAATTAGATTCTATCTAATCATGCTTTTCTAACTACTACCGGGTAGAAATATCGAATTTAACAACTAAGAACAGGAATATCACTCATTGAACATTTTGAGTAAAGTATGTGTTCAACAACCAGCGCATGTACACGCCCGTCACCTCGCGTACAAGGCATTTAAAGTATCACAATAATATCCTAGGGGTGAAAGTCCCCCACACGAGGTTAGACAAGCCACTTACCTCGATTCCGGTACAAAACCGCTAAGAAATAACTCTCTTGCCGCGAATGTCGGCCTCCACAGGTGTAATATCTGATAAAAATCAATGGAATCACATCAAAATAGGCCAATTGGGCATTACCCGATCAAAACAATCGAATTACACCCAAACCACAAAGTTGCCAAAACCCGACTTTCGGTACGCTTCTCAAAAAATTACGAAAGTTACATTTTCGGATTCCTTATCTCAACACGAGTCTAACCATACCAAGAACACCCAAATCGGACCACAAATGGCCCATCAAATCCTTGATTCTATCCAAGAGGGTTTTCTACCATTTTTAACAAAAATTCTCAAATTAAAGACTAAAACTTGCAATAGATTCGAGCTATACAACCAAAATTGAGTTAAGAGTACTTACCCTTTTGATTTCTCCAAAAATCTCCCGAAAAATCGCCTTACCCGAGCTCCAAATCGTCAAAAATGGCAAATGGGACAAAGTTTGAACTTTATTCTGCTGCCCAGGCATTTGTTCTTCGCGTTCGCGGTCCTTCTCTCGCGTTCGCGAAGAACAAACTCCCAGAAATTCATTTTTCCAACTTGCTCGGACAGCCTCTATTGCAATGGTCATAACGTTTTACCCACAACTCCAAATGACTATTATAATATGTTTCTGAAAACTACATTCAAAGGGCTACAACTTTCGTTTTTGAATCAGCTCAAAATTCCTTGTAGATAAAACGATATGAGCTTCCGAAGTAGGACCTGTGCGACAGAAAATCCTTCTTCGCGAACGCGAGGGACTCTTCGCGAACGCGAAGAACAAAGTCTCTGATGGAAAATCCTTCTTCGCGAACGCGATGCCTTCATCGCGAACGCGAAGAACAAAGTCTTAGAGGCCAAATTCTTCTTCGCGAACGCGATAGGACCCTCGCGAACGCGAAGAACAATACCAGATACCAGAAACAGCAGTCCAAAAACTTCCAAAAATGACCCGTTAGGCATCCGAAATCGTCCCGAGGCCCCCGGGACCCCAACGAAAACCACCAACATACTCCAAAACATGATACGAACTTGTTCCAATCATAAAAACACCATCCTAAACATCAAAATCACCAATTACACACGGATTCAAGCCTAAGTTTCTTCAAAACTTTCGAAACTAACATTCAATCAAAAACCCGACCAAACGACGTCCGAATGACCTGAAAATTTGCGGACATATCCAAAATCACATAACGAAGCTACAGAAATTGTCGGAATTCCATTCCGACCCCCGGATCAAAATCTCACCTAACGTTCGGATTCGCCAAAATTTCAAACTTCGGCATTTCAAATTCTATTTGATTTTTTATTATTTCTGCCTTTTTTCTACTTAGGCTTATTCCCGATATTTCTATAATATGTATAAAGTTTTCTAATAATATTATATGTTCATCTTGCGTTTTTGAATATAATAATATATCATCAATGTATATTATGCAATTTTCTAGTTGTTTGAAATAGTTATCCATAAAATATTGATATCTAACTGGTGCATTTTTATATCCAAAAGGTAATACGTTCCATTCATAAAATCCTTGGGGTACAGTAAATGTTGTAAGTTTCTTAGATTCTTCTTCTAATTTTAAATGGTAAAATCCTGATTTACAATCAAATTTACTAAAATAGTTATATCCTTGGATTTGTCTTATTTTTAGTATTTTGTTTGGTATTGGGTAATTATATGTAGTTTTTGCATTTAGATTTCTATAATCAATAACCATTCTACTTTTTCCTCTTTTTTGTTCACTATGTTTATTTACTATAAATGTTGGACTTGTATGTTTACTATTACTTTCTTGTATATAACCTTGTTCTAGTAATTCGTCAATGTGTATTTTAAATTCATTTAAATCTTTGAAATTGTATTTTAAAGGTTTTTGTGTTATTATACTATTTTCATCAATTAGCTCTATTTTTACCTTTGTTTTATGTTTTTCCCAACCTTGTAATGGGTTTTCACTATACAATGGTTCTAGTTTTTCTTGGATTGTTTTAACTGTATTTATTGAAAAGATAATTAATTCTATTTTATTATCATCTTCTTTTTCATTTTCTAATTTTTGTGTTATTTTCTCACTTCCTTTTATCCAATCAGTTGTTTTTCTTTTTTTTTTAGAACTCTTTTTGCTCCTATTTTTTGTTTACATGGTGTTGTAAACCACCAATGCGTTTTAGTTATTACATGTGGGTATAGTTTATCTAAGAATGGTATTCCTTGTAAAATATATCTTGTGGGCAATTCAAAATTGTATATTTCTTCTATAGTAAGTATTTTATCCCATATTTGTATTTTTATATTTTTTGATTTGTGGGTAATTATGCTTCCTTCGTTGTTAAATCCTCTTACTGGTAAGGGTGTTCTAAGTTTTTCCCATTTCTCTTCTGGTAGGCAATTATATCTACATAAATTTACTTCTGATCCTGTGTCTATCATAGGTGTGTAGTATCTATTGTAGTATCCTTCCACTATTATTTTTACTAGTATATGTATTTTCATATTTATAATATAGTTATTTTTATTGTTACTTTCTTATTTTCATAATGTATGATTAGTTGTTCATTATCTAAGTTGTATGGTTTAACTTTTGTCACGACCCAAATCCGGTCGTGATGGCGCCCAACAATCAAGCTAGGCCAGCCAGACCAACAATTTCGGATTTACATCGAATACCAGTCCCAAATGGACAACCCAAGAAGAATATATGAGTTTAAGAACTCCAATAATAACAATAATAATCAAAATACTGACACTCCCAAAGATCCGGAGTCACAAGTCTAGAGCCTCTAACAAAACAACTGTATAGAAATAATAAAGTCTGAATATAGAATACAAATAACAACTGGAAAGGAGAGGAGAAGCTAGGTTCTGGGAACGTACGCAGCTACCTCAACAACTCGGTATGACACTGCAAATGCTGGAAATGCCTGTCTACTGCTCCTGGGTACCTGAGTCTGCACACAAAAGGTGCAGGGAGTAGGGGTGAGTACTAAGTACTCAGTGAGTAATAAATATATAACAGCAGCTGAAAATAAGAAATCCACAGATTACCACATAATGAAGCTAAACTACAGTTCGAATCTCCTACGAACTAGCATCAACAATACAATACAGCTACCACCGAGTAATTCAACAAATAAAGATGCAATGCAATGCACATAACCGCTACGGCGTGTAGCCCGATCCAATTTAACGTCGACGGCGCTCACTGGGGGTGTGTACAGACTCCGGAGGGGCTCCTACAGCCCAAGCGCAATACTGCTGTGGCGTGCAGCCCGATCCTCATATCAACCACTACGGCGTGCAGCCCGATCCATCCTCAGTCCACATAAATCAGATAAGTCACAAAAAAGTTCATTTATCTTAATTCCAATTTTCAGTTCATAATTTATCAAAAAATACTCTAGCTTTATTAAATTTGCAAAAGCCGGTGACTTAGCATATCAACAATGTGATTACAATTTCCAGGACTGAGATCAGTGATTTAAGCAAATATAGCTATCACATAAATATTGTCCTCTAAGGACGCTACAGGTCGGCACAAGGCCCCAAACAAGGCTTACAGCCCACAAATAATTCAAATACGGTGTATTTCCAACACTAATAACATATTATTCATTTCCGGGATGGACCAAGTCTCAATCCCCAGTCACAATCAATCCCGCACCTGCCACGGTGTGCGAGCCACGCCCTACTAGCGTCACAATATGCTAAGCCAGGGTTTCGAACCCTCAGGCTACCATATACACAAACAACTCACCTCTAGCCGGTCGTAGACTCGTCCGCGATGACTTTTCCTTTGAATTTAGCTCCCTCGTGCGTAGAATCTAGTCAAACCATAATAATTATATCAAATACGGGTCAAAGAATCATAACCCATTTCAATTTACATGAAATTCGCATAAATACACTAAGTTGGTGTCACGACCCCAATCCCGGTCGTGATGGCGCCCAACACAACCTGCTAGGCAAGCCCGACCATTTACACTCTCATCCCGAGCATGAAGCTCAAATCAATAACCTGACCATTAATATCAACAATAAAGCTAAACCGAATATCCACCCCAAAGATCTAGGGTCAATAGTCTGGAGCCTCTAAACAAGATCGGATAACAATATCTGATCCAAATACTAAAGTCCGAATAATTTATATACAAAGGAAAACTGGAATAAGAAGAGAAGCCAGGTCCTGTGAACGCCAGCAGCTACCTCAGCAACTCGGATAAATAATGATAAAAGCTGGAGTGCTCGTCTATCCCTCCTGTGTACCTGAATCTGCACACAAAGGTACAGGGAGTAGGGTGAGTACTAAGTACTCGGTGAGTAATAAATATATACAAGTAGCTGAAAGTAAGAAATCCAGTAGATTACCACATAATGAAACTAAACTACAGTCCAATTCCTCCTACGAACTAGCAACAACAACAGTGCATTACCACTATCAGAGAAAATTCACAGACAAAGATGCAATGCAATGCACATAACCGCTACGGCGTGTAGCCTGATCCATTTAACGTCGACGGCACTCACTGGGGGTGTGTACAGACTCCGGAGGGGTTCCTACAGCCCAAGCGCAATACTGCTGCGGCGTGCAGCCCGATCCTCCTATTAACTGCTGCGGCGTGCAGCCCGATCCATCCCCAGTCCACATAAATCAGATAAGTCACAAAAATAGTTCATTCTTCTTAATTCCAGTTTCCCGTTCATAATTTATGAAAAATACTTTAATTTTTAATAAATTTGCAAAAGCCGGTGACTTAGCATATCAATAATGTGATTTCAATTTCCAGGACTGAGATCACTGATTTAAGCAAATATGGCTATCACATATATATTGTCCTCTAAGGATGCTACAGATCGGCACAAGGCCCCAAACAAGGCTTACCGCCAACAAATATATCAAATACAGTGTATTTCCAACACTAATAGCATATTATTCACATCCGGGATGGACCAAGTCTCAATCCCCAGTTATAATCTATCCCGCACCTGCCACGATGTGCGAGCCATGCCCTACTAGCGTCACAATGTGCTAAGCCGGGGTTTCGAACCCTCAGGCTACCATATACACAAACTACTCACCTCTAGCCAGTCGTAGATTTGCATTTTCCTTTGAGATTCGCTCCCTCGTGCGTAGAATCTACTCAAACCACAATGAATATATCAAATACGGGTCAAAGAATCATAACCCATTTCAATTTACATGAAATTCGCATAAATACACTAAGTTGATAAAACCCGACCCCGGGCCCACTGCTCGGAAAATTCCGAAATTAGTACCCACGCGACCCTCATCTCGCCACGAGTCCGTGCATATAAAATTTATCGAAATCAGAGTTCAAATGGCCTCCCAAAACTCAAAATCCCGTTTTCGATATCTAGGCCACATTTCTTCAAAATTCTACCCAAATTCATGAAGATTGATGTTAATTCTACCATAAAATGATGTTTTTGAGTCAAGAATCTTACCTCCGACGAATACCCGATGATTTCTCAGTGTTTTCCTCGAGTTTTCTTCTCTCTAGGGCTCAAAATTGTGTTTTGGGGGTGTAAACCCGCGACCCCTCTGTTCTGTGATTTAATTCAAAAATCCAGACTCATGCGATCGCAACTCGCCTCACGCGATCGCGATGTTCAAAAATCCGACCTCACGCGATCGCGTCTCTCTTCCTGCGATCGCGTAGCACAAATTCCCTAGACCCCATTTCTCTTCTACGCGATCGCGTAGGTACTCATGCGATCGCGATGGCCACCCGGTTAACTCTACGCGATCGCGACTGGTGCTCCTGCGATCGCATTGGTCTAGCCCCTAACCCTACGCGATCGCGTCCCCCTCCCCGCGATCGCGGAGAGTAAAATCCTACTGCATTTATGACAGCAACCAGCCTTCTCATTTTTTCCCAAAAATGGTCCGTTTGGACCCCCGGATTCATCCCGAGACCCCCGGGACCCCAACGAAAACCACCAACATACTCCAAAACAAGATACAAATTTGTTCCAATCATAAAAACACCATACTAAACATCAAAATCACCATTTACACACGAATTCAAGCCTAAGTTTCTTCAAAATTTTCAAAACTAACATTCAATCCAAAACCCGATCAAACGATGTTCGAATGACCTGAAAATTTGCAGACATATCCAAAATCACATAACGAAGCTACAGAAATTGTCGGAATTCCATTCCGACCCCGGATCAAAATATCACCTACCATCCGATTTTCGCCAAAATTCAACCTTCGCCAATTCAAGCCTAAAACTACACCGGACCTCCGAATTCAATTCCGATTGCTCTCAAGTCATAAATGATCCCCCGAAACTAGTCGCATCATCGAAATCCGGTTCCGAGCATTCTAACTCAATAGTCAACTCTAGGTTGACTTCCCATTTTCAAGCTTCCTTCAAACATACTATTTGCTTCATTTTTAATGCGAATTACTCCTAACTCACCCGATATACTCTAATACTGATATAAAAGCATAAGATATGTAAATGCAAGGTAACGGGGTAGTAATTCCCGTAACGACGGCCCGGGTCGTTACATTCTCCCCAACTTAAACAAACGCTCGTCCTCGAGCGTACCCAGAGTTGTACTAGAAGCAACCCAATAGCTGAATGACCTTGCCAAGCATATATTCGGGGTGGTACCACATCACCCTATCTATCATAAGTCCGATAACACAATATAGTTGATTTCCGCAGTCCATCTGAACCATAGACCACATTGCACTTTCCGAAATCATATACCAAATCTGACTCCCACGTCTATACTCAGAATACACCCGAATCAATTGTAATAGCTCGTACTCGCCACTCCGAGTGAGACCTTATGGTGTACCAAACAAACCAATCACTCGAGACGATGCCCACAATCACAATGATTTCCCACGATAACCAAATACTAACTGAAAAAAAAACCTTTTCATTAGCTAAAGTCTTATTCCAACACCTTCATATATTGCCCACGGCAACCGAACACGAGATATATCAAATCCATCTCTCACGTCATCCATTCATGAATCCATTTCCCTTTTAACTAACACCACAATAGATTTCGGAGCCAAACCTCGATATCACCTTCATAACCAGTTGAAACCACATATGCCTGCACTCATTAATGGCTCCAATGATTATTTCGATTAGAACATACCGCACCGGTGATATGACACCTCAACACCAGCCTAAGCCACGACGAGCACAACATAGGCTCCAATAAAAAAAAACGCTTGAACATACTCAAATCATGACAACTACCTCAACAAAAGGGCTGTAATTCAAATTCCTCAATACCATCACAACACATAACTGAGATCTCGTCTCACATCATAGAATTAGAGTACCTGAATTCTCCTCGAAAGGTCATAACTTCACGTGGCCTTGCCACGTCTCATGATTCTATCCAAACACTTTTACTCATGGAGCATCTCCAGTCACCATGCTCAAAACAGTCAGCCACGCACCGATCTATGTCTGAACTCAAACAATAAATCTCACCCACGGTGAAACAATTAATATACGCCATCAAATATTGTAAGGACACAACCGATGCGCCATTTGCCGAGCGACATCCAACACTGATTTTTCCTCAGATACTAGGAAGTATAGTATACAAGGAAGTCTATAGAAAAGCTATGTTCCATATCAAACGGTAGCGACGCACAACCTGCTCAAAATGACATACCGTGGCGGCGTGCCACCCGATCCAGATACCATACCTGTGGTGGCATTCCACCCGATCCAAATAACCCGTGGCGGCGTGCCACCCGATCCACGCATAAATCTCGCAAAAGGAAATGCACACCGAGTCAAATTGCTCATTACAATAGACATATATATAGCCTCAAGCTCGGCCACAAGAAACGCATCCGACAAGGTTCCCTCAATACCGGAACTGAATCAATAGTAGAAACCTCTGTACTGATATCCGCCACGAAGGCCCAACTGACAAAACCATACCTACCAGCCGCCCGCTGGTCCTGGGTACAACTACCCTGCTGGAGCATACTCTGATGCACTCTGCTAAACAATTTGTGCCATTCCCGACATAGTCCATATCACATTAGTCTAGGCAACCTGACGTATGACAACCAGTCCGCACTCAAGTCTCATAACCCAAATTCATCATATCAAGCCGAGGGAGAGCAACTCGGGCTTCTAATTTCCGATAATCGCTAAATGATGTCGATACCCCGATATACCACCACTGCATAGGCATTACTAGGACTTCTAGTCTCCAGCACGTATATAGCACATGAATCGCTATGCCTGATTCCACACTCCACACTGTACGAATACATAACACCCATCAAGCATCCGATCATACCACGAAAGTCATTCAGAAATTTCCCCTATGCCATCAACAACTCATTCAGCATAGTTGATCCAACACGAGAATACCACCATACCACTAGATACTATCAGTTTACAGTATCTTGTCCCTTTTTGACCATATACCCTGCAAAATCACGAGAATAGCAGTATAATTTTTCCTTAATCACCGGAAAGACCGATTCTTAGATAACCTGCAGCTGCCCGCGCTGCTCAATAATTTTTAATGACTTCCCATATATTACGAATTGATCTCAAAGCCTTGAACAAGCCATTATCAACTTTCCATAACACATTGCATATACCATACCACACTAAGATAACATGGAAACTTCTATCCTTTTCCTACGCCGCAAACATCGACGCACTCAACTAGTCAAGGACTTTAATGATCCCATATAGAAGAACACTCATTACACATTCGCATACCAATAGGGAAATATACTCATTTTTCGGACCACGGTAAAACACATCACAAACTATTTCTTCCAATTCCTTGCATAAGTTTAACTGTCAGGACTGAGCCCTTTTTTTTCCCACATCGAGCTACGCAACTGCCAGCACTCAAGAGCTTGGTTGCACCATAGCTGCAAGACTCATCACTTCGAACACATACCAGGAATTAACCGTATCCATATCATACCGTTTCAGTTTATTAACCAGTTGCTCCATTTACTCAATTTCTTTTCTGAACCATCTTTAACTTAGTATTAGCCTTTACTGTAGCACTACCATAACTCAACTCCTGTTACCACACGAGACTCGTACATAAGACCACACGATCTAAAACCCATAGGCCACTGAATACTTTTTCAATGTTTCCCAGAAGTACCACATTCTACAATACTTCATTTTGAAAAACTTCCTGCGATTTTGAATTTGTTATCATTACTTTCCAATATAAATACATAAAATCTCATCATTCACATATCATTACACAAGTCTTGATCCCTTCTAACAAAACCACCGTTTTTAGCCACATTCACAATCTTAAGACACCTGACTATTACAAGCAAAATCTTGAACACCGTAAACAATTCTCGGGTGCCATTCACCCTTATTCAGCTGCACTTCAACTGTCTTATTGAACATAACCACTCGTGCCTTGCTAGAACCCTGACACCGCAAAACATGATTACATACAAACACAATTAGCTATATTAACTTTCTATACACCGAACATTCCTTACCAACATCGGTTCAAAACATCCTAGTATTTCTTCACATCTACGAAGCACCATAACCTATTTCGGAATTTTCCCAACATACTTAGAGACAGAACCAAAATAGCACACAACAGTCAAATCAGTTAATCAATAACAAACTCCCCAACTTGGCTCGGAGCCATACATCAAAGCACTTTTAGCCACTCCTAGCATTATCACACAATGATGCCACAATGTTATAGTGAGATTAATCTCAAGTCATTTACGAGCCTTGATAGAGACTCGAATCATCAAAGACCTTAACTCTTCTACAACTCTTGCATTTATACACACACTACAGTTAAGCCTACTCTCTTTAGGTGACAGAAATCTTTTCTAAGTCCCAACTTTTTCAAGAATTTCGGCAGAGTTTCCTTTGTAAATTGGCCTATCCACCGCCACAGAATCACCAAACCATTCTAATAATCCATCCACAACTCAACAAGACATCACAATGTATTTCAACAACATTAAATCTCAATACTATACGAATCATATTATCACAATTTATACCTGAACCTGCGCTACACCTGCTCGCATCATAACACATATCAAATACCCTCCAATTACACATCCGAATCAACCCACCTACTTTGCATCAATCTAGTATTTCAGTACAACACCTTCCACCAGGATATACATAGCATAATCACTTTAGTCTTCCTGAGTCTAAACTCGTTTTCTACATGTAAGACACTTTACCTTCCAACTAAGAGATATGATAAATATTCACCACGCCCAAAGCATGGGGCTACACAACAGATTACAATAAGGATCTAACACCTGATAGCTCGTACACTATTAAGCTGCCATTTCCACAGTTAGGAACAATACCGATCATACGAAATTTCATAATACCATTTTGTAAAATCAGCACTTTGGTGCTCATGTCATAGACAAAGATCTGGCCTCAAGTCCTCCCGACTGGCCCACCATGAACTCGTAGAGATTATATCTTGCCCCTCGATCAGGGAATCACAAACCCTCAAGGCAATTATATTACCGAGCGCTCGAAGCGTACACATACGTGTGGAAAGAATTCCAAAAATTATATCTCAAGCTGAATCAAGTACGCACGATAAGAATTCCAAGAAATGTGAAGTGTTTCCTAAAGGTTTGCAGCCTCCCGAGGATAAGTACAGGCGTCCCCGTACCGATCCACAAGACTCTACCAATCGGCTCAAGACTCATGAAGCCTAGTAACCTAGGCTCTGATACCAACTTATCACAACCCCAATCCCGGTCGTGATGGCGTCCAACACAACTTCTAGGCAAGCCCGACCATTTACACTCTCATCCCGAGCATGCAGCTCAAATCAATAATCTGAACATTAATATCAACAATAAAGCTAAACTGAATATCCACCCCAAAGATCTAGGGTCACGAGTCTGGAGCCTCTAAACATGATCGGATAACAATATCTAATCCAAATACTAAAGTCTAAATAATTTACATACAAAGGAAAAATAGAATAAGAAGAGAAGACAGGTCCTGCGAACGCCAGCAGCTACCTCAGCAACTCGGATAAATACTGATAAAAGCTGGAGTGCTCGTCTATCTTCTCCTGAGTACCTGAATCTGCACACAAAGGTGCAGGGAGTAGGGGTGAGTACTAAGTACTCAGTGAGTAATAAATATATACAAGTAGCTGAAAGTAAGAAATCCACGAAATACCACAAAATGAAGCTAAACTACAGTCCGATCCTCCTATGAACTAGCAACAGCAGTACAATACCAGCTACCACAGAATAATTTAAACAAATAAAGATGCAATGCAATGCACATAACCGCTACGGCGTGTAGCCCGATCCATTTAACGTCGACGGCGCTCACCGGGGGTGTGTACAGACTCCGGAGGGGCTCCTACAGCCCAAGCGCAATACTGCTGCGGCGTGCAGCCCGATCCTCATATCAACCGCTGCGGCGTGCAGCCCGATCCATCCTCAGTCCACATAAATCAGATAAGTCACAAAAACAGTTCATTCTTCTTAATTCTAGTTTGCAGTTCATAATTTATGAAAAATACTTTAATTTTTAATAAATTTTGCAAAAGCCGGTGACTTAGCATATCAATAATGTGATTTCAATTTCCAGGACTAAGATCAGTGATTTAAGCAAATATGGCTATCACATATATATTGTCCTCTAAGGACGCTACAGATCGGCACAAGGCCCCAAACAAGGCTTACCGCCTACAAATATATCAAATACAGTGTATTTCCAACACTAATAGCATATTATTCACATCCGGGATGGACCAAGTCTCAATCCCCAGTTATAATCAATCCCGCACCTGCCACGGTGTGCGAGCCACGCCCTACTAGCGTCACAATGTGTTAAGCCGGGGTTTCGAACCCTCAGGCTACCATATACACAAGCTACTCACCTCTAGCTGGTCGTAGATTCGCCCGCGATGCATTTTCCTTTGAGATTCGCTCCCTCGTGCGTAGAATCTAGTCAAACCACAATGAATATATCAAATACGGGTCAAAGAATCATAACCCATTTCAATTTACATGAAATTTGCATAAATACACTAAGTTGATAAAACCCGACCCCGGGCCCACTGCTCGGAAAATTCCGAAATTAGTACCCATGCGACCCTCATCTCGCCACGAGTCCGTGCATATAAAAATTATCGAAATCGGAGTTCAAATGGCCTCCCAAAACTCAAAATCCCGTTTTCAATATCTAGGCCACATTTCTTCAAAATTCTACCCAAATTCATGAAGATTGATGTTAATTCTACCATAAAATGATGTTTTTGAGTCAAGAATCTTACCTCCGACGAATACCCGATGATTTCTCAGTGTTTTCCTCGAGTTTTCTTCTCTCTAGGGCTCAAAATTGTGTTTTGGGGGTGTAAACCCGCGACCCCTCTGTTCTGTGATTTAATTCACTGCCAGAGCAGTTTGCTCTACGCGATCGCGACTCGCCTCACGCGATCGCGATGTTCAAAAATCCGGCCTCACGCGATCGCGTCTCTCTTCCTCCGATCGCGTAGCACAAATTCCCTGGACCCCAATTCTCTCCTACGCGATCGCGTAGATGCTCATGCGATCACGATGGCCACCCAGTTAACTCGACGCGATCACGACTGGTGCCCTTGCGATCGCATTGGTCTAGCCCCTGACCCTACGCGATCGCATCCCCCTCCCCGCGATCGCGGAGAGTAAAATCCTGCTGCATTTATGACAGCAACCAGCCTTCTCATTTTTTCCCAAAAATGGTCCGTTTGGACCCCCGGATTCATCCCGAGAACACCGGGACCCCAACGAAAACCACCAACATACTCCAAAACACGATACGAACTTGTTCCAATCATAAAAACACCATACTAAACATCAAAATCACCATTTACACACGAATTCAAGCCTAAGTTTGTTCAAAAATTTCAAAACTAACATTCAATCCAAAACCCGATCAAACGATGTCCGAATGACCTGAAAATTTGCAGACATATCCAAAATCACATAACGAAGCTACAGAAATTGGCAGAATTCCATTCCGACCCCCAGATCAAAATATCACCTACCATCCGATTTTCGCCAAAATTCAACATTCGCCAATTTAAGCCTAAAACTACACCGGACCTCCGAATTCAATTCCGATTGCTCTCCTAAGTCAAAAATGATCCCCCGAAACTAGTCGAATCATCGGAATCCGGTTCCGAGCATTCTAACTCAATAGTCAACTCTAGGTTGACTTCCCATTTTCAAGCTTCCTTCAAACATACTATTAGCTTCATTTTTAATCCGAATTACTCCTAACTCACCCGATATACTCTAATACTGATATAAAAAGCATAAGATATGTAAATGCAAGGTAACGGGGTAGTAATTCCCGTAACGACGGGCCGGGTCGTTACAAGTTGGTAAAACCCGACCCCGGGCCCACTACTCGGAAAATTCCGAAATTAGTACCAACGCGACCCTCATCTCGCCACGAGTCCGTGCATATAAAATTTATCGAAATCGGAGTTCAAATGGCCTTCCAAATCCAAAAATCCCGTTTTCAATATATAGGCCACTTTTCTTCAAAATTCTACCCAATTTCATGAAGATTGATGTTAATTCTACCAAAAAATGATGTTTTTGAGTCAAGAATCTTACCACCGACAAATACCCGATGATTTCTCAGTGATTTCCTCGAGTTTTATTCTCTCTAGGGCTCAAAATTGTATTTTGGGTTAATGAACCCGTGAGCCTTCTGTTCTGTGATTTAATTCACTGCCAGACCTGTTGACCTTACGCGATCGTGACTCGCCTCACGCGATCGCGATGTTCAAAAATCCGGACTCACGCGATCGCGTCTCTATTCCTGCGATCACGTAGCACAAATTCCCTGGACCCCAATTCTCTCCTACGCGATCGCGTAGATGCTCATGGAATCGCGATGGCCACCCGGTTAACTCTACGCGATCGCGACTGGTGCTCCTGCGATCGCATTGGTCTAGCCCCTAACCCTACGCGATCGCGTCCCCCTCCCCGCGATCGCGGAGAGCAAAATCCTGCTGCATTAATGACAGCAACCAGCCTTCTCATTTTTCCAAAAAATGGTCCGTTTGGACCCCCGGATTCATCCCGAGACCCCCGGGACCCCAACGAAAGCCACCAACATACTCCAAAACACGATACGAACTTGTTCCAACCATAAAAACACCATACTAAATATCAAAATCACCATTTACACACGGATTCAAGCCTAAATTTTCTTTAAAACCTTCAAAACTAACATTCAATCCAAAACCCGATCAAACGATGTCCGAATGACCTGAAAATTTGCAGACATATCCAAAATCACATAACGAAGCTACAGAAATTGTCGGAATTCCATTCCGACACCCGGATCAAAATATCACCTACCATCCGGTTTTCGCCAAAATTCAACCTTCGCCAATTCAAGCCTAAAACTACACCGGACCTCCGAATTCAATTCCGATTGTTCTCCTAAGTCATAAATGATCCCCCGAAAATAGTCGAATCATCGGAATCCGGTTCCGAGCACTCTAACTCCATAGTCAACACTTGGTTGACTTCCCATATTCAAGCTTCCTTCAAACATGCTATTTGCTTCATTTTTAACCCAAATCACTCCTAACTCCCTCGATATACTCTAATACTGATATAAAAGCATAAGATATGTAAATGCAAGGTAACCGGGTGGTAATTTCCATAACGACGGGCCGGGTTGTTACATTCTCCCCAACTTAAACAAACGCTCGTCCACGAGCAGGTTAAGAAACATACCTGGAGTATCAAACAAGTGTGGATATCTGCTTCGCATCTCCTGCTCGGTCTCCCAAGTTGCTTCCTCCATGGGACGACCTCTCCACTGCACTTTCACTGAAGCTATGTCCTTAGATCTCATCTTACGAACCTGACGACCCAAAATGGCTACTGGTTCCACATCATAAGTCAAATCCTCATCTAGTTGTATCGTGCTGAAATCTAACACATGAGACGGGTCTCCGACATACTTCCGGAGCATAGGTACATGGAACACCGGGTGAACTCCCGACAAACTCGGTGGCAAAGCAAGCATATAGGCCACCTCCCCAACTTTCCTAAGCACCTCAAAAGGTCCAATAAACCTTGGGCTCAACTTCCCTTTCTTTCCAAACCTCATAACACCCTTCATAGGCGAAACCTTCGGCAACACCTTCTCACCTACTGAATAAGACACATCTCGGACCTTCCGGTCCGCATAACTCTTCTGACGCGACTGAGCTGTGCGAAGTCTTTCTTGAATCACCTTTACCTTGTCTAAGGCATCTTGGACTAACTCTGTCCCCAACAACCTAGCCTCGTCGGGCTCGAACCAACCAACTGGAGACCTACACCGCCTCCCATATAAAGCTTCATACGGTGCCATCTGAATGCTGGACTGATAGCTATTATTATAAGCAAACTCCGCAAGAGGCAAATAATCAGCCCATGAACCACCAAAATCAATGACACAAGCACGCAACATGTCCTCCAATATCTGAATAGTACGCTCAGACTGCCCATCCGTCTGTGGATGAAATGCTGTGCTCAGCTCTACCTATGAACCCAACTCTCGCCGGAATGTCCTCCAGAACTGAGAAGTGAACTGGGTACCTCTATCTGATATAATAGAAATGGGAACTCCATGCAATCTCACTATCTCACGGATGAATATCTCTGCCAACCGCTCCGAGGAATAAGTAGTACACACTGGGATGAAGTGAGCTGACTTGGTCAACCTATCCACCACCACCCAGACCGAATCAAACTTCCTTGCTGTCCGAGGGAGTCCACTAACAAAGTCCATAGTAATCCTTTCCCACTTCCACTCGGGAATATCAATACGCTGGAATACCCCACCAGGTCTCTGATGCTCATACTTGACCTGCTGACAGTTTAAACACCGAGCCACATGGCTTACAATATCTTTCTTCATCTTTCTCCACCAGTAATGCTGCTTCAAATCCTGGTACATCTTCGCGGCTCCTGGATGAATAGAATACCGCGAGCTGTGGGCTTCCTCCAATATCAACTCACGAAGGCCATCAACATTGGGCACGCATATACGGCCATACATCCGCAATACACCATCACTATCAATAGTGACATCTCTGGCATTATCATGCTGAACTCTGTCCTTAAGGACAAGTAAGTGTGGATCATTATACTGGCGCTCTCGAATACGATCATATAAAGAAGAAAGAGCTACTACACAAGCCATCACCCGACTGGGCTCAGAAATATCCAGCCTCACCATCGGATTAGCTAACGCCTGAACATCAACTGCAAGGGGTCTCTCCCCAACTGGAATATACGCCAAGCTGCCCATACTAATAGCCTTCCGGCTCAATGCATCAGCCACTACATTGGCTTTCCCGGGATGGTACAAGATAGTAATATCATAGTCTTTAAGCAATTCAAGCCATCTCCGCTGCCGCAAATTTAGATCTTTTTGCTTAAACAAATGCTGAAGGCTGCGGTGGTCTGTATATACATCACAAGATACACCATATAGGTAATGCCTCCAAATCTTCACGGCATGAACAATAGCAGCTAATTCCAAATCATGAACAGGGTAGTTCTTCTCGTGGGGCTTTGGCTGACGAGAAGCATATGCAATAACTCTACCCTCCTGCATCAACACACAACCGAGCCCAACTCTATAAGCATCACAATACACCATATATAACCCTGAGGCTGATGGCAACACAAGTACTGGAGCCGTGGTCAAAGCCTCCTTGAGCTTCTGAAAGCTCTCTTCACATTCATCAGACCACACAAATGGAGCATTCTTCTGTGTCAACTTAGTCAACGGTGAAGCAATAGATGAGAAACCCTGAACAAACCGGCGATAATAGCCCGCCAAGCCGAGAAAACTCCGAATCTCTGTAGCTGAGGAAGGTCTGGGCCAATTCTGCACTGCCTCGACCTTCTGTGGATCAACCCGAAAACCATCACTGGACACTACATGTCCCAGAAAACCCACAGTATCAAGCCAGAACTCACACTTAGTGAATTTTGCATAGAGCTTCTCTTCTCTCAACCTCTGCAATGCCACTCTCAAATGCTGTGCATGCTCTTCCTGGCTGCGTGAGTATACCAAGATATCATCAATAAACACAATCACAAAAGAATCAAGGTACGGCCGAAATACACTGTTCATCAAGTGCATGAATGCTGCTGGGGCATTAGTTAGCCCGAAAGACATCACCCGGAACTCGTAGTGCCCATATCGCGTCCTGAACGCTGTCTTCATAATATCCGAGTCCCTGATCTTCAACTGATGATAGCCCGATCGAAGGTCAATCTTAGAAAATACACTAGCTCCTTGGAGCTGATCAAATAGGTCCTCAATACGGGGTAATGAGTACTTATTCTTCACTATTACCTTGTTCAGCTGCCTGTAATCAATGCACATTCTCATTGTGCCATCTTTCTTCTTCACGAACAACACCGGTGCACCCCAAGGTGACATACTCGGACGAATGAAACCCTTATCTAAGAGTTCCTAAAGCTGTTCTTTCAATTCTTTTAACTCTGCTGGTGCCATGCGATAGGGAGGAATAGAAATGGGCTGAGTGCCCAGCACCAAGTCAATACCAAAGTCAATATCCCTGTCGGGTGGCATGCCTGGCAGGTCTGCTAGAAATACATCCGGAAACTCCCTCACAATGGGGACCGAATCAAGACTGGGTGTCTCAGCCTTAACATCTCTAATGAAGGCCAAATAAGATAAACAACCCTTGCCAATCATTCATTGGGCCTTTATATAAGAAATCACCCTATCGGACACATAATCAGTCAAGCCACACCACTCGATCCTCGGATTACCTGGAATAGCTAGTGTGACTGTCTTGGCATGACAGTCCAGAATCGCATGGTAAGGAGATAGCCAATCCATGCCTAGAATTACATCGAAATCTACCATGCCCAGTAGTAATAGATCAACTCGGGTCTCCAGACCCCCAATAGTAATAAGACAGGATCGATATACCTGATCCACAACAACGGTATCCCCCATTGGGGTAGACACATGTACGGGCAAAGCAAGAATACCACGGGTCATACCCAAATGATGTGCAAAATAAGTAGAGACATAAGAATAGGTGGATCCGGGATCAAATAAGACAGAAGCATCCCTGTGGCAGACTGAGATAATACCTGAAATGATCGCATCCGAAGCACTAGCATCCTTCCTATCCGAAAGAGCATAGAAACGAGCCTGGCCTCCACCAGTACGATCCTCGCCCCTAGGGCGACCTCTGGATACCTGGCCACCGGTCCTAGCCGACTGTGCTGGCGCTGAAGAAACAGGAGTAGAAGACGTGGGCTGATCCCTTTGCTGAGACCGCTTACGAAGCCACTAAAGACACTCTCTCCTGATATGGCCCAAATCACCGCACTCGAAACAACGGCCCAAAGATGGAAGAAGGGGCTGCTGAGGACCCCTCGCTGCAGATGAATCCTGTGCTGAGGAAGTAGGAGCAGAGCTCTGAGCTGGAAGGGCACTCAATGCAGGCTGAATCTGCTGACGGCCCTGCTGTCCCTGATAACCCTGATGGCCTTGACGACCACGATCTGATGAAACCTCACTGGACTCTGCACGTCCAGACTGATGAGACTTGAAAGAACGACCCCTGTTATGCTGAGGTTTGCCCCTAGACGGAGCACCACTGTAGCTGCCGGTACCACGAGGCCTCTTAGCCTCTCTCTCCTCCCGCTCTCTGCGGTGATCTGTCTCAATATGACGGGCAGCATCAACCACCTCCTCAAAGGTAACTGCCGAAACTCTCTCCCTGGTCATCAAAATGCGGATGGGATAAATAAGGCCATCGATAAATCTCCAAATCCTCTCTGTGTCTGTAGGAACCATCCACATGGCATGACGGGCCAGCTGTGTGAATCTCATCTCATACTGATTAATCGTCATGTCTCCCTACTTCAACCACTCGAACTGACGTCGCAGCTCCTCTCTCCGAGACCGAGGCACGTACTTCTCCAAAAATACCATGGAGAACTGCTGCCAAGTGAGGGGCACTGCCCCGGCGGGCCTACGCCTCTCAAAATCCTCCCACCACTGAAATGTTGCACTTGTGAACTGAAAAGTGGTGAATGAAACACCGATAGACTCTAGAATACACGCGGTGCGAAGCATGCACCGACATCCGTCAAGAAAACCACGGGCGTCCTCGCCCTCGGCACCGCTCGAATGTCGGAGGCCGTAGCCTCTCAAGTCTCTCCAAACGACGCCGCTCGTCGTCGGGCATAGCCGGAACCATGTAAGCAGGAGCCGGTGCAACGGGCGCAACCGGCCGAGCCGGCTCGGGTGTGTGAGCCACGGGGTCCGATTTCCTCCCCCCGCTCGTGAAGAAGATACTGCAGCAGTAGCTGCAACTACTTGAGCCAAGCCTGTGCACACTGATAAGATCTGAGCCAAGGTCTCCTGAAGACCCGGTATCACAATGGGCACTGCCGGTGCCTGAACCTGAGTTGCCGGAGCATCTGCCGCTGGAATCTGGTCCTGAGCCTGGGCCACCGGTGCAGGAATCTGACCCTGAGTCTGGTCAGCTAGTGGGTCAGCAGGTGCTGGTACTTCTGCCCTACCTCTACCACGACCACGGCCTCTGGGTGCCAATGGTGGTCGTCCGCCACGTCCGTTAGCTCGTGTTCTCGCCATCTGCTAGAGAATAGAATATGGAAAAATTTAATTTCATGGTAACACAAATCGCACGATATGAATCCAAGAAAATGAGGTTTTTCCTAAAGTTTCTGTAGCCCTCCGAGGATAGATACGGACGTCTACGTACCGATCCGCGAAAGCCTACTAAACCGTCTCATGACTCGCGAATCCTAATAACCTAGGCTCTGATACCAATTTGTCACGACCCAAATCCGGTCGTGATGGTGCCCAACAATCAAGCTAGGCCAGCCAGACCAACAATTTCGGATTTACATCGAATACCAGTCCCAAATGGACAACCCAAGAAGAATATATGAGTTCAAGAACTCCAATAATAATAATAATAATAATCAAAATACTGACACTCCCAAAGATCCGGAGTCACAAGTCTAGAGCCTCTAACAAAACCCAACGGGAATAGAGAGTACTGTATAGAAATACTCAAGTCTGAATACAAAATACAAATAACAACTGGAAAGGAGAGGAGAAGCTAGGTTCTGCGAACGCCGACAACTACCTCAGCAACTCGATATGACTGTGTGAAAGCTGGAGTGCTCGTCTACTTCTCCTGAGTACCTGAATCTGCACACAAAGGTGAGGGGAGTAGGGGTGAGTACTAAGTACTCGGTGAGTAATAAATATATACAAGTAGCTGACAGTAAGAAATCCACAAAATACCACAATATGAAGCTACACTACAGTCCGAATCTCCTACGAACTAGCATCAACAGTACAATTCAGCTACCACGGAGTAATTCAACAAATAAAGATGCAATGCAATGCACATAACCGCTACGGCGTGTAGCTCGATCCAATTTAACGTCGACGGCGCTCACTGGGGGTGTGTACAGACTCTGGAGGGGCTCCTACAGCCCAAGCGCAATACTGCTGGGGCGTGCAGCCCGATCCTCATATCAACCACTGCGGCGTGCAGCCCGATCCATCCTTAGTCTACATAAATCAGAAGTCACAAAACAGTTCATTTATCTTAATTCCAGTTTTCAGTTCATAATTTATGAAAAATAATTTAGCTTTATTAAATTTGCAAAAGCCGGTGACTTAGCATATCAATAATGTGATTACAATTTCCAGGACCGAGATCAGTGATTTAAGCAAATATAGCTATCACATAAATATTGTCCTCTAAGGACGCTACAGGTCGGCACAAGGCCCTAAACAAGGCTTACAGCCCACAAATAATTCAAATACAGTGTATTTCCAACCCTAATAACATATTATTCATTTTCGGGATGGACCAAGTCTCTATCCCCAGTCACAATCAATCATGCACCTGCCACGGTGTGCGAGCCACGCCCTACTAGCGTCACAATGTGCTAAGTCGGGGTTTCGAACCCTCAGGCTACCATATACACAAACTACTCACCTCTAGCCGGTCGTAGACTCGTCCACGATACCTTTTCCTTTGAATTTAGCTCCCTCGTGCGTCGAATCTAGTCAAACCACAATAATTATATCAAATACGGGTCAAAGAATCATAACCCATTTCAATTTACGTGAAATTCGCATAAATACACTAAGTTGGTAAAACCCGACCCCGTGCCCACTGCTCGGAAAATTCCAAAATTAGTACCAACGCGGCCCTCATCTCGCCACGAGTCCGTGCATATAAAATTTATCAAAATCGGAGTTCAAATGGCCTTCCAAATCCAAAAATCCCGTTTTCAATATATAGGCCACTTTTCTTCAAAATTCTACCCAATTTCATGAAGATTGATGTTAATTCTACCAAAAAATGATGTTTTTGAGTCAAGAATCTTACCTCCGACTAATACCCGATGATTTCTCAGTGATTTCCTCGAGTTTTCTTCTCTCTAGGGCTCAAAAGTGTATTTTGGGTTAATGAACCCGTGAGCCTTCTGTTCTGTGATTTAGTTCACTGCCAGACCCGTTGACCTTACGCGATCGCAACTCGCCTCACGCGATCGCGATGTTCAAAAATCCGTACTCACGCGATCGCGTCTCTCTTCCTGCGATCGCGTAGCACAAATTCCCTAGACCCCAACTCTCCTACACGATCGCGTAGATGCTCATGCGATCGCGATGGCCACCCAGTTAACTCTACGCGATCGCGACTGGTGCTCCTGCGATCGCATTGGTCTAGCCCCTAACCCTACACGATCGCGTCCCCCTCCCCGCGATCGCGGAGAGCAAAATCCTGCTGCATTTATGACAGCAACCAGCCTTCTTATTTTTCCCAAAAATGGTCCGTTTGGACCCCCGGATTCATCCCGAGACCCCCGGGACCCCAACGAAAACCACCAACATACTCCAAAACACAATACGAACTTGTTCCAATCATAAAAACACCATACTAAGCATCAAAATCACCATTTACACACGTATTCAAGCCTAAATTTTCTTTAAAACCTTCAAAACTAACATTCAATCCAAAACCCGATCAAACGATGTCCGAATGACTTGAAAATTTGCAGAAATATCCAAAATCACATAACGAAGCTACAGAAATTGTCGGAATTCCATTCTGACCCCCGGATCAAAATATCACCTACCATCCGGTTTTCGCCAAAATTCAACCTTCGCCAATTCAAGCCTAAAACTACACCGGACCTCCGAATTCAATTCCGATTGTTCTCCTAAGTCATAAATGATCCTGTCACGACCCCAAATCTGGTCGTGATGGCGCCCAGCACATTGCTAAGCCAGCCTGACAAATCAATAACAATAATGGAGCTAGAAGCTCTCTTTAGCCTATTTAAGCATATCAAATCACGAAGCAACAGCGATACATATAACGAAAACGGGGAGCCAAGTCCCATAATACACCAACTCCCATAGACCGAAGGGTCAAGAGTCATGAGCCTCTAATGAACAAAAGTATATGATAGTTTAAAAGATACCAAGTACGGAAAGCAATGTCAATACAGAATCAAAACAGTAAGAAGGAATATCGGGTCCTGCGGACTCTGCAGCTACCTCGTATATCCCACGGATGTCGCCTCGCACAACTACTGGATCACTGCTGAGAGGTACCTAGATCTGCACACAAGGTGCAGGGAGTAAAATGAGTACTGCCAGACTCAGTGGTAATAAACAGGGGTAAGACAGCGTAGACAAGAAATCCACAATAAAGCAGTATGTAAAGTTGTAATCAAATACCCTGTAACAGAACCAATATCAACTGTACCTGTACCAACAAGTACGAGCAAAACAGTATAACAACTACGAGATGTAGCTAAATGCAATGCAATGCATGATATAACCGCTACGGCGTGTAGCCCGATCCAAATTTGGTACCCGTGCTAACTGTGGGGGTTCAGACTTCGGAGGGGCTCCTACAGCCCAAGCACAAAATCATGAATATACGCTGCGGCGCGCTGTCCGATCCACTACTAGTCAGCTAATGCGCAGCCCGATCCACTACCAGTCAGCTAATATGCAAATATAGCCTCGCAGGCTCAAAAGTAGTTTTGAAAACATCTTTTATCATTTTTCGGTTGAAAACAGTAATATCAAGTTCCAGAGATTGGAAATAGCATGATAACAGAGATAGCTACGGACTGGCAGTAACTAACATGTCAATATGATAAGACAATGATAACGATCCTCGCGGGATACAATAACTGGCTCACAGCCCACAAGTATACTCAACCGCCCAAGAAGGGGGTTCCTCGGCTCAAGAGTGGCCAATATCACAATATATAGTATGCAACCTTCCGAGAAGGAGGTTCAACGGCTCAAGAATAGCCAATGTCATAACACAGTGCTAACAAGTCGGACTAAGCCATAGTCCCCAATCACAATTGACCCCGCACTCACATGAGAGTACGTGTCTCGCCGCCATACAGCAGCACAAAGTGGTATACCGGGGTTTCGAACCCGCTGGTCATCACCCACATCTATTACTCACCTCAATACAGCGCGACGACTACTTCGCAATGCCCTTGCCACAAGAATCAAGCTCCGCACGCGTAGAATCTGATCAAATATAGTAGAAACACAACAAATTAGGCCAATGGGACAACACCCAATCAATACAACTCAATTTACATCAAAATTCCCAAAGTTGACAAAACTCGACTTTCGGTACACTTCTCAAAAAATTATAAAAGTCACATATTCGGAATCCTCATCTCGATACGAGTCTAGGCATATAAAATTTACCAAAATCGGACTCCATTTGCCCCTCAAATCAGTGTTTTTCTTCAATTTAGGCCTAGGGCTCAAACCCACCTTTAATCTCCCATTTACGGAAACTTTACCAAGGATTTCATGTTAAAATGATGTAATTAAGCCACAAAACTTACCTCCAACGAAACCCGATGATTTCCCGGCAATCTCCCATCAATTTCTTCTCTTGGAACTCAATAATGGAGGTTTTGGGTATTAAACCCGCGACTGGTTCTGTTCTAGTTTTAATTTCACTGCCAGACCATTCCTTCTATGCGATCGCAATGGCCCTATGCGATCGCATAGAGTTAAATTTTTCCTGCCAATTTCCCCTTCTATGCGATCGCAATGCACCTCCGCGATCGCATAGCCCAACCTTCCAGGCCTCACCTTTTCTTCTCTGCGATCGCAGCACTGGCTATGCGATCGCAATGCACAGTCTGATAAACCTATGTGATCGCACCCCTTGCTATGAAATCGCATAGCACATTTTTCTTACCCCTCCAAGCTCTTCTATGCGATCGCATAGAGCAATCACTGTCTGCAATTTTTTTCTGCAGCAACTCCATGATCAAAATTTGCCCGTTAGGCATCCAAAATGATCCCGAGACCCCCGGGACCTCAACCAAAGCCACCAACATACTCCAAAACACGATACGAACTTGTTCCAATCATAAAAACACCATCCTAAACATCAAAATCACCAATTACACACAGATTCAAGCCTAAATTCCTTAAAACTTTCCGAATTACACATTCGATCAAAAACCCGACTAAATGACGTCCGAATGACCTGAAATTTTGCGGACAAATCCAAAATCACCTAACGGAGCTACTACAACTGTCGGAATTCCATTCCGACCCCCGGATCAAAATCTCACCTACCGTTCGGATTTCGCCAAAATTCAACCTTAGCCATTTCAAGCCTATTTCTACACCGGGCCTCCAAATTCAATTCCGATCTCTCACCTAAGTCACAAATCACCTCCCGAAACTAACCGAATCATCAGAATCCGATTCCGAGCCCTATAACCAAATAGTCAACTACGGGTTGACTTTCCTTATTCAAGTTTCCTTCAAAAAGGCTATATGCCTCATTTTCAATCCAATTCACTCCCAACTCACCCGATAGACTCTAACACTAATATAAAATCATAAAACATGTAATTAAAACATAACGGGGTGGTAATTCCCGTGACGACGGGCCGGGTCGTCACATTCTCCCCTTCTTAAGCAAACGCTCGTCCTCGAGCGGGTCAAGAAACATACCTGAGGTCTCAAACAAGTGAGGATATCTGCTCCGCATCTCCTGCTCGATCTCCCAAGTGGCCTCCTCCACTGGTCGACCTCTCCACTGAACCTTAACTGATTCAATCTCCTTAGACCTCAATTTTCTCACATGACGTCCCAAAATAGCAATAGGCTCCACATCATAGGATAGATCACCATCAAGCTGAATGGTACTGAAGTCTAGTACATGAGACGGATCTCCAATGTACTTCCGGAGCATAGACACATGGAATACTGGATGAACGCTGGATAAGCTGGGTGGCCAGGCCAACTCATATGCCACCTCTCCAACCCTCCCGAGTATCTCAAAAGGACCAATGTACCTGGGACTCAACTTCCCTTTCTTCCCGAACCTCATGGCACCCTTCATGGGTGAAACCTTCAACAATACTCTGTCACCAACCATGAAAGACAACTCTCAAACTCTACGGTCCGCATAACTCTTCTGGCGAGACTGTGCTGTACGAAGCCTCTCCTGGATCAACTTTGCTCTATCCAGAGCATCCTGAACTAACTCGGTCCCTATCAATCTATCCTCACCAGGCTCAAACCATCCCACGGGGGATCTACACCGTCTGCCATACAATGCCTCATACAGGGGCCATCTGAATACTCGACTGATAGCTGTTGTTGTAGGCAAACTCAGCAAGTGGTAGGAACTCATCCCATGAACCACCAAAGTCAATCACACATGCTCGCAACATATCCTCCAGAATCTGAATAGTGCACTCAGACTGCCCGTCTGTCTGGGGTGAAATGTGATACTCAACTCAACCCGCGTACCCATCTCTCGCTGAAATGCTCTCCAAAACTGAGAAGTGAACTGAGTACCCCTGTCGGATATGATAGACACTGGGACCCCATGCAACCGGACAATCTCTCGAATAAAGATCGTCGCCAACCGCTCCGATGAGTAGGTAGTACTAACTGGAATGAAGTGAGCGGACTTGGTCAGCCTATCCACAATCACCCAAATAGAATCAAACTTCCTCGCTGTCCGAGGGAGTCCAGTAACAAAGTCCATAGTGATCCTCTCCCATTTCCACTCAGGAATATCAATGCGCTGAAATACGCCACCGGGCCTCTGATGCTCGTACTTAACCTGCTGACAGTTGAGGCACCGTGATACATGTCTGACAATGTCCATTTTCATCTTTCTCCACCAATAGTGTTGTTTCAAATCTTGATACATCTTCGCGGCTCCTGGATGGATAGAATACCGCGAACTATGGGCCTCCTCCAGAATCAACTCACGAAGGCCATCAACATTGGGCACACATATCCGGCCCTGCATCCTCAATACGCCGTCACTATCAATGGTGACATCTCTAGCATCATCATGCTGAACTCTATCCCTCAGGACAACCAAATGTGGATCATCATACTGGCGCTCACGAATACGATCATATAGAGATGACCGAGATACAACACAAGCCAATACCCGGCTGGGCTCCGAAATATCTAACCTCACTAGCCGATTGGCTAGCACCTGAACATCATAAGAAAATGGCCTCTCCTCAGCTGGAATATATGCCAAGCTTCCCATACTGACCGCCTTCCGGCTCAAAGCATTGGCCACCACGTTGGCCTTTCCCGGATGATATAAAATAGTGATGTCATAATCCTTAAACAACTCAAGCCATCTTCGCTGTCTCAAATTAAGGTCTTTCTATTTGAACAAGTGCTGGAGACTACAATTGGTCCGTATACACCTCACAAGACACGCCGTACAAATAGTTCCTCCAAATCTTTAAGGCATGAACAATGGCGGCTAGCTCCAAATCATGAACAGGATAGTTTTTCTCATGTGGCTTCAACTGCCGAGAAGCATAAGCAATCACCTTACCTTCCCTGCATCAACACACAACCTATCCCCACTCTCGAGGCATCACAATAAACGGTATATGAACCTGAAGCCGATGGCAATACTAACACTGGAGCTGTGGTCAAAGCTGTCTTGAGCTTCTGAAAGCTCTCCTCGCACTCATCCGACCACACGAATGGTGCACCCTTCTGGGTTAATTTAGTCAATGAAGAAGCAATGGATGAAAATCCCTGATCAAACCGGTGATAATATCCCGCCAAACCAAGAAAACTCCTAATCTCTGTAGCTGAGGACGGTCTAGGCCAACTCTGCACCGCCTCTATCTTCTTTGGATCAACCTGAATACCATCACGAGACACCACATGACCCAAAAATGCTACGGACTCAAGCCAAAACTCGCACTTGGAGAATTTAGCATATAGCTTCTCCTCCCTCAATCTCTGCAACACAATACTCAAATGCTGAGCATGCTCCTCCTGACTACGGGAGTAGACTAGAATGTCATCAATGAACACAATCACAAATGAATCCAAATAGGGCTTGAACACACTGTTCATCAGATGCATAAATGTTGCTGGGGCGTTGGTCAGCCCAAAAGACATCACAAGAAACTCATAGTGACCATATCGGGTCCTGAATGCAGTCTTCATAATATCCGAGTCCCTGATCTTCAGCTGATGATAGCCTGAACGATGATCGATCTTAGAAAACACCCTCGCACTCTATAACTGATCAAACAAATAATCTATGCGCGGTAGAGGGTACTTGTTCTTCACTGTCACTTTGTTCAATTGCCTATAATCAATACACATTCGCATGGAACCATCTTTCTTTTTAACAAATAATACCGGCGCACCCCACGGGGACACGCTAGGGCGGATGAAACCCTTATCCAGAAGCTCTTGAAGCTGCTCTTTCAGTTCTTTCAACTCAGCTCGTGCCATCCGGTAAGGAGTAATGGATATGGGCTGAGTGCCCGGTACCAAGTCAATGCCAAAATCAATATCCCTGTCAGGCGGCATGCTCGGCAGGTCTGAGGGGAATACATCTGGGAAGTCCCTCACAACAGGTACAGAATCAATGCTAGGAGACTCAGCTCCCACATCTCTCACAAAAGCTAAGTATGATAAACACCCTTTTTCAACCATCTTCCGAGCTTTTAAAAACGAAATAACACGGCTAGGGACGAAATCGGTCGAACCCCGCCACTCGATCTGAGAAATACCAGGAATGGCCAACGTAACTGTCTTAGCATGACAGTCCGATATAGCATGGTACGGAGACAACCAGTCCATACCCAATATAACATCAAAGTCCACCATACCCAACAATAACAAATCTGCCTGGGTCTCCAGACCCCAATAGATATAACACAGGATCTATAGACATGATCCACAACAATCGTATCACCCACGGGGGTGGATACATGAACAGGTAAATCAAGACTACCACGAGTCGCACCCAAATGATGTGCAAAATAAGAGGACACGTAAGAATATGTGGACCCTGGATCAAATAGAACAGAGGCATCTCCGTGACAGACAGAAATGATACCTGTAATCACTACGTCGGAGGCAACTACATCACGCCTGTCAAGGAGTGCATAGAATCATGACTGACCTCCACTGGACCTCTCCTCACCTCTGGGGCGACCACGAGAAGACCGACCTCTACCTCTACTAGCCTGAGATGGTGCTGAAGAGGAGGGCTGATCCCTCTGCCGAGTCCTGTCCCTACGGAGTCGAGGGCAGTGTCTCCTCATGTGGCCAAACTCACCACACTCATAACATGCACCTGGTGCTGGAGAAGGGGACTGAAGGGAACCCCTCGCCGCAGAAGAACCCTGGGTTGAAGAAGTAGCTGTTGCACTCTGGGCTGGCAGGGCACTAAGTGATGACTGACCCTGCTGAAACCCCTGTCGACCACGATGATAAGAACCTCCGCTCTGCTCTGGGTGGCCTGAATGAGAAGGTCTAGATGAGCGACATCTGCTCTGCTAGGAATGCCCTCTAGATGGAGCACCACTAAAATTGCCAGAGCCACTAGGCCTCTTGGCCTCCCGCTCCTCTCTCTCGGTGACGATCCGCCTCAATGGAGTGTGCCATATCAACAACCTGCTCAAAAGATGATGACAGAACTCGCTCTCTGGTCATAAGAATGCGGATAGAATAGTTGAGGCCATCAATGAACCTCCTGATCCTCTCACTATCAGTAGGGATCATCCACGTGGCATGCCTAGCCAACTGTGTGAATCTGAGCTCATACTGGGTCACAGACATGTCGCCCTGAACCAACCACTCGAACTGGCGACGTAGCTCCTTGCGACGAGACTGAGGTACATATTTCTCTAGAAAGAGAGTAGAGAACTGCTGCCATGTGAGAGGTGCTGCTCCTGCAGGCCTACGCCTCTCAAACTCTTCCCACCAATCAAATGCGGGCCCAGTGAACTGAAAGGTAGTAAATGAAACTCCATTGGACTCAAGAATACCAACCGTCCGCAACATCCTCTGACACTTGTCCAAGAAACCTTGGGCATCCTCGCCCTCAACGCCACTGAAATGGGGTGGCTGAAGTCTACCAAATCTCTCAAGACAACGTTGCTCGTCGTCGGGCATCACCTGAACCATATGCTCTGGAGCTGGCGCTGGTGGAATAACCGGTGCAACCACCTGAGCGGGGACTGCCTCTGGCGTCTGAAGTCTCTAAACAACCGGGTCAGGTGTGCGAGCTGCAGGGGTATGCTGTCACGACCCCGAATCCGGTCGTGATGGCACCCAGCACATTGCTAAGCCAGCCCGACCAATCAAAATTAACAACGGAGCTAAAAGCTCTCTTTAACCCATTTAAGCATATTAATTTACGAAGCAACAATGATACATATAACGAAAACGGGGAACCAAGTCCCATAATACATCAACTCCCATAGACCGAAGGGTCAAGAGTCATGAGCCTCTACTGAACATGAGTGTACAAGGTTTACAAGATACCAAGTGCGGAAAGAAAAGTTAATACAAAATCAAGAGACAGTGAGAAGGAATATCGGGTCCTGCGGACTCTGCAGCTACCTCGAATATCCACAAATATCGCCTCTGAAACAGCTACCAGATCAGGATTGCCGGGAGGTACCTAGATCTGCACACAAGATGCAGGGAGTAAAATGAGTACTGCCAGACTCAGTGGTAATAAACAGGGGTAAGACAGCGTAGATTAGAAATCCATAATAAAGCACTATGTAAAGCTGTAACCAATACCCTGTAACAGTTCCATATCAACAGTAATGTACCAACAATATCAACAACACATATAACAGCTAGCAGATGTACCTAAATGCAATGCAATGCATGAAATGATCGCTGCGGCGCGTAGCCCGATCCAATTTGGGTACCCGTGCTCACTGTGGGGGTTTAGACTCCGGAGGGGCTCCAACAGCCCAAGCACAATATAATGAATATACGCTGCGGTGCGCAGCCCGATCCACTACCAGTCAGCTAATATGCAAATGCACCCTCGAGGCTCAAAAGTAGTTTTGAAAACTCTTTTATCATTTTCGGTTGGAAAACAGTAATATCAAGTTCCAGAGGTTGGAAATAGAATGATAATAGAAATAGCTACAGACTGGTAGTAAACTAGCATGTCAATATGATAAGACAATGATAACGATCCTCGCGGGATCCATTAACTGGTTCACGGCCCACAAGTATACTCAACCGCCCAAGAAGGAGGTTCCTCGGCTCAAGAGTGGCCAATATCTCAATATATAGTATGCAACCATCCGAGAAGGAGGTTCGACGGCTCAAGAATAGCCAATGTCATAACACAGTATCAACAAGTCGGACTAAGCCATAGTCCCCAATCACAATCGACCCCGCACTCACAAGAGAGTACGTGTCTTGCCGCTATACCGCGTCACTAAGTGGTATACCGGGATTTCGAACCCGCTGGTCATCACCCTCATCTATTACTCACCTCAATACAGCACGACGACTACTCCGCAACACCCTTGCCACGAGAATCAAGCTCCGCACGCGTAGAATCTGATCAAATACAGTAGAAATACAACAAATTAGGCCAATGGGATGACACCCAATCAATATAACTCAATTTACATCAAAATTCCCAAAGTTGTCAAAACCCGACTTTCGGTACGCTTGTCAAAAAATTAAAAAAGTCACATATTCGGAACCCTCATCTTGATACGAGTCTAGGCATATAAAATTTACCAAAATCGGACTCCATTTGCCCACTCAAATCGGTGTTTTTATTCAATTTAGGCCTAGGGCTCAAACCCACCTTTAATCTTTCATTTACAGGGATTTAACCAAGGATTTCATGTTAAAATGATGTAATTAAGCTACGAAACTTACCTCCAACAAAACCCCGATGATTTCCCAGCAATCTCCCGTCAATTTCTTCTCTTGGAACTCAAAAATGGAGGTTTTGGGTATTAAACCCGTGACTGGTCAGTTCTGGTTTTTAATTTCACTGCCAGGCACTTTAACCCTACGCGTTCGCGATGTACCTCACGCGAACACGATGCCTTGATCCTTTCCTTCATCGCGAACGCGACATGACGTCACGCGTCCGCGAAGGCCAACTCCCCAACTCCGGATTTTTACTCTACGCGAACGCGTCCCTGACCACGCGAACGCGATGCTTCGCCTATTCCAGCTACGCGAACGCGACCCTAACCATCGCGAACGCGATGCTTCCCTTCCTTCTCTTACGCGAACGCATGACTCCCTCTCGCAAACGCGATGACCACGATGACCAGCCTACGCGAACACGGGCCTTGCCCTCGCGAACGCGAAGGCTTAAAATGTGCCCAGTGATCTGCAGATTCCAGCAGACCCTTTCCTTGTTCCAAAGTGCCGGATAGTGGTCCGGATACACCCCGAGGCCTCCGGGACCCCAACGAAAACCACCAACATACCCCAAAACACGATACGAACTTGTTCCAATCATAAAAACACCATCCTAAACATCAAAATCACCAACTACCCACGGATTCAAGCCTAAATTTCTTCAAAACTTCCGAATTACACATTCTATCAAAAACCCGACCAAACGACGTCCGAATGACCTGAAATTTTGCGGACATATCCAAAATCACCTAACGGAGCTACTACAACTGTCGGAATTCCATTCCGACCCCGGATCAAAATCTCACCTACCATTCGGATTTCGCCAAAATTCAACCTTAGCCAATTCAAGCCTATTTCTACACCGGGCCTCCAAATTCAATTCCGATCATTCCCCTAAGTCACAAATCACCTCCCGGAACTAACCGAATCATCGGAACCTGATTCCGAGCCCTCTAACCAAATAGTCAACTCCGGGTTGACTTTCCTTATTCAAGTCTCCTTCAAAAAGTCTATATGCCTCATTTTCAATCCAAATCACTCCTAAATCACCCGATAGACTCTAACACTGATATAAAAGGATGAAACATGAAATTACAACATAACGGGGTGGTAATTCCCGTGACGACGGGCCGGGTCGTCACATTCTCCCCCTCTTAAGCAAACGCTCGTCCTCGAGCGGGTCAAGAAACATACCTGAAGTCTCAAACAAGTGAGGATATCTGCTCCGCATCTCCCGCTCGATCTCCCAAGTGGCCTCCTCCACGGGTCGACCTCTCCACTGAACCTTAACCGATGCAATCTCCTTAGACCTCAATTTTCTCACCTGACGTCCCAAAATGGCAATAGGCTCCACATCATAGGATAGATCACCATCAAGCTGAATGGTACTGAAGTCTAATACATGAGACGGATCTCTAATGTACTTCCGGAGCATAGACACATGGAATACTGGATGAACGCTGGATAAGCTGGGCGGCGAGGCCAACTGATATGCCACCTCTCCAACTCTCCTAAGTATCTCAAAAGGACCAATGTACCTGGGACTCAACTTTCCTTTCTTCCCAAACCTCATGACACCCTTCATAGGTGAAACCTTCAACAATACTCTGTCACCAACCATGAAAGACAACTCTCGAACTCTACGGTCCGCATAACTCTTTTGACGAGACTGTGCGGTACGAAGCCTCTCCTGGATCAACTTTGCTCTATCCAGAGCATCCTGGACTAACTCAGTCCCTATCAATCTAACCTCACCAGGCTCAAACCATCCCACGGGGGATCTACACCGTCCGCCATACAATGCCTCATACGGGGCCATCTAAATACTCGGACTGATAACTGTTGTTGTAGGCAAACTCGGCAAGTGGTAGGAACTCATCCCACGAACCACCAAAGTCAATCACACATGCTCGCAACATATCCTCCAGAATCTGAATAGTACGCTCAGACTGCCCATCTATCTGGGGGTGAAATGCTGTACTCAACTCAACCCGCGTACCCATCTCTCGCTGAAATGCTCTCCAAAACTGAGAAGTGAACTGAGTACCCCTGTCGGATATGATAGACACCGGGACCTCCATGCAACCGAACAATCTCTCGAATAAAGATCGCTGCCAACCGCTCCGATGAGTAGGTAGTACTAGCTGGAATGAAGTGAGCTGACTTGGTCAGTCTATCCACAATCACCCATACAGAATCAAACTTCCTCGCCGTCCGAGGGAGTCGAGTAACAAAGTCCATAGTGATCCTCTCCCATTTCCACCCAGGAATAACAATGCGCTGAAATACACCACCGGGCCTCTAATGCTCGTACTTAACCTGTTGACAGTTGAGGCACCGTGCTACATGTCTGACAATGTCCATTTTCATCTTTCTCCACCAATAGTGCTGTTTCAAATCTTGATACATCTTCGCGGCTCCTGGATGGATAGAATACCGCGAGCTATGGGCCTCCTCCGGAATCAACTCACGAAGGCCATCAACATTGGGCACACATATCCGGCCCTGCATCCTCAATACACCGTCACTATCAATGGTGACATCTCTAGCATCATCATGCTGAACTCTGTCCCTAAGGACAGCCAAATGCGGATCATCATACTGGCGCTCACGAATACGATCATATAGAGATGACCGAGATACAACACAAGCCAATACCTTGCTGGGCTCCGAAATATCTAACCTCACTAGCCGATTGGCTAGCACCTGAACATCATAAGCAAATGGCCTCTCCTCGAGCTGGAATATATGCCAAGCTCCCCATACTGACCGCCTTCCGGCTCAAAGCGTCGGCCACCACATTGGCCTTCCCCGAATGATATAATATAGTAATGTCATAATCCTTCAGCAACTCAAGCCATCTCCGCTGTCTCAAATTAAGGTCTTTCTGTTTGAACAAGTGCTGGAGACTACGATGGTCGGTATACACCTCACAAGACACACCATACAAATAGTGCCTCCAAATCTTCAATGCATGAACAATGGCGGCTAGCTCCAAATCATGAACAAGATAGTTCTTCTCATGTGGCTTCAATTGCCGAGAAGCATGAGTAATCACCTTACCTTCCTGCATCAATACACAACCTATCCCCACTCTCGAGGCATCACAATAAACGGTATATGAACCTGAAGCTGATGGCAATACTAACGCTAGAGCTGTGGTCAAAGCTGTCTTGAGCTTCTGAAAGTTCTCTTCGCACTCATCCGACCACACGAATGGTGCACCCTTCTAGGTCAATTTAGTCAATGAAGAAGCAATGGATGAAAATCCCTGAACAAACCGGCGATAATATCCCGCCAAACCAAGGAAACTCCTAATCTCTGTAGCTGAGGACGGTCTAGGCCAACTCTGCACCGCCTCAATCTTCTTTGGATCAACCTGAATACCATCACGAGACACCACATACCCTAAAAATGCTACGGACTCGAGCCAAAACTCGCACTTGGAGAATTTAGCATATAGCTTCTCCTCCCTCAATATCCGCAACACAATACTCAAATGCTGAGCATGCTCCTCCTGACTACGGGAGTAGACTAGAATGTCATCAATGAACACAATCACAAATGAATCCAAATAGGGCCTGAACACACTGTTCATCAGATGCATGAATGCTGCTGGGGCGTTGGTCAGCCCAAACGACATCACAAGAAACTCATAATGACCATATCGGGTCCTGAATGCAGTCTTCATAATATCCGAGTCCCTGATCTTCAGCTGATGATAGCCTGAACGAAGATCGATCTTAGAAAACACCTTCGCACCCTGTAACTGATCAAACAAATCATCTATGCGCGGTAGAGGGTACTTGTTCTTCACTATCACTTTGTTCAATTGCCTATAATCAATACACATTCGCATGGAACCATCTTTCTTTTTAACAAACAACACCGGTGCACCCCACGGGGACACACTAGGGCGGATGTAACCCTTATCCTGAAGCTCTTGAAGCTGCTCTTTCAGTTCTTTCAACTCAGCTGGTGTCATCCGATAAGGAGGAACGGATATGCGCTGAGTGCCCGACACCAAGTCAATGCCAAAATCAATATCCCTGTCCGGCGGCATGCCCAGCAGGTCTGAGGGGAATACATCTGGGAAGTCCCTCACAACAGGTACAGAATCAATGCTAGGAGTCTCAGCTCCCACATCTCTCACAAAAGCTAAGTACGATAAACACCCTTTTTCAACCATCTTCCGAGCTTTTAAGAACGAAATAACACGGCTAGGGACGAAATCGGTCGAACCCCGCCACTCGATCTGAGAAATACCAGGAATGGCCAACGTAACTGTCTTAGCATGACAGTCCAATATAGCATAGTACGGAGACAACCAGTCCATACCCAATATAACATCAAAGTCCATTATCCCCAACAATAACAAATCTGTCTGGGTCTCCAGACCCCCAATAGATATAACACAGGATCTATAGACATGATCCACAACAATCGTATCACCCACGGGGTGGATACATGAACAGGTAAATCAAGACTACCACGAGTCGCACCCAAATGATGTGCAAAATAAGAGGACACGTAAGAATATGTGGACCCCGGATCAAATAGAACAGAGGCATCTCTGTGACAGACAGAAATGATACCTGTAATCACAGCATCGGAGGCAACTGCATCATGCCTGTCAGGAAGTGCATAGAACCGTGCCTGGCCTCCACCAGATCTCTCCTCGCCCCTGGGGCGACCAGGAGAAGACTGACCTCCACCTCTACTAAACTGAGATGGTGCTAAAGATGAGGGCTGATCCCTCTGCCGAGTCCTGTCCCTACGGAGTCGAGGGAACTGTCTCCTCATGTGGCCAAACTCACCACACTCATAACATGCACCTGGTGCTGGAGAAGGGGACTGAAGGGAACCCCTCGCCGTAGAAGAACCCTGGGCTGAAGAAGTAGGTGCTGCACCCTGGGCTGGAAGGGCACTAAGCGATGACTGACCCTGTTGAAACCCCTGTCGACCACGACCATAAGAACCTCCGCTCTGCTCTGGGCGGCTCGAATGAGAAGGTCTAGATGAGCGACCTCTGCTCTGCTGGGAATGCCCTCTAGATGGAGCACCACTGAAACTGCCAGAACCACGAGGCCTCTTGGCCTCCCGCTCCTCTCTCTCTGCGACGATCCGCCTCAATGGAGCGTGCCATATCAACAACCTGCTCAAATGATGATGACAAAACTCTCTCTCTCTGGTCATAAGAATGCGGATAGAGTAGTTGAGGCCATCAATGAACCTCCTGATCCTCTCCCTATCAGTAGGGATCATCCATGTGGCATGCCTAGCCAACTGTGTGAATCTGAGCTCATACTAGGTCACGGACATGTCGCCCTGAACCAACCACTCGAACTGGCGACGTAGCTCCTCGCGACGAGACTGAGGTTCATATTTCTCTAGAAAGAGAGTAGAGATACTGCTGCCATGTGAGAGGTGCTGCTCCTGTAGGCCTACGCCTCTCAAACTCTTCCCACCAATCAAATGCGGGACCAGTGAACTGAAAGGTAGTAAATGAAACTCCGCTGGACTCAAGAATACCAGCCGTCCGCAACATCCTCTGACACTTGTCCAAGAAACCCTGGGCATCCTCGCCCTCAACGCCACTGAAATGGGGTGGCTGAAGTCTACCAAATCTCTCAAGACGACGCTGCTCGTCATCGGGCATAACCTGAACCATATGCTCTGGAGCTGGAGCTGGTGCAGCCGGAGGAATAACCGGTGCAACCACCTGAGCGGGGACCGCCTCTGGCGTCTGAAGTCCCTGAACAACCGGCTTCGGTGTGCGAGCTGCAGGGGTCTGCTGACCACCCCTGACTGAGATGTCGCTACAGTAGCGGTAGCTGAAACTACCTGAGCCAAACCGGAACACACTGATAATATCTGAGCAAGAGTCTCCTGAAGACCAGGAATAGCAATAGATACAGTCTGGCCCTGAACTGGGGCTGCTGGAGCATCAACCACTGGGGGCTACTCCTGAACTGGTACAACAGGCGGGTCAGCTGGCACTGCCTTAGCCGCCCTACCTCTTACTCTAGCACGACCGCGCCCACGGCCTCTAACAGGTGGCAATGGAGGTCGTCCACCTCGTCGTGATGCTCGCGTTCTCGCCATCTGCGAGAGAATAGAATATAGGAGTTCAGTTCTCAAAATAACAAGATCACACGACAGAGTTCAAGAAAAGTGAAGTGTTTCCTAAAGGTTCGCAGCCTCCCGAGGATAAGTATAGGCATCCCCGCACCGATCCACAAGAATCTACCAACCGGCTCAAGACTCGTGAGGCCTAGTAAACCTAGGCTGTGATACCAACTTGTCACGACCCCAAACCCGGTCGTGATGGCGCCCCAGCACATTGCTAAGCCAGCCCGACCAATCAAAATTAACAACGGAGCTAGAAGCTCTCTTTAACCCATTTAAGCATATTAATTTACGAAGCAACAATGATACATATAACGAAAACGGGGAACCAAGTCCCATAATACATCAACTCCGATAGACCGAAGGGTCAAGAGTCATGAGCCTCTACTGAACATGAGTGTACAAGGTTTACAAGATACCAAGTGCGGAAAGAAAAGTTAATACAAAATCAAGAGACAGTGAGAAGGAATATCGGGTCCTGCGGACTCTGCAGCTACCTCGAATATCCACAAATGTCGACTCGCACAGCTACTGGATCACTGCTGAGAGGTACCTGGATCTGCACACAGGGTGCAGGGAGTAAAATGAGTACTGCCAGACTCAGTGGTAATAAACAAGGGTAAGACAGCGCAGATAAGAAATCCGCAATAAAGCACTATGTAAAGCTGTAATCAAATACCCTGTCACGGAATCAATATCAACTGTACCTGTACCAACAAGTACCAGCAAAACAGTATAACAGCTAGCGGATGTAGCTAAAATGCAATGCAATGTATGATATGACCGCTACGGCGCGTAGCCCGATCCAATTTGGGTACCCGTGCTCACTGTGGGGGTTCAGACTCCGGAGGGGCTCCTACAGCCCAAGCACAATATCACTGCGGCGTGCAGTCCGATCCAACATATATACCGCTGCGGCGCGCAGCCCGATCCACTACCAGTCAGCTAATATGCAAATACAGCCTCACAGGCTCAAAAGTAGTTTTGAAAACTCTTTTATCATTTTTCGGTTGGAAAACAGTAATATCAAGTTCCAGAGGTTGGAAATAGAATGATAACAGAAATAGCTACGGACTGGTAGTAAACTAGCATGTCAATATGATAAGACAATGATAACGATCCTCGCGGGATCCAATAACTGGCTCACAGCCCACAAGTATACTCAACCGCCCAAGGAGGAGGTTCCTCGGCTCAAGAGTGGCCATTATCTCAATATATAGTATGCAACCATCCGAGAAGGAGGTTCGACGGCTCAAGAATAGCCAATGCCATAACACAGTATCAACAAGTTGGACTAAGCCATAGTCCCCAATCACAATTGACCCCGCACTCACAAGAGAGTACGTGTCTCGCCGCTATACAGCGTCACAAAGTGGTATACCGGGGTTTCGGACCCGCTGGTCATCACCCACATCTATTACTCACCTCAATACGGCACGACGACTACTCCGCAATGCCCTTGCCATGAGAATCAAGCTCCGCACGCATAGAATCTGATCAAATACAGTAGAAATACAACAAATTAGGCCAATGGGACGACACCCAATCAATATAACTCAATTTACATCAAAATTCCCAAAGTTGTCAAAACCCGACGTTTGGTACGCTTGTTGAAAAATTACAAAAGTCACATATTCGGAACCCTCATCTCGATACGAGTCTAGGCATATAAAATTTACCAAAATCGGACTCCATTTGGCCACTCAAATCGGTGTTTTTCTTCAATTTAGGCCTAGGGCTCAAACCCACCTTTAATCTTTCATTTACAGGGATTTAACCAAGGATTTCATGTTAAAATGATGTAATTAAGCCACGAAACTTACCTCCAACGAAACCCCGATGATTTCCCAGCAATCTCCCGTCAATTTCTTCTCTTGGAACTCAAAAATGGAGGTTTTGGGTATTAAACCCGTGACTGGCCAGTTCTGGTTTTTAATTTCACTGCCAGGCACTTTAACCCTACGTGTTCGCGATGTACCTCACGCGAACGCGATGCCTTGATCCTTTCCTTCATCGCGAACGTGACATGATGTCACGCGTCCACGAAGGCCAACTCCCCAACTCCGGATTTTTACTCTACGCGAACGCGTCCCTGACCACGCGAACGCGATGCTTCGCCTATTCCAGCTACGCGAACGCGACCCTAACCATCGCGAACGCGATGCTTCCCTTCCTTCTCTTACGCGAACGCGTGACTCTGTCTCGCGAACGCGATGACCACGATGACCAGCCTACGCGAACGCGGGCCCTGCCCTCACGAACGCGAAGGCTTAAAATGTGCCCAGTGATCTGCAGATTCCAGCAGACCCTTTCCTAGTTCCAAAGTGCCGGATAGTGGTTCGGATTCACCCCGAGGCCCCCGGGACCCCAACGAAAACCACCAACATACCCCAAAACACGATACGAACTTGTTCCAATCATAAAAACACCATCTTAAACATCAAAATCACCAACTACCCACGGATTCAAGCCTAAATTTCTTCAAAACTTCCGAATTACACATTCTATCAAAAACCCGACCAAACGACGTCCGAATGACCTAAAATTTTGCGGACATATCCAAAATCACCGAACGGACCTACTGCAACTGTCGGAATTCCATTCCGACCCCAGGAATAGCAATAGATACTGTCTGGCCCTGAACTGGGGCTGCTGGAGCATCAACCACTGGGGGCTGCTCCTGAACTGGTACAACAGGCGGGTCAGCTAGCACTGCCCCAGCCGCCCTACCTCTACCTCTAGCACGACCGCGCCCACGACCTCTAACAGGTGGCAATGGAGGTCGTCCACCTCGTCCCGATGCTCGCGTTCTCGCCATCTGCGAGAGAATAGAGTATAGAAGTTCAGTTTTCAGGATAACAAGATCGCACGACAGAGTTCAAGAAAAGTGATGTGTTTCCTAAAGGTTCGCAGCCTCCCGAGGATAAGTACAGGCGTCTCCGTACCGATCCATAAGACTCTACCAACCGGCTCAAGACTCATGAGGCCTAGTAAACCTAGGCTCTGATACCAACTTGTCACGACCCCAAATCTGGTCTTGATGGCGCCCAGCACATTGCTAAGCCAACCTGACCAATCAATAACAATAACGGAGCTAGAAGCTCTCTTTAGCCTATTTAAGCATATCAAATCACGAAGCAACAATGATACATATAACGAAAACGGGGAACCAAGTCCCATAATACACCAACTCCCATAGACCGAAGGGTCAAGAGTCATGAGCCTCTAATGAACAAAAGTATATGATAGTTTACAAGATACCAAGTACGGAAAGCAATGTCAATACAGAATCAAAACAGTAAGAAGGAATATCGGGTCCTGCGGACTCTGCAGCTACCTCGTATATCCCACAGACGTCGCCTCGCACAGCTACTGAATCACTGCTGAGAGGTACCTGGATCTGCACACAAGGTGCAGGGAGTAAAATGAGTACCTGCCAGACTCAGTGGTAATAAACAAGGGTAAGACAGCGCAGATAAGAAATCCGCAATAAAGCACTATGTAAAGTCGTAATCAAATACCCTGTCACAGAATCAATATCGACTGTACCTGTACCAATAAGTACCAGCAAAACAGTATAACAGCTAGCAGATGTGGCTAAAATGTAATGAAATGCATGATATGACCGCTACGGCGCGTAGCCCGATCCAGTTTGGGTACCCGTGCTCACTATGGGGGTTCAGACTCCGGAGGGGCTCCTCAGCCCAAGCACAATATCACTGCGGCGTGCAGTCCAATCCAACAAATATACTGCTGCGGTGCGCAGCCCGATCCACTACTAGTCAGCTAATATGCAATCACAGCTTCGCAGGCACAAAAGTAGTTTGAAAACATCTTTTATCATTTTTCGGTTGAAAACAGAAATATCAAGTTCCAGGGATTGGAAATAGCATGATAACAGAAATAGTTGCGGACTAGTAGTAAACTAGCATATCAATATGATAAGACAATGATAACGATCCTCGCGGGATCCAATAACTGGCTCACGGCCCACAAGTATACTCAACCGCCCAAGAAGGGTGTTCCTCGGCTCAAGAGTGGCCAATATCACAATATATAGTATGCAACCATCCGAGAAGGAGGTTCAACGGCTCAAGAATAGCCAATGTCATAACACAGTGCTAACAAGTCGGACTAAGCCATAGTCCCCAATCATAATCGACCCCACACTCACATGAGAGTACGTGTCTCGCCGCTATACAGCGTCACAAAGTGGTATACCGGGGTTTCGAACCCGCTGGTCATCACCCACATCTATTACTCACCTCAATACAGCACGACGACTTCTCCGCAATGCCCTTGCCACGAGAATCAAGCTCCGCACGCGTAGAATCTGATCAAATACAGTAGAAACACAACAAATTAGGCCAATGGGACAACACCCAATCAATACAACTCAATTTACATCAAAATTCCCAAAGTTGTCAAAACCCGACTTTTGGTACACTTCTCGAAAAATTACAAAAGTCACATATTCGGAATCCTCATCTCGATACGAGTCTAGGCATATAAAATTTACCAAAATCGGACTCCATTTGCCCACTCAAATCGGTGTTTTTCTTCAATTTAGGCCTAGGGCTCAAACCCACCTTTAATCTCCCATTTACAGAAAATTAACCAAGGATTTCATGTTAAAATGATGTAATTAAGCCACAAAACTTACCTCCAACGAAACCCCGATGATTTCCCGGCAATCTCCCGTCAATTTCTTCTCTTGGAACTCAAAAATGGAGGTTTTGGGTATTAAACCCGCGACTGGTTCTGTTCTGGTTTTAATTTCACTGCCAGACCATTCCTTCTATGCGATCGCAATGGCCCTATGCGATCGCATAGAGTTAAATTTTTCCTGCCAATTTCCCCTTCTATGCGATCGCAATGCACCTCCGCGATCGCATAGCACAACCTTGCAGGCCTCACCTTTTCTTCTCTGCGATCGCAGCACTGGCTATGCGATCGCAATGCACAGTCTGATAAACCTATGCGATCGCACCCCTTGCTATGCGATCGCATAGCACATTTTTCTCACCCCTCCAAGCTCTTCTATGCGATCGCAATGACTCTATGCGATCGCATAGAGCAATCACTATCTGCAATTTTTTTCTGCAGCAACTCCATGATCAAAATTTGCCCGTTAGGCATCCAAAATGATCCCGAGACCCCCGGGACCTCAACCAAAGCCACCAACATACTCCAAAACACGATACAAACTTGTTCCAATCATAAAAACAGCATCCTAAACATCAAAATCACCAATTACACACGGATTCAAGCCTAAATTCCTTAAAACTTTCCGAATTACACATTCGATCAATAACCCGACCAAACGACGTCCGAATGACCTGAAATTTTGCGGACATATCCAAAATCACCTAACGGAGCTACTGCAACTGTCGGAATTCCATTCTGAACACCAGATCAAAATCTCACATACCGTTCGGATTTCGCCAAAATTCAACCTTAGCCAATTCAAGCCTATTTCTACACCGGGCCTCCAAATTCAATTCCGATTGCTCCCCTAAGTCACAAATCACCTCCCGGAACTAACCGAATCATCAGGATCCGATTCCGAGCCCTCTAACCAAATAGTCAACTCCGGGTTGACTTTCCTTATTCAAGTTTCCTTCAAAAAGGCTATATGCCTCATTTTCAATCCAATTCACTCCTAACTCACCCGATAGACTCTAACACTAATATAAAATCATAAAACATGTAATTAAAATATAACGGAGTGGTAATTCCCGTGACGATGGGCCGGGTCGTCACAGACCCCCCGAAACTAGTCGAATCATCAGAATCCGGTTCCGAGCACTCTAACTCAATAGTCAACTCTTGGTTGACTTCCCATATTCAAGCTTCCTTCAAACATGCTATTTGCTTCATTTTTAACCCAAATCACTCCTAACTCACCCGATATACTCTAATACTGATATAAAAGCATAGGATATGTAATTGCAAGGTAACGGGGTGGTAATTCCCGTAACGACGGGCCGGGTCGTTACAACTTCTTCTAGAAATTTTATTCCTAATATGATATTTTTATCTCTTTGGTATATTTTAAATCTTATTATCATAATTATTCCTCCTATAATTATTTCTTTTTCTGCTATTTCTTCACTAGTTATCATTCCTTTAGGTAATTCGGGGTATAGTTTTTCACTAGTTAGTATCTCATCTTCCGTGATTAATTCTCTTGTTATATAGTTTTCTTCTTGTCCTGTATTTATTAGTATTAAGTATTTTCTTCCATTCATTACTCCTGTTATGTAATAATGATGATGTTTTATTTCTCCCGGTAATTGCTCTATAAGTTTAGGTATTTTATATCCTACTTTATCTGATGTGTTTGTTTTATTTGATGATGTTTGTCCTACTTCTAAACTCAATCTTTTTGTTGTGCTTAGTCTTTCTTTTATTATGTCTAAATCTTCTTCTATGTCCATTTCATTATAACTATACTCATTGTTATCTATAACTGTAACTATTCTTTCAAAAGGATTTTCTATCTTTATTTTGTTTATTTTATTTCTTGCCATTATCTTATGTTTAGTTGTTAATATATATAGATTTTTACATCTTGTTGTAAATATCTTACTACCTGGGGTTAATTCTATTCCTGACATTTTCCAGTATAATACAAGTGATTTATATATATTTTTATCATTTATCGCTACTGAATAGTTAGCACTAATTATGAACTTAAATTTTTGATATATCAAATTTCCTCGTACTGCACTTATTATACTTTTTTCTATAGGTTCTATAATTCTATCATCTGCTAGATAAATTTCTATTGGTGTATCTATCCCTTCTCTAAAACATGCTTTTATTAATATTTCTGTTCCTCCTAGATGTACATATTTAATTGGGTTTTTTGCCCTTATATCCTGTATTTCTTTATCTATTATACATTTATTTATTATTGGTATTTTAGCTTTTCCTTTGGTATATTTACAGTCTATTATGTGTTCTCTTTGGCTAATTACATACTATTCTTCTTTACTTCTTTTAAACCAGTTTTTCATTTTTGGTATATCTAATATTTTTTCTACACTTAAGTCTAATTCTTTTCCTTTTATTTGTTCAAATATATTTTCATCAAATATTACTTTTTGTTCCGTATATTCTTCATCTTGGTATTCTTCTTGTGTTATTATATTTATTTCTTTTTCAGTCATCTGTTAATTCATTGTCTTCATTATCCGATTCTATTATTAATTCATTTTCTAATTCATTTTCTGATAATTCATATATACTATCATTGCTTTCTAATTCATAGTCTATGTATTCCATTTGTGCGTATTCTTTGTCGTTTATTATTATTTCTCATACTTGCTTAGCTCATTGATTTTTAGGTATTTTACAATCTTTTGCTAAATGTCCTAGTTTTCCGCAATTATAACATTTACATTCTGATAATTGTTTCTTAGGTTGGTACTGCCTTTTGTTATTAAATTTCTTTACATAATATCTTCGTCTAGGTTTTTTATACTTAAATTTTGACTTATACTTTTTGTATTTCTTAATTTTATTATGATTTTTATTATAGTATCTTTTATTGCATCCAAACTGGGGTGTTGTTTTATCTTTACAACATGCTAAGTTTTTTATTAATGTTTTTTCCATTTTAATTTCTTCTTTATGTTTTTCACATAATTCTGCAAACCAATTTTGTAAGTATTTAATTCCTGCTCCTAAAGTATCTTGTAATGCTACATTATTCCAATCTTTTAATATTTTTGAACTAAATGGTTCTGGTAATTTTGAAAAATATAATTTTCTTATTTCTTTACTTTCCTCTATAGTATATATTCCTTTATAGTAAAATTCTTTAAATGCACATGTATATTCGTCTATGTAACACATATTACATATTGCTAATTTTGACATTAGATTTCTATTTAATATTTTTTCTCTTTGTTGCTCTACTACTTCTGTTTCTGCACTACTAAATTCATTTCTTATAGTTGTTTCATATTTATGCAAAATTTCTATAGCTGTTGTAGCTTTTTCACCATCTAGTTTTTTATCATTTCTTAATACTCCTAAGGCATCTTTAGTTATATTTTGTAACCATAACTTAGTTGTTCCTATTAACGTTCTTTCTATGTATTCCGGTACATCTGATATTCCTATTTTATTATCTATAATCTGTTTCGTCATGTATCCTACCCATAACTGGATTGTCTTATTTATATCTTTTACACAGTCTAGATCTAAAAAATTATTTTGTATTGTTGTTGGTATTTGTGTTGGAATCCATTTTGTATATCTTGGTTCTCTATCATTTCTATATGTTTTCTTATAATTATTTTCATAATTTATATAACTTTTTTGCTCTATTTGTGTATCTTTTGCTCCTGATGTACTAGGTTTTTCATCTATTATCGCATTTATTTCTATACGATCATTTCTACCTTCTTCATATTGTTCGACTTGTGCTATATTTTCTAAGATTTCCGTATATGTTTCGCTTGTTTCTGAATAATTTTCTAAATCATTATTATTATTTGGTTCATTTATTTCTTATGTTCTAATTATTTCTAATTTTTCTTCTTGTAATTGTTCTTTGAATCTATTTATGTCACGACCCTAGTTAACCAATCGTGAACATGTCGTGATGGCACCCAGTCCCCACGACTAGGTAAGCCTAACACGTTGTGGAATATACAAGCTATGAACACTTAAATAAGAAATAACGGAAAAATAGCATAAAAAGGTATGTAATCCGTGCCGCTTGGCACATACATCCGTCAACACACTGAATAAAACGCTACCAAGATCCGGAATCCCACGGTAACACAGACTAAAAGAGAATATACAACTGTGGCTCTATGTGTAAAGAGTATCTAACAACGAAATGAAGGAAAAATGTCAACTAGTACTATTAGAATAGAAGGAAAGCCTCCGGATCCGCGGACGTAGCAGATCATACCTCGAGGTCTCCCAGAAAGCTGCGGAATCACCTAGCACGAGCCTGCTCTGATGTACCTGGATCTGCACAACAAAAGTGTGCAGAAGAGTAGCGATGGTAATAGCCCGCCAAACTAAGGAAACTGCGAATCTCAATAGCGGAGGAGGGTTTGGGCCAACTCTGCACGGCCTCCACCTTCCTCGAATCTACTCGAATACCATCACTCGACACCACGTGGCCCAAAAATGCCACCGAACTCAACTAGAATTCACATTTAGAGAACTTGGCATAAAGCTGCTTCTCCCTCAGAATCTGAAGCACTATCCTCAAATGCTGCTCGTGCTCTTCCCGACTCTAGGAATATACTAGAATATCATCAATGAAGACAATCACGAACGAGTCCAGATAAGGCCTGAACACACTGTGCATCAAATGCATAAAGGCTGCTGGAGCATTAGTCAGCCCAAAAGACATCACGAGGAACTCATAGTGACCATACCGAGTCCTGAAGGCAGTCTTCGGGATATCTGGCTCCCGAATCTTCAGCTGCTACTACTCCAGCACTACAGGAGACCATGGCCCAGTTCATGAGTATGTATACCACTTTGGCTCAGGCAGGGTTACTTCCTCTCACTACAGCTACATCTCAGTACACATACGCATAGAACCGTCCTTTTTCTTCACAAACAACACAGGAGCACCCCAAGGTGAAACAATGGGTCGAATGAAACCCTTGCCCAATAACTCCTGTAACTGATCCTTCAAGTCCTTCAACTCAGGAGGAGCCATACGGTACGGTGGAATAGAAATGGGCTGAGTGCCCGGCAACAAATCAATAGCAAAGTCAATATCTTTGTCGGGCGGCATGCCCGGGAGATCAGCTGGAAATACATCAGCAAAGTCACGTACCACAGGAACAGAATCAATAAAGGGAGTGTCAATACTGACGTCCCGCACATAGGCTAGCTAAGCAGCACACCCCTTCTCAACCATACGCTGAGCTCTGAGAAAAGAAATAACACGGCTGGGAGTATGATCTAGGGTACCACTCCACTCGATACGTGGAATGCCTGGAATAGCCAGTGTCACGGTGTTGGCGTGACAATCAAGAATAGCATAATGGGGCGACAACCAGTCCATGCCCAGAATAATATCAAAATCAACCATCCCGAGCAACAATAGATCCACTCTGGTCTCAAAATCACAAATGGTAACCAAACACGACCGATATACACGGTCCACAACCAAAGAATCACCCACCGGAGTAGAAACATAAATGGGGGCACTCAAAGAATCCCGAGGCACACCCAGATGAGAAGCAAAGTAAGAAGACACATATGAAAAAGTGGAACCAGGGTCGAATAGAACCGATGCCTCCCTGTGACTAAGCAGAATAATACCTGTGATAATAGAATCAGATGCAACAGCAGCAGCGCGATCAGGAATAGCATAGAATCTGGCCTGTCCCCCCTCTCGAGGGCGGCCTCTGGAACCCTGACCCCTGCCTCTGGCTGGCTGGGCAGGTGGTGTGGCAGCTAGAGTTGGAATGATAGCATGCTGGCCCTAAGAACTACGCTGAGGCTGCAAAGACTGATGAGGTGCTCCCCTCCTACGCCTGGGGCACTCCCTAACCAGATGGTGAGTATCCCCGCACTCAAAGCAAGCTCTGGGAGGACGCGGTGGCTGAGACCGACCGGCCTCACCCCTACTAGTCTGACCCCTGGAAGTACCCCGCGCAGGAGGTGCACTAGAAACTGGGGAGCATAATAAGGCTCCTGAGGTGCTGGAAGAGTTGGAGTACTATCGGCTGCTGGCAATGCTGAATGAACTGAACAACCGGAATAATCCCTGCCAAAACGACCGGCTGCTGAAGTGCGTGCACCAGAGAAATGGCCCGACTCACGAGACCTCTTGGCCTCTCTCTCTCCCCGCTCTCTAGGGAGAATACTCTCGATCCTCCTGGCAATGCTAACTGCCTGCTGATAATTTATATCTGTCTCCAACTCTCTGGCCATGCTGGACCAGATCGGCGGAATAAGACCCTCAATAAATCTCCGCACTCTCTCCCGAACCGTGGCTACCAAAGCCGATGCATGCCTGGCTAGACGGGTGAAACTGATAGCATACTCCGATACTGACATGGAGCCCTATCGCAACCGCTCAAACTCCGAGCAAGAATCCCTAAGGCTCTATGGAACAAACTCCCTCAAAAACATATCTGAAAACTGCGTCCAAGTCAATGAAGCAGACTCCTCTGGACTATCCAACTCATACGTGCGCCACCAATCATAAGCGGCCCCACGAAACTGAAAAGCAGTGAAGGAAACCCCGCCGGTCTCCACAATCCCCATAGTACGAAGAATACGATGACACTCCTCTAGAAAACCCAATGCATCATCTGAAGCCAAACCACTAAACACTGGAGGGTCATATTTCTTGAACCTCTCCAATCTACGCTGCTCGTCCTCGGAGGCAGCTGGTCCACCTTCGGGTTATGCTCGGGCGGCAGAAGGCATAACCAAAACCTCTGGAACCTGTCCCACTGGCACACACTGCTCAGGTGTAACGGCTGCGGGAGTCTGGGCCCCTTCCCCGGCCTGGGATGTAGCTGCGACGAGAGGAAGCAGTCCTGCCTGAGCTAATGTGGTATACATACTCATGAACTGGGCCAGGGTCTCCTGTAGTGCTGGAGTAGTAGCAGTTGTAGTCGGTGTACCAGGTGCATGCGCTCCAACCTGGTCTACCCGTGGCACCTCAGCGGTAGCGTGCGCGGGTGCTGTGGCTGCACCTCGGGCGCGTCCTCGTCCTCTACCTTGGCCCCGGCCTCTGACGGCGGCAACATGGGGCGCGGGTACCTGATCGTCGCGAGTAGCTCGTGTCCTCACCATCTGTGAGAGAATAGAAAGCAATAGTTTAGATTTTTGATGCCAAAAATGTCGCACGATAAGGAATTCAAAGAATTGAAGAGTTTCCTAAACAGTTACATAGCCTCTCGTAGATAAATACAGACGTCTCCGTATCGATCAGCGAGACTCTAAGTAACCGGTCTGTGTCCCGTGACTCCTATGAACCTAGAGCTCTGATACCAACTTGTCACGACCCTAGTTCACCAATCGTGAACATGTCATGATGGCACCTAGTCCCCACGACTAGGTAAGCCTAACACGTTGCGGAATATACAAGCTATGAACACTTGAATAAGAAACAGCGGAAAAATAGCATAAAAAGGTATGTAATCCGTGCCGCTTGGCACATACATCCGTCAACACACTGAAATAAAACGCTACCAAGATCCGGAATCCCACGGTAACACAGACTAAAAGAGAATATACAATTGTGGCTCTATGTGTAAAGAGTATCTAACAACGAAATGAAGGAAATATGTCAACTAGTACTATTAGAATAGAAGGAAAGCCTCCGGATCCGCGGACGTAGCAGATCATACCTCGAGGTCTCTCAGAAAGCTGCGGAATCACCTAGCACGAGCCTGCTCTGATGTACCTGGATCTGCACAACAAAAGTGTGCAGAAGAGTAGCATGAGTACACCACGGCGGTACTCAGTAAGTGCCAAGCCTAACCTCGATGGAGTAGTGACGAGGAAGGTCAGGGCCCTACTGAGAAACAATAATATAATGATGATAACAATAATAAGCAGTTTAAATGATAATAAATCTGAAATAACAACAATAAGATGATTACTGCAACCGTCTACAATTAAGCTAACAACAATTAGCCACCTCAATAAAAACAAGTCCAGGACCTGTGGGAATTGAACCCACAGTCCCATTGACAGTACCCATGGGTCTCCGGGAATCGAACCCGCAGCCCACATTTCAATAAATCTCAGGATCTCCGGGAATCGAACCCGCAGTCCACATCTCAATAAATCTCATGATCTCCCGAAATCGAACCCGCAGTCCACATCTCAATAAATCTCAGGATCTCCGAGAATCGAACCCGCAGTCCACATCTCAATAAATCTCAGGATCTCCGGGAATCGAACCCGCAGTCCACATCTCAATAAATCTCAGGATCTCCGAGAATTGAACCCGCAGCCCACGACATTATCACTCCGGGTCTCTGGGAATCGAACCCACATGCCTGGGATCTCCAGGAATTGAACCCGTAGTCCACAAACACAACAAGTAAAGGAATACACAGAGAGAATGTAATATGCTTAGCTATAACTTCACCGATAAACAGTGCCAATAATTTATCAAGAAGCTCAAGTAAGACAATTAGGCAACTAGACAGTTAAATACTACCTAATCATGCTTTTCTAACTACTACCGAGTAAGAATATCGAATTAACAGCTAAAAGCAGGAATATCACTCATCGAGCATTTTAAGTAAAGTATGTGTTCAACAACCAGCGCATGTACATGCCCGTCACCTCGCGTACAAGGCATTTAAACTATCACATAATATACTAGGGGTGAAAGTTCCCCCACACGAGGTTAGACAAGCCACTTACCTCAATTTCGGTACAAAACCGCTAAGAAATAACTCTCTTGCCGCGAATGTCGACTTCCATAGTTGTAGTATCTGATAAAAATCAATAGAATCACATCAAAATAGGCCAATTGGGCATTACCCAATCAAAATAACTCAAAATACACCAAAACCCACAAGTTGCCAAAACCCGACTTTCGGTACGCTTATCGAAAAAGCACAAAAATTATATATTCGGTTTCCTTATCTCAATACGAGTCCGTACATATAAAATTTATCAAAATCGGACTCCGTTTGCCCATTCAAATCAAGGATTTTCTAAAATTTAGGCCTAGAGCTCAAGCCCACCTTAAATCTTCCATTTTCTGTGAAATAATCACGGATTTCATGATAAACCAACGAATTAAGGTCAAGAAACTTACCCCCGATGATTTCCCGATGATATCCCAGCGTTTCCCTTCGAAATCCTCTCTTGGAGCTCAAAAATGGCGTTTTTGTGTATGGGGGTCGCAGCTGTTATGTTCTGAACTTAAACTCACTGCCAGACCAATTCCTTCATCGCCTTCGCGTTGCCTTTCACGCGTTTGCGATGATCTGACCAAATTACTCTTCGTGAACGTGACATGCCTCACGCGTTCGTGATGTACAACTCCGCAGCCGTCCGATGTTCCTTCTACGCGAACGCGTCCCCTCTCTACGCGAACGCGATGCCCAATAATACCCTCCTACACGAACGCGGCCTGTGCCCACGCGAACGCGATGCTTCACAGTCCTCACCTTACGCAAACGCGTCCCTGGCATCGCAAACGCGATGGTCATCAAACCCAGGCCTTCGCGAACGCGGCCCAGTCATCGCGAACGCGATGACCAATGCCCTGCTGTACTGCTGCTGCATTTTCTGCAGATTTTTCAAAGTTCCAAATGCCCGTTTGATGGTCCGAATTCATCCCGAGGCCCCCGGGACCCCAACGAAAACCACCAATATATTCCAAAACACGATACGAACTTGTTCCAATCATAAAAACACGTCTAACAACATCAAACCCCATAATTCATATCGAATTCAACCCTAAATTTCTTAAAACTTTCTGAATTGCACATTCGATCTAAAACCCGACCAAACGACGTCCGAATGACCTAAAAATTTGCGGACATATCCATAATCACATAATGAAGCTACAAAAATTGTCGGAATTCCATTCCGACCCCCGGATCAAAATCTCACCTATCGTTCGGATTCGCCAAAATTTCAAACTTCGGCATTTCAAGCCTAATTGAGCTACGGACCTCCAAAATACATTCCGAACATGCTCCCAACACCGAAATCACCTAACGGAGCTAATGGAACCATCAGATTTCCGTTCCGAGATCGTCTTAACACTGCTCCGGTTACGGACCATTTTCTAACCTTAAAGCTCTCATTTAGGGACTAAGTGTCCCAAAATGCTCCAAATTTCAGAACCGACTCTCCCGGCAAACGACCATAGCAGAAATGAACTTAGGGGAATAGTTAAATTGGGGATTGGGGCGAAATTTTCTAAAACGACCGGCCGGGTCGTTACAATTTATCTCAAGTTGTAATTTATTTTCTTGTTCTTTTTCGTTTTGTCTAGCTTCGTATAGTTCTTTTAACAAGTTTAATTCTTTTTCTAATTCTATTATTTTAGCATTTTTTGTTTCTTCTATCTGTTTTATTTCTCTTTTTGATTGTTGTTTAATTTTTTCTATCTCATATTTTTGATCTATTTCTTCATTTTCTCTTGTTATTCTTACTAAAGCAGTTAAGCTATCTTCTAATTTTAGTGATTCTTTTTCTAACATTAGATATAAGTTATCTCCTATTTTCTTATATTTTCTTCCTATATTAGAAAATACAATTTTTATTTTTAGTCCTTCTGGGTTTTCATATGTTTTTTCGTCTACTGCAAATTCCTCTTTATTCATTTTTTAAGTTGTATAATTAGTTTCCATTCTAATTCTGAAATTATATCTATAAGTTGTTCTAGTCTATCACTATTATTTTTAGAGATTTTTAAGTAATTAAATTCACAATATAATCCATATAATTCATTTTTAATTCTATCTGCTTCTTTTAATCTATCTTGTTTATTACTAATATTATAACTGCAATTATTACTTTTTTCAGTACTAACTCTGATACCAAATTGGGGGTTGGGTCGGGTATAGCTCCGATTAGCTCTGTTATAGGTCTTTTAGATTGATTAGTTACTAAATGTGTTGGTAAATGATTAGAGCAAAGGGCCATGGTAGTGACCAGAAAAATTATTTTTTATATCTTATTATTACATGATGAATATGATAGTAAAGTAAGAATATTAGAAGGAATTCCATAAGAATAATAGTGATACATAAAATAATGATAACATACCTACTAGACGAAATGGCAGATAATTATAAGATATTAATCTTTTATGCACTTAGAAAGATAACCGAACCCGAAATTAGAAAAAATATATAGAATAAAATTCAAGAATACGAAAATCTAGTTTTAACATAAATAATTAACCAAGAATGGAGTGAAGAACTAGAAGAACTAGAAGAAGCCTATAATAATGATGAACTAGAAAGAGTATATAATTATGACTACACTAATTGTCACGACCCCAAATCCTGTCGTGATGGCGCCCAACACACTGCTAGGCCAACCCGACCAATCAACAACAATCATAGAGCTATGAGCTCGCCTTATCCAATTTAAGCATATCAATTGTAAAATAACAGTAATGTATATATCGAAATAGGGGAACCAAGTCCCAACGCATACCAACTCCCATAGACCGAAGGGTTAAGAGTCATGAGCCTCTACAGAGTATACAAAGTGTAAATAGTGAATATAACTGTGCACAAGTGTGGGATGATCAGAACAAAAATACAGACAAACTGGAGAATCAGGTCCTGCGAACGCTGGCAGCTACCTCGACCGTCCAAAAGCACTCCCGAGCCGCAATAGAATCAGCTCTGCTGTGATGTACCTGGATCTGCACACAAGGTGCAAGGAGTCGGGTGTGAGTACTTCCAACTCAGTAGTAATAAAAGTAAATAATGCTGAAGGGAAGAAAACCACGATAGGCACTATCTCATGCTACACAATACAGAACTATCTTTTTATCCCTTTGTAGCATATGTGAATAGATTATTAGAAATCTCAATTTTTAGCTACTTTCTTTCATGATAATATACCAATACCTGGATACAATCTCAAGCAGTGCAAGTCCGCACTCAAATCAGCCCCTCGGGCTCAACACTCCTTATCAATTTACACCAGGAGATCCGGTCAATAAGGCAACTAATGCATGTGTGCCAGTAATGTATGAGTGCTAAATGTTATGCCACGTAGTACACGTAAACCAATGTATGTATGCCATGCAATGCATATGACCTGTAACGACCCGGCCCGTCGTTACGGGAATTACCACCCCGTTATGTTGCATTAACATATCTTATGCTTCTATATCAGTGTTAGAACCTATCGGGTGAGTTAGGAGTGAATTGAATTGAAAATGAAGCAAATAGCCCGTTTGAAGTAAGTTTGAATATGGAAAGTCAACCTAGAGTTGACTATCGAGTTAGAGTGCTCGGAATCAGATTCTGATGATTCGACTAGTTTCGGGGGATCATTTATGACTTAGGAGAGCAATCGGAATTGAATTTGGAGGTCCGGTGTAGTTTTAGGCTTGAATTGGCTAAGGTTGAATTTTGGCGAAATACGAACGGTAGGTGAGATTTTAATCCGGGGGTCGGAATGGAATTCCGACAATTTCTGTAGCTTCGTTATGTAATTTTGGATATGTCCGCAAATTTTCAGGTCATTCGGACGTCCTTTGATCGGGTTTTTTATTGAATGTGTAATTCGGAAAGTTTTAAAGAAGTTAGGCTTGAATTCGATGTGGATTATGGGTTTTGATGTTGTTAGACGTGTTTTTATGATTGGAACAAGTCCGTATCATGTTTTCGAGTATGTTGGTGGTTTTCGTTGGGGTCCCGGGGGCCTCGGGATGAATTCGGACCATCAACGGGGCATTTTGAACTTTGGGAAACCTGCAGAAAATTGCAGGTCAGTGCAGCAGAAATTAAGCCTTCGCGTTCGCGTGGAGGCAGTCGCGTTCGCGAAGGCCAGATAGGCCAATGCAACGCGTTCGCGTGAGAGAGGGCCGCATTCGCGAAGGAGAAACAGGCGAAGCCTCGCGTTCGCATGAGGAACTATGCGTTCGTGTAGAAGAAATCTGGCGGCTGGGGGAAATGAACTTCGCGGACGCGTGACAAGGCGTCACGTTCGCGATGAAGTAATCGAGCTGGCCATCGCGTTCGCGTGAGGGACATCGCGAACGCGTAGAGTTAAATGTTCAGGCAGTGAGTTTAATTGCAGAGACAGTGCAGTCGCGGGTTTATACCCCAAAAACATAATTTTGAGCCCTAGATAGAAGAAATCACGAGAAAACGCCTGGGAAATCATCGGGTATTCATCGGAGGTAAGTTTCTTGACTCAAAAACATCATTTTATGGTAGAATTAACATCAATCTTCATGAATTTGGGTAGAAATTGTGAAGGATTGTGGCCTAGATATTGAAAACGAAAATTTGGGTTTTGAAAGGCCAATCGAACTCCGATTTTGGTAAATTTTATATGTATGGACTCGTGGCGAGACGAGGGTTTTGGAAATATGAGTTTCGAAGTTTTTTAAGATGTGGGCCCGGGGCTCGGGTTTTGCAAATTTCGTGATTTTTGATATTTTTCGAGTTCTTTCGATTGGGTTATGTTCCATTAGCCTATTTTGATATATTTGTACTGATTTTGACTAGTTTTGACGTGCGTGGATGCCGGTTCGAGGAGCTAAGGCATTGCGGGCATGAGTTTTCGCCGGTTCGAGGTGGGTAATACTTGTAAATGATGTCCTGAGAGTTGGTAAACCCCAGACTTGCACATCTTAGTGCTGTGTTGAGGTGACTTGCACGCCGGATAACGGGCGTGGGGTAGAGCACCATTGGGGATTGTGACTTGGTCCGTCCCGAGTAATTAATAATAACACCTAATTGTTGAAATGAATTGGACTAATTATCATGCTTGGGGCTTCGTGCCGATTATTTGAATCCTTCAGGGATTGGTATCATTGTTTTGATAACACTGTGCATATTTTATTCTAAATTTAAGGTTTAAAAATAGTATTTTGCCATTCAGCATTTTTATAAGGTTATGAAAAACTTGAACAAGGTCTTAATAACATTTTTTTATATGTGAGCTAACATGATATTGTTGCCCGTAGGGCTTTCTTGATTATTTGTTAGACCGATTGGGGCCGAGGGCCATATGTTAGGGCATGACAATTTATGTGAGCATATGCATACACATGCATGGATCGGACTGCACGCCGCAGTGGTATACGGATCGGGCTGCGCGCCGTAGCAGGTGTGATATTATTATTGTGCTTGGGCTGTAGGAGCCCCTCCGGAGTCTGAACCCCCACAGTGAGCACGGGTACCCAAATTGGATCGGGCTACATGCCGTAGCGGTCATATGCATTGCATGGCATACATACATTGGTTTACGTGTACTACGTGGCATAACATTTAGCACTCATATATCATTACTGGCACACATGCATTAGTTGCCTTATTGACCAGATCTCCTGGTGTAAATTGATAAGGAGTGTTGAGCCCGAGAGGCTGATTTGAGTGCGGACTTACACTGCTTGAGATTGTATCCAGGTATTGGTATATTATCATGAAAGAAAGTAGCTAAAAATTGAGATTTCTAATAATCTATTCAAATATGCTAGAAAGGGATAAAAAGATAGTTCTGTATTGTATAGCATGAGATAGTGCCTATCGTGGTTTTCTTCCCTTCAGCATTATTTACTTTTATTACTTCTTAGTTGGAAGTACTCACACCCGACTCCCTGCACCTTGTGTGCAGATCCAGGTACATCACAGTGGAGCTGATTCTATTGCGGCTCGGGAGTGCTTTTGGACAGTCGAGGTAGCTGCCAGTGTTCGCAGGACCTGATTCTCCAGTTTGTCTGTATTTTTGTTCCGATCATCCCACACTTGTGCACAGTTATATTCACTATTTACACTTTGTATACTCTGTAGAGGCTCATGACTCTTGACCCTTCGGTCTATGGGAGTTGGTATGCGTTGGGACTTGGTTCCCCTGTTTCGATATATACATCACTGTTATATTACAATTGATATGCTTAAATGGGATAAGATGAGCTCATAGCTCTATGATTGTTGTTGATTGGTCGGGCTGGCCTAGCAGTGTGCTGGGCGCCATCACGACCGGTGGGCCGGGTCATTACAATTGGTATCAGAGCCTAGGTTAACAGGTCTCGCGAGTCTTGAGCCGGTTGGTAGAGTCTTGTGGATCGGTACGGGGACGCCTGTACTTATCCTTGGGAGGCTGCGAACCTTTAGGAAATACTTCACATTTCTTGGAATTCTTATCGTGCGCACTTGATTCAGTTTGAGATATAATTTTGAAATTCCTTCCGCACGTCTGTGCACGCATCGAGCGCTCAGTAATATAATTGACTTATGGCTTGCAATTCCCTGATTGAGGGGCGAGATATAATCTCTGTGAGTTCATGTTGGGCCAGTCGGGAGGACTTGAGGCCAGATCCTTGTCTATGGCTTGAGCACCAAGGTACTAATTTCGCGAGTCGGTATTATGAAGTTCATACAATCGGTATTGATCTTTATTGTGCAAATGACAGTTTGATAATGGGAGAGCTGTAAGGTATTAAATTCTTGTTGTGATTTGATATGTAGCCCTAGTTATGGGCGTGAGAAATATGTTCATTGCCTCTTAGCGGAAATGTAAAGTGCACTATGTGTAGTGGAACAAGTTTAAACTCAAGAAGACTAAAGTGACTTTGCTATGTGTATCCTGGTGGAAGGTATCGTGATGAAATGCTAAATTGAGAAGAAGTAGGAGGGTTGATCCTCATATGTAATTGAAAGGTATTTGATATGTGTTATGATTCGAGCAGATACAGCGCAGGTTCAAGTATAAATTGTGATAATATGATTCGTATAGTATTGAGATTTAATGTTGTTGAAATACATTGTGATATCTTGTTGAGTTGTAGAAGTATTGTTATAATGCTTTGATGATTCTCTGGCAGGTGGATAGGCCAATTTACAAAGGAAACTCTTCCGAAATTTTTGGAAATTTGGGACTTAGAAAAGATTTTTGTCACCTAAAGAGTAGGCGTAACTGTTGTGTGTGAATGAATGCAAGAATTGCAAAAGAAATAATAATTCTGATGATTCGAACCTCCGCCGAAGCTTGTAAATGACTTGAGTTTAATCTAACTAGAACTTTGTTGCATCATTTGAGTAAAGAATGCTATGAGCGGTTAAACGTGCTTTGATATATGACTTCGAGCTAAGTTGGGGAGGTTGCTATTGATTAACTAATTGCACGGTTGTGTGCTATGTGGGCACTGTCTTTAAGTATGTTGGAAAAATTCTGACAAGGTTATGGCACTTCGTAGATGTGAAGAAATACTAAGATGTTTTGAACTACTGTTGGTAGAGAATGTTCGGAGTATAGAAAAAAAAGATAGCTAATTGTATCTGTAAGTAATCATGTTCTGCGATGTCAGAGTTCTAACAAAACACGAGTGGTTCCACTCAATAGGACAGTTGAATTACAACTGAATAAGGGTGAATGATGCCCGAGAATGGTTTTTCAGTGTTCAAGATTTTGCTTGTAACAGTCAGGTGCCTTAAGATTTGTGTATGTGGCTAAAGATGGAGGTTTCGTTAGAAAAGATCAAGGCTTGTGTTATATCATGTGAATGATGAGATTCTACGTATCCGCATTGGGAAGTAATGAAAACAATTTAAAAATTGCGGGAAGTTCATCAAAATAAAGTGTGGTGGAATGTGGTGCTTTTGGGAACACTGAGAGAGTATTCAGTGGCCTATGGGTCTTAGACCGTGTGGTCTTGTGTACGAGTCTTGTGTGCTAAAAAGGGTTGAGGCATTGTCGTACTACAGTAAAGACTTATATGAAATTAAAGATGAATCAGAAAGGAAACTGGGTAAATGGAACAACTTGTTAATAAACCATAATGGTATAAAAAGGAATACGATTGATTCTTGGTATGTGGTTGATGTAATGAGTCTTGCAGACATTGTGCAACAAAGCTCTTGAGTGCTGGCAGTTGTGTAACTTGATATGGGTATAAGGACTCAGTCCTGGCAGTTAAACTTATGCAACGAATGGGAATGAAGAGTTTGTGATGTGTTTTATCATGGTTTGAAAATGAGTATACTCCTGTCGGTATGCGAAGCATGGAATGTGTAATGAGTTTTCTTCTATATGGGATCACGAAAGTCCTTGACTAGTTGAGTGCGCCGATGTGAGGCGGAGGAAAAGGATATGAATTTCCATGTTGTCTTAGTGTGATATGGTATACACGATGTGTTATGGAAAGTTGATAATGGTATATTCTAGGTTTTGAGATCAGTTCATAATATATGAGAAGTCAATAAAATTATTGAGCAACGCGGACAGCTGCAGGTGAATTAAGAATCGATCTTTCCTGATGATTTAAGAAAATGGTACTTCTATTCTCGTAATTTAGCAGGGAATATGGTCCAAAAAGGTCCAGGTAATATAAACTGATAATCTTTAGTGGTGTGGTGGTATCCTCTTGTTAGATTGACATTGATGATTGAGTTGTAAATGGCATAAAGAAATTTCTGAATGGCTTTCGTGGTATGAATAGATGCTTGATGTGTGTTATGTAATCGTACGGTGGAGTGTGGGATCAGGCATAGTGATCCATGTGTAATACATGTGTTAGAGTCTGGAAGTTCTCGTAATCCGCCTAGGCAGTGGTGGTATATCGAGTGGATCGACATCATTTAGTGATTGTTCGAAATTGGAAGCCCTAGTGGCTCTCTCGTTACTTGATAAGACGAATTCGGATTATGATACTTGATTGCTGACCGGTTGTCATGGGTTAGATTGTCTAGACTAATGTGATATGGAATATGTCGGAAAATGGCACAAATTGTGTAGCAGAGAGCATCAGAGTATGCTCCAACAGAGTAGTTGTACCCAGGACCAGCGGACGACTGGTAGGTATTGCTTTGTCAATTGGACCTTAGTGGCGGATGTCAGTGTAGAGGTATCTACCATTGATTCAGTTCCAGTATTGAGAAACGTTGTCGGATGCGTTTCATGTGGCCGAGCTTGAGGCTATATATATATATATATGTTTGTTGTAATGAGAAAATTCGACTCGATATGCATTTCCTTTTTTCGAGATTTATGCGTGGATCGGGTGGCACGCCGCCACGGGTATGTCATTGGAGCGGGTTGCACGCCACAACAGAATATTGTGAAAATATAGTTAGTTATATGCTACCTGGTATACAATATTTTCTCGATTATGAGGAAAAGATCGTTTTAAGTATCGCTTGGCGAATGGCACATCGGTTGTGTCCTTTCAGGATTTAATAGCATACGTTAATTGTTTCACTGTGGGTGAGGTTAATTGCTTGGGTTCAAGACCTAGATTTGTGCGTGGCTAACCATTTAGAGCTTAGTGGCTTGAGGTGCTTCATGAGTAATAATGTTGGAATAGATTCACGAATCGTGGCAAGGCCACGTGATTTTATGACCTCTCGAGAAGGATTCAGGTACTCTATTTCTATAATGCGAGACGCGATCTCAGTTCTATGTTATGATGGCACAGAGGAATTGAATAGCAGCTCTTTTGCTGGAGACAGTTGTCATGATTTGAGCTGTCATGATTCGAGTGTGTTCAGACGTTTCTATTGGAGCCTATGTTGTGCTCGTCGTGGCTTAGGCCGGTGTTGAGGTGTCATATAACCAGTGCGGTGTGTTATAATCGAAATGACCGTTGGAGTTATTAATGAATACGAGCATATTGGATCTTAGCTTGTTAGAAAGGTAAAAATCGAGGTTTGGCTCCGAAACCTATCGTGGTATGAGTTTTAAAAAGGGAAATAGATTCACGAATGGTTAACCTGAGAGATGGGTTTGGTATATCGCGTGCTTCAGCTGCAGTGGGCAGGATATGGAGATGTTGGAATAAGACTCTATCTAATGAAAGAGGTTTTCAGCTAGTATTTGGTGATTGTGGCCAGTTGTTGTGATTAGAGACTATCGTCTCGAGTGATTGGGTTGTTGATACATCATATGATCTCACCCGGGGTAGTGAATATGGGTTATTGCAGTGGATTCGTGTCACAACCCAAATCCGGTCGTGATGGCGCCCAACAATTAAGCTAGGCCAGCCAGACCAACTATCACTTATCACAATGACTATCAGTCCCAAATGGACATTCCAAGAAGAATATATGAGTCAAAAAACTCCAATAATAATAATAATGAACAAAAATACTAACACTCCCAAAGATCTGGAGTCACAAGTCTAGAGCCTCTAACAAAAACTCAACAGGAATAGAGAGTACTGTATAGAAATATTCAAGTCTGAATACAAAATACAAATAACAACTGAAAAGGAGAGGAGAAGCTAGGTTCTGCGAATTTAGGCAGCTACCTCAGCAACTCGATATGACACTGCAAACGCTGGAATTGCCTGTCTACTGCTCCTGAGTACCTGAGTCTGCACACAAAAGGTGCAGGGAGTAGGGGTGAGTACTAAGTACTCGGTGAGTAATAAATATATACAAGTAGCTGAAAATAAGAAATCCACAGAATACCACATAATGAAGCTAAACTACAGTTTGAATATCCTACGAACTAGCATCAACAATACAATACAGCTACCACAGAGTAATTCAACAAATAAAGATGCAATGCAATGCACATAACCGCTACGGCGTGTAGCCCGATCCAATTTAACGTCGACGGCGCTCACCGGGGGTGTGTACAGACTCCGGAGGGGCTCCTACAGCCCAAGCGCAATACTGCTGCGGCGTGCAGCCCGATCCTCATATCAACCACTGCGGCGTGCAGCCCGATCCATCCTCAGTCCACATAAATCAGATAAGTCACAAAATAGTTCATTTATCTTAATTCCAGTTTTCAGTTCATAATTTATGAAAAATACTTTAACTTTTTTAAATTTGCAAAAGCCGGTGACTTAGCATATCAATAATGTGATTTCAATTTCGAGGACTGAGATCAGTGATTTAAGCAAATATAGCTATCACATAAATATTGTCCTCTAAGGACGCTACAGGTCGGCACAAGGCCCCAAACAAGGCTTACAGCCCACAAATAATTCAAATACAGTGTATTTCCAACACTTAATAACATATTATTCATTTCCGGGATGGACCAAGTCTCAATCCCCAGTCACAATCAATCCCGCACCTGCCACGGTGTGCGAGCCACGCCCTACTAGCGTCACAATGTGCTAAGCCGGGGTTTCGAACCCTCAGGCTACCATATACACAAACTACTCACCTCTAGCCGGTCGTAGATTCGTCCGTGATGCCTTTTCCTTTGAAATTCGCTGCCTCGTGCGTAGAATCTAGTCAAATCACAATAGTTATATCAAATACGGGTCAAAGAATCATAACCCATTTCAATTTGCATTAAATTTGCATAAATACACTAAGTTGGAAAAACCCGACCCCGGGCCCACTGCTTGGAAAATTTCGAAATTAGTACCAACGCGATCCTCGTCTCGCCACGAGTCCGTGTATATAAAATTTATCAAAATCAGAGTTCAAATGGCCTTCCAAAACTCAAAATCCCGTTTTCAATACCTAGGCCACAATTCTTCAAGATTTCTACCCAATTTCATGAAGATTGATGTTAATTCTACCCTTAAATGATGTTTTTGAGTCAAGAATCTTACCTCCGACGAATACCCGATGATTTCTTAATGTTTTCCTCGAGTTTTCTTCTCTCTAGGGCTCAAAATTGTGTTTTGGGGGTGTAAACCCGCGAGCTCTCTATTCTGTGATTTTTATTCACTGCCAGAAACTTTATACCTACGCGTTCGCGATGCTCCTTGCGCGAACGTGATGCCCAGTTCTATTGCTTCATCGCGAACACGACGTCACTTCACGCGTCCGCGATGTTCATTTCCCCAGCCGCCTGTTTCCAATCCAACGCGAACGCGTACACCCCCACGCGAACGTGAAGCTCCCCCTTATCCTTCTACGCGTTCGCTACTCCCTGTCATGCGAACGCGAAGATTAATTCCCTCTGACCTACGCGAACGTGACGCCCTTGTCGCGAACGCGATGCTTTAGCCCACCTGTCCTTCGTGAACACGACCCATGTCACGCGAACGCGAAGGTCTAATTGACTGGGCAGAAACCTGCAGTTTTCTGCAGATTTTGCCAAGTCCCATATGCCCGGTTGATGGTCCAAAATCATCCCGAGGCCCCCGGGACCCCAACGAAAACTACCAACGTACTCCAAAACATGATACGGACTTGTTCCAATCAGAAAAACACCATCATAAACATCAAAATCACCATTTACACACGAATTCAAGCCTAAGTTTCTTTACAACTTTCAAAACTAACATTCAATCCAAAACCCGATCAAACGATGTCCGAATGACCTGAAAATTTGCAAACATATCCAAAATCACTTAACGAAACTACAAAAATTGTCAGAATTCCATTCCGACCCCCGGATCAAAATATCACCTACCATCCGGTTTTGGCCAAAATTCCACCTTCGCCAATTCAAGCCTAAAACTACACCGGACCTCCGAATTCAATTCCGATTGCTCTCCTGAGTCATAAATGATCCCCCGAAACTAGTCGAATCATCGGAATCTGGTTCCGAGCATTCTAACTCAATAGTCAACTCTAGGTTGACTTCCCATATTCAAGCTTTCTTAAAACATACTATTTGTTTCATTTTCAACCCAAATCACTCCTAACTCACCCGATATACTCTAATACTGATATAAAAGCATAAGTATGTAAAATGGAAGGTAACGGGGTGGAAATTCCCGTAACGACGGGCCGAGTCGTTACATTCTCCCCAACTTAAACAAATGCTCGTCCGCGAGTGGGTTAAGAAACATACCTGGAGCATCAAACAAGTGAGGATATCTGCTCCGCATCTCCTGCTCGGTCTCCCAAGTTGCTTCCTCTGCGGGACGACCTCTCCACTGCACTTTCACTGAATCTATATCCTTGGATCTCAGCTTACGAACCTGTCGACCCAAAATGGCTACTGGTTCCACATCATAAGTCAAGTCTTCATCTAGCTGTATCGTGCTGAAGTCTAACACATGAAACGGGTCTCCGACATACTTCCGGAGCATAGATACATTGAACACCGGGTGAACTCCCGACAAACCGGGTGGCAAAGCAAGCATATAGGCCACCTCCCCAACTTTCCTAAGCACCTCAAAAGGTCCAATAAACCTTGGGCACAACTTTCCTTTCTACCCAAACCTCATAACACCATTCATAGGCGAAACCTTCAGCAACACCTTCTCACCTACTGAATAAGACACATCTCGGAGCTTCCGGTCCGCATAACTCTTCTGACGCGACTGATCTGTGCGAAGTCTCTCCTGAATCACCTTCACCTTGTCTAAGGCATCTTGGACTAACTCTGTCCCCAACAACCTAGCCTCGCCGGGCTCGAACCAACCGACTGGAGACCTACACCGCCTCCCATATAAACCTTCATACGGTGCCATCTGAATGCTGGACTGATAGCTATTATTATAAGCAAACTCCGCAAGAGGCAAATAATCAGCCCATGAACCACCAAAATCAATGACACAAGCACGCAACATGTCCTCCAATATCTGAATAGTACGCTCAGTCTGCCCATCTGTCTGTGGATGAAATGATGTGCTCAGCTCTACCTGTGAACCCAACTCTCGCTGAAATGTCCTCCAGAACTGAGAAGTGAACTGGGTACCTCTATCTCATATAATAGAAATGGGAACTCCATGCAATCTCACTATCTCACGGATGAATATCTCTACCAACCACTCTGAGGAGTAAGTAGTACACACTGGGACGAAGTGAGCTGACTTGGTCAACCTATCCACCACCACCCAAACTGAATCGAACTTCCTCGCTGTCCGAGGGAGTCCACTGACAAAATCCATAGTAACCCTTTCCCACTTCCACTCAGGAATATCAATACGCTGGAATACACCACTAGGTCTCTAATGCTCATACTTGACCTGCTGACAGTTTAGACACCGAGCCACATGACTCACAATATCTTTCTTCATCTTTCTCCACCAGTAATGCTGCTTCAAATCCTGGTACATCTTCGCGGCTCCTGGATGAATAGAATAGCGCGAGCTGTGGGCTTCCTCCAATATCAACTCATGAAGGCCGTCAACATTGGGCACGCATATCCGGCCCTGCATCCGCAATATACCATCACTATCAATAGTGACATCTCTGGCATCATCATGCTGAACTCTGTCCTTAAGGACAAGTAGGTGTGGATCATCATACTAGCGCTCTCGAATACGATCATATAAAGAAGAACGAGCCATCACATAAGCCATCACCCGACTGGGTTCAGAAATATCCAGTCTCACCATCTGATTCGCTAACGTCTGAACATCAACTGCAAGGGGTCTCTCCCCAACTGGAATATACGCCAAACTGCCCATACTAATAGCCTTCCGGCTCAATGCATCAGCCACTATATTGGCTTTCCCGTGATGGTACAAGATAGTAATATCATAATCTTTAAGCAATTCAACCCATCTCCGCTGCCTCAAATTTAGATCTTTTTGCTTAAACAAATGCTGAAGGCTGCGGTGGTCTATATATACATCACAAGATACACCATATAGGTAATGCCTCCAAATCTTCAAGGCATGAACAATAGCAACTAAATCCAGATCATGAACAGGGTAGTTCTTCTCGTGGGGCTTTAGCTGACGAGAAGCATATGCAATAACTCTACCCTCCTGCATCAACACACAACCGAGTCCAACTCTGGAAGCATCACAATACACCGTATATGACCCCGAGGCCGATGGTAACACAAGTACTGGAGCCGTGGTCAAAGCCTCCTTGAGCTTCTGAAAGCTCTCCTCACATTCATCAGACCACACAAATGGAGCATTCTTCTGTGTCAACTTAGTCAACGGTGAAGCAATAGATGAGAAACCCCGAACAAACCGGCGATAATAGCCTGCCAAGCCGAGAAAACTCCGAATCTCTGTAGCTGAGGAAGGTCTGGGCCAATTCTGCACTGCCTCGACCTTCTGTGGATCGACCCGAATACCATCACTGGACACCACATTTCCCAGAAAACCCACAGTATCAAGCTAGAACTCACACTTAGTGAATTTTGCATAAAGCTTCTCTTCTCTCAACCTCTGCATTACCACCCTCAAATGCTGTGCATGCTCCTCATGGCTGCGTAAATACACCAGAATATCATTAATAAACACAATCACAAAAGAATCAAGGTACGACCGAAATACACTATTCATCAAGTACATGAATGCAGCTGGGGCATTGGTCAGCCCGAATGACATCACCAGGAACTCGTAGTGCCCATATCGCGTTCTGAACGCTATCTTCATAATATCGGAGTCCCTGATCTTCAACTGATGATAGCCCGATCGAAGATCTATCTTAGAAAATACACTAGCTCCCTGGAGCTGATCAAATAGGTCCTCAATACGAGGCAATGGGTACTTATTCTTCACTGTTACCTTGTTCAGCTGCCAGTAGTCAATGCACATTCTCATTGTGCCATCTTTCTTTTTCACGAACAACACCGGTGCACCCCAGGGTAACACACTCGGGCGAATGAAACCCTTATCTAATAGTTCTTGAAGTTGTTCCTTCAATTCTTTTAACTCTGCTGGTGCCATGCGATAGGGAGGAATAGAAATGGGCCGAGTGCCCAGCACCAAGTCAATACCAAAATCAATATCTCTGTCAGGCGGCATGCCCGGCAGGTCTGCTGGAAATACATCCGGAAACTCCCTCACAATGGGGACCGAATCAAGACTGGGTGTCTCAGCCTCAACATTTCTAATGAAGGCCAAATAAGATAAACAACCCACGCCACTCAATCCTCGTTGGGCCTTTATATAGGAAATCACCCTGTCAGACACATAATCAGTCAAGCCACGCCACTCAATCCTCGGATTACCTGAAATAGCTAGTGTGACTGTCTTGGCATGACAGTCCAGAATCGCATGGTAAGGAGATAGCCAATCCATACCTAATATCACGTCGAAATCTACCATGCCCAGTAGTAATAAATCAACTCGGGTCTCCAGACCCCCAATAGTAATAAGACAGGATCGATATACCTGATCTACAACAACAGTATCCCCCACTGGGGTAGACACAAGTACGGGCAAAGAAAGAATACCACGGGTCATACCCAAGTGATGTGCAAAATAAGTAGAGACATAAGAATAGGTGGATCCGGGATCAAATAAGACAGAAGCATCCCTATGGCAGACTGAGATAATACCTGAAATGACCGCATCTGAAGCACTAGCATCCTTCCTATCCGGAAGAGCATAGAAACGAGCCTGGCCTCCACCAGTACGATCCTTACCCCTAGGGCGACCTCTGGATAGGCCACCAGTCCTAGCCGACTGTGCTGGCATTGAAGAAACAGGAGTAGAAGACGAGGGCTAATCCCTCTGCTGAGACCGCTTACGTAGCCACTGAGGACACTCTCTCCTGATATGGCCCAAGTCACCGCACTCGAAACAACGGCCTGAAGATGGAAGAAGGGGCTGCCGAGGACCCCTCGCTACAGATGTACCATGTGCTGAGGAAGCAGGAGCAGAGCTCTGAGCTGGAAGAGCACTCAGTGCAGGCTGACTCTGCTGACGGCTCTGTTGACCCTGAAACCCTGATGGCCCTAACAACCACAATCTAATGAAACCCCACTGGACTCTGCATGTCCAGACTGATGAGACCTGAAAGAATGACCTCTGCTATCCTGTGATTGGCCGCTAGACGGAGCACCACTGTAACTGCCAGTACCACGAGGCCTCTTAGCCTCTCTCTCCTCCTGCTCTCTGCGGCGATCTGTCTTAATGTGACGGGCAACATCAACCACCTCCTCAAAGGTAACTGTCGAAACTCTCTCCCTGGTCATCAATATGCGGATGGGATAAATAAGGCCATCAATAAATCTCCGAATCCTCTCTATGTCCGTAGGAACCATCCACATGGCATGACGGGCCAGCTGTGTGAATCTCATCTCGTACTGAGTAACCGTCATATCTCCCTGCTTCAGCCACTCAAACTGACGTCGCAGCTCCTCTCTCTGAGACTGAGGCACGTACTTCTCCAAAAATACCATGGAGAACTGCTGCCAAGTGAGGGACGCTGCCCCAGCGGGCCTACGCCTCTCGAAATCCTCCCACCATTGAAATGCTACACCTGTAAACTGAAAAGTGGTGAATGAAACACCGCTGGACTCTAGAATACCCGCGGTGCGAAGCATGCGCTGACATCTATCAAGAAAACCCTGGGCGTCCTCGCCCTCAGCTCCACCGAATGTCGGAGGCTGTAGCCTCTCAAATCTCTCCAAACGACGCTGCTCATGGTCGGGCATAACTGGAACCATATAAGCAGGAGCCGGTGCAACGGGCGCAATTGGCTGAACTGGCTCGGGTGTGCGAGCCACAGGGGTCTGATTCCCTCCCCCTGCCTGTGAAGAAGATGCTGCAGCAGTAGCTGCAACTACCTGAGCCAAGCCTGTGCACACTGATAAGATTTGAGCCAAGGTCTCCTGAAGACCCGGTATCACAATGGGCACTGCCGGTGCCTGAACCTGAGTTGCCGGAGCGTCTGCCGCTGGAATCTGGTCCTGAGCCTGGGCCACTGGTGCAGGAATCTGACCCTGAGTCTGGTCAGCTGGTGGGTCAGCAGGTGCTGGTACTGCTGCCCTAACTCTACCACGACCACGGCCTCTGGGTGCCAATGGTGGTCGTCCGCCACGTCCATTGGCTCGTGTTCTCACCATCTGCGAGAGAATAGAATATGGAAAAATTTAATTTCATGATAACACAAATCGCACGATATGAATCCAAGAAATTGAGGTTTTTCCTAAAGTTTATGTAGCCCTCCAAGGATAGATACGGACGTCTACGTACCGATCCGCAGCCTACTAAACCGGCTCATGACTCGCGAGTCCTAGTAACCTAGGCTCTGATACCAACTTGTCACGACCCAAATCCGGTCGTGATGGCGCCCAACAATTAAGCTAGGCCAGCCAGACCAACTATCACTTATCACAACGACTATTAGTCCCAAATGGACATTCCAAGAAGAATATATGAGTCAAATAACTCCAAGAATAATAATAATGAACAAAAATACTGACACTCCCAAAGATCTGGAGTCACAAGTCTAGAGCCTCTAACAAAACACAATAGGAATAGAGAGTACTGTATAGAAATACTCAAGTCCGAATACAAAATACAAATAACAACTAGAAAGGAGAGGAGAAGCTAGGTTCTGCGAACGTAGGCAGCTACCTCAGCAACTCGATATGACACTGCAAACGCTGGAAATGCCTGTCTACTGCTCCTGAGTACCTGAATCTGCACACAAAGGTGCAGGGAGTAGGGGTGAGTACTAAGTACTCAGTGAGTAATAAATATATACAAGTAGCTGAAAATAAGAAATCCACATAATACCACATAATGAAGCTAAACTACAGTTTGAATCTCCTACGAACTAGCATCAACAATACAATACAGCTACCACAGAGTAATTCAACAAATAAAGATGCAATGCAATGCACATAACTGCTACGGCGTGTAGCCCGATCCAATTTAACGTCGACGACGCTCACTGGGGGTGTGTACAGACTCCGGAGGGGCTCCTACAGCCCAAGCGCAATACTGCTGCGGCGTGCAGCCCGATCCTCATATCAACCACTGCGGCGTGCAGCCCGATCCATCCTCATTCCACATAAATCAGATAAGTCGCAAAACAGTTCATTTATCTTAATTCCAGTTTTCAGTTCATAATTTATGAAAAATACTTTAACTTTGTTAAATTTGCAAAAGCCGTTGACTTAGCATATCAATAATATGATTTCAATTTCTAGGACTGAGATCAGTGATTTAAGCAAATATAGCTATCACATAAATATTGTCCTCTAAGGACGCTACAGGTCAGTACAAGGCCCCAAACAAGGCTTACAACCAACAAATAATTCAAATACAATGTATTTCCAACACTTAATAACATATTATTCATTTCCGGGATGGACCAAGTCTCAATCCCCAGTCACAATCAATCCCGCACCTGCCACGGTGTGCGAGCCACGCCCTACTAGCGTCACAATGTGCTAAGCCGAGGTTTCGAACCCTCAGGCTACTTGTCACGACCCAAATCTCGGTCGTGATGGCGCCCAACACACCTGCTAGTCAAGCCCGACCATTTACACTCTCACCCGAGCATGAAGCTCAAATCAATTACCTGGATATTATTAACTCACACAACGATCCGAACACACTCGAATCATGACAACTAACTCACACAAAAGAGCTATAGTTCAATTCACCTGTACCATCATAACATAGAACTGAGATCTCATCTCACATCATAGAATTAGTGTACTTGAATCCTCCTCGAAAGGTCATAACATCATGTGGCCTTGCCACAGCCCATGATTCTATTCAAACACTATTACTCATGGAGCACCTCAAGTCACCAAGCTCAAAACGGTCAGCCACGCACATAATTAGGTCCGAAACCAAGCAATCAATCTCACCCACGGTGAAACAATTAATATACGCTATCAAGTCCTGAAAAGACACAACCGATGTGCCATTCGCTACTCAATACGAACTTTTCCTCAGAAGCCAGGAAGTATTGTATACCAGGTTACATATAACTAGCTCTATTTTCACATTACACTGTTGCGGCGTGCAACCCGCTCCAATGACATACCCGTGGCAGCGTGCCACCTGATCCTGATACCATACCCGTGGCAGCGTGCCACCCAATCCAAATAACCATACCTGTGGCGGCATGCCACCCGATCCATATAAAACCCTCGCAAAAGAAATGTACATCGAGTCGAATTGCTCATTAGAGTAAACATATATAGCCTCAAGCTCGGACACAAGAAACGCGTCAGGCAAAGTTCCCCAATAGTGGAACTGAATCAATGGTAGATACCTCTACACTGACATCCGCCACGAAGACCCAACTAACAAAGCAATACCTACCAGCTGTCCGCTGGCCCTAAGGTATATTTACCCTGATGGAATATGATCTGATGCGCTCTGATACCAACTTTGTCACGACCCCAATCCCGGTCGTGATGGCGCCCAACACAACTGCTAGGCAAGCCCGATCATTTACCCTCTCATCCCGAGCATGAAGCTCAAATCAATTACCTTTCAATTACACATCCGAATCCACCCATCTACTTTGCATCAATCTAGTATTTCAGTACAAGACCTTCCACCAGGATATACATAGCATAATCACTCTAGTCTTCCTGAGTCTAAACTCGTTTTACTACACGTAAGACACTTCACCTTCCAACTAAGAGATATGATAAATTTTCACCACGCCCATAGCTCGAGGTTACATAACAGATTACAATAAGGATCTAACACCTGAGAACTCGTACATTATTAAGCTACCATTTCCACAATTAGGAACAATACCGAGCACACGAAATTTCATAATACCAGTTTGTGAAATCAGAACTTTGGTGCTCATGTCATAAACAAAGATTTGGCCTCAAGTCCTCCCGACTGGCCCAACATGAACTCGCAGAGATTATATCTCGCCCTCGACCAGGGAATCACAAGCCATCAAGGCAATTATATTACTGAGCGTTCGAGTGCGCGTATAGGCGTATGGAAGGAATTTCCAAGAATTATATCTCAAGCTGAATCAAGTACGCACGATAAGAATTCCAAGAAATGTGAAGTGTTTCCTAAAGGTTTGCAGCTTCCCGAGGATAAGTACAAGCGTCCCCGTACCGATCCACAAGACTCTACCAACCGGCTCAAGACTCATGGGGCCTAGTAACCTAGGCTCTGATACCAACTTGTCACGACCCCAATCCCGGTCGTGATGGCGCCCAACACACACCTGCTAGGCAAGCCCGACCATTTACACTCTCACCCGAGCATGAAGCTCAAATTAATTACCTGGATATTATTTCGACAATAAAGCTAAACTGAATAACCAGCCAAAGATCTAGGGTCACGAGTCTAGAGCCTCTAAACATGATTGGATAACAATATCTAAACCAAATACTCAAGTATGAATAATGTATATACAAAGGGAAACTGGAATAAGAAGAGAAGCCGGGTCCTGCGAATGCCAGTAGCTACCTCAACAACTCGGATAAATACTGATAAAAGCTGGAGTGCTCGTCTATCCCTCCTGTGTACCTGAGTCTGCACACAAAAGGTGCAGGGAGTAGGGGTGAGTACTAAGTACTCAGTGAGTAATAAATATATAAAAGCAGCCGAAAGTAGGAAATCCACAGAATACCACAATATGAAGCTAAACTACAGTCCGAATCTCCTACGAACTAGCATCAACAGTACAATACAGCTACCACAGAATAATTAACAAATACAGATGCAATGCAATGCACATAACCGCTACGGCGTGTAGCCCGATCCATTTAATGTCGACGTCACTCACTGGGGGTGTGTACAGACTCCGGAGGGGCTCCTACAGCCCAAGCGCAAATACCGCTGCGGCATGCAGCCCGATCCTCATATTATAATAACCGCTGCGACATGCAGCCCGATCCATCCTCAGTCCACAACAATCATATAAGTCACACAACCGCTCAATTATTATTATTTCCAGGTTCCAGTTCATAAATTATGAAAATACTTTAACTTTTATTTAATTTTTCCAAAACATGTGACTTAGCAATTCAATACGTTGATTTCCAAACCAGGACTGAGATTAGTGATTAAGTAAGTATAGCTATCACATATATAAATATCCCCTAGGGATACTACAGGTCAGCACAAGGCCCCAAATACGTCTTACAGCCCACAATTATTTCAAACACAGTGTTTTCAACCACAATTATCATATCATACTCATTCGGGATGGACTAAGTCTCAATCCCCAGTCACAATCAGTCCCGCACCTGCCACATGGTGCGAGCCATGCCCTACTTGCGTCACAATGTGCTAAGCCTGGGTTGAACCCTCAGGCTACCATATACACAAACTACTCACCTCTAGCCGGTCGTAGACTCGTCCGCAATGCCCTTTCCTTTGGAATTCGCTGCCTCGCGTGTAGAATCTATTCAAACCACAATAATTGTGTCAAATACAGGTCAAAGAATCATAACCCATTTCAATTTACATGAAATTCGCATAAATACACTAAGTTGGTAAAAACCCGACCCCGGGCCCGCTGCTCGGAAAATTCCGAAATTAGTACCAACGCGATCCTCGTCTCGCCACGAGTCCGTACATATAAAATTTATCAAAATCGGAGTTCGATTGGCCTTTCAAAACCCAAATTTTCGTTTTCAATTTCTAGGCCACAATCATTCACAATTTCTACCCAAATTCATGAAAATTGATGTTAATTCTACCATAAAATTATGTTTTTGAGTCAAGAATCTTACCTCCGATGTTTACCCGGTGAAATCCCCTCTTGAAGCTCTCCAAAATCATCCAAACGAAATGAAATCAATGAAAGAAACAACCCAATTTCGTGTAATAAAGAATCTGTCTGTGCTTCGTCGGGTTGTACCCTACACCTGCGCTGTACAAGTTGTACATCCTATTGCTCCAGCAGTTATTTTCCGTCGATCATAACTTCTATTTCAAATGTCCAAATTACGAGTTCTTTAGCTTTCTGGAAACTAGATACGATGTTCGACAACTTTCATGTTTTGCACTTTTTGTGATTCCCTATAGATTATAAGATATCAGCTCTCAAAGTAGCCAAAAATTGCTGAAAATCTGCTGCAATTAGTGCAGCAATCAGCTGCTCACTTTGGCTCTAAATGGTCCGTTTGGACCCCCGAATTCATCCCGAGGCCCCCGGGCCCCCAACGAAAACCACCAACATACTCCATAACACGATGCAAACTTGTTCCAATCATAAAAACACGCCCTTAAACACGGAAAATATCGAATCCAAGCAAATTCAAGCCTAAGTTTTCATTTAAACTTCCGCAACCAACATTCGATCAAAAATCCGACCAAACGACCTCCGAATGACCTGAAATTTTGCAGGCACATCCAAAATCACCTAACGGAGCTACTGCATTTGTGGGAATTCCATTCCGACTCCCGGATCAAAATCTCACCTATCGATCGGATTCCGCCAAAATTCCAACTTCGCCAAAATACGCTAACTTCTTCACCGGACCTCCAAAATTACTTCCGATTGCGCTCCTAAGTCTTAAATCATCCTCCGAAACTAACCGAATCATTGAATTTCAGTTTCGATCCCTCGAATTCATAAGTCAACGTTGAGTTGACTTTTCCAACTTAAGCTTTCCTTAAAGAGATTAATTGTTCCATTTCCTACCAAAATCGATCCGAATTGACTCAAGATTTGCACACAAGTCACACTCGACATTACGGACTTGCACGAACTTTCGGAATCGCATTCCAACCCCGATATCAAAATTTTCACTTCCGGTCGAATTTTCTCATAAACCTTCAAATTCCTATATTTTGCCAAATGACTTCAAAATGACCTCCGGACACCCGAATTCACTTCCGATCGCGTTGCCAACTCCAAAATCACCATATGGATCTATTCGCAGACTCGGAATCCCAAACGGACATCTATAACTCTATAATGCCTTCCAACCCAAATTTATGAAATCCTTCTAAAATATTAACTTCCACCATATACGCTGAAATGCTCACCGTTTATCAAAAACCAAATCCGGACATACGTCCAAGTTTAAAATCATCATACGAACATGTTGGAACTTTTAGATCCCAATTCCGAGGTCATTTACTCAAAATTCCAATCGTAGTTCATTTCTTCAACTTTAAGCTTTCAAAATGAGAATTTCCATTTAGATTTGACTCCAAACTTCATGAATTTGAATTCTGACCATACACACAAGTCAATATACCTAAGATGAAGCTGTTCATGGCATGAATCTGCTGAATGACGCGCCAGAGCTCAAAACGATCGGTCGGGTCGTTACAATCTCCCCCACTTAAACATACGCTCGTCCTCGAACGTGCTGAGAACCACAATGATGTAGTCTCAAATAACTGTTTAACACATCATGCACCTTCCTGTGCTAACACTACTTAGTTGAGCATATTAGCAATATAATTCTGTAGATATAATTCTTTATTCGAGCGAATAAGACATTAGGCCAAATTCCAACATCCTGAATTTCCTGCCAAGTCTGTTTCTATCATTCGACCACCATATCAATCTCCACACGTTGTGCCCAAACATTAATGCATAACTTTGTTGAATTCACACTTTGCATCACTTTACTCATATGACCAAAATAGATTTCGGAGCCTAACCTCGATATTACCTTTCTAACGAGCTGAGATCAAATATGCTCATACTCATTAATAACTCCAACGATCATGTCGATTATAACACACCGCATTGGTGACATGACACCTCAGCATCGGCCTAAGCCACAATGAGCACAACACAGGCTCCAATAAAAAAAATGATCCGAACACACTCGAATCATGACAATTAACTCACACAAAAGAGCTATAGTTCAACTCACCCGTACTATCATAACATATAACTGAGATCTCGTCTCACATCATAGAATTAGTGTACTTGAATCCTCCTCGAAAGGTCATGACATCACGTGGCCTTGCGACAACCCATGATTCTATTCAAACACTATTACTCATGGAGCACCTCAAGTCACCAAGCTCAAAACGGTCAGCCACGCACATATTTAGGTCCGAAACCAAGCAATCAATCTCACACACGGTGAAACAATTAATATACGCTATCAAGTCCTGAAAAGACACAACCGATGTGCCATTCGCTGCTCAATACAAACTTTTCCTCAGAAGCCAGGAAGTATTGTATACCAGGTAACATATAACTAGCTCTATTTTCACATTACACTATTGCGGCGTGCAACCCGCTCCAATGACATACCTACGGCAGCGTGCCACTCGATCCAGATAAAATACCCATGGCAGCGTGCCACCCAATCCAGATAACCATACCTGTGGCGGCGTGCCACCCGATCCATATAAAACCCTCGCAAAAGAAATGCACATCGAGTCGAATTGCTCATTAGAGTAAACATATATAGCCTCAAGCTCGGACACAAGAAACGCGTCAGGCAAAGTTCCCCAATACTGGAACTGAATCAATGGTAGATACCTCTACATTGACATCCGCCACGAAGACCCAACTGACAAAGCAATACCTACCAGTTGTCCGCTGGCCCTAGGGTATATTTACCCTGATGGAATATGATCTGATGCGCTCTGATACCAACTTTGTCACGACCCCAATCCCGGTCGTGATGGCGTCCAACACAACTGCTAGGCAAGCCCGATCATTTACCCTCTCATCCCGAGCATGAAGCTCAAATCAATTACCTTTCAATTACATATCCGAATCTACCCATCTACTTTGCATCAATCTAGTATTTCAGTACAACACCTTCCACCAGGATATACATAGCATAATCACTCTAGTCTTCCTGAGTCTAAACTCGTTTTACTACACGTAAGACACTTTACCTTCCAACTAAGAGATATGATAAATTTTCACCATGCCCATAGATCAGGGTTACATAACAGATTACAATAAGGATCTAACATCTGACAACTCGTACATCATTAAGCTACCATTTCTATAATTAGGAACAATACCGATCACACGAAATTTCATAATACCAGTTTGTGAAATCAGCACTTTGGTGCTCATGTCATAGACAAAGATTTGGCCTCAAGTCCTCCCGACTGGCCCAACATGAACTCGCAGAGATTAAATCTCGCCCCTCGACCAGGGAATCACAAGCCATCAAGGAAATTATATTACTGAGCGTTCATGTGCGCGTACAGGCGTATGGAAGGAATTTCCAAGAATTATATCTCAAGATGAATCAAGTACGCATGATAAGAATTCCAAGAAATGTGAAGTGTTTCCTAAAGGTTTGTAGCTTCCCGAGGATAAGTACAGGCGTCCCCATACCGATCCACAAGACTCTACCAACCGGCTCAAGACTCATGGGGCCTAGTAACCTAGGCTCTGATAGCAACTTGTCACGACCCAAATCCCGGTCGTGATGGCGCCCAACACACCTGCTAGGCAAGCCCGACCATTTACACTCTCACCCGAGCATGAAGCTCAAATCAATTACCTGGATATTATTTTGACAATAAAGCTAAACTGAATAACCACCCAAAGATCTAGGGTCACGAGTCTAGAGCATCAAAACAGATCGGATAACAATATCTAAACCAAATATTCAAGTCTGGATAATGTATATACAAATGGAAAATGGAATAAGAAGAGAAGCCAGGTCCTGCGAACGCCAGCAGCTACCTCAGCAACTCGGATAAATACTGATAAATGCTGGAGTGCTCGTGTATCCATCCTGTGTATCTGAATCTGCACACAAAGGTGCAGGGAGTAGGGGTGAGTACTAAGTACTCAGTGAGTATTAAATATATAAAAGCAGCTGAAAGTAGGAAATCCACAGAATACCACAATATGAAGCTAAACTACAGTCCGAATCTCCTACGAACTAGCATCAACAGTACAATATAGCTACCACAGAATAATTTAACAAATATAGATGCAATGCAATGCACATAACCGCTACGGCGTGTTGCCCGATCCATTTAACGTCGACGGCGCTCACTGGGGGTGTGTACAGACTCCGGAGGGGCTCCTACAGCCCAAGCACAAATACCGCTGCGGCGTGCAGCGCGATCCTCATATCATAATAACCGCTGCGGCGTGCAGCCCGATCTATCCTCAGTCCACAACAATCATATAAGTCATACAACAGCTCAATTATTATTATTTCCAGGTTCCAGTTCATAAATTATGAAAATACTTTAACTTTTATTTAATTTTTCCAAAACATGTGACTTAGCAATTCAATATGGTGATTTCCAAACCAGGACTGAGATCAGTGATTAAGTAAGTATAGCTATCACATATATAACTATCCCCTAGGGATACTACAGGTCAGCACAAGGCCCCAAATATGTCTTACAGCCTACAATTATATCAAACACAGTGTTTTTCAACCACAATTATCATATCATACTCATTCGGGATGGACTAAGTCTCAATCCCCAGTCACAATCAGTCCCGCACCTGCCACGTGGTGCGAACCACGCCCTACTAGCGTCACAATGTGCTAAATCGGGGTTTCAAACCCTCAGGCTACCATATACACAAACTACTCACCTCTAGCCGGTCGTAGACTCGTCCGCAATGCCCTTTCCTTTGGAATTCGCTGCCTCGCGTGTAGAATCTACTCAAACCACAATAATTGTGTCAAATACGGGTCAAAGAATCATAACCCATTTCAATTTACATGAAATTCGCATAAATACACTAAGTTGGTAAAAACACGACCCCGGGCCCGCTGCTCGGAAAATTCCGAAATTAGTACCAATGCGATCCTCGTCTCGCCACGAGTCCGTGCATATAAAATTTATCAAAATCGGAGTTCGATTGGCCTTTCAAAACCCAAATTTTTGTTTTCAATTTCTACGCCACAATCCTTCACAATTTCTACCCAAATTCATGAAGATTGATGTTAATTCTACCATAAAATTATGTTTTTGAGTCAAGATTCTTACCTCCGATGTTTACCCGGTGAAATCCCCTCTTGAAGCTCTCCAAAATCAACCAAACGAAATGAAATCAATGAAAGAAATAACCCAATTTCGTGTAATAAAGAATCTGTCTGTGCTTCGTCGGGTTGTACCCTGCACCTGCACTGTACAAGTTGTACATCCTATTGCTCCAGCAGTTATTTTCCGTTGATGATAACTTCTATTGCAGATGTCCAAATTATGGGTTCTTTAGCTTTCTGTAAACTAGATACGATGTTTTACAACCTTCATGTTTTGCACTTTTTGTGATTCCCTATAGATTACAAGATATCAGCTCTCAAAGTAGCCAAATATTTCTGAAAATCTGTTGCAATTAGTGCAGCAATGCTGCTCACTTTGGCTCTAAATGGTCCGTTTGGACCCCCGAATTCATCCCGAGGCCCCCGGGCCCCCAACGAACACCACCAACATACTCCATAACACGATGCAAACTTGTTCCAATCATAAAAATATGCCCTTAAACACGGAAAATATCGAATCCAAGCAAATTCAAGCCTAAGTTTTCATTTAAACTTCCGCAACCAACATTCAATCAAAAACCCGACCAAACGACCTCCGAATGACCTGAAATTTTGGAGGCACATCCAAAATCACCTAACGGAGCTACTGCATTTGTTGGAATTCCATTCCGACTCCCGGATCAAAATCTCACCTATCGATCGGATTCCGCCAAAATTCCAACTTCGCCAAAATAGGCTAACTTCTTCACCGGACCTCCAAAATTACTTCCGATTGCGCTCCTAAGTCTTAAATCATCCTCCGAAACTAACCGAATCATCGAAATTCAGTTTCGATCCCTCTAACTCATAAGTCAACGTTGAGTTGACTTTTCCAACTTAAGGTTTCCTTAAAGAGATTAATTGTTCCATTTCCTACCAAAATCGATCCGAATTGACTCAAGATTTGCACACAAGTCACACTTGATATTACAGACTTGCACGAACTTTCGGAATCGCATTCCGACCCCGATATCAAAATTTTCACTTCCGGTCGAATTTTCTCATAAACCTTCAAATTCCTATATTTTGCCAAATGACTTCAAAATGACCTCCGGACACCCGAATTCACTTCCGATCGCGTTCCCAACTCCAAAATCACCATATGGATCTATTCGCAGACTTGGAATCCCAAACGGACATCTATAACTCTAAAATGCCTTCCAACCCAAATTTATGAAATCCTTCTAAAATATTAACTTCCACCATATACGCTGAAATGCTCACCGATTATCAAAGACCAAATCCGGACATACGTCCAAGTTTAAAATCATCATACGAGCATGTTGGAACTTTTAGATCCCAATTCCGAGGTCATTTACTCAAAATTCCAATCGTAGTTCATTTCTTCAACTTTAAGCTTTCAAAATGAGAATTTCCATTTAGATTTGACTCCAAACTTCCTGAATTTGAATTCTGACCATACACACAAGTCAATATACTTGAGATGAAGCTGTTCATGGCATCAATCTGCTGAATGACGCGCCAGAGCTCAAAACGATCGGTTGGGTCGTTACAATCTCCCCCACTTAAACATACGTTCGTCCTCGAACGTGCTGAGAACTACAATGATGTAGTCTCAAATAAATTGTTTAACACATCATGCACCTTCCCGTGCTACCACTACTTAATTGAGCACATTAGCTATATAATTCTGTAGATATAATTCTTTATTCAAGCGAATACGCCATTAAGGCCAAATTCCAACATCCTGAAATTCCTGCCAAGTCTGTTTGCATCATTCGACCACCATATCAATCTCCACACGTTGTACCCAAACATTAATGCATAACTTTGTTGAATTCACACTCATATGACCACAATAGATTTCGGAGCCAAACCTCGATATTACCTTTCTAACGAGCTGAGATCAAATATACGTGTACTCATTAATGACTCCAACGATCATGTCGATTATAACACACCGCATTGGTGACACGACACCTCAGCATCGGCCTAAGCCACAATGAGCACTACACAGGCTCCAATAAAAAAAATGATCCGAACACACTCGAATCATGACAACTAACTCACACAAAGGAGCTATAGTTCAATTCACCCGTACCATCATAACATAGAACTGAGATCTCGTCTCACATCATAGAATTAGTGTACTTGAATCCTCCTCGAAAGGTCATAACATCACGTGGCCTTGCCACAGCCCATGATTATATTCAAATACTATTACTCATGGAGCACCTCAAGTCACCAAGCTCAAAACGGTCAGCCACGCACATATTTAGGTCCGAAACCAAGCAATCAATCTCACCCACGGTGAAACATATAATATACGCTATCAAGTCCTGAAAAGACACAACCGATGTGCCATTCGCTACTCAATACGAACTTTTCCTCAGAAGCCAGGAAGTATTGTATACCAGGTAACATATAACTAGCTCTATTTTCACATTACACTGTTGCGGCGTGCAACCCACTCCAATGACATACCCGTGGCAGCGTGCCACCCGATCTAGATACTATACCCGTGGCGGCGTGCCACCCAATCCAAATAACCATACCTGTGGCGGCGTGCCACCCGATCCATATAAAACCCTCGCAAAAGAAATGCACATCGAGTCGAATTGCTCATTAGAGTAAACATATATAGCCTCAAGCTCGGACACAAGAGACGCGTCAGGCAAAGTTCCCCGATACTGGAACGGAATCAATGGTAGATACCTTTACACTGACATCCACCACGAAGACCCAACTGACAAAGCAATACCTACCAGCTGTCCGCTGGCCCTAGTGTATATTTACCCTGATGGAATATGATCTGATGCGCTCTGATACCAACTTTGTCACGACCCCAATCCCGGTCGTGATGGCGCCCAACACAATTGCTAGGCAAGCCCGATCATTTACCCTCTCATCCCGAGCATGAAGCTCAAATCAATTACCTTTCAATTACACATCTGAATCCACCCATCTACTTTGCATCAATCTAGTATTTCAGTACAACACCTTCCACCAGGATATACATAGCATAATCACTCTAGTGTTGCTGAGTCTAAACTCGTTTTACTACACGTAAGACACTTTACCTTCCAACTAAGAGACATGATAAATTTTCACCATGCCCATAGCTCGGGGTTACATAACAGATTACAATAAGGATCTAACACCTGACAACTCGTACATTATTAAGCTGCCATTTCCACAATTAGGAACAATACCGATCACACAAAATTTCATAATACCAGTTTGTGAAATCAGCACTTTGGTGCTCATGTCATAGACAAAGATTTGGCCTTAAGTCCTCCCGACAGGTCTAATATGAACTCGCAGAGATTATATCTCGCCCCTCGACCAGGAATCACAAGCCATCAAGGCAATTATATTATTGAGCGTTCGAGTGCGCGTACGGGCGTATGGAAGGAATTTCCAAGAATTATATCTCAAGCTGAATCAAGTACGCATGATAAGAATTCCAAGAAATGTGAAGTGTTTCCTAAAGGTTTGTAGATTCCCGAGGATAAATACAGGCGTCCCCGTACCGATCCATAAGACTCTACCAACCGGCTCAAGACTCATGGGGCCTAGTAACCTAGGCTCTGATACCAACTTGTCACGACCCAAATCCCGGTCGTAATGGCGCCCAACACACCTGCTAGGCAAGCCCGACCATTTACACTCTCACCCGAGCATGAAGCTCAAATCAATTACCTAGATATTATTTCGACAATAAAGCTAAACTGAATAACCACCCAAAGATCTAGGGTCACGAGTCTAGAGCCTCTAAACATGATCGGATAACAATATCTAAACCAAATACTCAAGTCTGAATAATGTATATACAAAGGAAAACTGGAATAAGAAGAGAAGCCAGGTCCTGCGAACGCCAGCAGCTACCTCAACAACTCGGATAAATACTGATAAAAGCTGGAGTGCTCGTCTATCCATCCTATGTATCTGAATCTGCACATAAAGGTGCAGGGAGTAGGGGTGAGTACTAAGTACTCAGTGAGTAATAAATATATAAAAGCAGCTGAAAGTAGGAAATCCACAGAATACCACAATATGAAGCTAAACTACAGTCCGAATCTCCTATGAACTAGCATCAATAGTACAATATAGCTACCACAGAATAATTCAACAAATACAGATGCAATGCAATGCACACAACCGCTACGGCGTGTAGCCCGATCCAATTAACGTCGATACCAAAATCCGAATTGACTCAAGATTTGCACACAAGTCACACTTGACATTACGGACTTGCACGAACTTTCGGAATCGCATTCCGACCCCGATATTAAAATTTTCAATTCCTGTCGAAGTTTCTCATAAACCTTCAAATTCCTATATTTTGCCAAATGACTTTAAAATGACCTCCGGACACCCGAATTCACTTCCGGTCGCGTTCCCAACTCCAAAATCACCATACGGATCTATTCGCAGTCTCGAAATCCCAAACGGACATCTATAACTCTAAAATGCCTTCCAACCCAAATTTATGAAATCCTTCTAAAATATTAACTTCCACCATATACGCTGAAATGCTCACCGGTTATCAAAAACCAAATCCGGACATACGTCCAAGTTTAAAATCATCATACGAGCATGTTGGAACTTTTAGATCCCAATTCCAAGGACATTTACTCAAAATTCCAATCATAGTTCATTTCTTCAACTTTAAGCTTTCAAAATGAGAATTTCCATTTAGATTTGACTCCAAACATCCTGAATTTGAATTCTGACCATACACACAAGTCAATATACCTGAGATGAAGCTGTTCATGGCATCAATCTGCTGAATGACGCGCCAGAGCTCAAAACGATCGGTCGGGTCGTTACACTACCATATACACAAACTACTCACCTCTAGCCGTTCGTAGATTCGTCCGCGATGCCTTTTCCTTTGAAATCCGCTGCCTCGTGCGTAGAATCTAGTCAAATCACAATAATTATATCAAATACGGGTCAAAGAATCATAACCCATTTCAATTTACATGAAATTTGCATAAATACACCAAGTTGGTAAAACCCGACCCCGGGCCCACTACTCGGAAAATTCCGAAATTAGTACCAACGCGATCCTCGTCTCGCCACGAGTCCGTGCATATAAAATTTATTAAAATTGAAGTTCAAATGGCCTTCCAAAACTCAAAATCCCGTTTTCAATACCTAGGCCACAATTCTTCAAGATTTCGACCCAATTTCATGAAGATTGATGTTAATTCTACCATAAAATCATGTTTTTGAGTCAAGAATCTTACCTCCGACGAATACCCGATGATTTCTCAGTGTTTTCCTCGAGTTTTCTTCTCTCTAGGGCTCAAAATTGTGTTTTGGGGGTGTAAACCCGCGAGCTCTCTGTTCTGTGATTTTTATTCACTGCCAGAAACTTTATACCTACGCGTTCGCGATGCTCCTTGTGCGAACGCGATGCCCAATTCTGTTGATTCATCGCGAACACGACGTCACTTCACGCGTCCGCGATGTTCATTTCCCCAGCCGCCTGTTTCTAATCCAACGCGAACGCGTACACTCCCACGCGAACGCGAAGCTCCCCCTTATCCTTCTACGCGTTCGCGACTCCTTGTCACACGAACGCGAAGATTAATTCCCTCTGACCTGCGCGAACGCGACACCCTTGTCGCGAACGCGATGCTTTAGCCCACCTGGCCTTCGCGAACGCGACCCATGTCACGCGAAGGTCTAATTGACTGGGCAGAAACCTGCAGTTTTTTGCAGATTTTGCCAAGTCCCATATGCCCGGTTGATAGTCCGAAATCATCGCGAGGCCCCCGGGACCCCAACTAAAACCACCAACATACTCCAAAACATGATACGGACTTGTTCCAATCACAATAACACCATCCTAAACATCAAAATCACCATTTACACACGAATTCAAGCCTAAGTTTCTTTAAAACTTTCAAAACTAACATTCAATCCAAAACCCGATCAAATGATGTCCGAATGACCTGAATATTTGCAGACATATCCAAAATCACTTAACGAAACTACAGAAATTGTCAGAATTCCATTCCGACCCCCGGATCAAAATCTCACCTACCATCCGGTTTTCGCCAAAATTCCACCTTCGCCAATTCAAGCCTAAAACTACACCGGACAACCGAATTCAATTCTGATTGCTCTCCTAAGTCATAAATGATCCCCCGAAACTAGTCGAATCATCGGAATCCGGTTTCGAGCATTTTAACGCAATAGTCAACTCTAGGTTGACTTCCCATATTCATGCTTTCTTCAAACATACTATTTGTTTCATTTTCAACCCAAATCACTCCTAACTCACTCGATATACTCTAATACTGATATAAAAGCATAAGATATGTAAAATGCAAGGTAACAGGGTGAAAATTCCCATAACGACGGGCCGGGTCGTTACAATTCGAGTGTATCCTGAGTATAGGCATGGGATTTGCATTTGCATTATAATTTCGGAAAGTGCAATGTGATTTATGGTTCAGATAGTCTGTGAAATTCTGATTATATGGTGTTTTCGGACTTATGTGAGATAGGGTGACGTATGATCTCACGGATATATGCTTGGTAAGGTCATTCGGCTATTGGGTTGCTTCTAGTACAACTATGAGTCCGCTCGAGGACGAGTATTTGTTTAAGTTGGGGAGAATGTAACGACCCGTCCCGTCGTTATGGGAATTACCACCCCGTTATGTTGCATTAACATATCTTATGCTTCTATATCAGTGTTAGAAACTATCGGGTGAGTTAGGAGTGAATTGAATTGAAAATGAAGCAAATAGCCTGTTTGAAGTAAGTTTGAATATGGAAAGTCAACCTAGAGTTGACTATCAAGTTAGAGTGCTCGAAATCAGATTCTGATGATTCAACTAGTTTCGGGGGATCAATTATGACTTAGGAGAGCAATCGGAATTGAATTTGGAGGTCCGGTGTAGTTTTAGGCTTGAATTGGCTAAGGTTGAATTTTGGCAAAATCCGAACAGTAGGTGAGATTTTGATCCGGGGGCGGAATGGAATTCCGACAATTTCTGTAGCTTCGTTATGTAATTTTGGATATGTCTGCAAATTTTCAGGTCATTCGGACATCGTTTGATCGGGTTTTTGATTGAATGTGTAATTCGGAAAGTTTTAAGGAAGTTAGGCTTGAATTCGATGTGGATTATGGGTTTTGATGTTGTTAGACGTGTTTTTATGATTGGAACAAGTGCGTATCATGTTTTGGAGTATGTTGGTGGTTTTCGTTGGGGTCCCGGGGGCCTCGGGATGAATTCGGACCATCAACAGGGCATTTTGAACTTTGGGAAACCTGCAGAAAATTGCAGGTCAGTGCAGCAGAAATTAAGCCTTCGCGTTCACGTGGAGGCAGTCGCGTTCGCGAAGGCCAGATAGGCCAATGCAACGCGTTTGCGTGAGAGAGGGCTGCGTTCGCAAAGGAGAAACAGGCGAAGCCTCGCGTTCACGTGAGGAACTACGCGTTCGCGTAGAAGAAATCCGGCGGCTGGGGGAAATGAACTTCGCGGACGCATGACAGGGCGTCACGTTCGCGATGAAGTAATCGAGCTGGCCATCGTGTTCGCGTGAGGGACATCACGAATGCGTAGAGTTAAATGTTCAGGCAGTGAGTTTAATTGCAGAGACAGTGCAGTCGCGGGTTTATACCCCAAATACATAATTTTGAGCCCTAGAGAGAAGAAATCACGGGAAAATGCTAGGAAATCATCGGGTATTCATCGGAGGTAAGTTTCTTGACTCAAAAACATCATTTTATGGTAGAATTAACATCAATCTTCATGAATTTGGGTAGAAATTGTGAAGGATTGTGGCCTAGATATTGAAAACGAAAATTTGGGTTTTGAAAGGCCAATTGAACTCCGATTTTGGTAAATTTTATATGTATGGACTCGTGGCGAGACGAGGGTTCTGGAAATATGAGTTTCGAAGTTTTTCGAGATGTGGGCCCGGGGCTCGGGTTTTGCAAATTTCGTGATTTTTGATATATTTCGAGTTCTTTCGATTGGGTTATGTTCCATTAGCCTATTTTGATATATTTGTACTGATTTTGACTAGTTTTGATGTGCGTGGATGCCGGTTCGAGGAGCTAAGGCGTTGCAGGCATGAGTTTTCACTGGTTCGAGGTGGGTAATACTTGTAAATGATGTCTTGAGGGTTAGTAAACCCCGGACTTGCACATCTTAGTACTGTGTTGAGGTGACTTGCAGGCCAGATAATGGGCGTGGGGTAGAGCACCATTGGGGATTGTGACTTGGTCCGTCCCGCGTAATTAATAATAACACCTAATTGTTGAAATGAATTGGACTAATTATCATGCTTGGGGCTTCGTGCCGATTATTTGAATCCTTCAGGGATTGGTATCACTATCTTGATAACACTGTGCATATTTTATTCTAAATTTAAGGTTTTAAATGGTATTTTGCTATTGAGCATTTTTATAAGGTTATGAAAAACTTGAACAAGGTCTTAATAACATTTTTGCTGTGAACTAACATGATATTGTTGCCCGTAGGGCTTTCTTGACTATTTGTTAGACTGATTGGGGCCGAGGGCCATATGTTAGGGCATGAAAATTTATGTTAGCATATGCATACACATGCATGGATCGGACTGCACGCCGCAGTGGTATACGGATCGGGCTGCACGCCGCAGCAGGTGTGATATTATTTTTGTGCTTGGGCTGTAGGAGCCCCTCCGGAGTCTGAACCCCCACAATGAGCACGGGTACCCAAATTGGATCGGGCTACACACTGTAGCGGTCATATGCATTGCATGGCATACATACATTGGTTTACGTGTACTACATCGCATAACATTTAGCACTCATACATTACTGGCACACATGCATTAGTTGCCTTATTGACCAGATCTCCTGGTGTAAATTGATAAGGAGTGCTGAGCCCGAGAGGCTGATTTGGGTGCGGACTTGCACTGCTTGAGATTGTATCCAGGTATTGGTATATTATCATGAAAAAAAGTAGCTAAAAATTGAGATTTCTAATAATCTATTCACATATGCTAGAAAGGGATAAAAAGATAGTTTTTTATTGTGTAGCATGAGATAGTGCCTATCGTGGTTTCTTCCCTTCAGCATTATTTACTTTTATTACTGCTGAGTTGGAAGTACGCACACCCGGCTCCCTGCACCTTGTGTGCAGATCCAGGTACATCACAGCAGAGCTGATTCTATTGCGGCTCGGGAGTGCTTTTGGACAGTCGAGGTAGCTGCCAGCGTTCGTAGGACCCGATTCTCCAGTCTGTCTATATTTTTGTTCTGACCATCCCACACTTGTGCACAGTTATATTCACTATTTACACTTTGTATACTCCGTAGAGGCTCATGACTCTTGACCCTTCGGTCTGTGGGAGTTGGTATGCGTTGGGACTTGGTTCCCCTGTTTTGATATATACATCACTGTTATTTTACAATTGATATGCTTAAATGGGATAAGGCGAGCTCATAGCTCTATGATTGTTGTTGATTGGTCGGGCTAGCCTAGCAGTGTGCTGGGCGCCATCACGACCGGATTTGGGGTCGTCACATGACCGCTACGGCGTGTAGCCCGATCCAATTTGGGTACCCGTGCTCACTGTGGGGGTTCAGACTCCGGAGGGGCTCCTACAGCCCAACCACAATAATAATATCACACCTGCTGCGACGCGCAGCCCGATCCGTATACCACTGCGGCGTGCAGTCCGATCCATGCATGTGTATGCATATGCTCACATAAATTGTCATGCCCTAACATATGGCCCTCGGCCCCAATCGGTCTAACAAATAATCAAGAAAGCCCTACGGGCAACAATATCATGTTAGCTCACATAAAAATGTTATTAAGACCTTGTTCAAGTTTTTCATAACCTTATAAAAATGCTGAATAGCAAAATACCATTTTTAAACCTTAAATTTAGATAAAAATATGCATAGTGTTATCAAGAAAATGATACCAATCCCTGAAGGATCCAAATAATCGGCACGAAGCCCAAGGATGATAATTAGTCCAATTCATTTCAACAATTAGGTGTTATTATTTATTACACGGGACGGAACAAGTCACAATCCCCAATGGTGCTCTACCCCACGCCCGTTATCCGGCGTGCAAGTCACCTCAACACAGCACTAAGATGTGCAAGTCCGGGGTTTACTAACCCTCAGGACATCATTTACAAGTATTACCCACCTCGAATCGACGAAAGCTCATGCCCGCGACGCCTTAGCTCCTCGAACCGCTGCATCCACGCACGTCAAAACTAGCAAAAATCAGCACAAATATATCAAAAATAGGCTAATGGAACATAACCCAATCGAAAGAACTCGAAAAATATCAGAAATCACGAAATTTGCAAAACCCGAGCCTCGGGCCCACATCTCAAAAAATTTTGAAACTCATATTTCCAGAACCCTCGTCTCGCAGCGAGTCCATACATATAAAATTTACCAAAATCGGAGTTCGATTGGCCTTTCAAAACTCAAATTTTCGTTTTCAATATCTAGGCCACAATCCTTCACAATTTCTACCCAAATTCATGAAGATTGATGTTAATTCTACCACAAAATGATGTTTTTGAGTCAAGAAACTTACCTCCGATGAATACCCAATGATTTCCCAGCGTTTTCCCGGGATTTCTTCTCTCTAGGGCTCAAAATTATGTTTTTGGGTATATGAACCCGTGAGCCCTCTGTTCTGCAATTAAACTCACTGCCTGGGAATTTAACTCTATGCGTTCGTGATGTCTCTCACGCGAACGCGATGGCCTGTTCGATTACTTCATCGCGAACGCAACGCCCTGTCACGCGTCCGCGAAGTTCATTTCCCCCAGCCGCTGGATTTCTTCTACGCGAACGCGTCTCCCTTTCACGCGATCGCGATGGTCTCCATCTTTCTCCTACGCGAACGCGTAGGTCCCCACGCGAATGCGAGGCTTCGCCTGTTTCACCTTCGCAAACGCGGCCTTCTCCCACGCGAACACGATGCATTGCCCTGCCTGGCCTTCGCGAACGCGGGCCTTGCCCTCGCGAACGCGAAGGCTAAAATCCTGCCCAGAGATCTGCAATTTACAGCAGACTTTTCCTTGCTTCAAAATGCCGGATGATGGTCCGGATTCACCCGAGGCCACCGGGACCCCAACGAAAACCACCAACATACTCCAAAACACGATACGAACTTGTTCCAATCATAAAAACACCATCCTAAACATCAAAATCACCAATTACACACGGATTCAAGCCTAAGTTTCTTCAAAATTTCCGAATTGCTCATTCAATCAAAAACCCGACCAAACGACGTCCGAATGACCTGAAAATTTACAGACATATCCAAAATCACATAACGAAGCTACAAGAATTGTTGGAATTCCATTCCGACCCCCGAATCAAAATCTCACCTACCGTTCGAATTTCGCCAAAATTCAACCTTCGCCAATTCAAGCCTAAAACTACACCGGACCTCCAAATTAAATTCCGATTGCTCTCCTAAGTCATAAATGATCCCTCGAAACTAGTCGAATCATCGGAATCCGATTCCGAGCACTCTAACTCGATAGTCAACTCTAGGTTGACTTTCCATATTCAAACTTCCTTCAAACATGCTATTTGCTTCATTTTCCATTCAATTCACTCCTAACTCACCTGATAGGTTCTAACACTGATATAGAAGCATAAGATATGTTAATGCAAGGTAACAGGGTGGAAATTCCCGTAACGACGGGCCGGGTCGTTACATTCTCCATAACTTAAACAAACGCTCGTCCTCGAGCGGACTCAGAGTTGTACTAGAAGCCACCCAATAGCTGAATGACCTTACCAAGCATAAACTCGGGCGATCATACATCACCCTATCTCACATAAGTCCGAAAACACCATATAGTCAAAATTTCACAGACCATCTGAACCATAAATCACATTGCACTTTCTGAAATCATATGCCAAATGCTAATCCCATGCCTATACTCTGGATACACTCGAATCCACTGCATTAACCCATATTCACTACTCCGGGTGAGATCATATGATGTATCAACAACCCAATCACTCGAGAAGATAGTCTCTAATCACAACAACTGGCCACAATCACCAAATACTAGCTGAAAACCTCTTTCATTAGATAGAGTCTTATTCCAACACCTCCATATCCCGCCCACGGCAGCTGAAGCACGCGATATACCGAACCCATCTCTCAGGTTAACCATTCGTGAATCTATTTCCCTTTTTAAAACTCATACCACGATAGGTTTCGGAGCCAAACCTCGATTTTTTACCTTTCTAACAAGCTAAGATACAATATGCTCGTATTCATTAATGACTCGAATGATCATTTCGGTTATAACACACCACACTGGTGACATGACACCTCAGCATCGGCCTATTCCACAACGAGCACAACACATGCTCCAATAAGAACGATCTGAACACACTCGAATCATGACAACTGACTCACACAAAGAGCTATAATTCAAATTCCTCAATACCATCACAACACATAGCAGAGATCTCGTCTCACATCATAGAATTAGAGTACCTGAATCCTCCTCGAAAGGTCATAACATCACGTGGCCTTTCCACAACTCATGATATAACTCATGGAGCACCTCAAGTCGCAATGCTCAAAACGGTCAGCCACGCTCATATTTAGGTCTGAACTGAAGCAATCAATCACACACGCGGTGATACATTTAGTATATGCTATCCAATCCTGAATGGACACAACCGATGTGCTATTCCCCGAGTGATACCCAATACGGACTATTCCTCAGAAGATAGGATGTATTGTATACAAGGTAGCATATAGGAAGCTATATTTTCCACGCCACACTGTTGTGGCGCGCAACCCATTCCAATAACATACCTGTGGCGGCGTGCCACCCGATCCAGATACCATACCTGTGGCGGTGTGCCACCCGATCCACGCATAATCTAGAAAAAGGGAATGCACATCGAGTCAAGTTGCCCGCTGTAACAAACATATGTATAGCCTCACGCTCGGCCACATGAAACACATCTGACAAAGTTCCTTAATACCGGAACTGAATCAATGGTAGACACCTCTACACTGACATCTGTCATGAAGGCCCAACTGACAAAGTAATACCTACCAACCATCCTCTGGCCCTCGGGTACATCTACCCTGCTGGAGCATGATCTGATGCACTCTGCCACGCAGTTTGTGACATTGTTTTGACATAGTCCATAACACATTAGTCTAGACAACCTGGCTTATGACAACCAGTCTACAATCATATATCATTATTCAAATTCATCATATCAAGTAACGAGAGAGCCACTAGGGCTTCCAATTTCGAACAATCGCTAAACGATGCCGATCCACTCGATATACCACCACTGCGTAGGCGGATTACGAGAACTTCCAGACTCTAACACATGTATTACACATGGATCACTATGCCTGATCCCACACTCCACCATACGATTACATAACACACATCAAGCATCTATTCATACCACGAAAGCCATTTAGAAATTTCCTTATGCCATTTACAACTCAATCATCAATGTCAATCTAACAAGAGGATACCACCACACCACTAAAGATTATCAGTTTATATTACGTGGCCCTTTTTGGACCATATTCCCTGCCAAATTACGAGAATAGCAGTACCATTTTCTTAAATCATCAGAAAGATCGATTCTTAATTCACTTGCAGCTGTCCGCGCTGCTCAATAATTTTATTGACTTCTCATATATTATGAACTGATCTCAAAACCTAGAATATACCATTATCAACTTTCCGTAACACATCGTGTATACCATATCACACTAAGACAACATGGAAATTCATATCCCTTTCCTCCGCCTCACATCGGCGCACTCAACTAGTCAAGGACTTTCGTGATCCCATATAGAAGAAAACTCATTACACATTCCACGCTTCGCATACCGACAGGAGTATACTCATTTTCAAACCATGATAAAACACATCACAAACTCTGCATTCCCATTCGTTGCATAAGTTTAACTGCCAGGACTGAGTCCTTATACCCATATCAAGTTACACAACTGCCAGCACTCAAGAGCTTTGTTGCACAATGTCTGCAAGACTCATTACTTCAACCACATACCAGGAATCAATCATATTCCTTTTTATACCATTCTGGTTTATTAACAAGCTGTTCCATTTACCCAGTTTCCTTTCTGATTTATCTCTAATTTCATATCAATCTTTATTGTAGTACGACAATGCCTCAACCCTTTTTACCACACAAGACTCGTACACAAGGCCACACGGTGTAAGACCCATAGGCCACTGAATACTCTCTCAGTGTTCCCAGAAGTACCACATTCTACCACACTTTATTTTGGATGAACTTCCCACGATTTTTAAATTGTTATCATTACTTCCCAATACGGATACGTAGAATCCCATCATTCACATGATATAACACAAGCCTTGATCTTTTCTAACGAAATCGCCATCTTTAGCCACATACACAATCTTAAGGCATCTGACTGTTACAAGCAAAATCTTGAACACCGTAAAACCATTCTCGGACATCATTCAGTTGTAACTCAACTGTCCTATTGAGTAGAAACATGATTATTTACAGGTACAATTCGCTATCTTTCTTTTCTATACACCGAACATTCTCTATCAACAGTAGTTCAAAACATCCTAGTATTTCTTTACATCTACGAAGCGCCATAACATTGTCAGAATTTTCCCAACATACTTAAAGACAGAATCAACATAGCACACAATAGTGCAATCAGTTAATCAATAGCAACCTCCCCAACTTAGCTCGAAGCCATATATCAAAGCACGTTTAACCGCTCATAGCATTCTTTACTCAAATGATGCAACAAAGTTCTACTTAGATTAAACTCAAGTCATTTACAAGCTTCGGTGGAGGTTCGAATCATCAGAATTATTAATTCTTTTGCAATTCTTGCATTCATTCACACACAACAGTTATGCCCACTCTTTAGGTGACAAAAATCTTTTCTAAGTCCCAAATTTTCCAAAATTTCGGCAGAGCTTCCTTTGTAAATTGGCCTATCCACCTGCCAGAGAATCACCAAACCATTCTAACAATACTTCCACAACTCAACAATATATCACAATGTATTTCAATAACATTAAATCTCAATACTACACGAATCATATTATCACAATTTATACTTGAACCTGCGCTGTATCTGCTCGAATCATAACACATATCAAATACCTTTCAATTACACATGAGGATCAACCCTCCTACTTCTTCTCAATTTAGCATTTCATCACGATACCTTCCACCAGGATACACATAGAAAAGTCACTTTAGTCTTCCTGAGTTTAAACTCGTTCCACTACACATAGTGCACTTTACATTTCCGCTAAGAGGCAATGAACATATTTCTCACGCCCATAACTAGGGCTACATATCAAATCACAAGAAGAACTGAATACCTTACAGATCTCCCATTATCAAACTGCCATTTGCACAATAAAGATCAATACCGATCGTATGAACTTCATAATACCGACTCGCAAAATTAGTACCTTGGTGCTCAAGCCATAGACAAGGATCTGGCCTCGAGTCCTCCCGACTGGCCCAACATGAACTCACGGAGATTATATCTCGCCCCTCATTCGGGGAATTGCAAGCCATAAGTCAATTATATTACTGAGCGCTCGATGTGTGCACAGACGTGCGGAAGGAATTTCAAAATTATATCTCAAGCTGAATCAACTGCGCACGATAAGAATTCCAAGAAATGTGAAGTGTTTCCTAAAGGTTCGCAGCCTCCCAAGGATAAGTACAGGCGTCCCCGTACCGATCCACAAGACTCTACTAACCGGCTCAAGACTCATGAGGCCTAGTAAACCTAGGCTCTGATACCAACTTGTCACGACCCCAAATCCGGTCGTGATGGCGCCCAGCACGCTGCTAGGCCAGCCCGACCAATCAACAACAATCATAGAGCTATGAGCTCGCCTTATCCCATTTAAGCATATCAATTGTAAAATAACAGTGATGTATATATCGAAACAGGGGAACCAAGTCCCAACGCATACCAACTCCCACAGACCGAAGGGTCAAGATTCATAAGCCTCTACAGAGTATACAAAGTGTAAATAGTGAATATAACTGTGCACAAGTGTGGGATGATCAGAACAAAAATACAGACAAACTGGAGAATCAGGTCCTGCGAACGCTGGCAGCTACCTCGACAGTCCAAAAGCACTCCCGAGCCGCAATTGAATGAGCTCTGCTGTGATGTACCTGGATCTGCACACAAGGTGCAGGGAGTCGGGTGTGAGTACTTCCAACTCAGCAGTAATAAAAGCAAATAATGCTGAAGGGAAGAAAACCACGATAGGCACTATCTCATGCTACACAATACAGAACTATCTTTTTATCCCTTTCTAGCATATGTGAATAGATTATTAGAAATCTCAATTTTTAGCTACTTTATTTCATGATAATATACCAATACCTGGATACAATCTCAAGCAGTGCAAGTCCGCACTCAAATCAGCCTCTCGGGCTCAGCACTCCTTATCAATTTACACCAGGAGATCTGGTCAATAAGGCAACTAATGCATGTGTGCTAGTAATGTATGAGTGCTAAATGTTATGCCACGTAGTACATGTAAACCAATGTATGTATGCCATGCAATGCATATGACCGCTACGGCGTGTAGCCCGATCCAATTTGGGTACCCGTGCTCACTGTGGGGGTTCAGACTCCGGAGGGGCTCCTACAACCCAAGCACAATAATAATATCACACCTGCTCGATCCATATACCACTGCGGCATGCAGTCCGATCCATGCATGTGTATGCATATGCTCACATAAATTGTCATGCCCTAACATATGGCCCTCGGCCCCAATCGGTCTAACAAATAATCAAGAAAGCCCTACGGGCAACAATATCATGTTAGCTCACATAAAAATGTTATTAAGACCTTGTTCAAGTTTTTCATAACCTTATAAAAATGCTGAATAGCAAAATACCATTTTTAAACCTTAAATTTAGATAAAAATATGCACGGTGTTATCAAGACAATGATACCAATCCCTGAAGGATCCAAATAATCGGCACGAAGCCCATCATGACAATTAGTCCAATTCATTTCAACAATTAGGTGTTATTATTTATTACGCGGGACGGAGCAAGTCACAATCCCCAATGGTGCTCTACCCCACGCCCGTTATCCGGCGTGCAAGTCACCTCAACACAGCACTAAGATGTGCAAGTCCGGGGTTTACTAACCCTCGGGACATTATTTACAAGTATTACCCACCTCGAACCGACGAAAGCTCATGCCTGCGACGCCTTAGCTCCTCGAACTGGCATCCATGCACGTCAAAACTAGCACAAATCAGCACAAATATATCAAAAATAGGCTAATGGAACATCACCCAATCGAAAGAACTCGAAAAATATTAGAAATCACGAAATTTGCAAAACCCGAGCCCCGGGCCCACATCTCAAAAAATTTCGAAACTCATATTTCCAGAACCCTCGTCTCGCAACGAGTCCATACATATAAAATTTACCAAAATCGGAGTTCGATTGGCCTTTCAAAACCCAAATTTTCGTTTTCAATATCTAGGCCACAATCCTTCACAATTTCTACCCAAATTCATGAAGATTAATGTTAATTCTACCATAAAATGATGTTTTTGAGTCAAGAAACTTACCTCCGATGAATAACCGATGATTTCCTAGCGTTTTCCCGTGATTTCTTCTCTCTAGAGCTCAAAATTATGTTTTTGGGTATATGAACTCGTGAGCCCTCTGTTCTGCAATTAAACTCACAGCCGCTGGATTCCTTCTACGCGAACGCATCTCCCTTTCACGCGATCGCGATGGTCTCCATCTTTCTCCTACGCGAACGAGTAGGTCCCCACGCGAACGCGAGGCTTCGCCTGTTTCACCTTTGCGAACGCGGCCTTCTCCCACGCGAACGCGATGCATTGCCCTGCCTGGCCTTCGCGAACGTGGGCCTTGCCCTCGCGAACGCGAAGGCTAAAATCCTGCCCAGATATCTGCAATTTACAGCAGACTTTTCCATGCTTCAAAATGCCGGATGATGGTCCGGATTCACCCCGAGGCCCCCGGGACCCCAACGAAAACCACCAACATACTCCAAAACACGATACAAACTTGTTCCAATCATAAAAACACCATCCTAAACATAAAAATCACCAATTACACACGGATTCAAGCCTAAGTTTCTTCAAAAGTTCCGAATTGCTCATTCAATCAAAAACCCAACCAAACGACGTCCGAATAACCTGAAAATTTACAGACATATCCAAAATAACCTAACGAAGCTACAGGAATTTTCGGAATTCCATTCCGACCCACGGATCAAAATCTCACCTACCGTTCGGATTTCGCCAAAATTCAACCTTTGCCAATTCAAGCCTAGAACTACACCGGACCTCCAAATTAAATTCCGATTGCTCTCCTAAGTCATATATGATCCCTCGAAACTAGTCGGATCATCAGAATCTGATTCCGAGCACTCTAACTCGATAGTCAACTCTAGGTTGACTTTCCATATTCAAACTTCCTTCAAACATGCTATTTGCTTCATTTTCCATTCAATTCACTCCTAACTCACCCGATAGGTTCTAACACTGATATAGAAGCATAAGATATGTTAATGCAAGGTAACTGAGTGGAAATTCCCGTAAGGACGGGCCGGGTCGTTACACTAATATATGTGATTCAGGACCCGAAACAGACTAAGATATGATAAATTACGAATATTTAAATTATTGGACAGAAACTATGCTTAAAATAGCTAAAACCGAACAAAATATGAAAAATGATTTAGATAATTATATGCAAACTAAGAAAATCACACACATAGAGTCACTAAATAAAAATATAGAAAAATTACTGTTATTAGTTTGCATATAATTATCTAAATCATTTTTCATATTTTGTTCCGTTTTAGCTATTTTAAGCATAGTTTCTGTCCAATAATTTAAATATTCGTAATTTATCATATCTTAGTCTGTTTCGGGTCCTGAATCCCATATATTAGTGTAGTCATAATTATATACTCTTTCTAGTTCGTCATTATTATAGTCATCTTCTAGTTCTTCTAGTTCTTCACTCCATTCTTGGTTAATTATTTCTGTTAAAACTAGATTTTCGTATTCTTGAATTTGATTCCATATATTTTTTCTAATTTCAGGTTCGGTTATCTTTCTAAGTACATAAAAGATTAATATCTTATAATTATCTGCCATTTCGTCTAGTAGGTATGTTATCATTATTTTATGTATCGCTATTATTCTTATGGTATTCCTTCTAATCTTCTTACTTTACTATCATATTCATCATGTAATAATAAGATATAAAAAACAATTTTTCTGGTCACTACCATGGCCCTTTGCTCTAATCATTTACCCTAGCAATGTCCTCAACTGCGGTACTCCCCTAAACGGCATCTCCTCGCCTCACCGGTTTCCCATTAGGAGTGACTTAGCATAGGATATTACTTACAGCATACTTCCATGGCAAACTTGCTCAAATTATTTTTTATAGCATTACTATAACATGATGAAAACTATAGTATTATAAGATGATTATCAGGAATATAAGAATTTAGCTATGCATAATCATAAATGATTTTACCTGACTTCGTATCTCCTTTGAGTTTGACATATTTTGTTGAATCTTATAGCTTGTTTTTAGAGAGTGTTTATGAAAGAGAATTTTTATTGTATTTGTAATTTTCCGATATTGATCCTGTCTATACATCTTTCTACTTGCTCCTTTATATAGAGGAGTAAGATGACTCTTACTATTCACATCTGACTCTTACTATTCACATCTGACTCTTACTATTCATTAGACTTTACTATTCATTGGCATTTACTATTCATGAATAGTAAATTGACTCTTACTATTTACGACTATGACGACTCTGACTTTTTTACATAAAAAACGACGAACTTTACATAAAGAAAAGTAAATATTTCTTTTACATCATTATCTACTTTCTCTTTATGTCTCTTTCTGCTTCATCTTCTTTGTATCTTGTCGGCCGCTTTGTCTTCTTTTGATCATTTCTTCTTTATCTCTCTTTCTTCTTTACGACTTTCTCGTCTTTTGAGTTATCTTCTACTATCTTCTTCAATTATTCTAACTGGACTTCTGGAATTACATTATCTTCTCCGTGACATTTTGAACATAAATGGTCTAGATATTTCAGGCTGATTATTTTGTAGTATCTTGCTAGTAAATCTTCTGAGATAAATCCTTTTCTTAATGCTCTGGTTGTAGGTTGTCTTTCTGGATTTAGTATAGACATAATCCATTTTTGGATTTCTTCAATATCTGATTGTCGTTGTTCCTTTGAATTTGAATATATTAATAACTGGTCTCTTGAATAATAACTCCAAATAGCATTTCCGTTTAGATAATTATGTGCTAGGTCATTGATGATTGTAGATATTCCAATAATCCTTTTGTTTGCATAAAAGCTGGGTATTTCGCATTTAGGTATTTCTTGTTGTTGTCCTATCTCTTCTGGTATAAGCATATCTTTTGTGAGTCCTATCTTTATTACTTGTATGACAAGTTTTATTTCATCATACAATATTTCTGCTGGTGGGTTTCCTTTTGTAACTCTTTTGAAATTTATAAATGCCTTGTATAATTCTGGTATAGTTGATATCTCCTCTACGTCATATGTGTATACTGTACGTAATAGTCCATAACTATAGCATGTTTTTACTAGGTTGGCATTTGTTTTTGGTTGTGCTATTAGCCTATTGTATCCTTGTAGTTTTTGGGTTATGAAGTCTTGGGTTGGTTCTCTGGTAGTTTTCGATCTTGGATTGAGGTTTAGCTATGTCTGTATTTTGTGAATATTTTCTATATATGATCTGGTTATATGATTGTAAGCTTTCTTTTCTTGGTTTATGCTTTCTAAATATGATGTCATTTGTGGAGGTACGAATAATAGGTCTTTTGGTATTTTGGGTATGTATGGTTTGTCAAATATTTTGTTCATGTTCGTATTTCTAACTCCTTTCTTTGTAGATGAACTTCCTGCAGCTGTAACTGAACAAACGTTATGGGTTTTTGAGGTATTTCCCAACGTCACCTTGTAGCTCTGGAATTTTATAGTCTTCCGATTGACTTATATCCGCATCTTTAGAGCCATGCTGCTGACTTAGATTTTTGGCATCTTCTAGCTTTTGTATTCTTGTTCCCATATTATCCATTTGAGAGGATAATTTCTCAAGGATTGAGATTATAGCTTTTGTTGTATCTATTTCTTCAGTTTGTGTAGCTTTGTCTTGATAGGTAGTCCGCAATCATATTTTTGTTAGTACTAATTACTTCAATTGTAAATGTAAAATTCAGTATATTCAATACAAGCCTTCGTATTTCTTTTGTTGTAACTGAATCTTGTATCTTCCTGGTTAGCCACCATTTTACTTGTGTATTATCTGTTCTTATAATAAACTTATTATATACAATATATGGTTCAAATGCCAATAAACATTTATATACTTGTCTATTACCACTGAGTCTGGCAGTACTCATTTTACTCCCTGCACCTTGTGTGCAGATCCAGGTACCTCTCAGCAGACTTGATTCGGTAGCTACTTGGAGGCATTGTACGGGATAGTCGAGGTAGCTGCAGCGTCCGTAGGACCTGACTCCCCTTCTAGGTGTCATTTCTTATTTTGTTGTCTTTCCTTTCCGCACTGAGTTTGTTATAAACTTTATTACACTTATGTTCTTTAGAGGCTCATGACTCTCGACCCTTCGGTCTATGGGAGTTAGTATATTTTGGGACTTGGTCTCCCCGCTGTTGGTATAAGTATTACTATTGTTTCATATTTTGAGATGCTTAAATGGGTTAAAGAGAGCTTCTAGCTCCGTTGTTGATATTGATTGGTCAGGCTGGCTTAGCAATGTGCTGGGTGGCATCACGACCGGATTTGGGGTCGTGATAGTCAGCAGCATGACTCTAAAGATGCGGATATAAGTCAATCGGAAGACTATAAAATTCCTGTCACGACCCCAAATCTGTGATGGCGCCCAGCACATTGCTAAGCCAGCCTGACCAATCAATAACAATAACGGAGCTAGAAGCTCTCTCTTTAGCCCATTTAAGCATATCAAATCACGAAGCAACAGCGATACATATCACGAAAATGGGGAACCAAGTCCCATAATACACCAACTCCTATAGACCGCAGGGTCAAGAGTCATGAGCCTCTACTGAACATAAGTATATAAAGGTTTACAAGATACCAAGTACGGAAAGAAATGTCAATACATGATCAAAAGACAGTAAGAAGGAATATCGGGTCCTGCGGACTCTGCAACTACCTCAAGTATCCCACAGATGTCGCCTCCCCAGCTATCGCATCACTGCTGAGAGGTACCTGGATCTGCACACAAGGTGCAGGGAGTAAAATGAGTACTGCCAGACTCAGTAGTAATAAACAGGGGTAAGACAGCGCAGATAAGAAATCCGCAATAAAGCACTATGTAAAGCTGTAATCAAATACCCTGTCACAGAATCAATATCAACTGTACCTGTACCAACAAGTACCAGCAAAACAGTATAACAGCTAGCGGATGTAGCTAAATGCAATGCAATGCATGATATGACCGCTACGGCGCGTAGCCCGTTCCAATTTGGGTACCCGTGCTCACTGTAGGGGTTCAGACTCCGGAGGGGCTCCTACAGCCCAAACACATTATCACTGTGGCGTGCAGTCCGATCCAACATATATATCGCTGCGGCGCGCAGCCCTATCCACTACCAGTCAGCTAATATGCAAATACAGCCTCGCAAGCTCAAAAGTAGTTTGAAAACATCATTTATCATTTTTTTCAGTTGAAAATAGTAATATCAAGTTCCAGAGATTGGAAATAGCATGATAATAGAAATAGCTACGGACTGGTAGTAACTAACATGTCAATATGATAAGACAATGATAACGATCCTCGCGGGATCCAATAACTGGCTCACGGCCCATAAGTATACTCAACTGTCCAAGAAGGAGGTTCAACGGCTCACGAGTAGCCAATATCACCATATAGTATGCAACCATCCAAGAAGGAGGTTCGACGGCTCAAGAATAGCCTAATGTCATAACACAGTATCAACAAGTCGGACTAAGCCATAGTCCCCAATCACAATCGACCCCGCACTCACATGAGAGTACGTGTCTCGCCGCTATACAGCGTCACAAAGTGGTGTACCGGGGTTTCGAACGCGCTGGTCATTACCCACATCTATTACTCACCTCAATACAGCGCGACGACTACTCCGCAATGCCCTTTCCACGAGAATCAAGCTCCGCACGCGTAGAATTTGATCAAATACAGTAGAAACACAACGAATTAGGCCAATGGGACGACACCCAATCAATACAACTCAATTTACATCAAAATTCCCAAAGTTGTCAAAACCCGGCTTTCGGTACGCTTCTCGAAAAATCACGAAAGTTACATATTCGGAACCCTCATCTCAATACGAGTCTAGGCATATAAAATTTACCAAATTCGGATTCCATTTGCCCATTCAAACCTTGATTTTCTAAAGTTCAAGCCTAGGGTTAAATCTTCCATGAATCACCCTAAATTCCTCCATTTTCATGATATAATTGCATAATATTATCAATACTAATCATAGTTTAAGTCCATAGTTGATTACCTGATGATTTCCCTTGACTTTCTCTTCAAAATCGCCCAAATCGCCTCTAAAGCCGAGACCCAAATATGTGAAATGCTTCTAAAATTTTCTAACTTCTCATACAATTAACTCACTGCGATTTTCGCTTCTGCAGATAAAATTTCCGCACCTGCGAGTCCGTATCTGCGACCAGATGGTCGCTTCTGCGACTCCAGGCCTAGCCGGCCAATTCCGCTTCTACGAACATAAGACCGCTTCCGCGCGCCCGCTTTCGCGAAAACATAACCACTCCTGCGGTGACTTTCGCCTTTGCGCTCCAGAGTCCGCTCCTGCGGACTCACCCAGGCGATCAAGAATCCGCTTCTGCGGACTTTCCCCTTACTCATCAAGTCCGCTTCTACGGTCACCCACTCGCACCAGCGACGCCGCTTCAGCGGAAAAGATTCCGCTTCTACGAATTCACTCGCCTCTGCGCCCCCTTGTCCGCTCCTGCGGACTCGCTCCTGCGGACTCGCTCCTGCGCCCCCCATTTCCACAGGAGCGAAAACAACAGAACCAGAACACAAACCTGCAATTTTCCACATTTTCTCCCGTTTAACCATCCGAAAAACACCCCGAGGCCCCCGGGACCTCATCCAAACACACCAACACATCCTAATACCTTATTCGAACTTGTTCCAATCTTCAAAACACGTCTAATAATATCAAAACCCATAATTCACATCGAATTCAAGCTTAAATTCCTTAAAACTTTCCGAATTACACATTCAATCAAAAACCCGACCAAACAACGTCCGAATGACCTGAAATTTTGCAGGCACATCCAAAATCACCTAACGGAGCTACTGCAACTGTCGGAATTCCATTCCAACTCCCGGATCAAAATCTCACCTACCGTTCGGATTTCGCCAAAATTCAACCTTAGCCAATTCAAGCCTATTTCTACACCGGGCCTCCAAATTCAATTCCGATTGTTCTCTTAAGTCACAAATCACCTCCCGGAACTAACCGAATCATCATAATCCGGTTCCGAGCCCTCTAACCAAATAGTCAACTCCGGGTTGACTTTCCTTATTCAAGTTTCCTTCAAAAAGGCTATATGCCTCATTTTCAATCCAATTCACTCCTAACTACCCCGATAGACTCTAACACTGATATAAAATCATAAAACATGTAATTACAACATAACGGGGTGGTAATTCCCATGACGACGGGCTGGGTCGTCACATTCTCCTCCTCTTAAGCAAACGTTCGTCCTCTAGTGGGTCAAGAAACATACTTGAAGTCTCAAATAAGTGAGGATATTCTGCTCCGCACCTCCCGCTCAATCTCCCAAGTGGCTTCCTCTACAGGTCGACCTCTCCACTGAACCTTAACTGATGAAATCTCCTTGGACCTCAATTTTCTCACCTGCCGACCCAAAATAGCAATAGGCTCCACATCATAGGATAAATCACCATCAAGCTGAATGGTACTGAAGTCTAATACATGAGACGGATCTCCAATGTACTTCCGGAGCATAGACACATGGAATACTGGATGAACGCTGGATAAGCTGGGCGGCAAGGCCAACTCACATGCCACCTCTCCAACTCTCCGAAGTATCTCAAAAGGACCAATGTACCTGGGACTCAACTTACCTTTCTTCCCAAACCTCATGACACCCTTCATGGGTGAAACCTTCAACAATACTCTGTCACCAACCATGAAAGACAACTCTCGAACTCTACGGTCCGCATAACTCTTCTGGCGAGACTGTGTTGCACGAAGCCTCTCCTGGATCAACTTTGCTCTATTCAGAGCATTCTGGACTAACTCAGTCCCTATCAATCTATCCTCACCAGGCTCAAACCATCCCACGAGGTATCTACACTGCCTGCCATACAATGCCTCATACGGGGCCGTCTGAGTACTCGACTGATAAATGTTATTGTAGGCAAACTCAGCAAGTGGTAGGAACACATCCCACGAACCACCAAAGTCAATCACACATGCTCGCAACATATCCTCCAGGATCTGAATAGTGCGCTCAGACTGCCCGTCTGTCTGGGGGTGAAATGTTGTACTCAACTCAACCCGCGTACCTGTGACGACCCGGCCCGTCGTCACGGAAATTACCACCCCGTTATGTTGAAATTGTATGTTTTATGCATTTATATCAGTGTTAAAGTCTATCGGGTGATTTAGGAGTGATTTGGATTGAAAATGAGGCATATAGCCTTTTAGAAGGAGACTTGAATAAGGAAAGTCAACCCGGAGTTGACTATTTGGATAGAGGGCTCAAAATCAGGTTTTGATGATTCGGTTAGTTCCGGGAGGTGATTTGTGACTTAGGGGAACGATCGGAATTTAATTTGGAGGCCCGGTGTAGAAATAGGCTTGAATTGGCTAAGGTTGAATTTTGGCGAAATCCGAACGGTAGGTGAGATTTTGATCCGAGGGTTGGAATGGAATTCCGACAGTTGCAGTAGCTCCGTTAGGTGATTTTGGATGTGCCTACAAAATTTCAGGTCATTCGGACGTCGTTTGGTCGGGTTTTTGATAGAATGTGTAATTCGGTAGTTTTGAAGAAATTTAGGCTTGAATCCGTGGATAAATTGTGATTTTGATGTTTAGGATGGTGTTTTTATGATTGGAACAAGTTCGTATCGTGTTTTGGGGTATGTTGGTGGTTTTCGTTGGGGTCCCGGGGGCCTCGGGATGAATCCGAACCATCATCCGGCATTTGGAAGCAAGAAATGACCAGCTGCAATCTGCAGATCACTGGGTAGTGATTTGGCCTTCGCGTTCGCGAGGGCACGGCCCGCGTTCGCGTAGGCCAAGTTCAGAAGGCATCGCGTTCGCGAGGGGGGGTATCGCGTTCGCGTATTGGCAAGGACGTGAAGCATCGCGAACGCGGGGGAGAAGGACGCGTTCGCGTAGAGGGAAGTCATTAGGCATCGCGTTTGCGTGGGTCATGGTCGCGTTCGCGTAGAAGGATCTCCGGAGGGATGATAAAATGTGCATCGCAAACGCGTATGGCATGTCACGTTCGCGAAGGGTATTTTGGGCAGAGCTTCGCGAACGCGTAGAAGAAGGGTCTCTGGCAGAGAGTTTAAGTTCAGAACAGACCAGTCGCGGGTTTAATACCCAAAACTCCCATTTTTGAGTTCCAAGAGAAGAAATTGACGGGAGATTGCTGGGAAATCATCGGGGTTTCGTTGGAGGTAAGTTTTGTGGCTTAATTACATCATTTTAACATGAAATCCTTGGTTAAATTTCTGTAAATAGAAGATTAAAGGTGGGTTTGAGCCCTAGGCCTAAATTGAAGAAAAACACTGATTTGAGTGGGCAAATGGAGTCCGATTTTGGTAAACTTTATATGCCTAGACTCGTATCGAGATGAGGGTTCCGAATATGTGACTTTTGTAATTTTTCGACAAGCGTACCGAAAGTCGGGTTTTGACAACTTTGGGAATTTTGATGTAAATTGAGTTGTTTTGATTGGGTGTCGTCCCATTGGCCTAATTTGTTGTATTTCTTCTGTATTTGATCAGATTCTACGCGTGCGGAGCTTGATTCTCGTGGAAAGGGCATTGCGGAGTAGTCGTCACGCCGTATTGAGGTGAGTAATAGATGTGGGTGATGACCGGCGGGTTCGAAACCCCGGTATACCACTTTGTGACGCTGTATAGCGGCGAGACACGTACTCTCTTGTGAGTGCGGGGTCGATTGTGATTGGGGACTAGGACATAGTCCGACTTGTTGATACTGTATTATGATATTAGGCCATTCATGAGCCCTCGAACCTCCTTCTCGGATGGTTGCATATTATACTGTGATATTGGCTACTCTTGAGCCGAGGAACCCCCTTCTTGGGTGGTTGAGTGTACATGTGGGCCGTGAGCCAGTTATTGGATCCCGCGAGGATCGTTATCATTGTCTTATCATATTGACATGTTAGTTACTACCAGTCCGTAGCTATTTCTGTTATCATGCTATTTCCAATCTCTGGAACTTGATATTACTGTTTTCAACTAAAAAATGATAAAAGAGTTTTCAAAACCACTTATGAGCCTGCGAGGCTACATTTGCATATTAGTCGACTGGTAGTGGATCGGGCTGCGCGCCGCAGTGGTATATATGTTGGATCGGACTGCACGCCGCGGTGATATTGTGCTTGGGCTGTAGGAGCCCCTCCGGAGTCTGAACCCCCACAGTGAGCACGGGTACCCAAATTAGATCGGGCTACGCGTCGTAGCGGTCATATCATGCATTGCATTGCATTTAGCTACATCTGCTAGCTGTTATACTGTTTTGCTGGTACTTATTGGTACAGGTACAGTCGATATTGATTCTGTGACAGGGTATTTGATTACGACTTTACATAGTGCTTTATTGCGGATTTCTTATCTGCGCTGTCTTACCCTTGTTTATTACCACTGAGTCTGGTAGTACTCATTTTACTCCCTGCACCTTGTGTGCAGATCCAGGTACCTCTCAGCAGTGATCCAGTAGCTGAGCGAGGCGACATCCGTGGGATATACGAGGTAGCTGCAGAGTTCGCAGGACCCGATATTCCTTCTTACTGTCTTGATTTTTGTATCGACTTTTCTTTCCGCACTTGGTATCTTGTAAACCTTTATACACTCATGTTCAGTAGAGGCTCATGACTCTTGACCCTTGGTCTATGGGAGTTGATGTATTATGGGACTTGGTTCCCGTTTTCGTTATATGTATCGCTGTTATTTCGTGAATTAATATGCCTAAATGGGTTAAAGTGAGCTTCTAGCTCCGTTGTTGATCTTGATTGGTCAGGCTGGCTTAGCAATGTGCTGGGCGCCATTACGACCGGATTTGGGGTCGTGACAAGTTGGTATCAAAGCCTAGGTTTACTAGGCCTCATGAGTCTTGAGCTGGTTGGTAGAGTCTTGTGGATCGGTACGGGGACGCCTGTACTTATCCTCGGGAAAACTTCACTTTTCTTAAACTCTATCGTGCGATCTTGTTGTTCTGAGAACTGAACTTCTATATTCTATTCTCTCGTAGATGGCGAGAACGCGAGCATCGGGACGAGGTGGACGACCTCCATTGCCACCTGTTAGAGGCCGTGGGCGCGGTCGTGCTAGAGGTAGAGGTAGGGCGGCTGAGGCAGTGCCAGCTGACTTGCCTGTTGTACCAGTGCAGGAGCAGCCCCCAGTGGTTGATGCTCCAGCAGTCCCAGTTCAGGGTCAGACTATATCTATTGCTATTCCTGGTCTTCAGGAGACTCTTGCTCAAATATTATCAGTGTGTTCCGGTTTGGCTCAGGTAGTTTCAGCTACCGCTACTGTAGCGACATCTCAGTCAGGGGGTGGTCAGCAGACCCCTGCAGCTCGCACACCTGACCCGGTTGTTCAGGGACTTCAGACGCTAGAGGCGGTCCCCGCTCAGGTGGTTGCACCGGTTATTCCTCCAGCTGCACCAGCTCCAGCTCCAGAGCATATGGTTCAGGTTATGCCCGATGACGAGCAGCGTCGACTTGAGAGATTTGGTAGACTTCAGCCACCCCATTTCAGTGGCGTTGAGGGCGAGGATGCCCAGGGTTTCTTGGACAAGTGTCGGAGGATGTTGCGGACGGCTGGTATTCTTGAGTCCAGCGGAGTTTCATTTACTACCTTTCAGTTCACTAGTCCCGCATTTGATTGGTGGGAAGAGTTTGAGAGGCGTAGGCCAGCAGGAGCAGCACCTCTCACATGGCAGCAGTTCTCTACTCTCTTTCTAGAGAAATATGTACCACAGTCTCGTCGCGAGGAGCTACGTTGCTAGTTCGAGTGGTTGGTTCAGGGCGACATGTCTGTGACCCAGTATGAGCTCGGATTCACACGGTTGGCTAGGCATGCCACATGGATGATCCCTAATGATAGGGAGAGGATCAGGAGGTTCATTGATGGCCTCAACTACTCTATCCGTATTCTTATGACTAGAGAGAGAGTTTGGTCATCATCATTTGAGCAGGTCGTTGATATGGCACGCTCCATTGAGGCGGATCGTCGCCGAGAGAGAGAGGAGCGGGAGGCCAAGAGGCCTCGTGGTTCGGGTAGTTTCAGTGGTGCTCCATCTAGAGGGCATTCCCAGCAGAGCAGAGGTCGCTCATCTAGACCTTCTCATTCAGGCCGCCCAGAGCAGAGAGCGGAGGTTCTTATGGTCGTGGTCGACAGGGGTTTCAGCAGGGTCAGTCATCACTTAGTGCCCTTCCAGCCCAGGGTGCCGCACCTACTTCTTCAGCCCAGGGTTCTTCTGCGGCGAGGGGTTCCCTTCAGTCCCCTTCTCCAGCACCAGATGCATGTTATGAGTGTGGTGAGTTTGGCCACATGAGGAGACAGTGCCCTCGACTCCGTAGGGACAGGACTCAGCAGTGGGATCAGCCCTCATCTTCAGCACCATCTCAGTCTAGTAGAGGTGGAGGTCAGTTTTCGCGTGGTCGCCCCAGGGGCGAGGAGAGATCTGGTGGAGGCCAGGCACGTTTCTATGCACTTCCTGACAGGCGTGATGCAGTTGCCTCCGATGCAATGATTACAGGTATCATTTCTATCTGTCACAGAGATGCCTCTGTTCTATTTGATCCAGGGTCCACATATTCATACGTGTCCTCTTACTTTGCACATCACTTGGGTGCGACTCGTAGTGGTCTTGATTTACCTGTTCATGTATCCACCTCCGTGGGTGATACGATTGTTGTGGATCATGTCTATAGATCCTGTGTTATATCTATTGGGGGTCTGGAGACCCAGGCAGATTTGTTATTGTTGGGGATGGTGGACTTTGATGTTATATTGGGTATGGACTGGTTGTCTCCGTACCATGCTATATTGGACTCTCATGCTAAGACAGTTACGTTGGCCATTCCTGGTATTTCTCAGATCGAGTGGCGGGGTTCGACCGATTTCGTCCCTAGCCGTGTTATTTCATTCTTAAAAGCTCAGAAGATGGTTGAAAAAGGGTGTTTATCGTACTTAGCTTTTGTGAGAGATGTGGGAGCCGAGTCTCCTAGCATTGATTCTGTACCTGTTGTGAGGGACTTCCCAGATGTATTCCCCTCAGACCTGCCGGGCATGCCGCCGGACAACGATATTGATTTTGGCATTGACTTGGTGCCGGGCACTCAGCCCATATCCATTCCTCCTTATCGGATGGTACCAGCCGAGTTGAAATAACTAAAAGAGCAGCTTCAAGAGCTTCTGGATAAGGGTTTCATCCGTCCTAGTGTGTCCCCGTGGGGTGCACCAGTATTATTTGTTAAAAAGAAAGATGGTTCCATGCGAATGTGTATTGATTATCGACAATTGAACAAAGTGACAGTGAAGAAGAAGTACCCTCTACCGCGCATAGATGATTTGTTTGATCAGTTACAGGGTGCGAGGGTGTTTTCTAAGATCGATCTTCGTTCAGGCTATCATCAGCTGAAGATCAGGGACTCGGATATTATGAAGACTGCATTCGGGACCCGATATGGTCATTATGAGTTTCTTGTGATGTCGTTTGGGCTGACCAACGCCCCGGCAGCATTTATGCATCCTGATGAACAGTGTGTTCGGGCCTTATTTGGATTCATTTGTGATTGTGTTCATTGATGACATTCTAGTCTACTCCCGTAGTCGGGAGGAGCATGCTCAGCATTTGAGTATTGTGTTGCAGAGATTGAGGGAGGAGAAGCTATATGCTAAATTCTCCAAGTGCGAGTTTTGGCTCGAGTCCGTAGCATTTCGGGGACATGTGGTGTCTCGTGATGGTATTCAGGTTGATCCGAAGAAGATAGAGGCGGTGCAGAGTTGGCCTAGACCGTCCTCAGCTACAGAGATCGGGAGTTTTCTTGGTTTGGCGGGATATTATCGCCGGTTTGTTCAGGGATTTTCATCCATTGCTTCTTCATTGACTAAATTGACCCAGAAGGGTGCACCATTCGTGTGGTCGGATGAGTGCGAGGAGAGCTTTCAGAAGCTCAAGACGGCTTTGACCACAGCTCCAGTGTTAGTATTGCCATCAGCTTCAGGTTCATATACCGTTTATTGTGATGCCTCGAGAGTGGGGATAGGTTGTGTGTTGATGCAGGAAGGTAAGGTGATTGCTTATACTTCTCGGCAGTTGAAGCCACATGAGAAGAACTATCCTGTTCATGATTTGGAGCTAGCCGCCATTGTTCATGCATTGAAGATTTGGAGGCACTATTTGTACGGTGTGTCATGTGAGGTGTATACCGACCATCGTAGTCTCCAACACTTGTTCAAACAGAAAGACCTTAATTTGAGACAGCGGAGATGGCTGGAGTTGCTGAAGGATTATGACATTACTATATTATATCATCCGGGGAAGGCCAATGTGGTGGCCGATGCTTTGAGCCGGAAGGCGGTCAGTATGGGGAGCTTGGCATATATTCCAGCTGAGGAGAGGCCATTTGCTCATGATGTTCAGGTGCTAGCCAATCGGCTAGTGAGGTTAGATATTTCGGAGCCCAGTCGGGTATTGGCTTGTGTTGTATCTCGGTCATCTCTATATGATCGTATTCGTGAGCGCCAGTATGATGATCCACATTTGGCTGTCCTTAGGGACAGAGTTCAGCATGATGATGCTAGAGATGTCACCATTGATAGTGACGGCGTATTGAGGATGCAGAGCCGGATATGCGTGCCCAATGTTGATGGCCTTCGTGAGTTGATTCTGGAGGAGGCCCATAGCTCGCGGTATTCTATCCATCCAGGAGCCGCGAAGATGTATCAAGATTTGAAACAAGACTATTGGTGGAGAAAGATGAAAATGGACATTGTCAGACATGTAGCACGGTGCCTCAACTGTCAGCAGGTTAAGTACGAGCATCAGAGGCCCGGTGGCGTATTTCAGCGCATTGTTATTCCTGAGTGGAAATGGGAGAGGATCACTATGGACTTTGTTACTGGACTCCCTCGGACGGTGAGGAAGTTTGATTCTGTATGGGTGATTGTGGATAGACTGACCAAGTCAGCTCACTTCGTTCCAGTTAGTACTACCTACTCATCGGAGCGGTTGGCAGCGACCTTTATTCGAGAAATTGTTCGGTTGCATGGAGTCCCAGTGTCTATCATATCCGACAGGGGTACTCAGTTCACTTCTCAGTTTTGGAGAGCATTTCAGCGAGAGATGGGTACGCGGGTGGAGTTGAGTACTGCATTTCACCCCCAGGAGAGTTGGAGAGGTGGCATATGAGTTAGCCTTGCCACCCAGCTTATCCAGCGTTCATCCAGTATTCCATGTGTCTATACTCCGGAAGTACATTGGCGATCCGTCTCATATATTAGACTCCAGTACCATTCAGCTTGATGGTGATTTATCCTATGATGTGGAGCCTATTGCTATTTTGGGTCGTCAGGTGAGAAAATTGAGGTCTAAGGAGATTGCATCAGTTAAGGTTCGGTGGAGAGGTCGACCCGTGGAGGAGGCCACTTGGGAGATCGAGCGGGAGATGCGGAGCAGATATCCTCACTTGTTTGAGACTTCAGGTATGTCCCCTCCCCCGGCCTGGGATGTAGCTGCAGCGAGAGGAAGTTGTGATGACCCGGCCCGTCGTCACGGGAATTACCACCCCGTTATGTTGAAATTGTATGTTTTATGCGTTTATATCGGTGTTAAAGTCTATCGGGTGATTTAGGAGTGATTTGGATTGAAAATGAGGCATATAGCCTTTTTGAAGGAGACTTGAATAAGGAAAGTCAACCCGTAGTTGACTATTTGGTTATAGGGCTCGGAATCAGGTTTTGATGATTCGGTTAGTTCCGGGAGGTGATTTGTGACTTAGGGGAACGATCAGAATTGAATTTGGAGGCCCGGTGTAGAAATAGGCTTGAATTGGCTAAGGTTGAATTTTGGCGAAATCCGAACGGTAGGTGAGATTTTGATCCGGGGATCGGAATGGAATTCCGACAGTTGCAGTAGCTCCGTTAGGTGATTTTGGATGTGCCTGCAAAATTTCAGGTCATTCGGACGTCGTTTGGTCGGGTTTTTGATAGAATGTGTAATTCGGAAGTTTTTAAGAAATTTAGGCTTGAATCCGTGGATAATTGGTGATTTTGATGTTTAGGATGGTGTTTTTATGATTGGAACAAGTTTGTATCGTGTTTTAGGGTATGTTGGTGGTTTTCGTTGTGGTCCCGGGGGCCTCGGGATGAATCCGGACCATCATCCGGCATTTGGAAGCAAGAAATGACTTGCTGTAATCTACAGATCACTGGACAGTGATTTGGCCTTCGCGTTCGCGAGGGCACGGCCCGCGTTCGCGTAGGCCAAGTTTAGCAGGCATCGCGTTCGGGAGGGGGGTATCCCGTTCGCGTATTGGCAAGGACGTGAAGCATCGCGAACGCGGGGAAGAAGGACGCGTTCGCGTAGAGGGAAGTCATTAGGCATCGCGTTCGCGTGGGTCATGGCCGCGTTCGCGTAGAAGGATCTCCGGAGGGCTGATAAAAATGTGCATCGCGAACGCGTATGGCATGTCGCGTTCGCGAAGGGTATTTTGGGCAGAGCTTCACGGACGCGTGAAAGGCGTCGCGAACGCGTAGAAGAAGGGTCTCTGGCAGAGAGTTTAAGTTCAGAACAGACCAGTCGCGGGTTTAATACCCAAAACTCCCATTTTTGAGTTCCAAGAGAAGAAATTGACGGGAGATTGCTGGGAAATCATCGGGGTTTTGTTGGAGGTATGTTTTGTGGCTTAATTACATCATTTTAACATGAAATCATTGGTTAAATTTCTGTAAATGGAAGATTAAAGGTGGGTTTGAGCCCTAGGCCTAAATTGAAGAAAAACACTGATTTGATTGGGCAAATGGAGTCCGATTTTGGTAAATTTTATATGCCTAGACTCGTATCGAGATGAGGGTTCCGAATATGTGACTTTTGTAATTTTTCGACAAGCGTTCCGAAAGTCGGGTTTTGACAACTTTGGGAATTTTGATGTAAATTGAGTTGTTTTGATTGGGTGTCGTCCCATTGGCCTAATTTGTTGTATTTCTACTGTATTTGATCAGATTCTACGCGTGCGGAGCTTGATTCTCGTGGCAAGGACATTGCGGAGTAGTCCTTGCGCCGTATTGAGGTGAGTAATAGATGTGGGTGATGACCAGTGGGTTCGAAACCCCGGTATACCACTTTGTGACGCTGTATAGCGGCGAGACACGTACTCTCTCGTGAGTGCGAGGTCGATTGTTATTGGGGACTAGGACATAGTCCGACTTGTTGATATTGTATTATGATATTAGGCCATTCATGAGCCGTCGAACCTCCTTCTCGGATGGTTGCATATTATACTGTGATATTGGCTACTCTTGAGCCGTTGAACCCCCTTCTTGGGTGGTTGAGTATACTTGTGGGCCGTGAGCCGGTTATTGGATCCCGCAACGATCGTTATCATTATCTTATCATATTGACATGTTAGTTACTACCATTCCGTAGCTATTTCTGTTATCATGCTATTTCCAATCTCTGGAACTTGACATTACTGTTTTCAACTGAAAAATGATAAAAGATGTTTTCAAAACTACTTTTGAGCCTGCGAGGCTGTATTTGCATATTAGCCGACTGGTAGTGGATTGGGCTGCGCGCCGCAGCAGTACATATGTTGGATCGGACTGCACGCCGCAGTGATATTGTGTTTGGGCTGTAGGAGCCCCTCCGGAGTCTGAACCCCCACAGTGAGCACGGGTACCCAAATTGGATCGGGCTACGCGCCGTAGCGGTCATATCATGCATTGCATTGCATTTAGCTACATCCGCTAGCTGTTATACTATTTTGCTGGTACTTACTGGTACAGGTACAGTTGATATTGATTCTGTGACAGGGTATTCGATTACAGCTTTACATAGTGCTTTATTGCGGATTTCTTATCTACGCTGTCTTACCCTTGTTTATTACCACTGAGTCTGGCAGTACTCATTTTACTCCCTACACCTTGTGTGCAGATCCAGGTACCTCTCAGCAGTGATCCAGTAGCTGTGCGAGGCGACGGTCTGTGGGATATACGAGGTAGCTGCAGAGTCCGCAGGACCCGATATTCCTTCTTACTGTCTTGATTTTGTATTGACTTTTCTTTCCGCACTTGGTATCTTGTAAACCTTTATACACTCATGTTCGGTAGAGGCTCATGACTCTTGACCCTTGGTCTATGGGAGTTGATGTATTATGGGACTTGGTTCCCCGTTTTCGTTATATGTATCGCTGTTATTTCGTGAATTAATATGCTTAAATGGGCTACAGAGAGCTTCTAGCTCCGTTGTTGATCTTGATTGGTCAGGCTGGCTTAGCAATGTGCTTGGCGGCATTACGACCGAATTTGGGGTCGTGACAAGTTGGTATCTCTCGCTGAAATGCTCTCCAAAACTGAGAAGTGAACTGAGTACCCCTGTCGGATATGATAGACACTGGAACTCCATGCAACCAAACAATCTCTCGAATAAAGATCGCCGCCAACCGCTCCGATGAGTAGGTAGTACTAACTGGAATGAAGTGAGCTGACTTGGTCAGTCTATCCACAATCACCCATCCAGAATCAAACTTCCTCGCCGTCCGAGGAAGTCCAGTAACAAAGTCCATAGTGATCCTCTCCCATTTCCACTCAGGAATATCAATGCGCTGAAATACACCACCGGGCCTCTGATGCTCGTACTTAACCTGCTGACAGTTGAGGCACCGTGCTACATGTCTGACAATGTCCATTTTCATCTTTCTCCACCAATAGTGCTGTTTCAAATCTTGATACATCTTCGCGGCTCCTGGATGGATAGAATACCGTGAGCTATGGGCCTCCTCCAGAATCAACTCACGAAGGCCATCAACATTGGGCACACATATCCGGCCCTGCATCCTCAATACGCCATCACTATCAATGGTGACATCTCTAGCATCATCATGCTGAACTCTGTCCCTAAGGACAGCCAAATGTGGATCATCATACTGGCGCTCACAAATACGATCATATAGAGATGACCGAGATACAACACAAGCCAATACCCTGCTGGGCTCCGAAAGATCTAACCTCACTAGCCGATTGGCTAGCACCTGAACATCGCAAGCGAATGATCTCTCCTCAGCTGGAATATATGCCAAGCTCCCCATACTGACCGCCTTCCGGCTCAAAGCATCGGCCACCACATTGGCCTTTCCCGGATGATATAGAATAGTAATGTCATAATCCTTAAGCAACTCGAGCCATCTCCGCTATCTCAAATTAAGGTCTTTCTATTTGAACAAGTGCTGGAGACTACGATGGTCGGTATACACCTCACAAGACACGCCGTACAAATAGTGCCTCCAAATTTTCAAGGCATGAACAATAGCGGCTAGCTCCAAATCATGAACGGGATAGTTCTTCTCATGTGGCTTCAACTGCCGAGAAGCATAAGCAATTACCTTACCTTCCTGCATCAACACACAACCTATCCCCACTCTCGAGGCATCACAGTAAATAGTATATGAACTTGAAGCTGATGGCAATACTAACACAGGAGCTGTGGTCAAAGCTGTCTTGAGCTTCTGAAAGCTCTCCTCGCACTCATCCGTCCACACGAATGGTGCACCCTTTTGGGTCAATTTAGTCAACGAAGAAGCAATGGATGAAAATCCCCGAACAAACCGGCAATAATATCCCGCCAAGCCAAGAAAGCTCCTGATCTCTGAAGCTGAGGACGGTCTAGGCCAACTCCGCACCGCCTCTATCTTCTTCGGATCAACCTGAATACCATCACGAGACACCACATGTCCCAGAAATGCTACCGACTCGAGCCAAAACTCGCACATGGAGAATTTAGCATATAGTTTCTCCTCCCTCAATCTCTGCAACACAATACTTAAATGCTGAGCATGCTTCTCCTGACTACGGGAGTAGACTAGAATGTCATCAATGAACACAATCACAAATGAATCCAAATAGGGCCTGAACACACTGTTCATCAGATGCATAAATGTTGCTGGGGCGTTGGTCAGCCCAAAAGACATCACAAGAAACTCATATTGACCATATGGGGTCCTGAATGCAGTCTTCATAATATCCGAGTCCCTGATCTTCAGCTGATGATAGCCTGAATGAAGATCAATCTTAGAAAACACCCTCGCACACTGTAACTGATCAAACAAGTCATCTATGCGAGTTAGCTGGGTACTTGTTCTTCACTGTCACTTTGTTCAATTGCCTATAATCAATACACATTCGCATGGGACCATCTTTTTTTTTAACAAATAATACCGGCGCACCCCACGGGGACACGCTAGGACGGATGAAACCCTTATCCAGAAGCTCTTGAAGCTGCTCTTTTAGTTCTTTCAACTCAGCTGGTGCCATCCGGTAAGGAGGAATGGATATGGGCTGAGTGCCCGACACCAAGTCAATGCCAAAATTAATATCCCTATCCGGCGGCATGCCCGGCAGGTCCGAGGGGAATACATCTAGGAAGTCCCTCACCACAGGTACAGAATCAATGCTAGGAGACTCAACTCTCACATCTCTCACAAAAGCTAAGTACGATAAACACCCTTTTTCAACCATCTTCTGAGATTTTAAGAACGAAATGACACGGCTAGGGACAAAATCAGTCGAACCCCGCCACTCAATCTGAGAAATACCAGGAATGGCCAACGTAACTGTCTTAGCATGACAGTCCAATATAGCATGGTACGGAGACAACCGGTCCATACCCAATATAACATCAAAGTCCACCATCCCCAACAATAACAAATCTGCCTGGGTCTCCAGACCCCCAATCGATATAACACAGGATCTATAGACATGATCCACAACAATCGTATCACCCACGGGGGTGGATACATGAACAGGTAAGTCAAGACTGCCACGAGTCGCACCCAAATAATGTGCAAAATAAGAGGACACGTATGAATATGTGGACCCTGGATCAAATAGAACAGAGGCATCTCTGTGACAGACAGAAATGATACACGTAATCACTGCATTGGAGGCAACTGCATCACGCCTGTCAGGAAGTGCATAGAACCGTGCCTGGCCTCCACCAGATCTCTCTTCGCCCCTGGGGCGACCACGAGAAGACTGACCTCCACCTCTACTAGACTGAGATGGTGCTGAAGATGAGGGCCGGTCCCTCTGCTGAGTCCTGTCCCTACGGAGTCGAGGGCACTGTCTCCTCGTGTGGCCAAACTCACCACACTCATAACATGCACCTGGTGCTGGAGAAGGGGACCGAAGGGAACCCCTCGCCGCAGAAGAACCCTGGGCTGAAGAAGTAGGTGCTGCACCCAGGGCTGGAAGGGAACTAAGTGATGACTGACTCTACTGAAACCCCTGTCGACCACGACCATAAGAACCTCCGCTCTGCTCTGGGCGGCCTGAATGAGAAGGTCTAGATGAGCGACCTCTGCTCTGCTGGGAATGCCCTCTAGATGGAGCACCACTGAAACTGCCGGAACCACGAGGCCTCTTGGCCTCCCGCTCCTCTCTCTCTCGGCGACGATCCGCCTCAATGGAGCGTGCCATGTCCATAACCTACTCAAATGATGATGACAAAACTCTCTCTCTGGTCATAAGAATACGGGTGGAGTAGTTGAGGCCATCAATGAACCTCCTGATCCTCTCCCTATTAGTAGGGATCATCCACGTGGCATGCCTAGCCAACTGTGTGAATCTGAGCTCATACTGGGTCACAGATATGTCGCCCTGAACCAACCACTCGAACTGGCGACGTAACTCCTCGCGACGAGACTGAGGTACATATTTCTCTAGAAAGAGAGCAGAGAACTGCTGCCATGTGAGAGGTGTTGCTCCTGTAGGCCTACACCTCTCAAACTCTTCCCACCAATCAAATGCGGGATCAGTGAATTGAAAGGTAGTAAATGAAACTCCGCTGGACTCAAGAATACCAGCCATCCGCAACATCCTCTGACACTTGTCCGAGAAACCCTGGGCATCCTCGCCCTCAACGCCACTGAAATTGGATGGCTAAAGTCTACCAAATCTCTCAAGACTATGCTGCTCGTCGTCGGGCATAACCTGAACCATATGCTCTGGAGCTGGAGCTGGTGCAGCTGGAGGAATAACCGGTGCAACCACCTGAGTGGGGACCGCCTCTAGCGTCTGAAGTCCCTGAACAACCGGGTCAGGTGTGCGAGCTGCAGGGGTCTGCTGACCACCCCCTGTCTGAGATGTCGCTGCAGTAGCAGTAGCTGAGACTACCTGAGCCAAACCGGAACACACCGATAATATCTGAGCAAGAGTCTCCTGAAGACCAGGAATAGCAATAGATACAGTCTGGCCCTGAACTGGGGCTGCTGGAGCATCAACCACTGGGGGCTGCTCTTGCACTGGTACTACGGGCGGGTCAGCTGGCACTGCCTCAGCTGCCCTACCTCTACCTCTGGCACGACCGCGCCTACGGCCTCTAACAGGTGGCAATGGAGGTCGTCCACCTGGTCCTGATGCTCGCGTTCTCGCCATCTGCGAGAGAATAGAGTATAGAAGTTCAGTTTTCAGGATAACAAGATCGCACGACAGAGTTCAAGAAAAGTGAAGTTTTCCTAAAGGTTCGCAGCCTCCCGAGGATAAGTACGGGCGTCCCCATACCGATTCACAAGACTCTACTAATCGGCTCAAGACTCATGAGGCCTAGTAAACCTAGGCTCTGATACCAACTTGTCACGACCCCAAATCTGGTCGTGATGGCGCCCAGCACATTGCTTAGCCAACCTGACCAATCAATAACAATAACGGAGCTAGAAGCTCTCTCTTTAGCCCATTTAAGCATATCAAATCACGAAGCAACAGCGATACATATCACGAAAATGGGGAACCAATTCCCATAATACACCAAGTCCCATAGACCGCAAGGTCAAGAGTCATGAGCCTCTACTGCACATAAGTATATAAAGGTTTACAAGATACCAAGTGCGGAAAGAAATGTCAATACAGGATTAAAAGACAGTAAGAAGGAATATCGGGTCCTGCGGACTCTGCACCTACCTTGAGTATCCCACAGATGTCGCCTCGCCCAGCTATCGGATCACTGCTGAGAGGTACCTGGATCTGCACACAAGGTGCAGGGAGTAAAATGAGTACTGCCAGACTCAGTGGTAATAAAAAGGGGTAAGACAGCGCAGATAAGAAATCCGCAATAAAGCACTATGTAAAGTTGTAATCAAATACCCTGTCACAGAATCAATATCAACTGTACCTGTACCAACAAGTACCAGCAAAACAGTATAACAGCTAGCAGATGTAGCTAAATGCAATGCAATGCATGATATGACCGCTACGGCGCGTAGCCCGATCCAATTTGGGTACCCGTGCTCACTGTGGGGGTTCAGACTCTGGAGGGGCTCCTACAGCCCAAGCATAATATCACTGCGGCGTGCAGTCCGATCCAACATATATACCGCTGCGGCGCGCAGCCCGATCCACTACTAGTCAGCTAATATGCAAATACAGCCTCGCAGGCTCAAAAGTAGTTTGAAAACATCTTTTATAATTTTTTTCAGTTGAAAATAGTAATATCAAGTTCCAGAGATTGGAAATAGCATGATAACAGAAATAGCTACAGACTGGTAGTAACTAACATGTCAATATGATAAGACAATGATAACGATCCTCGCTGGATCCAATAACTGGCTCACGGCCCACAAGTATACTCAACCATCCAAGAAGGAGGTTCAACGGCTCACGAGTAGCCAATATCACCATATAGTATGCAACCATCCGAGAAGGAGGTTAGACGGCTCAAGAATAGCCAAATGTCATAACACAGTATCAACAAGTCGGACTAAGCCATAGTCCCCAATCACAATCGATCCCCGTACTCACATGAGAGTACGTGTTTCGCTGCTATACAGCGTCACAAAGTGGTGTACCGGGGTTTCGAACCCGCTGGTCATTACCCACATCTATTACTCACCTCAATACAGCACGACGACTACTCCGCAATGCCCTTGCCACGAGAATCAAGCTCCGCACGCGTAGAATCTGATCAAATACAGTAGAAACACAACGAATTAGGCCAATGGGACGACACCCAATCAATACAACTCAATTTACATCAAAATTCCCAAAGTTGTCAAAACCCGACTTTCGGTACGCTTCTCGAAAAATCACGAAAGTCACATATTCGGAACCCTCATCTCAATACGAGTCTAGGCATATAAAATTTACCAAATTCGGATTCCATTTGCCCATTCAAACCTTGATTTTCTAAAGTTCAAGCCTAGGGTTAAATCTTGCATGAATCACCCCAAATTCCTCCATTTTCATGATATAATTGCATAATATTATCAATACTAATTATAGTTTAAGTCCATAGTTGATTACCTGATGATTTCCCTTGACTTTCTCTTCAAAATCGCCCAAATCGCCTCTAAAGCCGAGACCCAAATGTGTGAAATGCTTCTAAAATTTTCTAACTTCTGATACAATTAACTCACTGCGATTTTCGCTTCTGCAGATAAAATTTCCGCTCCTGCGAGTCCGTATCTGCGACCAGATGGTCGCTTCTGCGACTCCAGGCCTAGCCGGCCAATTCCACTTCTGCGAACATAAAACCGCTTCCGCGCGCCCGCTTCCGCGAAAACATAACCGCTCCTGCGGTGACTTTCGCCTCTGCGCTCCAGAGTCCGCTCCTGCGGACTCACCCAGGCGATCAAGAATCCGCTTCTACGGACTTTCCCCTTACTCATCAAGTCCTCTTCTGGGGTCACCCACTCGCACCAGCAACACCGCTTCAGCGGAAAAGATTCCGCTTCTACGAATTCACTCGCCCCTGCGCCCCCTTGTCCGCTCCTGCGCCTCCTATTTTCGCAGGAGCGAAAACAACAGAATCAGAACACAAACCTGCAATTTTCCACATTTTCTCCCGTTTAACCATCCGAAAAACACCCCGAGGCCCCCGGGACCTCATCCAAACACACCAACACATCCTAATAGCTTATTTGAACTTGTTCCAATCCTCAAAACACATCTAATAACATCAAAACCCATAATTCACATCGAATTCAAGCCTAAATTCCTTAAAACTTTCCGAATTACACATTCAATCAAAAACCCGACCAAACGACGTTCGAATGACCTAAAATTTTGCAGGCACATCCAAAATCACCTAACGGGGCTACTGCAACTGTCAGATTTCCATTCTGACTCCCGGATCAAAATCTCACCTACCGTTCGGATTTCGCCAAAATTCAACCTTAGGCACTTCAAGCCTATTTCTACAATGGGCCTCTAAATTCAATTCCGATTGTTCCCTTAAGTCACAAATCACCTCCCGAAACTAACCGAATCATCAGAATCCGGTTCCGAGCCCTCTAACCAAATAGTCAACTCTGGGTTGACTTTCCTTATTCAAGTTTCCTTCAAAAAGGCTATATGCCTCATTTTCAATCCAATTCACTCCTAACTCCCCGATAGACTCTAACATTGATATAAAAGCATAAAACATGTAATTACAACATAACGGGGTGGTAATTCCCATGACAACGGGCCGGGTCGTCACAATTCCAGAGCTACAAGGTGACGTTGGGAAACACCTAAAAACCCATAACGTTTGTTCAGTTACAGCTGCAGGAAGTTCATCTACAAAGAAAGGAGTTAGAAATACGAACATGAATAAAATATTTGACAAACCATACATACCCAAAATACTAAAAGACCCATTATTCGTACCTCCACAAATGACATCATATTTAGAAAGCCTAAACCAAGAAAAGAAAGCTTACAATCATATAACCAGATCATATATAGAAAATATTCACAAAATACAGACATATCTAAACCTCAATCCAAGATCGAAAACTACCAGAGAACCAACCCAAGACTTCATAACCCATAAACTACAAGGATACAATAGGCTAATAGCACAACCAAAAACAAATGCCAACCTAGTAAAAACATGCTATACTTATGGACTATTAAGTACAGTATACACATATGACGGAGAGGAGATATCAACTATACCAGAATTATACAAGGCATTTATAAATTTCAAAAGAGTTACAAAAGGAAACCTATTCTTTATAAAATTCTATATCGCACCAGCAGAAATATTGTATGATGAAATAAAACCAGTCATACAAGTAATCAAGATAGGACTCACAAAAGATATGCTTATACCAGAAGAGATAGGACAACAACAAGAAATACCTAAATGCGAAATACCCAACTTTTATGCAAACAAAAGGATTATTGGAATATCTACAATCATCAATGAGCTAGCACATAATTATCTAAACGGAAATGCTATTTGGAGTTATTATTCAAGAGACCGGTTATTAATATATTCAAATTCAAAGGAACAACGACAATCAGATATCGAAGAAATCCAAAAATGGATTATGTCTCTACTAAATCCAGAAAGACAACCTACAACCAGAGCATTAAGAAAAGGATTTATCTCAGAAGATTTACTAGTAAGATACTGCAGAATAATCAGCCAGAAATATCCAGACCATTTATGTTCAAAATGTCACGGAGAAGATAATGTAATTCCAAAAAGTCCAGTTAGAATAATTGAAGAAGATAGTAGAAGATAACTCAAAAGACGAGAAAGTCGTAAAGAAGAAAGAGACATAAAGAAGAAATGATCAAAAGAAGACAAATCGGCCGACAAGATACAAAGAAGATGAAGCAGAAAGAGACATAAAGAGAAAGCATATAATGATGTAAAAGAAATATTTACTTTTCTTTATGTAAAGTTCTTTGCTTTTTATGTAAAAAAGTCAGAGTCGTCATAGTCGTAAATAGTAAGAGTCAAGTTACTATTCATGAATAGTAAAGGCCAATGAATAGTAAAGGTCAATGAATAGTAAAAGTCAGATGTGAATAGTAAGAGTCAGATGTGAATAGTAAGAGTCATCCTACTCCTCTATATAAAGGAGCAAGTAGAAAGATGTATAGACAGGATCAATATCGGAAAATTACAAATACAATAAAAATTCTCTTCCATAAACACTCTCTAAAAACAAGCTATAAGATTCAACAAAATATGTCAAACTCAAAGGAGATACAAAGTCAGGTAAAATCATTTATAATTATGCGTAGCTAAATTCTTATATTCCTGATAATCATCTTATAATACTATAGTTTTCATCATGTTATAGTAATGCTATAAAAAATAATTTGAGCAAGTTTGCCATGGAAGTATGCTGTAAGTAGTAACCTAGGCTAAGTCACTCCTAATGGGAAACCGGTGAGGCGAGGAGATGCCGTTTAGGGGAGTACCACAGTTGAGGACATTGCTAGGGTAAATGATTAGAGCAAAGGGCCATGGTAGTGACCAAAAAAATTGTTTTTTATATCTTATTATTACATGATGAATATGATAGTAAAGTAAGAAGATTAGAAGGAATACCATAAGAATAATAGCGATACATAAAATAATGATAACATACCTACTAGACGAAATGACAGATAATTATAAGATATTAATCTTTTATGTACTTAGAAAGATAACCGAACCTGAAATTAGAAAAAATATATGGAATCAAATTCAAGAATACGAAAATCTAGTTTTAACAGAAATAATTAACCAAGAATGGAGTGAAGAACTAGAAGAAGCCTATAATAATGACGAACTAGAAAGAGTATATAATTATGACTACACTAATATATGGGATTCAGGACCCGAAACAGACTAAGATATGATAAATTATGAATATTTAAATTATTGGATAGAAACTATGCTTAAAATAGCTAAAACCGAACAAAATATGAAAAATGATTTAGATAATTATATGCACTAAGAAAATCACACACATAGAGTCACTAAATATAAATATAGAAAAATTACTGTTATTAAAAACTTTAGCTAAAGAAAATTATAATTTAGCATTTAACCAGCAATGAATCAAAAATCTAATCAATTACCAACACAGTTAGTAACTAATCAATCTAAATGACCTATAGAAATAAATGCGATAATAGATGAAAAGCCTAGTACATCAGGAACAAAAGATATACAATCAGAGCAAAAATGTTATATAAATTATGAAAATAATTATAAGAAAACATATAGAAATGATAAAGAACCAAGATATACAAAATGGATTCCAACACAAATACCAACAACAATACAAAATAATTTTTTAGATCTAGACTGTGTAAAAGATATAAATAAGACAATCTAGTTATGGGTAGGATACATGACGAAACAGATTATAGACAATAAAATAGGAATATCAGATGTACCAGAATACATAGAAAGAACGTTAATAGGAACAACTAAGTTATGGTTACAAAATATAACTTGTGACGACCCAAAGGGCCATCACTTGTTTTATTAATCATTTCGAGCTTCTGAGGTCTTGAAAACCTCATTTATAGTTGCCTCGATTTGCGTGCACAGTTCGGGCACGAAGGTGGAAAATTTTTATGTTGAAATATGTGAAACATTTGAGGAATTTTGATATTAATATTGATATGGTTGACTTTGGTCAACATTTTTGATAAACGGACCCGGAACCGTGATTTGACGGTCTCAGAAAATCCGTAGAAAAATATGGAACTTGGGCGTATGCCCGGAATTGAAATCCGAGGTCTAGAACCCCGGTAAAAGAATTTTTCTGTTAAATTGTTTTCTGAAAATGTTTAAGGAAAATGAAACTGAAATTTTATTGAAAAGTGGTGATATCGGGCTTGTATTTTGGCTCCGACACCCGGTACAGTTCAAATATATTGGTTAAGCACTTCCTGTAAACTTTGGTTGAAAACGGACGTCGTTTGACGTGTTTCGGCCTTAAATTGGAAATTTTGGAAATTATGAAATTTGAAAGAATTCTTGAGTTTTAAGGCTCAATTCATTGATTTTGATGTTATCGCGCAAGCAAGTTCGTATGATGTTTTTAAGTCAGTGTGCATATTTGGTTTGGAGCCCCGAGGGCTCGGGTGAACTTTGGATAGGCTAAGAGATCAATTTTTCATGTTAGAAAGTTGCTGTCAGCACCTGGTCTGCAGAGTTCGCAAATGCGAACAATAGTTCGCAAATGCGAACTTCCCAATATTCTGCAGAGTTCGCAAATGCGAACAATAGTTCACAAATGCGAACTACCCCAATATTCTGCCTGTGTTCGCAAATGCGAACAATAGTTCGCAAATGCGAACTTCCCAATATTTTGCCTGTGTTCGCAAATGCGAACAATAGTTCGCAAATGCGAACTTCCCAATATTCTGCCTGTGTTTGCAAATGCGAACAAAAGTTTGCAAATGCGAACTTCCTAGTTTTGTCTTGGCTTCGCAAATGCGAACAAAAGTTCGCAAATGTGAACTTCCCAGCCTTAGCTTATTTTTCAAACTCCAGAAATTGGTCGGGGTTCGCAATTGCGAACCCATGTTCGCAAATGCGAACACAGAGACCTGTAAATCTCGATTTCCAGCTTCATTTTCCACATTTCATAACCCAAAAACACCCATTGACGATTTTTCACGAACTCCCTCTTCTTCAAAACAATTGTAAGTCACGTTTTACTCAATTCTTTCAATTCCTAACAACATTAAACATGTTTTTCAATGGAAATCAAGGGTTTTCATGGTAGAATTTCTTGTTTTTGGTATAATATAGGGTTTTTCATGAATTAGGAAATTTGACCTCGAATTGAGGTCCGATTTTGAAACAAATCAAATATTTGAACTCGTGGGGGGATGGGTAACCGGATTTTGGTCCGAACCCCGAGTTCCGACCATGTGGGTCCGGGGTCGAAATTCACTATTCCGGGCAGAATGTTGTAAAAGTTGAAATTGGCCTTATGAATTAGTTTGTTGAGTAGTATTGATGATATTAAATCAATTGTATATAGATACGATTGGATTGGAGCCGAATTTGAAAGGAAAAGGCATTGCCACGGATTGAATTGTTCGTAAATCATTCGAGGTAAGTGTTTGTTCTATCCTAGCTTGAAGGAACATGAATTTAGTTATGCATAAATTGTTGATTAAGAGTTATTGGTGTTATACCGGTAATGGAAATAAATTGTTGAAATTATTATCAATTATTGGTTCAAAACCGGTAATTATAAATATTGTTGATGCAGAGATTATTGGCTAAATACTGGTAATATATATATTTATGAATTGGGATCGTGTGGCACGCCGACCACTTATATATTTATGAATTGGGATCGTGTGGCGCGCCGACCACTTATATAATAAGAAGATTGTGTGGCACGCCGACCACAAAGAGATTTAAATCTTGGCATTGGCCATAGTTGCCGGTAGCCTATATATATTTGGGAGCGGGTGGTACGCCTACCACAAGATATAATCTATTGATATATTTGGGAGCGGGTGGTACGCCTACCACAAGATATAATTACTGTGATAGTTGGGAGCGGGTGGTACGCCTACCACGAGTTTTGAAATGAGAAAGGAATTGAGATATGAAAGTAAGATTTATTCTGTTGACTAGATTATTCTGGATATCACAATTTATTGACTGTTATTTCGGAGTAGAGTCTTTCCTTATAAATGTTTTTGGTACATGTATATATATATATTGCAACTGTACATGTTTATGTGGGTGACTGGCCTTAGTCTCGTCACTATTTCGCTGGAATAGGCCAAGCACTTACCAGCACATGGGGCCGGTTGTGCTGATACTACACTCTGCGCTCTTTTTGCGCAGATACAGGTTACGGACAGCAGCAACGACAGTAGGGATTGTGGATATTCCGACTACTGAGACTACGAGGTAGCCTTGCAGGCGTCCGCAGGACCCGTTGTCTCTTCTATCTATGTATTTCATTCTGTTACCTCATGTATTCGAGATAAACAACTTATATTTTTTTCAGACAATTGTGTGTATTATTCTTAGAAGTTCGTGAGTATTGTGACACCAGTCTTGGGTAGTGTATCATGTTTGGGGTTTTCTTTATCATTTTTGATAAGATTGACTATGTCTTCCGCTAAGTTTAATTATTCCGCTGTGATTTATTTGTTATTAATTTCAAAGTCTTAATAAGAATTTGGTAATTAATGAAGGTGTAATTAATATTTGGCTTGCCTAGCTTCCACTAGTAGGCGCCATCATGACCCCCGATGGTGGGAAATCCGAGTCGTGACAAGTTGGTATCAGAGCACTAGGTTACATAGGTCTCACAACTCATGAACAACCTTGGTAGAGTCTGAAGGATCGGTACGGAGACGTCTGTATTTATCCTCCAGAGGCTACAGAGTTAGGAAAATATTCCCTTTATTCTTTCCAGTCGTGCAACTTGATCATTCAAATGTTAATTGAACTTCTACTCTGTTCTTCCGCAGATGGTAAGGACACGTGCATCCTCATCTACTGGCCAGCAGCCCGAGGTCCCAGCAGCGGCAGCTCCCGTGAGGGGCAGGGGCCGAGGCCGTCTAGAGGCCAAGGTAGGGGCAGAGCTCAGTCCCGAGCAGCGGCCCAAGTGACAGCACCTCAGGCTCACATCGAGGAGGAGGTTCTAGTCCCAGCAGCTCTAGTAGGCCCAGCTCAGGTCCCATGATGAGTTATGTTTTCACCGGATCTTCGGGATGCTTTGGTCCGGATAGCAGGTTTTATGGACAATATCACCAGAGGCAGGTTTACTGCCAGTATCACCAGCCACTTCTCAGGATGGAGGAGGTAATCAGACTCCTGCTACGCGCACTCCGGAGCCAGTAATTCCCCAGGCTCAGGTTCCTGTGATTCAGCCAGTTGAGGCAGCTCAGCATGTTATTGTGACTCCGTCTAATGATGGTGCAACTATGTTCGCTGACGCATTATGGAGATTGGACAGGTTTACCAAGCTGTTCACTACCACATTCAGTGGCACTCCTTCAGAGGATCCACAGGATTTCCTATATAGCTGCCACGAGGTTCTCCGTACTATGGGCATTGTGGAGACTAATGGTGTGGACTTTGCTACTTTTCGATTATATGGTTCTGCCAAGACTTGGTGGAGGGATTATTGTCTATCCAGGCCAGCGGGATCATCATCTTTGACTTGGGGGCAATTTGCGGAATTGTTCTTGGAAAAGTTCCTTCCAGCAACTCAGCGGGAGGCTCTGCGCAGACAATTTGAGCGTCTTCATCAGGGTTCTATGTCTGTCACACAGTACGAGACTAGGTTCGTGGACCTGGCTCGTCATGCTACTATTATACTTCCCACAGATCGGGAAAGGGTGAGAAGGTTTATTGATGGCTTGAATCGGCCAATTCGACTACAGATGGCTTTGGGTGCAGGAACTGAAATCACTTTTCAGGAGGCGGCTAATGCAGCCCGTCGGATCGAGATGGCTCTATCACAGGGAGCAAGACATGGATCAGATAAGAGATCTCGTAATTCGGGTAGATTCAGTGGTACCTCGTCTGGAGATAGAGATTTTTATGATAGAGGCCATCCTCCTAGGCCTTATCGGTCAGCTCTTCAGGTTTCTCATGATGCTTCAGGTGATCGTAATTCTCGGCCACGCTACTCTGATCAGCAGCCTATCAGTGCACCACCACTTCGCTATTTTCAGCAGCCGAGGGCTTGTTTTACGTGCGGTGATCTTAGGCACATTGCAAAGTATTGCCCTCGAGCTTCTGACAGATCTCACCAGCAGGGTTCTCGTGCCATGATTCAGGCCCCAGTTCCCTCACAGCCTGCCCAGCCAGCTAGAGGCGGAGGTAGAGGACATAGAGGTGGAGGTAGAGGTCATAGAGGTGGAGCTCAGACCGATAGAGGTAGAGACCTGTCACGACCCAAATCCGGTCGTGATGGCGCTCAACAATCAAGCTAGGCCAGCCGGACCAACAATTTCTGATTACATCGAATACCAGTCCCAAATGGACAACCCAAGAAGAATATATGAGTTTAAGAACTCCAAAATAATAATAATGAACAAAATACTGACACTCCCAAAGATCCGGAGTCACAAGTTTAGAGCCTCTAACAAAACCCAACAGGAATAGAGAGTACTGTATAGAAATACTCAAGACAAGATACAAAATAACAACTGGAAAGGAGAAGAGAAGCTAGGTTCTGCGAACGTAGGCAGCTACCTCAGCAACTCGATATGACACTACAAACGCTGGAAACGCCTGTCTACTGCTCCTGAGTACCTGAGTCTGCACGCAAAAGGTGTAGGGAGTAGGGGTGAGTACTAAGTACTCAGTGAGTAATAAATATATAAAAGTAGCTGAAAGTAAGAAATCCACAAAATACCACAATATGAAGCTACACTATAGTCCGAATCTCCTACGAACAAGCATCAACAGTACAATTCAGCTACCACAGAGTAATTCAACAAATAAAGATGCAATGCAATGCATATAACCGCTACAGCGTGTAGCCCGATCCGTTTAATGTTGACGGCGCTTACTGGGGGTGTGTACAGACTCCGGAGGTGCTCCTACAGCCCAAGCGCAATACTGCTGCGGCGTGCAGCCCGATCCTCATATCAACCACTGCGGCGTGCAGCCCGATCCATGCTCAGTCCACAATAAGCAAATAAGTCACAAAACAATTCATTTTTCTTAATTCCAGTTTCCAGTTCATAATTTAGGAAAAATACTTTAACTTTATTAAATTTGCAAAAGCCGGTGACTTAGCATTTCAAAAAGGTGATTTCAATTTCCAGAACTGAGATCAGTGACTTAAGCAATTATAGCTATCACATAAATATTGTCCTCTAAGGACGCTACAGATCGGCACAAGGCCCCAAACAAGGCTTACAGCCCACAAATATATCAAATAGAGTGTATTTCCAACACTAACAACATATTATTCACATCCGGGATGGACCAAGTCTCAATCCCCAGTCACAATCAATCCCGCACCTGCCACGGTGTGCGAGCCATGCCCTACTAGTGTCACAATGTGCTAAGTCGGGGTTTCAAACCCTCAGGCTACCATATACACAAACTACTCACCTCTAGCCGGTCGTAGATTCACCCACGATGCCTTTTCCTTTGAATTTAGCTCCCTCGTGCGTAGAATCTAGTCAAACCACAATAATTATATCAAATACGGGTCAAAGAATCATAACCCATTTCAATTTACAAGAAATTCGCATAAATACACTAAGTTGGTAAAACTCGACCCAGGGCCCACTACTCGGAAAATTCCGAAATTAGTACCAACGCGACCCTCATCTCGCCACGAGTCCGTACATATAAAATTTTGTCGAAATCGGAGTTCAAATGGCCTCCCAAAACTCAAAATCTCGTTTTCAATATCTAGGCCACATTTCTTCAAGATTTCTACCCAATTTCATGAAGATTGATGTTAATTCTACCATAAAATGATGTTTTTGAGTCAAGAATCTTACCTCCGACGAATACCCGATGATTTCTCAGTGATTTCCTCGAGTTTTCTTCTCTCTAGGGCTCAAAATTGGGTTTTGGGTTAATGAACCCGTAAGCCTTATGTTCTGTGATTTAATTCAGTGCCAGAACGATTCCTTCTATGCGATCGCAGGCCCCTTATTGCGATCGCATAGAGAAATTTTTCTCTGGCCTCCCATTCGTTCTCTGCGATCGCAGGCCTAGCCATGCGATCGCATAGCTTCGCCTTCATACCCTCCGCGATCGCAATCGAGCCTCCGCGATCGCAATCGAGCCTCCGCGATCGCACTGCACAAATTCCGGACACTATGCGATCGCAATGCCCTTCACGCGATCGCATAGAGTTAACTTCATGCCCCCTTCCACTCTTCTATGAGATCGCAATCATCTCTATGCGATCGCATAGAACAACTGCTGACTGCAATTTTCTGCAGAATTTTTCCAAGTTCTAAATGCCCGGTTGATGGTCCGAAATCATCCCGAGGCCCCCAGGACCCCAACGAAAACCACCAACATACTCCAAAACATGATACGGACTTGTTCCAATCACAAAAACACCATCTTAAACATCAAAATCACCATTTACACACGAATTCAAGCCTAAGTTTCTTCAAAACTTTCAAAACTAACTTTCAATCCAAAACCCGATCAAACGATGTCCGAATGACCTGAAAATTTGCAGACATATCCAAAATCACATAACAAAGCTACAGAAATTGTTGGAATTCCATTCCGACCCCCGGATCAAAATATCACCTACCATCCGGTTTTCGCCAAAAATCAACCTTTGCCAATTCAAGCCTAAAACTACATCGGACCTCCGAATTCAATTTCGATTGCTCTCCTAAGTCATAAATGATCCCCCGAAACTAGTCGAATCATCAGAATCTGGTTTTGAGCACTCTAACTCAATAGTCAACTCTTGGTTGACTTTCCATATTCAAGCTTCCTTCAAACATACTATTTGCTTCATTTTCAATCCAAATCACTCATAACTCACCCGATATACTCTAATACTGATATAAAAGCATAAGATATGTAAATGCAAGGTAACAGGGTGGTAATTCCTGTAACGACGGGCCGGGTCGTTACAAGACCAGCCAGCAGCTGATCGTCCTAGAGATACTGCTCAGGGTGGTGGGGCACAGCCCCGATATTATGCACTTCCCGCCAGACCAGAGGCTGAGTCTTCTGATGCCGTCATTACGGGTATTATTTTGGTTTGTGATAGAAAGGCATCAACATTATTTGACCCTGGGTCTACATATTCGTACGTGTCTTCCTATTTTGCACCATACTTAATTCAGCCTAGTGATCCACTAATGTTCCTATTCATGTGTCTACACCAGTAGGCGATTCTATTGTGGTTGATCGAGTTCATCGGTCATGTATTATAGTAATTGAGGGTCTCGAGACCCGTGTTGATTTATTGCTCCTAAAGATGGTGGACTTTGATATTATATTAGGCATGGACTGGCTATCTCCATATCATGCTATTTTAGATTACCATGCCAAGACTGTGACTTTAGCTCTGCCGAATATGCCTCGTATAGAGTGGAGAGGAATTTCAGGTCATACTGGTCGCAATGTTATTTCTTATGTTAAGGCTCAGCGTATGGTTGGGAAAGGATGCTTGGCTTATTTGGCCTATGTCCATGATTCCAGTGCTGAGGTTCCTTCTATTGACTCTGTGCCTGTGGTTCGCGAATTTCCTGAAGTATTTCCTTCAAACTTGCCAGGTATGCCGCCCGACAGGGACATTGATTTTTGCATTGACTTGGCTCCAGGCACTCAGCCCATTTCCATTCCCCCATATCGTATGGCTCCGCCAGAGTTAAAAGAATTGAAGGAGCAGTTGCAGGATTTACTTGAAAAGGGTTTCATTAGACCCAATGTTTCGCCGTGGGGTGCACCAGTATTATTTGTAAAGAAGAAAGATGGTTCGATGAGAATGTGCATTGACTATCGACAGTTAAACAAGGTGACTATCAAAAATAAATATCCACTTCCGCGAATTGATGATTTATTTGACCAGCTTCAGGGTGCCAAGGTATTTTCAAAGATAGATTTGAGATCTGGCTATCATCAGCTGAAGATTAGGGCATCCGATGTCCCTAAGACAGCGTTCCGCACTCGGTATGGACATTATAAATTTCTTGTCATGTCTTTTGGGTTGACAAATGCTCCAGCAGATTTTATGGAATTAATGAATCGGGTGTTCCGGCCTTATTTAGACTTGTTTGTAATAATCTTCATTGATGACATATTAATATATTCCCGCAGTCAGGAGGAGCATGCGCAACATCTCAGAGTAGCCTTGTAGACTCTGAAAAATAGGCAACTATATGTAAAATTTTGAAGTGTGAATTTTGGCTAAGTTCAGTTGCATTCCTGGGTCATATTGTGACGGCGGCAGGTATTCGGGTTGATCCGAAGAAGATTGAGGCAGTCAAGAACTAGCCTAGACCGACATCAGCCACAGATATTCGGAGTTTCTTGGGGTTAGCGGGTTATTATCGTCGGTTCGTAGAAGGATTTTCGTCTATTGCAACACCACTGACCAGATTGACCCAGAAGGGTGTTCAATTTGAATGGTCCGATGGATGCGAGGCGAGCTTTCAAAAGCTCAAGACAGCCTTGACCACATCACCAGTATTAGTATTACCCACAGGTACGGGACCTTATACTGTTTATTGTGATGCTTCCCGTATTGGGCTTGGTGCAGTGTTAATGCGGGATGGCAAGGTTATTGCCTATGCTTCGAGGCAGTTAAAGATTCATGAGAAGAACTATCCAGTGCATGATCTAGAATTGGCGGCAATTATTCACGCATTGAAGATCTGGAGGCATTATTTGTATGGTGTAGTATGTGAAGTATACACCGATCATAAGAGCCTTCAATATTTGTTTAAGCAGAAAGAGTTGAATTTGAGGCAGAGAAGATGGCTAGAATTGCTAAAGGATTATGATGTCACCATTTTATATCATCCGGGAAAAGCAAACGTGGTGGCCGACGCGTTGAGTAGGAAGTCGGCCAGTATGGGCAGTCTTGCTTATATTCCAGTCAATCAGAGATCACTTGCTTTGGATGTTTAGTCCTTGGCCAACCGATTTGTGAGGTTGGATATTTCTGAGCCTAGTCGAGTACTAGCTTGCACGATCACTCGCTCTTCATTATTGGAGCGTATCCGCGATCAACAATATAATGATTCTTATTTATGTGACCTTAGAGATAAGGTTCAGTGAGGAGGTGCTAAATAGGTCACCTTAGATGCTGATGGGATTCTGAGGATGCAAGGGCGCATTTGTGTGCCAAATGTTGATGGGCTTAGAGAATTGATTCTAGAAGAAGCTCACGGTTCGCGGTATTCTATTCATCCAGGTGCAGCAAAAATGTATCAGGATTTGTGGCAGCATTATTGGTGGCGCGCAGAATGAAAAATGATATTGTGGCATATGTGGCACGGTGTCTTAATTGTCGGCAGGTTAAGTATGAACATTAGAGACCTGGTGGTTTATTTCAAAGAATTGAACTTCCTGAATGGAAGTGGGAGCGAATCACGATGGATTTCGTTTCCGGACTTCCGAAGACTCGGAAGAAGTTTGATGCTGTTTGGGTGATTGTTGATAGGCTGACCAAGTCAGCTCATTTTGTTCCTATTGCCACTACCTATTCATCCGAGAGGTTAGTTGAGATTTATATCAGGGAGATCGTTCGCCTTCATGGCGTGCCAATCTCTATTATTTCAGATCGAGGTGCACAGTTTACCTCACATTTCTGGAAGGCGGTTCAACGAGAGTTAGGCACGCAAGTTCAGCTAAGTACAGCCTTTCATCCCCAGACGGATGGTCAGTCCGAGAGGACTATTCAGATATTGGAAGATATGCTACGGGCATGTGTTATTGATTTTGGAGGTTCGTGGGATCAATTCCTACCTTTGGCAGAGTTTGCTTATAATAATAGTTATCAATCGAGCATCCAGATGGCTCCTTATGAAGCATTGTATAGTAGGCGGTGTCGTTCTCCGGTTGGATGGTTTGAACCGGGAGAAGCTCGGCGATTGGGCACGGATTTAGTTCAGGAGGCCTTAGATAAAGTCAAGATTATTCAAGAAAGGCTTCGCACAGCTCAGTCTAGACAAAAGAACTATGCAGATCCCAAGGTTCGGGATATAGCTTTCATGATTCGGGAGCGAGTATTGCTCCGAGTGTCGCCTATGAAGGGCGTGATGAGATTTGGAAAGAAGGGCAAACTTAGCCCTAGGTTTATTGGGCCATTCGAGATTCTTGATCGTGTGGGAGAGGTGGCATATAAACGTACCGTGCCACCTAGCTTATCAGTTGTACATCCAGTGTTTCATGTGTCCATGCTTCAAAAATATCACGGTGATCCGTCGCACATGTTAGATTTCAGCACTGTCCAATTGGACAAAGATTTGTCCTATGAGGAGGAGCCGGTAGCTATCCTAGATCGGCAGGTTCGGCAGTTGAGGTCGAATAGTTTTCCTTCTGTGCGAGTTCAGTGGAGGGGTCAGCCTCCTGAGGCATCGACCTGGGAGTCCGAGTCTGACATGCGGAGCCGATATCCTCATCTATTCCTTGACTCAGGTACTTCTTTCTTTTGTCCGTTTGAGGACGAAAGGTTGTTTTAGAGGTGGAGAATGTGACGACCCAAAGGGTCATCACTTGTTTTATTAATCATTTCGAGCTTCTGAGGTCTTGAAAACCTCATTTATAGTTGCCTCGATTTGCGTGCACAGTTCGGGCACGAAGCTGGAAAATTTTTATGTTGAAATATGTTAAATATGTGATAAATTTGAGGAATTTTGATATTAATATTGATATGGATGACTTTGGTCAACACTTTTGATAAAGGGACCCGGAACCGTGATTTGACGGTCTCAGAAAATCCGTAGAAAAATATGGAACTTGGGCGTATGCCCGGAATTAAAATCCGAGGTCTAGAACCCCGGTAAAAGAATTTTTCTGTTAAATTGTTTTCTGAAAATGTTTAAGGAAAATGAAACTGAAATGTTATTGAAAAGTGGTGATATCGGGCTTGTATTTTGGTTCCGACACCCGGTAGAGGTCAAATATATTGGTTAAGCGCTTCCTGTAAAGTTTGGTTGAAAACGGACGTCGTTTGACGTGTTTCGGTCTTAAATTGGAAATTTTGGAAATTGTGAAATTTGAAAGAATTCTTGAGTTTTAAGGCTCAATTCATTGATTTTGATGTTATTTTGGCAATTTGATCGCGCAACCAAGTTCGTATGATGTTTTTAAGTCAGTGTGCATATTTGGTTTGGAGCCCCGAGGGCTCGGGTGAACTTTGGATAGGCCAAGAGATCAATTTTTCATGTTAGAAAGTTGCTATCAGCACCTGCTCTGCAGAGTTCGCAAATGCGAACAATTGTTCGCAAATGCGAACTTCCCAATATTCTACAGAGTTCGCAAATGCGAACAATGGTTCGCAAATGCGAACTACCCCAATATTCTGTCTGTGTTCGCAAATGCGAACAATAGTTCGCAAATGCAAACTTCCCAATATTTTGCCTGTGTTCGCAAATGCGAACAATAGTTCGCAAATGCGAACATCCCAATATTTTGCCTGTGTTCGCAAATGCGAACAAAAGTTCGCAAATGCGAACTTCCCAGTTTTGTCTTGGCTTCGCAAATGCGAACAAAAGTTCGCAAATGCGAACTTCCCAGCCTTAGCTTATTTTTCAAACTCCAGAAATTGGTCGGGGTTCGCAATTGCGAACCCATGTTCGCAAATGCGAATACAGAGACCTGTAAATCCCGATTTCCAGCTTCATTTTCCACATTTCATAACCCAAAAACACCCATTGACGATTTTTCACGAACTCCCTTGTGATGACCCCGCCCGTCATCATGTGAGTTATCACCCTGTTACCCCCGTTATATGCTTGTTGATATTGTAATATGCATGTTGGGTGAGTTTGAGTCAATCCGGGTTGAGTTTGATTGAAATTGAGACAGAAAGTCTCTTAAAAGAAGGAATAGTTGGGAAAAGTCAACTGGACATTGACTATTTAGTTAGAGGACTCGGAATCGGATTCGGATGATTCGGTTAGTTTCGGGAGGTGATTTGTGACTTAGGGGAACAATCGGAATTGAATTTGGAGGTCCGGTGTAGAAATAGGCTTGAATTGGCTAAGGTTGAATTTTGGCGAAATCCGGACGGTAGGTGAGATTTTGATCCGGGAGTCGGAATGGAATTCCGACAGTTGCAGTAGCTCCGTTAGGTGATTTTGGATGTGCTTGCAAAATTTCAGGTCATTCGAAGGTCGTTTGGTCGGGTTTTTGATCGAATAAGAATTTTGAAAGTTATACTTAAACTTAAGCTTGAATTTGCTGAAAACAGATGATTTTGATGTTAACTATAGTGATTTAATGATTCGAGCAAGTTGGAATGAGGTAATAGATCATGTCCGTATATTTGGTTGAGGTCTCGGGGGTCTCGGGTGTGTTTCGGATGTCCAACGGGTCATTTTTGGAAGATTTTTGCAGTTTTGAGCGTAAATGTAAAGATCCAAAGGTCTATTTTTAGTTCTAGAGATCCAAATTTAACTTCGAGACTTCGAGAATTTAAATCATGAATTATAGGACTGATCTGGAAATTTTGGTTTAATTTCATCAAGTCGCGATTGAGTTTTTGACGCGATATGTGAGTTAATTGTTTAACGAGCGAAATTGGTATTGAACTAAGCAAATGAGCTCCAAATTCAATTTTGTTTGAACTGCTAGATCCGTATCAAAATTATGGAGCCAAAGAAAAAAGAATCGTCTAATTTCGAGTTCGTATGATGGATTTAGAGCCATTTTAGTAAAAAATGACTGTGCTGCAATTTAGATAAAAAGCTGCTGCAATGGACAGTACCCGTGAATAGTACCCGTGAATAGTACCCCCGTGAATAGTACCCCGTGAATAGTACATTGTGAACAGTAATACGGGTGAACAGTATTTTGTTAAAATCTTGACAGAATTTTCATCCGCGACTCATTAATTGAAAACCTCCATTGTTGAGTCTTGGAGAGCAAAAGTGAAATTGCTGGGATTTCACCGGGTTATCATTGGAGGTAAGTTTTATGGTTAATATATGTGTTTTTATCTTAGAATCCTTCTTTATTTTACTGAAATTGGATCAAATTGTGGGGAAATTTAGCTTAGGCCAGGGCTTTGGTAAAATACCGATTTGAGCGGGAAAATGGAGTCCGAATTTGGTAAATTTTATATGCCTAGACTCGTATTGAGACGAGGGTTCCGACTATGTAACTTTTATAATTTTTCAAGAAGCGTACCAAAAGTCGGGTTTTGACAACTTTGTGGGTTTTGATGCAATTTGGGTTATTTCGAATGGGTTACGTGAATTTAGCATATATTGATGTATTATCATTGATTTTGAGCAGATTTGGCAACCGAGGAGATTGATTTGCGAGGCAAGCGCAAGGCGGACCAAGGCTTCTACCGGTTCGAGGTGAGTGGTAGTAGTAAACAATGTACCGAGGGTTTGAAACCCCGTACTAGCACTTCACAGTGCTATATTGAGATGAGACACGCGTTCTCGGACGGGCGTAGTGACATTGTGATTGGGGGTTCAGACTGTGTGTTATGACTGATAATAAGTGTATAACTGTACAATTGGGTTGATAGCCATGTTTGGGGCCTTGTGCCGATCTGTAGAGCATTAGGGAACCTATAGAGCTAGGTGACCCTTATATCATGTTGGAAACATACACTCAACCGTAGCTCTAGCTGTATAGCATAATATGAGCCCGTACTAGATGTGTACATTGAGAGAGATTATCTAGGGTGGAATTCCCTGTTCTAGCTGAGTGGGCCTGAATGGCCAAGTTTATACCGATTGAGATGAGATAGGGTCGAGGACCCACTATGAGATGTTATATTGGGCATGAAAGGCCAAGTCTATATTAACTGAGACAGGGTCAAGGACCCATTGTGATATATTATATTGGGCCTGAGAGGCCAAGTACATACTGACTGGGATAGGGTCGAGGACCCATTATGAGGTATTATGTATATAGATACCTATTTTGGATCGGACTGCACGCCGCAGCAGTATATATATTGGATCGGACTGCACGCCGTAGTAATATACATGTAATATACATGTGGGACGGACTGCACGCCGCAGTATTATTGCGCTTGGGCTGTAGGAGCCCCTTTGGTGTCTGAGTCTGCACACATTCTCAGTGAGCACTGGTGTATATTATGGGATCGGGCTGCACGCCGCAGCAATATATAGATATATACATATATATATTGGATCGGACTGCACGCCGCAGTAATATTTGCGTGGATCGTGCTGCACACCGCAGTATTATAGTGCTTGGGCCTAGGGAGCCCCTCCGAAGTCTGTATACACCCCCAGTGAGCGCCGTCGATGTTAAATGAAGTGGGCTGCGTGCCGCAGCGGTATATGTATTGGAGATTGCTGCGCGCCGCAGCGGTATATGTATTGGAGCGGGCTACGCGCCACAGCATTATACTTATTCATATTCATATATATACTGAAATATTTATATGTTATAGACAGATGTATATGTCTCCATATATTGTGATGGCTGTATACCGTAGTGGTACGAGCGAGGATGTGGTCGGTGTGGGACCTAGATGAGATAGATGTGGACTGGAGATCAGAGTACTCATTATAGTGATGACTAACCTGTGGGGGTTGCCTTAGAACTGTTTAGTGATAGTACATGAGTTCTTATTTTCAGTTATTGTTTATTATTGTTACTCACTGAGTTGAAATATACTCACCCCACTCCCCTGCACTTTTTGTGCAGATATACAGGTTCAGGAGGGCAGTTGAGCTATCGCAACTGCTTTATTATCCCCATTATGTGGAGACTTCGAGGTAGCTGCCGACGTCCACAGTACCTGACCTCTTTCTTTTTATCATTTTGTTGTCTCCATTCCGGTTAGACTTGATTGTGTAGTAGATCTCATTTGTAGAGGCTCAGACTTGTGACACCACGATTTGGTTGGGACTGTGTTCTTGTATTTCATTTCTACACTTCATGATTTGTTATGAAAACAGGCTAATCACGCCGATTAATTAGTATTAATTATATTTGGCTGGTAATTGGATAAGATGGTCGGGCTTGCCTAGCAATGTGTTGGGCGCCATCACGACCGGGGTTTGGGGTCGTGACAAGTTGGTATCAGAGCCTAGGTTAACAGGCCTCACGAGTCATGAGCCGGTTGGTAGAGTCTCGTGGATCGGTATAGGGACGCCTGTACTTATCCTCGGGAGGCTGCAAACCTTTAGGAAAGTTTCAAATTCTTGGAATTCTCATCGTACGTGTTTTATTCAGCTTGAGATGTAATTCTTGAAATTCCTCCTGCACATTGATGCGCGCACTCGAGTGCTTAGTGATAAATTTGCCTTGATGGCTTATGATTTCTCGATTAAGGGGCGAGATGTAATCTCCGTAAGTTTTATGTTCGGCCGGTCTGAAGGACTTGAGGCCGAATCTTTGCATATGGCTTGAGCACCGAGGTGCTAATTTTACGAGCTGGTATTATGAACTTATATGTTTAGTATTGTCCCTGATTGTGGGAATGGCGGCTAGATAGCTATGTAATGAGTATGTTGGTACTGTGTAATGTCTATGGCAATGGAAGGTATATAGAAATATTAAGGAAAGAAAATGTTCTTACTTGGTGGAATAGCCCAGATAATGGAGGGTTGAAATGTATTTTCTATGTGTTATGATTCAAATAGGTGAAACACATGTCCACGTATCAATTTTGATAATATAATACAGGTGGTATTGAGATTAATATTGTTGATATACATTGTGATGCTTTGTCAATTTGTGGACGTGTCGTTAGCATGATTTTGGTGGTTCTCTAGCAGGTGGATAGGCCCAATTACAAAGGAAACTCTGCCGAAATTTTTGAAAATTTTGGGACTTAAAAAAAAGATGTTGTCGCCTAAGGAATGGGCTTAGGTGTTGCGTGTGAATGAATACGAGAATTGCAAAAGAGTTAAGATTTCCGATGATTCGAGTCTCCTTCAAATTTTGTAAATAGCTCGAGTTTAATCTCACTGTAACATTGGAGCATCAATTGAGTAAGAATGCTATGAGTGGCTAAAAGTGCTTTGATGTATGGCTCCGAGCCAAGTTGGGGAGGTTGTTATTGACTAACTGATTGCACTATTGTGTGCTATGATGGTTCTGTCCCCAAGCATGTTGGGAAAAATTCCGACGAAGGTTATGGTGCTTCGTAGATGTGAGAAAATACTAGGAGGTTTTGAGTGGCTATTGCTAAAGAATGTTTGATGTATAGAAAAGAAAGATAGTTAATTGTATCCGTATGTAATCATGTTCTGCGGTGTCAGAGTTCTATTAAGGCCCGAGTGGTTCTGTTTAATAAGGCGGTTGAATTATAACTGGTTAAGGGTGAATGACGCCCGAGAATAGCCTTGCGGTGTTCAAGATTTACGCTTGCAACAGTCAGGTGCCTTAAGACTGTGTACGTGGCTAAAGACCGTGGTTTGGTTAGAAGAAATCAAGACTTTTGTTATGTTATGGGGATGATGAGATTCTTTGTATCCGTATAGAAAGGTAATGATAACAAATTCAAATCGCAGGAAATTCTTCAAAACAAAGTATTGTAGAATGTGGTATTTCTGGGAAACAATTGAGAGGGTATTCAGTGGCCTATGGGTCTTAGACCGTATAGTCTTATGTACGAGTCTTGTGTGGTAAAATGGGTTGAGGCATTGTGGTGCTGCAGTAAAGACTAGTATTAAATTAAAGATGAATCAGAAAGGAAATTGGGTAAATAGATCAACTTGTTAATAAATCGAAACGGTATGATAAGGAATACGATTAATTCCTGGTATATGTTTGAAGTAATGAGTCTCGCCGATATTGTGCAATAAAGCTTTTGAGTATTGGCGGTTGTGTAACTCTGTATGGGTATAAGGACTCAGTCCTGGCAATTTAACTTATGCAATGTAATTGGGAGAAAGGGTTTGTGATGTGTTTTACCGTGGTTTAAAAATGAGTGTATTTCCTGTTGGTATGTAAAGCTTGGATTGTGTAATGAGTTTTCTCTATATGGAATCATGAAAGTCCTTGACTAGATGAGTGCGCCGATGTTTGCGGCGTAAGGAAAGGGATATGAATTTTCCCTGTTGTTTTAGTGTGGTATGGTATATGCGATGTGCTATGGAAAGTTGATAACGGCATGTTCAAGGTTTTGAGATCAATTCATTATATGGAAGTCATTAAAACCCTCAAGCAGCGTGGGCAGCTGCAGATAATCTGAGAATCAATCTTCCTGGTGATTTAGGAGAATGGTACTGCTATGCTAGTATTTCGGCAGAGTCTATGGTAAAAAAGGGCAGGTAAAATAAATTGATAATATCTAGCGGTATGGTGGTATTCTCCCGTTGGATCGACTGTAATAATTGAGTCGTTGATGACATAGTGAAATTTATGAATGGCTTTCGTGGTATGAATGGACGCTTGAGGTGCGTTATGTAATCATACGGTGAAGTACGGAATCAGGCATAGTGATTCCTGTGTTATGTATGTGTTGGAGACTAGAAGTTCTCGTAACCCGCCTACGCAGCGGTGGTATATCGTGTGTATCGGCACAGTTTAGCGGTTATCGGAAATTGGAAGCCCTAGTGGCTATCTCGTCACTTGATATGACGAATTTGAATAATGATATATGATTGCAGGCTGGTTGTCATAAGTCAGACTGTCCAGACTAATGTGATATGGACTATGTCAGAAACATGTCGCAAACTGCATGGCAGAGCGCATCAGATCATGCTCCAGTAGGGTGGATGTACCCTAGAGCCGGCGGACGGTTGGTAGGTATTGCTTTGCCAGTTGGGCCTTCGTGGCGGATGTCAGTGTAGAGGTATCTACCATTGATTCAGTTCCGGTATTGAGGAACTTTGTCGGATGAGTTTCATGTGACCGAGCTCGGGGCTATATATACATGTTTGTTGCAATGAGCAACTTGAGTCGATGTGTATTCCCTTTTGCTAGATTTATGCGTGGATCGGGTGGCACGCCGCCACATGTATAGTATCTGGATCGGGTGGCACGCCGCCACATGTATGGTATCTGGATCGGGTGGCACGCCGCCACAAGATGCTATTGGAACGGGTTGCGCACCGCAACAGTGTGATGTAGGAAATATAGCTTCCTATATGTACCTTGTATACAATACTTCCTCTCTTCTGAGGAATAGTCCGTATTGGGTATCGCTCGTGGAATAGCACATCGGTTGTGTCCATTCAGGATTCGATAGCATATACTAAATGTATCACCGCGTGTGATTGATTGCTTGAGTTCGGACCTAAATATGTGTGTGGCTGACCGTTTTGAGCATTGCGACTTGAGGTGCTCCATGAGTAATAGTGTTTGGATAGAATCATGAGTTGTGGCAAGGCCACGTGATGTTATGACCTTTCGAGGAGGATTCGGGTACTCTAATTCTATGATGTGAGACGAGAATCTCAGTTATGTGTTGTGATGGTATGGAAGAATTTGAATTATGGATCTTTGTGCGAGTCAGTTGTCATGATTCGAGTGTGTTCATATCATTCTTATTGGAGCCTATGTTGTGCTCGTTGTGGCCTAGGCCGATGCTGAGGTGTCATGTTACCAGTGTGGTGTGTTATAACCGAAATGATCATTCAAGTCATTAATGAGAGCGAGCATATATGATTTCAGCTTGTTAGAAAGGTAATATCGAGGTTTGGCTCCGAAACTTATTGTGGTATCGGTTTTAAAAGGGAAATAGATTCACGAATGGTTGACCCGAGAGATGGGTTCGGTATATCGCGTGCTTCAGTTGCCGTGGGCAGGATATGAAGGTGTTGGAATAAGACTCTATCTAATGAGAAAGGTTCTTTCTGCTAGTATTTGGTTATTGTGGCCAGTTGTCGTGATTAGAGACTATCGTATCGAGTGATCGGGTTGTTTGATACATCATGTGATCTCACCCGGAGTGGTGAGTTGGCTATTACAGTTGGATCGTGTGTACTCTGAGTATAGATGTGGGATTCAGACTGGTATATGATTTCGGAAAGTGCGATGTGGTTTATGGTTCAGTTAGACTATGGAAATTCAGCTATACTATGTTATCAGACTTATGAAAGATAGGGTGAAGTGGTATCGCCCCGAATATATGCTTGGTAAGGTCATTCAGCTATTGGGTCACTTCCAGTAGACCTCTTGGTCCGCTCGAGGACGAGCGTTAGCTTAAGTTGGGGAGAATGTGATGACCCGGCCCGTCATTATGTGAGTTATCACCCTGTTACCCCCGTTATATGCTTGTTGATGTTGTAATATGCATGTTGGGTGAGTTTGAGTCAATCCGGGTTGAGTTTGATTGAAATTGAGACAGAAAGTCTCTTAGAAGAAGGAATAGTTGGGAAAAGTCAACTGGACGTTGACTATTTAGTTAGAGGACTCGGAATCGGATTCGGATGATTCGGTTAGTTCCGGGAGGTGATTTGTGACTTAGGGGAACAATCGGAATTGAATTTGGAGGTCCGGTGTAGAAATAAGCTTGAATTGGCTAAGGTTGAATTTTGGCGAAATCCGGACGGTAGGTGAGATTTTGATCCGGGAGTCGGAATGGAATTCCGACAGTTGCAATAGCTCCGTTAGGTGATTTTGGATGTGCCTGCAAAATTTCAGGTCATTCGGAGGTCGTTTGGTCGGGTTTTTGATCGAATAAGAATTTTGAAAGTTATAGTTAAACTTAAGCTTGAATTTGCTGAAAATTGATGATTTTGATGTTAACTATAGTGATTTAATGATTCGAGCAAGTTGGAATGAGGTAATAGATCATGTCCGTATATTTGGTTGAGGTCTCGGGGGTCTCGGGTGTGTTTCGGATGTCCAACGGGTCATTTTTGGAAGATTTTTGGAGTTTTGAGCGTAAATGTAATGATCCAAAGGTCTATTTTTAGTTCTAGAGATCCAAATTTAACTTCGAGACTTCGAGAATTTAAATCATGAATTATAGGACTGATCTGGAAATTTTGGTTTAATTTCATCAAGTCGCGATTGGGTTTTTGACGCGATATGTGAGTTAATTGTTTAACGAGCAAAATTGGTATTGAACTAAGCAAATGAGATCCAAATTCAGTTTTGTTTGAACTACTAGATCCGTATCAAAATTACGGAACCAAAGGAAAAAGAATCGTCTAATTTCGAGTTCGTATGATGGATTTAGAGTCATTTTAGTAAAAAATGACTGTGGTGCAATTTAGATAAAAAGCTGCTGCAATGAACAGTACCCCTGAATAGTACCCGTGAATAGTACCCGTGAATAGTAATTAAAAACCTCCATTGTTGAGTCTTGGAGAGCAAAAGTGAAGGGAAATTGCTGGGATTTCACCGGGTTATCATTGGAGGTAAGTTTTATGGTTAATATATGTGTTTTTATCTTAGAATCCTTCTTTATTTCACCGAAATTGGATCAAATTGTGGGGAAATTTAGCCTAGGCCAGGGCTTTGGTAAAATACCGATTTGAGCGGGCAAATGGAGTCCGAATTTGGTAAATTTTATATGCCTTGACTCGTATTGAGACAAGGGTTCCGAATATGTAACTTTTATTATTTTTCAAGAAGTGTACCAAAAGTCGGGTTTTGACAACTTTGTGGGTTTTGATGCAATTTGGGTTATTTCGAATGGGTTACGTGAATTTAGCATATATTGATGTATTATAATTGATTTTGAGCAGATTTGGCAACCGAGGAGATTGATTTGCGAGGGAAGCGCAAGGCGGACCAAGGCTTCTACCGGTTCGAGGTGAGTGGTAGCAGTAAACAATGTACTAAGGGTTTGAAACCTCGTACTAGCACTTCACAGTGCTATATTGAGATGAGACACGCGTTCTCTGACGGGCGTAGTGACATTGTGATTGGGGGTTCGAACTTAGTCCTTCCTGACTAATAGTATACCGTGTGTTATGACTGATAATAAGTGTATAACTGTACAATTGGGCTGATAGCCATGTTTGGGGCCTTGTGCCGATCTGTAGAGCATTAGGGAACCTATAGAGCTAGGTGACCCTTATATCGTGTTGGAAACATACACTCAGCCGTAGCTCTAGTTGTATAGCATAATATGAGCCCCTACTAGATGTGTACATTGAGATAGATTATCTAGGGTGGAATTCCCTGTTCTAGCTGAGTGGGCCTGAAAGGCCAAGTCTATACCGATTGAGATGAGATAGGATTAAGGACCCACTATGAGATGTTATATTGGGCCTGAAAGGCCAAGTCTATATTGACTGAGACAGGGTCAAGGACCCACTGTGATATATTATATTGGGCACGAGAGGCCAAGTATATACTGACTGACTGGAATAGGGTCGAGGACCCATTATGAGGTATTATATATATATATATATACCTATATTGGATCGGGTTGCACGCCGCAGCAGTATATATATTGGATCGGATTGCACGCCGCAATAATATACATGTAATATACATGTGGGACGGACTGCACGCCGCAGTATTATTGCGCTTGGGCTGTAGGAGCCCCTTCGGAGTCTGAGTCTGCACATATTCTCAGTGAGCACTGGTGTATATTATGGGATCGGGCTACACGCCGCAGCAGTATAGAGATATATACATATATATATTGGATCGGACTGCACGCCGCAGTAATATTTGTGTGGATCGTGCTGCACGCCGCAGTATTATAGTGCTTGGGCCTAGAGAGCCCCTCCGAAGTCTGTACACACCGCCAGTGAGCACCGTCGACGTTAAATGGAGCAGGCTTCGCACCGCAGCGGTATATGTATTGGAGCGGGCTGCGCGCCGCAGCGATATATGTATTGGAGCGGGCTACGCGCCGCAGCATTATACTTATTCATATTCATATATATACTGAAATATTTATATGTTATAGACAGATGTATATGTCTCCATTTATTGTGATGGCTGTATACCGTAGTGGTACAAGCGATGATGTGGTCAGTGTGGGACCTAGATGAGATAGATGTGGACTGGAGATCAGGGTACTCATTATAGTGATGACTAACCTGTGGGGGTTGCCTTAGAACTGTTTAGTGATAGTACAAGAGTTCTTATTTTTAGTTATTGTTTATTATTGTTACTCACTGAGTTGAAATATACTCACCCCACTCCCTACACTTTCTTTGCAGATATACAGGTTCAGGAGGGCAGTTGAGCTATCGCAACTGCTTTATTATCCCCATTCTATGGAGACTTCGAGGTAGCTGCCGACGTCCACAGTACCTGACCTCTTTCTTTTTATCATTTTGTTGTCTCCATTCCGGTTAGACTTGATTGTGTAGGAGATCTCATTTGTAGAGTCTCAGACTTGTGACACCACGATTTGGTTGGGACTGTGTTCTTGTATTTCATTTCTACACTTCTTGATTTGTTATGAAAACAGGCTAATCACGCCGATTAATTAGTATTAATTATACGTGGCTGGTAATTGGATAAGATGGTCGGGCTTACCTAGCAATGTGTTGGGCGCCATCACGACCGGGGTTTGGGGTCGTGACACTTATATTTCTAGAATCTTCGTCTCGCCACGAGTCCGTACATATAAAATTTACCAAAATCGGAGTTTGATTGGCCTTTCAAAACCCAAATTTTCGTTTTCTATATCTAGGCCACAATCCTTCACAATTTCTACCCAAATTCATGAAGATTGATGTTAATTATACTATAAAATGATGTTTTTGAGTCAAGAAACTTACCTCCGATGAATACCCGATGATTTCCCAGCGTTTTCCCGTGATTTCTTCTCTCTAGGGCTCAAAAATGGTGTTTTGGGGTGTGAAACCCGCGAGCCCTCTGTTCTGCAATTAAACTCACTACCTGGGACTTTAACTCTACGCGTTCGCGATGTCCCTCACGCGAACGCGATGGCCTGATCGATTACTTCATCGCGAATGCGACGACCTATCACGCGTCCGCGAAGTTCATTTCCCCCAGCCACCGGATTTCTTCTACGCGTGCGCGTAGTTCCTCACGCGAACGCGAGGCTTCACCTATTTCTCCTTCGTGAACGCGGACCTCTCTCACGCGAACGCGTTGCATTGGCCTATCTGGCCTTCGCGAACGAGGGCCTTGCCCTCGCGAATGCGAAGGCTAAAATCCTGCCCAAAGATCTGCAATTTACAGCAGACTTTTCTTTGCTTCAAAATGCCGGATGATGGTCCGGATTCACCCCGAGGCCCCCGGGACCCCAACAAAAACCACCAACATACTCCAAAACACGATACGAACTTGTTCCAATCATAAAAACACCATCATAAACATCAAAATCACCAATTACACACGGATTCAAGCCTAAGTTTCTTCAAAATTTCCGAATTGCTCATTCAATCAAAAACCCGACCAAACGACGTCCGAATGACCTGAAACTTTGCAGACACATCAATCACATAACGAAGCTACAAAAATTGTCGGAATTCCATTCCGACCCCCGGATAAAAATATCACCTACCGTTCGGTTTTCGCCAAAATTCAACTTTAGCCAATTCAAGCCTAAAACTACACCGGACCTCCAAATTCAATTCCGATTGTTCTTCTAAGTCATAAATGATCCCCCGAAACTAGTCGAATCATCAGAATCCGATTCCGAGCACTCTAACTCGATAGTCAACTCTAGGTTGACTCTCCATATTTAAACTTCCTTCAAACATGCTATTTGCTTCATTTTCAATTCAATTCACTCCTAACTCACCTGATAGGTCCTAACACTGATATAGAAGCATAAGATATGTTAATGAAACATAACGGGGTGGTAATTCCCGTAACGACGGGCCGGGTCGTTACATTCTCCCCAACTTAAACAAACGCTCGTCCTCGAGCGGACTCAGAGTTGTACTAGAAGCAATCCAATAGCTGAATGACCTTACCAAGCATATACTCGGGCGATCATACGTCACCCTATCTCACATAAGTCCGAAAACACCATATAGTCAAAATTTCACAGACCATCTGAACCATAAATCACATTGTTCTTTCTGAAATCATATGCCGAATGCTAATCCCATGCCTATACTCAGGATACACTCGAATCCACTGCAATAACCCATATTCACTACTCCTGGTGAGATCATATGATGTATCAACAACCCAATCACTCGAGACGATAATCTCTAATCACAACAACTGGCCACAATAACCAACTACTAGCTGAAAACCTCTTTCATTAGATAGAGTCTTATTCCAACACCTCCATATCCCGCCCACGGCAGCTGAAGCACGCGATATACCGAACCCATCTCTCAGGTTAACCATTCGTGAATCTATTTCCCTTTTTAAAACTGGTACCACAATAGGTTTCGGAGCCAAACCTCGATTTTTACCTTTCTAACAAGATAAGATCCAATATGCTCGTATTCATTAATGACTCCAACGGTCATTTCGATCATAACATACCACACTGGTGACATGACATCTCAACCACCGGCCTAAGCCGTGACGAGCACAACATAGGCTCCAACGGAAACGTCTGCAAACACTCGAATCATGACAGCTCAAATCATGATAACTGTCTCCAGCAAAAGAGCTGCAATTCAATTCCTCTGTGCCATCATAACATAGAACTGAGATCGCGTCTCGCATCACGTGAAATAGAGTACCTGAATCATTCTCGAGAGGTCATAACATCACGTGGCCTTGCCAAGACTCGTGATTCTATCCCAACATTATTACTCATGAAGCACCTCAAGCCACTAAGCTCAAACGGTTAGCCACGCACAGATCTAGGTCATGAACCCAAGCAATCAACCTCACCCACGGTGAAACAATTAACGTATGCTATTAAATCCTGAAAGGACACAACCGATGTGCCATTCGCCAAGCGATACTCAAAACGGACTTTTCCTCAGAAGCGAGGAAGTATTGTATACCAGGTAGCATATAACTAACTATATTTTCACAATATTCTGTTGCGGCGTGCAACCCGCTCCAATGACATACCCGTGGCGGCGTGCCACCCGATCCGGATACCATACATGTGGCGGCGTGCCACCCGATCCAAATAACCCGTGGCGGCGTGCCACCCGATCCACGCATAAATCTCGCAAAAGGAAATGCATATCGAGTCGAATTTTCTCATTACAGCAAACATATATATATATAGCCTCAAGCTCGGCCACATGAAACGCATCCGACAACGTTTCTCAATACTGGAACTGAATCAATGGTAGATACCTCTACACTGACATCCGCCACTAAGGTCCAACCGACAAAGCAATGCCTACCAGTCGTCCGCTGGTCCTGGGTACAACTACTCTGTTGGAGCATACTCTGATGCTCTCTACTACGCAATTTGTGCCATTTTCCGACAAAGCCCATATCACATTAGTCTAAACGACCTGGCTTATGTCAACCAGTCTGAAATAAGGTATCATAACCCAAATTCATCATATCAAGCTAAGAGCTAAACGGTGCTGATACACACGATATACAACCACCGCATAGGCGGATTACGAGAACTTCTAGTCTCCAACACATATATAACACATGAATCGCTATATCTGGTTCCACACTCCACCGTACGAATACATAACGTCACGACCCCAAATCCGGTCGTGATGGCGCCCAGCACACTGCTAGGCCAGCCCGACCAATCAACAACAATCATAGAGCTATGAGCTCGCCTTATCCCATTTAAGCATAACAATTGTAAAATAATAGTGATGGATATATTGAAACAGGGGAACCAAGTCCCAACGCATACCAACTCTCATAGACCGAAGGGTCAAGAGTCATGAGCCTCTACAGAGTATACAAAGTGTAAATAGCGAATATAACAGTGCACAACTGTGGGATGGTCAGAACAAAATATAGACAAACTGGAGAATCAGGTCCTGCGAACGCTGGCAGCTACCTCGATTGTCCAGAAGCACTCCCGAACCATAATAGAATCAGCCCTGCTATGATGTACCTGGATCTGCACACAAGGTGCAGGGAGTCGGGTGTGAGTACTTCCAACTCAGCAGTAATAAAAGTAAATAATGTTAAAGGGAAGAAAACCACGATAGGCACTATCTCATGCTACACAATACAAAACTATCTTTTTATCCCTTTCTAGCATATGTGAGCAGATTATTTAGAAATCTCGATTTTTAGCTACTTTCTTTCATGATAATATACCAATACCTGGATACACTCTCAAGCATTGCAAGTCCGCACTCAAATCAGCCCCTCGGGCTCAGCACTCCTTATTAATTTACACCAGGAGATCTGGTCAATAAGGCAACTAATGCATGTGTGCCAGTAATGTATGAGTGTTGAATGTTATGCCACGTAGTACACGTAAACCAATGTATGTATGCCATGCAATGCATATGACCTCTACGGCTTGTAGCCCGATCCAATTTGGGTACCCGTGCTCACTGTGGGGGTTCAGACTTCGGAGGGGCTCCTACAGCCCAAGCACAATATTAATATCACACCTGCTGCGGCGCGCAGCCCGATCCGTATACCACTGCGGCGTGCAGTCCGATCCATGCATGTGTATGCATATGCTCACATAAATTGTCATGCCCTAACATATGGCCCTCGGCCCCAATCGGTCTAACAAATAATCAAGAAAGCCCTACGGGCAACAATATCATATTAGCTCACAGCTAAAAAAATGTTATTAAGACCTTGTTCAAGTTTTTCATAACCTTACAAAAATGATGAATAGCAAAATACCATTCAAAACCTTAAATTTAGAATAAAATATGCACAGTGTTATCAAGACAATGATACCAATCCCTAAAGGATCCAAATAATCGGCACGAAGCCCAAGCATGATAATTAGTCCAATTCATTTCAACAATTAGGTGTTATTATTTATTACGTGGGACGGACCAAGTCACAATCCCCAATGGTGCTCTACCCCACGCCCGTTATCCGGCGTGCAAGTCACCTCGACACAGCACTAAGATGTGCAAGTCCGGGGTTTACTAACCCTCGGGACATCATTTACAAGTATTACCCACCTCGAACCGACGAAAACTCATGCCCTCGACGCCTTAGCTCCTCGAACCGGCATCCACGCACGTCAAAACTAGCACAAATCAGCACAAATATATCAAAATAGGCTAATGGAACATAACCCAATCGAAAGAACTCGAAAAATATCAAAAATCACGAAATTTGCAAAACCCGAGCCCCAGGGCCCACATCTCGAAAAATTTCGAAACTCATATTTCCAGAACCTTCGTCTCGCCACGAGTCCATACATATAAAATTTACCAAAATCGGAGTTCGATTGGCCTTTCAAAACCCAAATTTTCGTTTTCAATATCTAGGCCACAATCCTTCACAATTTCTACCCAAATTCATGAAGATTGATGTTAATTCTACCATAAAATGATGTTTTTGAGTCGAGAAACTTACCTCCGATGAATACCCGATGATTTCCCAGCGTTTTCCCGTGATTTCTTCTCTCTATGGCTCAAAATTATGTTTTTTGGTATATGAACCTGTGAGCCCTCTGTTCTGCAATTTAACTCACTGCCTGAACATTTAACCCTACGCGATCGCAGCACTGGGCTCGCGATCACGATGCACAAATTCTGGGCTATCAACTTTTCCTCTACGCGATCGCGTGAACCTGGACGCGATCGCAGTGACCCACTTAGCTACCCTACGCGATCGCATCAATACACCCGCGATCGCGATGCACAACCAGTCGACCTTACGCGATCGCATCTCTCTTCCCGCGATCGCGAAGAACAACTTTCCGGCCTCACTCCGATACACTATGCGATCGTAGACTCAACCTTGCGATCGCAGAGCTTCCCAGCTTTGCCCTACACGATCGCAGAGCTCAACATCCTCCTCTTACGCGATCGCATACATAGCTTCGCGATCGCGAAGTACAAAAATTCTCTGCATTTATTGCAGCAGAAACAGCAGTGCCTTTGGCACAAATCGGTCCGTTTAGACCCCTGAATTCATCCCGAGGCTCCCGGGACCCCAACGAAAACCACTAACATACTCCGAAACATGATACGAACTTGTTCCAATTATAAAAACATCATCCTAAACATCAAAATCACCATTTCCACACGGATTCAAGCCTAAGTTTCTTCAAAACTTTTAAAACTAAGATTCAATCCAAAACCTGATCAAACGACGTCCGAATGACCTGAAAATTTGCAGACATATCCAAAATCACATAACGAAGCTACAGAAATTGTCGGAATTCCATTAAGACCCCCGAATCAAAATCTCACCTACCGTTCGGATTTCGCCAAAATTCAACCTTCGCCAATTCAAGCCTAAAACTACACCGGACCTCCAAATTCAATTCTGATTGCTCTCCTAAGTCATAAATGATCCCCCGAAACTAGTCGAATCATCGAATCCGATTCCGAGCACTCTAACTCGATAGTCAACTCTAGGTTGACTTTCCATATTCAAACTTCCTTCAAACATGCTATTTGCTTCATTTTCCATTCAATTCACTCCTAACTCACCCGATAGGTTCTAACACCGATATAGAAGCATAAGATATGTTAATGCAAGGTAACGGGGTGGAAATTCCCGTAACGGCGGGCCAAAACGTTACATTCACCCCAACTTAAACAAACGCTCGTCCTCGAGCGGACTCAGAGTTGTACTAGAAGCCACCCAATAGTTGAATGACCTTACCAAGCAAAATTTCATGCGATCATACGTCACCCTATCTCACATAAGTCCGAAAACACCATATAGTCAAAATTTCACAGACCATCTGAACCATAAATCACATTGTACTTTCTGAAATCATATGCTAATTGCAAATCTCATGCCTATACTCAGGATACACTCGAATCTACTGCAATAACCCATATTCACTACTCCGGGTGAGATCATATGATGTATCGACAACCCAATCACTCGAGATGATAGTCTCTAATCACAACAACTGGCCATAATAACCAAATACTAGCTGAAAACCTCTTTCATTAAATAGAGTCTTATTCCAACACCTCCATATCCTGCCCACGGCAGCTGAAGCACGTGATATACCGAACCCATCTCTCATGTTAACCATTCGTGAATCTATTTCCCTTTTAAAATGGGTACCACAAAATGTTTCGGAGCCAAACCTTGATTTTTACCTTTCTAACAAGCTAAGATCCAATATGCTCGTATTCATTAATTACTCCAACGGTCATTTCGATCATAACACACCACACTGGTGACATGACATCTCAACCACCGGCCTAAGCCGTGATTAATGAAACGTCTGCACACACTCGAATCATGACAGCTCAAATCATGATAACTGTCTCCAGCAAAAGAGCTGCAATTCAATTCCTTTGTGCCATCATAACATAGAACTGAGATCGCGTCTCGCATTATAGAAATAGAGTACCTGAATCCTTCTCGAGAGGTCATAACATCGCGTGGCCTTGCCAAGACTCGTGATTCTATCCCAACATTATTACTCATGAAGCACCTCAAGCCACTAAGCTCAAACGGTTAGCCACGCACGGATCTAGGTCTTGAACCCAAGCAATCAACCTCACCCACGGTGAAACAATTAACGTATGCTATTAAATCCTGAAAGGACACAACCGATGTGCCATTCGCCAAGCGATACTCAAAACGGACTTTTCCTCAGAAGCGAGGAAGTATTGTATACCAGGTAGCATATAACTAACTATATTTTCACAATATTCTGTTGCGGTGTGCAACCCGTTCCAATGACATACTCGTGGCGGCGTGCCACCCGATCCAGATACCATACATGTGGCGGCGTGCCACCCAATCCAAATAACCCGTGGCGGCGTGCCACCCGATCCACGCATAAATCTCGCAAAAAGGAAATGCATATCGAGTCGAATTTTCTCATTACATCAAACATATATATATATAGCCTCAAGCTCGGCCACATGAAACGCATCCGACAACATTTCTCAATACTGGAACTGAATCAATGGTAGATACCTCTACACTGACATCCGCCACTAAGGTCCAACCTGACAAAGCAATGCCTACCAGCCGTCCGCTGGTCCTGTGTACAACTACTCTGTTGGAGCATACTCTGATGCTCTCTGCTACGCAATTTGTGCCATTTTCCGACATAGCCCATATCACATTAGTCTAGACGACCTGGCTTATGTCAACCAGTCTGAAATAAGGTATAATAACCCAAATTCATCATATCAAGCTAAGAGCTAAACGGTGTTGATACACACGATATACAACCACTGCATAGGCGGATTACGAGAACTTCTAGTCTCCTACATATATATAACACATGAATCGCTATATCTGGTTCCACACTCCACCGTACGAATACATAACGCACATCAAGCGCCCATTCGTTCCACGAAAGCCATTCAAAAATTTCACTATGCCATCAACGACTCAATTATTACAGTCGATCCCACAAGAGAATACCACCATGCCATTAGATATTATCAGTTTACATTACCTTGTCCCTTTTGGACCATATTCCCTGCCAAATTACTAGAATAGCAGTACCATTTTATTTAATCATCAGAAAGATCGATTTTTAATTCACCTGCAGTTGTCCGCGCTGCTCAATAATTTTATTGACTTATGGCTTGCGATTCCCCGGTCGAGGGGCGAGATATAATCTTCGTGAATTCATGTTGGGCTAGTCGGGAGGACTCGAGGCAAGATCCTTGTCTATGGCTTGAGCACCAAGGTACTAATTTCGCGAGCCGGTATTATGAAGTTCATACGATCGATATTGATCTTTATTGTGATTTAATATGTAGCCCTAGCTATGGGCATGAGAAATATTTCCATCGCCTCTTATTTGGAAGGTAAAGTGCCTTATGTGTAGTGGAACGAGTTCAAACTCAGGAAGACTAAAATGATTATGCTATGTGTATCCTGGTGGAAGGTATTGTGTTGAAATGCTAAATTGAGGCGAGGTAGGTGGATTGATTCTCATATGTAATTGAAAGGTAGTTGATATGTGTTATGATTCGAGCAGGTACAACGCATGTTCATGTACCAATTATGATAATATGAATTGTGTAGTATTGAGATTTAATGTTGTTGAAATACATTGTGATGTCTTGTTGAGCTGTGAATGTATTGCTAGGATGGTTTTGGTGATTCTCTGGCAGGTGGATAGGCCAAATTACAAAGGAAACTCTGCCGAAATTTTTGGAAAATTTGGGACTTAGAAAGATTTCTGTCACCTTAAGAGAGTGGGCTTATTGGTGGTGTGTGTATAAATGCAAGAATTGCAGAAGGGTTAAGGTTTCTGATGATTCGAGTCTCTGTTAAGGCTTGTAAATGACTTGAGTTTAATCTCATTGTAACATTTCGGCATCACTTGAGTAATAATGACATGAGTGGTTAAAAGTGCTTTGATGAATGGCTTCGAGCTAAGTTGGGGAGGTTGCTATTGATTAACCTGATTGCACTATTGTGTGCTATGTTGATTCTGTCTCTAAGTATGTTGGGAAATTCTGGTAAAGGTTATGGCGCTTCGTAGATGTGAAGAAATACTAGGATGTTTTGAACTACTGTTGGTAGAGAATGTTCGGTGTATAGAAAGGAAAGATGGCTCATTGTATCCGTAAGTAATCATGTTCTGCGATGTCAGAGTTCTAACAAAACACGAGTGGTTCTACTCAATGGGACAGTTGAGTTACAGCTGAATAAGGGTGAATAATGCCTGAGAATGGTTTTGCAGTGTTCAAGATTTTGCTTGTAACAGTCAGGTGCCTTAAGATTTGTGTATGTGGCTAAAGATGGTGGTTTCGTTAGAGAATATCAAGGCTTGTGTTATATCATGTGAAGAATGAAAGTAAAGTCTGCACACAAGGTGCAGGGAGTCGGGTGTGAGTACTTCCAACTCAGCAGTAATAAAAGTAAATAATGCTAAAGGGAAGAAAACCACGATAGGCACTATCTCATGCTACACAATACAAAACTATCTTTTTATCCCTTTCTAGCATATGTGAGTAGATTATTTAGAAATCTCGATTTTTAGCTACTTTCTTTCATGATAATATACCAATACCTGGATACACTCTCAAGCATTGCAAGTCCGCACTCAAATCAGCCCCTCGGGCTCAGCACTCCTTATCAATTTACACCAGGAGATCCTGGTCAATAAGGCAACTAATGCATGTGTGCCAGTAATGTATGAGTGCTAAATGTTATGCCACGTAGTACACGTAAACCAATGTATGTATGCCATGCAATGCATATGACCTCTACGACTTGTAGCCCGATCCAATTTGGGTACCCGTGCTCACTGTGGGGGTTCAGACTCCGGAGGGGCTCCTACACCCCAAGCACAATATTAATATCACACCTGCTGCGGCGCGCAGCCCGATCCGTATACCACTGCGGCGTGCAGTCCGATCCATGCATGTGTATGCATATGCTCACATAAATTGTCATGCCCTAACATATGGCCCTCGGCCCCAATCAGTCTAACAAATAAACAAGAAAGCCCTACGGGCAATAATATCATATTAGCTCACAACTAAAAAAATGTTATTAAGACCTTGTTCAAGTTTTTCATAACCTTATAAAAATGCTGAATAGCAAAATACCATTTAAAACCTTAAATTTAGTATAAAATATGCACAGTGTTATCATGTTATAACCCATATCCACACACGTTAGTTCATTCCATAAGTTAGATAACACAAATCCAAGAAGGAATTATCCTTGAGATGATAAGAAGTTAATCCGATTAATCTTAAGTGATACAAGGGTGCATAAGGGTGATTAACAAGTATTAGACGTTAAACGAATCAAGGATGTTGTAACTCGTACTTTTGGGTAAACCTATAAATGCTTAGTATACTTAGGAGGTCATGATTTAAGGTATTTGAATCATATAATATCCGTATCATAATTCTTGAAGTCAAGCGAGTTATGAAACAAAAGTCGACAAAAGTTGTTGCAACTTAGGTTCATAGTTTTACCTAAACTTTAGGTCAAATGTTATTAAGTATTTATCCCAATATACTTGGAATTACGGGGTTATCTACCCACCAAATTGAAGATCTATGAGTCTAGTTTCCAACGCATTAAACGGTTTAGCAATATGACATTGGAATAGAGAGATATAGACATTTTTGTGAGACTGCACAAGCTGCTAGGTGCAAGTAGGTGAGTCACCTACTTGGTTTAATGTCGGCCCAAAAGAGGGGATTTCGGGTCAGATAAGCAGCCCATTAAAAGGCTTATCTTCTGCAATATATACCTCTTTATATTTCACAAATAACCAGACCTAAGACTCTGCAAAATTCCTCCCAAAAATTATCCACAAACCCTAATTGATTTTCCCTCTCTTTCAAGTTCAAATTGGGGGTAAACACTAGAGTTTGAAGAACCAAGTTAAAGGCTGAGTTATCCAACAACAAAGGTGAGTTTACTGCTATATTTCATACATTTATTCTGCTGTAAATTCATGGCAATTCGTTATATACATGTAAGAACTCACGGGACGGTGATCGGAAGCCGTGAGTTCAAGTTATTCACTTGTAGCGGACTGTTTTGTGGACTGTTTTGTGTTGCTGTTGGGCTGCGTTTTTATTACTGTTTTGTAGAGTTTTGGAGGAGGCAGGGTGTGGAGAAACACCATATATATGTTGGGTTGTGGTCTGCTAGTTCTTCGTAATATTTTTGGGTCATTTGGTACGACTATAGTGGCCGTCATATGTATGATGTGATTAGGTTGTGTGTGGACTGTTTTGGGAGGCTCAATATGTTTATTATTTATGTTGTTTAGGCTGTTTGGTGATTGTTTTGAATGGTGTGAAGTCATATATATAGGGGAGGTGCTGTCCGTTTCATCACAAAATAGGTTGTGATTGGTACATAATAGTTGCGACGCTTAAACGTTAACGATAGTGTCATTTCTCCTATTGTAGACTAAGGAGTCGTGACGTTTGCATAGCTTGAGGTTGTGGCAGTATATACAAGGTATGTGTCGCTATCCTTTTCCTTCTTTTTCACGACTCTGATTGTACATAATGAAATGAACGAGCTTCCAAAGATACTCTATTCTTAGAAGCTAAGCAGTACTTACATTGTTTCCCCTCTTATGGAACAATTGATGTTGATGTTGCTTCGCTTATTCTTATGTTATCAATCTTGTTGGTACTTCCTGATTCCTATAAGGTTCATAGTGAAGAGTTAGTCCTAATAAGGTGTACATAGGATACCGACCTTACGTCACTCCGAAAGGTCTACAAGGTGTTTCCATGAGTCGAGCATGCATTATATATATGTATCTATTTTACTCTACCGAGCCGCGCTATAGTCGGCCGGGTACGGCACCTATTGTGCAACCACTGATCAGTTGGGTTTTACCGAGCTCCACGTGGCCGGGTACAATTCTACCGAGCCTTATAATGGCCGGGTATGTTTTTACCGAGCCTATTACGGCCGGGTACGATATGACAATGATGATGCCCACAGAGGCGTATGTTTTAAAAGATTATGTATCTATACATATGTATCATGTATTTCATGTCAGTAGCCCTCAGAGGTACTCAGATGTTACAGGTTGTATATTCTCTACCCCTGCTCACATTGTTGTTCATATTTATGGTTCTCTGCCTTACATACTCAGTACTTTATTCGTACCGACGTCCTTTTATTTGTGGACGCTGCATGTCGTGCTGCAGGTCCTGATAGACAGGCAGGTGTAGCTCCCCCATCACAGTAGGTTGTCCAGTTCAGCCGTGATTGGCGAGATCCCTTCTCCGGACTTGCCTTGGTCTTGGTATGCATTTTTGTTATAGACATTATGGGTATGTCGGGGCCCTGTTCCGGCTATGTTGCAGCACTTATGTTCCTTTAGAGGCTCATAGACAAGTGTTGACTCATGTATAGTTTGGTATGCCTTGTCGGCTGGTTTTTGTTGTATAGTCTTTCATTTTAGCGTGGTAGCTTGTACCATATGTATATAGTTTCTTGATTGTCCGGTCATCCCATGTTATGTAGGTTCATGCAATCATATTTTATTGTTGGTTGTTCATGATCCATGTCTACCATTTATATTGGTCTAGTCAGCCTAAAAGATAATAAAGAAGGTTAGATAAAAGGTACGTTGGTGCTTGGCAAGTATGGTCGGGTGCTAGTCATGGTCCTCCGGTTTGGGTCGTGACAAGGTCTCTATTAATGGGCCCAAAGAAATTGTCTATGAGCCGTGTCTAGTAGAGTCTTGATTATGGATGTGTAGCGCGCCACATTTATAATCGGGAGGCTACATGACATCTAGGGTTGTTACCTTCTTCCCGAATCTAGATCGTGCATAGAGTTGAGTCGTAAGTGTTCGTCTCTAATATTCACTTTGTTTTCTTTCAGCGATGCCTCCGACTAGGAAACAAACAATTAGTAGACGGCTTGATACAGCTGCGGGAGAGGGTACCAGTCAGGTGCCCCAAGCCAGAGCAGGCCAAAGTGAGGCTCAGAGTGAGATGCCGTCTCATACCTCATCTACTCCGTCTCCTCCAGCGGATATTAGGTGGCACCCAGCACCTCCAGCTCCTCCGTCTGGCACTACAGACCAGGATGTGCGGAGTGCTTTGCACTTATTGACTAGCTTGGTAGCTGCTCAGGCTCAGAGGCAGAATATAGGTGCTGCTGATAAACCAGTTAGTACAAGAGTTCGTGATTTTATTAATTTAGACCCTCCAGTGTTTACCGGATCAGACCCCAAGGAGGATCCGCAGACTTTTATTGACCAGGTTCATCGTACACTACGGGTTATGCATGTTAGTGATACAGAGGCAGTAGAGTTGGCTTCTTATCGGCTACGGGATTTAGCAGTTCTTTGGTATGATAGTTGGGAGAGATCCAGGGGTCCGAACGCTCCTCCAGCTGTGTGGAAGGATTTTTCTGAGGCCTTTCTTCGTCACTATTTGCCACTTGAGATACGACGAGCTAGAGCTGATAAGTTCTTGAACCTTAGACAAGGTAATATGAGTGTGCGAGAGTATAGTATGCAGTTTGATTCTTTAGCAAGGTATGCTCCCCATATGGTGGCCGAGATGAGTGATAGGGTGCATTTGTTCGTGAACGGGTTGGGACCCCATCTGATAAATGAGTGTATGACAGCCTCCTTGGTAGAAGGCATAGATATTTCCCGTATTCAAGCTTATGCTCAGACCCTAGAGGATCGTAAGCGCCAGCAGAGGGCAGATAGGGAGCACGATAGGGGCCAGCATAAGAGGGCGAGATTGGCAAGGTATTCTGATGACTTCAGAGGCAGCGCCAGGCCCCAGTCTTCGAGGAGTTCGGCGCCATCTGTAGCTAGTGCTCCTCCACAGTTTCAGAGGCCTCGATATGATCGATCCTATTCTAGTCCAGGTCAGAGTTTGCAGGCATCTGGATCGCAACATCACAGGGATACTAGTCGGACGAAACCCCCAACACCACGTTGTGATCAGAGCGGCAAGGCCCACTTTGGACTGTGCCGTCGAGGTTCTGATGCATGCTATTCTTGCGGACAGCCTGGCCATATGATGAGGGATTGTCCTAACAGGGGAGGTGATGGTATGGCTCAACCGACTAGATCTGTGTCTGGTTCTTCCTCATCAGTTCGACCTCCAGCACGGGGTTTTCAGCAGTCGACAGGTCATGGTAGAGGTAGAGGTGCAGGACCGAGTTCGAGTGGTGCTCAAAATCGAACATATGCTCTAGTAGGTCGACAGGATCTCGAGTCATCTCCAGATGTTGTTACAGGTATATTATCTGTGTTTTCTTATGATGTATATGCGTTGATTGATCCCGGATCTACATTATCATATGTTACACCCTTTGTGGCTAATAAGTTTGGCATTGAACCTGAATTGATAAGTAAACCCCTTGCGGTATCTACTCCAATAGGAGATTCTGTGATTGCTAGAAGGGTATATAGAGGTTGCACTGTGATGATTTGTAGTCGTCAAACCTCGGCAGATTTATTTGAGTTAGAAATGGTTTATTTTGATGTGATACTGGGAATGGACTGGTTGGCCTCACGCTATGAAAATGTTGACCGTCGTATGAAGATGGTTAAGTTTCAATTTCCTGGTGAACCCGTCATTGAATGGAAGGGGAACATTGCTACATCGAAAGGTAGGTTTATTTCCTATCTTAAGGCAAGGAAAATGATCTCAAAAGGTTACATTTATCATCTTGTTCGCGTTAGGGATGCAGAGGCGAAGCTGCCTACTCTACAATCTATCCCCGTGGTCAATGAATTTCCGGATGTTTTCCCAAATGAACTCCCAGGTCTTCCTCCAGAAAGGGAGATTGAGTTTAGCATTGATGTCTTGCCTGACACTCAACCGATCTCTATCCCTCCATATAGAATGGCCCCGGCAGAGCTGCGAGAGTTGAAGGCGCAGTTAAAGGACTTGCTGGATAAGGGCTTCATTAGACCTAGCACTTCACCTTGGGGTGTGCCAGTCCTATTCATGCGGAAGAAAGATGGGTCATTACGGATGTGTATCGACTATCGGCAGTTGAATAAGTTTACTATAAAGAACAAGTATCCACTTCCAAGAATTGACGACCTATTTGACCAACTCCAGGGTGCCAAGTATTTCTCCAAGATTGGCTTACGTTCAGGATATCATCAGGTGAGGGTTAAGGAGAAGGATATTCCAAAGACGGCCTTTCGGACAAGATATGGGCACTTTGAGTTCTTGGTAATGTCGTTCGGGCTAACAAATGCCCCAGCAACTTTTATGGATCTCATGAATACTGTATTCAGGCCCTATCTTGATGTGTTCATGATTGTATTCATTGATGACATTCTGGTGTATTCTCGTTCGGAGGAGGAACATGCGAGCCACTTGCGGATAGTATTACGGATGCTTCAGGATCGTAAGTTATATGCTAAGCTCGCCAAATATGAATTCTGGCTGAACTCAGTAGCATTCCTTGGCCATGTGATATCTGACGAGGGTATTAGTGTCGACACTCGGAAGATTGATGCAGTAAAGAATTGGCCGAGACCTACAACACCATCAGAAGTTCGTAGCTTCCTAGGGCTAGCAGGATATTATAGGCGATTTGTAGAAGGGTTTTCCTCTATATCAGCACCATTGACTAAGTTAACATAGAAAGCTACCAAGTTCCAGTGGTCTAACACTTGTGAACGTAGTTTTCAGGAGCTGAAGGATCGATTGACATCCGCACCGGTGCTCACTCTCCCTGAAGGAACAGAAGGATATGTGGTATATTGTGATGCCTCGGGTATAGGTTTGGGGTGCGTGTTGATGCAGCATGGGAAGGTGATTTCATATGCATCAAGACAATTGAAGAAGCATGAAAAGAATTATCCAACCCATGATTTGGAATTGGCTGCAGTAATATATGCTTTGAAGATATGGCGGCACTACTTATACGGCGTCCATGTTGACATCTACACAGATCACAAGAGTCTACAATACATCTTCAAGCAGAAAGAGTTGAATTTGGGGCAGCGTAGGTGGCTTGAATTACTGAAGGACTACGACGTCGAGATATTGTATCATCCCGGTAAAGCCAATGTTGTGGCGGATGCTCTCAGCCGTAAGTCAATGGGAAGCTTAGTACATATTGATGCAGGTAGATGGGGGTTGACTAAAGAGCTTCATAAGCTAGCCAATATGAGAATCAGATTGTTAGACTCTGATGACGGAAGTGTTACTGTACAGAATACATCAGAATCATCTTTGGTAGCAGAGGTAAAAGCACGGCAATATGAAGATCCTATCTTACTACGATTGAGAGAGAACATTCAGCAGTGTAAAATTACGGCTTTCGAGATCGGAGGAGATGGGGCACTGAGATACCAGGGCCGATTATGTGTGCCGAATGTAGCAAGATTGCGAGAAAAGATTATGAATGAAATTCATCAATCCCGATATTCCATCCATCCTGGCTCAACAAAGATGTATCATGATGTCAAAGAGCAGTATTGGTGGGATAACATGAAAAAGTCTATTGCGGAATTTGTAGCCCAGTGTCCCAATTGTCAACAAGTAAAGATAGAACATCAGAAACCCGGTGGATTGCTTCAGAATATAGAAATTCCGACCTGGAAATGGGAGGTGATTAATATGGACTTCGTTATTGGATTACCTCGATCTTATCATAAGTTTGACTCTATCTCGGTGATAGTTGATCGACTTACAAAATGTGCTCATTTTCTGCCAGTTAAGACAACTTACTCGGCTGAAGATTATGCGAAGTTGTATATCAAGGAGATTGTTAGGCTTCATGGTGTGCCGGTATCTATTATATCGGATCGAGGAGCTCAATTTACGGCTAACTTTTGGAGGTCTTTTCAGAAAGGTTTAGGCACACGAGTGAATCTCAGCACTGCATTTCATCTGCAGACTGACGGACAGGCTGAACGTACCATTCGGACATTGGAAGATATGCTACGAGCATGTGTTCTAGATTTTAAGGGAAATTGGGATGACCATCTTCCACTCATAGAATTTGCCTACAATAATAGCTACCATTCCCAGTATTAAAATGGCCCCATATGAGGCACTATATGGGAGGAGATGTAGATCACCAGTTGGATGGTTTGAAGTCGGTGAAACGGAATTATATGGGCCAGATTTGATTCACCAAGCCATTGAGAAGGTGAAAGTGATACAAGAACGATTGAGGACGGCACAAAGCAGGCAAAAGTCTTATTCCGATGTCCGACGTCGTGATTTAGAATTTGAGGTTGGTGATTGGGTTTTCCTGAGGATTTCACCAATGAAGGGTGTTATGCGTTTTGGGAAGAAAGGTAAGCCGAGTCCAAGGTATATCGGTCCGTATAAAATTCTTCAACGAATTGGACAAGTTGCTTATGAGTTAGAATTGCCATCCGAATTAGAATTTTTCCACCCGGTATTCCATGTATCTATGTTGAGGAAATGTATTGGAGACCCTTCTCGAGTTGTCCCTATCAAAGATGTTCTAGTTACGGAGGATCTATCATATGAAGAAGTGCCAGTGGCCATATTAGATCGACAAGTCCGCAAGCTGAGAACAAAAGATGTAGCTTCCGTCAAAGTATTGTGGAGGAACAAGAATGTGAAAGAAATGACATGGGAAGCGGAAGAAGAGATGAAGTCTAAATACCCTTACCTATTCCAGAATGATGATAACAAGGATGTTGGTGGAACGCAAGATACATTATAAAGGTGAAATGGCTTTATGAGGTAAGCAATAACTTGAGAACTCTCTTCCTTAATACAAAGTGGTGATATGTAAATAATGTCCATGTCCATAATGCTTTGTGTAGCCTTGTGTGGTCATACTTTGAGCTTCACTGCTTGCAAATTTTGCTAGTGACCATTTTATAGGGGAAAATTGACCAAAAATTTCCGCTAGAATCCACGATGATTTGGACTCCCCATAAACCCTTACATTCGAGGACGAATGTTCCTAAGGGGGAGGGTGTTATAACCCATATCCACACACGTTAGTTCATTCCATAAGTTAGATAACACAAATCCAAGAAGGAATTATCTTTGAGATGATAAGAAGTTAATCTGATTAATCTTAAGTGATACAAGGGTGCATAAGTGTGATTAACAAGTATTAGACGTTAAACGAATCAAGGATGTTGTAACTCGTACTTTTGGGTAAACCTATAAATGCTTAGTATACTTAGGAGGTCATGATTTAAGGTATTTGAATCATATAATATCCGTATCATAATTCTTGAAGTCAAGCGAGTTATGAAACAAAAGTCGACAAAAGTTGTTGCGACTTAGGTTCATAGTTTTACCTAAACTTTAGGTCAAATGTTATTAAGTATTTCTCCCAATATACTTGGAATTACGGGGTTATCTACCCACAAAATTGAATATCTATGAGTCTAGTTTCCAACTCATTAAACGGTTTAGCAATATGACATTGGAATAGAGAGATATAGACATTTTCGTGAGACTGCACAAGCTGCTAGGTGCAAGTAGGTGAGTCACCTACTTGGTTTAATGTCGGCCCAAAAGAGGGGATTTCGGGTCAGATAAGCAGCCCATTAAAAGGCTTATCTTCTGAAATATATACCTCTTTATATTTCACAAATAACCAGACCTAAGACTATGCAAAATTCCTCCCAAAAATTATCCACAAACCCTAATTGATTTTCCCTCTCTTTCAAGTTCAAATTGGGGGTAAACACTAGAGTTTGAAGAACCAAGTTAAAGGCTGAGTTATCCAACAACAAAGGTGCGTTTACTGATATATTTCATACATTTATTCTGCTGTAAATTCATGGCAATTCGTTATATACATGTAAGAACTCACGGGACGGTGATCGGAAGCCGTGAGTTCAAGTTATTCACTTGTAGCGGACTGTTTTGTGGACTGTTTTGTGTTGCTGTTGGGCTGCGTTTTTATTACTGTTTTGTGGAGTTTTAGAGGAGGCAGGGTGTGGAGAAACACCATATATATGTTGGGTTGTGGTCTGCTAGTTCTTCGTAATATTTTTGGGTCATTTGGTACTACTATAGTGGCCGTCATATGTATGATGTGATTAGGTTGTGTGTGGACTGTTTTGGGAGGCTCAATATGTTTATTATTGATGTTGTTTAGGCTGTTTGGTGATTATTTTGAATGGTGTGAAGTCATATATATAGGGGAGGTGCTGTCCGTTTCATCACAAAATAGGTTGTGATTGGTACATAATAGTTGCGACGCTTAAACGTTAACGATAGTGTCATTTCTCCTATTGTAGACTAAGGAGTCGTGACGTTTGCATAGCTTGAGGTTGTGGCAGTATATACAAGGTATGTGTGGCTATCCTTTTCCTTCTTTTGCACGACTCTGATTGTACATAATGTAATGAACGAGCTTCCAAAGATACTCTATTCTTAGAAGCTAAGCAGTACTTACATTGTTTCCCCTCTTATGGAACAATTGATGTTGATGTTGCTTCGCTTATTCTTATGTTATCAATCTTGTTGGTACTTCCTGATTCCTATAAGATTCATAGTGAAGAGTTAGTCCTAATAAGGTGTACATAGGATACCGACCTTACGTCACTCCGAAAGGTCTACAAGGTGTTTCCATGAGTCGAGCATGCATTATATATATGTATCTATTTTACTCTACCGAGCCGCGCTATAGTCGGCCGGGTACGGCACCTATTGTGCAACCACTGATCAGTTGGGTTTTACCGAGCTCCACGTGGCCGGGTACAATTCTACCGAGCCTTATAATGGCCGGGTATGTTTTTACCGAGCCTATTACGGCCGGGTACGATATGACAATGATGATGCCCACAGAGGTGTATGTTTTAAAAGATTATGTATTTATACATATGTATCATGTATTTCATGTCAGTAGCCCTCAGAGGTACTCAGATGTTACAGGTTGTATATTCTCTACCCCTGCTCACATTGTTGTTCATATTTATGGTTCTCTGCCTTACATACTCAGTACTTTATTCGTACCGACGTCCTTTTATTTGTGGACGCTGCATGTCGTGCTGCAGGTCCTGATAGACAGGCAGGTGTAGCTCCCCCATCACAGTAGGTTGTCCAGTTCAGCGGTGATTGGCGAGATCCCTTCTCCGGACTTGCCTTGGTCTTGGTATGCATTTTTGTTATAGACATTATGGGTATGTCGGGGCCCTGTTCCGACTATGTTGTAGCACTTATGTTCCTTTAGAGGCTCATAGACAAGTGTTGACTCATGTATAGTTTGGTATGTCTTGTCGGCTGGTTTTTGTTGTATAGTCTTTCATTTTAGCGTGGAAGCTTGTACCATGTTTCTTGATTGTCTGGTCATCCCATGTTATGTAGGTTCATGCAATCATATTTTATTGTTGGTTGTTCATGATCCATGTCTACCATTTATATTGGTCTAGTCAGCCTAAAAGATAATAAAGAAGGTTAGATAAAAGGTACGTTGGTGCTTGGCAAGTATGGTCGGGTGCTAGTCATGGTCCTCCAGTTTGGGTCGTGACATATCAAGACAATGATACCAATCCCTGAAGGATCCAAATAACCAGCACGAAGCCCAAGCATGATAATTAGTCCAATTCATTTCAGCAATTAGGTGTTATTATTTATTACGTAGGACGGACCAAGTCACAATCCCCAATGGTGCTCTACCCCACGCCCGTTATCCGGCGTGCAAGTCACCTCGACACAGCACTAAGATGTGCAAGTCCGGGGTTTACTAACCCTCGGGACATCATTTACAAGTATTACCCACCTCGAACCGACGGAAACTCATGCCCTCGATGCCTTAGCTCCTCGAACCGGCATCCACGCACGTCAAAACTAGCACAAATCAGCACAAATATATCAAAATAGGCTAATGGAACATAACCCAATCGAAAGAACTCGAAAAATATCAAAAATCACGAAATTTGCAAAACCCGCGCCCCAGGCCCACATCTCATAAAATTTCGAAACTCATATTTCCAGAACCTTCGTCTCGCCACGAGTCCATACATATAAACTTTACCAAAATCGGAGTTCGATTGGCCTTTCAAAACCCAAATTTTCGTTTTCAATATCTAGGCCACAATCCTTCACAATTTCTACCAAAATTCATGAAGATTGATGTTAATTCTACCATAAAATGATGTTTTTGAGTCAATAAACTTACCTCCGATGAATACCCGATGATTTCCCAGCGTTTTCCCGTGATTTCTTCTCTCTAGGGCTCAAAATTATGTTTTTTGGTATATGAACTCGTGAGCCCTCTGTTCTGCAATTTAACTCACTGCCTGAACATTTAACCCTACGCGATCCCAGCACTGGGCTCGCGATCGCGATGCACAAATCCTGGGCTGTCAACTTTTCCTCTACGCGATCGCGTGAACCTGGACGCGATCGCAGTGACCCACTTAGCGACCCTACGCGATCGCATCAATACACCCGCGATCGCGATGCACAACCAGTCGACCTTACGCGATCGCATCTCTCTTCCCGCGATCGTGAAGAACAATTTTTCGGCCACACTCCGATACACTACGCGATCGCAGACTCAACCTTGCGATCGCAGAGCTTCCCGGCTTTTCCCTACGTGATCGCAGAGCTCAAAATCCTCCTCTTACGCGATCGCATACATAGCTTCGCGATCGCGAAGCACAAAAATTCTCTGCATTTATTGCAGCAGAAACAGCAGTGCCTTTGGCACAAATTGGTCCATTGGACCCCCGAATTCATCCCGAGGCTCTCGGGACTCCAATTAAAACCACCAACATACTCCGAAACACGATACGAACTTGTTCCAATCATAAAAACATCATCCTAAACATCAAAATCACCATTTCCACACGGATTCAAGCCTAAGTTTCTTCAAAACTTTCAAAACTAACATTCAATCCAAAACCCGATCAAACGACGTCCGAATGACCTGAAAATTTGAAGACATATCCAAAATCACATAACGAAGCGACAGGAATTGTCGGAATTCCATTCCGACCCCAGGATCAAAATCTCACCTACCGTTCGGATTTCGCCAAAATTCAACCTTCGCCAATTCAAGCCTAAAACTACACCGGACCTCCAAATTCAATTCTGATTGCTCTCCTAAGTCATAAATGATCCCCCAAAATTAGGTGAATCATCATAATCCGATTTCGAGCACTCTAACTTGATAGTCAACTCTATGTTGACTTTTCATATTCAAACTTCCTTCAAACATGCTATTTGCTTCATTTTCCATTCAATTCACTCCTAACTCACCCGATAGGTTCTAACACTGATATAAAAGCATAAGATATGTTAATGCAAGGTAACGGGGTGGAAATTCCCGTAACAACGGGCCAGGTCGTTACAACATAACGCACATCAAGCGTCCATTCATACTACGAAAGCCATTCAAAAATTTCCTTATGCCATTTACAACTCAATCATCAATGTCAATCTAACAAAAGGATACCACCACACCACTAAATATTATCCGTTTATATTACCTGGCCCTTTTTGGACCATATTCCCTGCCAAATTACTAGAATAGCAGTACCATTTTCTTAAATCATCAGAAAGATCGATTCTTAATTCACCTGCAGCTGTCCGCGCTGCTCAATAATTTTATTGACTTCCCATATATTATGAACTGATCTCAAAACCTAGAATATACCATTATCAACTTTCCATCACACATCGCATATACCACACCACCCTAAGATAACATGGAAATTCATATTCCTTTCCTACGCCACAAACATCGGCGCACTCAACTCGTCAAGGGCTTTCATGATCCCATATAGAGAAAACTCATTACACATTCCCAGCTTTGCATACCAACAGGAAAAATACACTCATTTTCAAACCACGGTATAACACATCGCAAACTCTTTCTCCCAATTACATTGCATAAATTGAACCGCCAGGACTGAGTCCTTATACCCATATCAAGTTACACAACTCCCAGCACTCAAAAGCTTTGCTGCACAATATCTGCAAGACTCATCACTTCAAACACATACCATGAATTAATCGTATTCCTTATCATACCGCTTCGGTTTATTAACAAGTTGTTCCATTTACCCAGTTTCCTTTTTGATTCATCTCTAATTTCATATCAGTCTTTACTGTAGTACGACAATGCCTCAACCCTTTTTACCACACAAGACTCGTACACAAGACCACACGGTCTAAGACCCATAGGCCACTGAATACTCTCTCAGTGTTCCCAGAAGTACCACGTTCTACCACACTTTATTTTGATGAACTTCCCGCGATTTTTAAATTGTTATCATTACTTCCCAATATGGATACGTAGAATATCATCCTTCACATGATATAACACAAGCCTTGATCTTCTCTAACGAAACCGCCATCTTTAGCCATATACACAAATCTTAAGGCACCTGACTGTTACAAGCAAAATCTTGAACACTGCAAAACCATTCTCGGGCATCATTCACCCTTATTCAGCTGTAATTCAACTGTCCCATTGAGTAGAACCACTCGTGTTTTATTAGAACTCTGACACCGCAGAACATGATTACTTACAGATATAATGAGCCATCTTTCCTTTCTATACACCGAACATTCTCTACCAACAGTAGTTCAAAACATCCTAGTATTTCTTCACATCTACGAAGCGCCATAACCTTGTCAGAATCTTCCCAACATACTTAAAGACATAATCAACATAGCACACAATAGTGAAATCAATTAATCAATAGCAACCTCCCCAACTTAGCTCGAAGCCATTCATCAAAGCACTTTTAACCACTCATGTCATTATTACTCAAGTGATGCCGAAATGTTACAATGAGATTAAACTCAAGTCATTTACAAGCCTTGACAGAGAGTTGAATCATCAGAGACCTTAACCCTTCTGCAGTTCTTGCATTTATACACACACCACCAATAAGCCCACTCTCTTAAGGTGACAAAAATCTTTCTAAGTCCCAAATTTTCCAAAAATTTCGGCAGAGTTTCCTTTGTAATTTGGCCTATCCACCTGCCAGAGAATCACCAAAACCATCCTAGCAATACATTCACAGCTCAACAAGACATCACAATGTATTTCAACAACATTAAATCTCAATACTACACAACTCATATTATCATAATTGGTACATGAACATGCGTTGTACCTTCTCGAATCATAACACATATCAACTACCTTTCAATTACACATGAGAATCAATCCACCTACCTCGCCTCAATTTAGCATTTCAGCACAATACCTTCCACCAGGATACACATAGCATAATCATTTTAGTCTTCCTGAGTTTGAACTCGTTCCACTACACATAAGGCACTTTACCTTCCAATTAAGAGGCGATAGAAATATTTCTCACGCCCATAGCTAGGGCTACATATCAAATCACAATAAAGATCAATACCGATCGTATGAACTTCATAATACCGGCTCGCGAAATTAATACCTTGGTGCTCAAGCCATAGACAAGGATCTGGCCTCGAGTCCTCCCGACTGGCCCAACATGAATTCACGGAGATTATATCTCGGCCCTCGACCGGGGAATCGCAAGCCATAAGTCAATTATATTACCGAGCGCTCGAAGCGTACTCAGACGCGCGGAAGGAGTTTCAAAATGGAATATCTCAATCTGAATCAAGTACGCACTATAAGAATTCCAAGAAATGTGGAGTGTTTCCTAAAGGTTCGCAGCCTCCCGAGGATAAGTACAGGCGTCCCCGTACCGATCCACAAGACTCTACTAACCGGCTCAAGACTCATGAGGCCTAGTAAACCTAGGCTTCGATACCAACTTGTCACGACCCCAAATCCGGTCGTGATGGTGCCCAGCACACTGCTAGGCCAGCCCGACCAATCAACTACAATCATAGAGCTATGAGCTCACCTTATCCCATTTAAGCATATCAATTGTAAAATAACAGTGATGTATATATCAAAACAGGGGAACCAAGTCCCAACGCATACCAACTCCCATAGGCCGAAGGGTCAAGAGTCATGAGCCTCTACAGAGTATACAAAGTGTAAATAGTGAATATAATTGTGCACAAGTGTGGGATAATCAGAACAAAAATACAGACAAACTGGAGAATCAGGTCCTGCGAACGCTGGCAGCTACCTCGACTGTCCAAAAGCACTCCCGAGCCGCAATAGAATCATCTCCACTGTGATGTACCTGGATCTGCACACAAGGTGCAGGGAGTCGGGTGTGAGTACTTCCAACTCAGCAGTAATAAAAGTAAATAATGCTGAAGGGAAGAAAACCACGATAGGCACTATCTCATGCTACACAATACAGAACTATCTTTTTATCCCTTTTCAGCATATGTGAGTAGATTATTTAGAAATCTAAATTTTTAGCTACTTTCTTTCATGATAATATACCAATACCTGGATACAATCTCAAGCAGTGCAAGTCCGCACTCAAATCAGCCCCTCGGGCTCAGCACTCTTTATCAATTTACACCAGGAGATCTGGTCAATAAAGCAACTAATGCATGTGTGCCAGGAGATCTGGTCAATAAAGCAACTAATGCATGTGTGCCAGTAATGTATGAGTGCTAAATGTTATGCCACGTAGTACACGTAAACCAATGTACGTATGCCATGCAATGCATATGACCGCTACGGCACGTAGCCCGATCCAATTTGGGTACCCGTGCTCACTGTGGGGGGTTCAGACTCCGGAGGGGCTCCTACAGCCCAAGCACAATATTAATATCACACCTGCTGCGGCGCGCAGCCCGATCCGTATACCACTTCGGCGTGCAGTCCGATCCATGCATGTGTATGCATATGCTCACATAAAATGGCATGCCCTAACATAAGGCCCTCGACCCCAATCAGTCTAACAAATAATCAAGAAAGCCCGACAGGCAAACAATATCATGTTAACTCACAGCAAAAAAATGTTATTAAGACCTTGTTCAAGTTTTTCATAATCTTATAAAAATGCTGAATAGCAAAAATACCATTTTGAACCTTAAATTTAGAATAAAATATGCACAGTGTTATCAAAACACTGATACCAATCCCTGAAGGATTCAAATAATCGGCACGAAGCCCAAACATGATAATTAGTCCAACTCATTTCAACAATTAGGTGTTATTATTTATTACGCGTGACGGACCAAGTCACGATCCCCAATGGTGCTCTACCCCACGCTCGTTATCCGGCGTGCAAGTCACCTCAACACAGCACTAAGATGTGCAAGTCTGGGGTTTACTAACCCTCAGGACATCATTTACAAGAATTACCCACCTCGAACCGACGAAAACTCATGCCCGCGATGCCTTAGCTCCTTGAACCGGCATCCCCGCACGTCAAAACTAGTCAAAATCAATACAAATATATCAAAATAGGCTAATGGAACATAACCCAATCGAAAGAACCCGAAAAATATCAAAGTTGAATTTTGGCAAAACCCGAGCCCCGGGCCCACATCTCAAAAAATCTTGAAACTCATATTTCTAGAATCCTCGTCTCGCCACGAGTCCGTACATATAAAATTTACCAAAATCAGAGTTTGATTGGCCTTTCAAAACCCAAATTTTTGTTTTCTATATCTTGGCCACAATCCTTCACAATTTCTACCCAAATTCATGAAGATTGATGTTAATTCTACCATAAAATGATGTTTTTGAGTCAAGAAGCTTACCTCCGATGAATACTCGATGATTTCCCAGCGTTTTCCCGTGATTTCTTCTCTCTAGGGCTCAAAAATGGTGTTTTGGGGTGTGAAACCCGCGAGCCCTATGTTCTGCAATTAAACTCACTGCCTGGGACTTTAACTCTACGCGTTCGCAATGTCCCTCATACGAACTCGATGGCCTGATCGATTACTTCATCGCGAACGCGACGACCTATCACGCGTCCGCGAAGTTCATTTCCCCCAGCCACCGGATTTCTTCTACGCGAACGCATAGTTCCTCACGCGAATGCGAGGCTTCACCTGTTTCTCCTTCGCGAACGCGACCCTCTCTCACGCGAACGCATTGCATTGGCCTATCTGGCTTTCACGAACGTGGGCCTTGCCCTCGCGAACGTGAAGGCTAAAATCCTGCCCAGAGATCTGCAATTTACAGCAGATTTTCTTTGCTTCAAAATGCCGGATGATGGTCCGGATTCACCCCGAGGCCCCCGGGACCCCAACGAAAACCACCAACATACTCCAAAACACAATATGAACTTGTTCCAATCATAAAAACACCATCCTAAACATCAAAATCACCAATTACACACGGATTCAAGCCTAAGTTTCTTCAAATTTTCCGAATTGCTCATTCAATCAAAAACCCGACCAAACGACATCCGAATGACCTGAAAATTTGCAGCCATATCCAAAATCACATAACGAAGCTACAAAAATTGTCGGAATTCCATTCCGACCCCCGGATCAAAATATCACCTACCGTTCGGTTTTCGCCAAAATTCAACTTTAGCCAATTCAAGCCTAAAACTACACCGGACCTCCAAATTCAATTCCGATTGTTCTCCTAAGTCATAAATGATCCCCCGAAACTAGTCGAATCATCCAGAATCCGATTCCGAGCACTCTAACTCGATAGTCAACTCTAGGTTGACTTTCCATATTCAAACTTCCTTCAAACATGCTATTTGCTTCATTTTCAATTCAATTTACTCCTAACTCACCCGATAGGTCCTAACACTGATATAAAAGCATAAGATATGTTAATGCAACATAACGGGGTGGTAATTCCCGTAATGACGGGCCGAGTCGTTACATATTGTGACACCAGTCTTGGGTAGTGTATCATGTTTGGGGTTTTCTGTATCATATTTGATAAGATTGACTAAGTCTTCCGCTAAGTTTAATTATTCCGTTGTGCTTTATTTGTTATTAATTTTAAAGTCTTAATAAGAAATTGGTAATTAATGAAGGTGTAATTAATATTTGGCTTGCCTAGGTTCCACTAGTAGGCGCCATCATGACCCCCGATGGTGGAAAATTCGGGTCGTGACATAACTAAAGATGCCTTAGGAGTATTAAGAAATGATAAAAAACTAGATGGTGAAAAAGCTACAACAGCTATAGAAATTTTGCATAAATATGAAACAACTATAAGAAATGAATTTAGTAGTGCAGAAACAGAAATAGTAGAAAAGCATAGAGAAAAAATATTAAATAGAAATCTAATGTCAAAATTAGCAATATGTAATATGTGTTACATAGACGAATATACATGTGCATTTAAAGAATTTTACTATAAAGGATTATTTAGTATAGAGGAAAGTAAAGAAAAAAGAAAATTATATTTTTAAAAATTACCAGAACCATTTAGTTCAAAAATATTAAAAGATTGGAATAATGCAGCATTACAAGATACTTTAGGAGCAAGAATTAAATACTTACAAAATTGGTTTGCAGAATTATGTGAAAAAGATAAAGAAGAAATTAAAATGGAAAAAACGTTAATCAAAAAACTTAGCATGTTGTAAAGATAAAAAAACACCTCAGTTTGGATGTAATAAAAGATACTATAATAAAAATCATAATAAAATTAAGAAATACAAAAAGTATAAATCAAAATTTAAGTATAAAAAACCTAGACGAAGATATTATGTAAAGAAATTTAATAACAAAAGGCAATACCGACCTAAGAAAAAATTATCAGAATGTAAATGTTATAATTGCGGAAAACTAGGACATTTAGCAAAAGATTGTAAAATACCTAAAAATCAAAGAGCTAAGCAAGTATCAGAAATAATAATAAACGGCAAAGAATACGTACAAATGGAACACATAGACTATGAATTAGAAAGCAATGATAGTATATATGAATTATCAGAAAATGAATTAGAAAATGAATCAATACTAGAATCAGATAATGAAGACAATGAATTAATAGATGACTGAAAAAGAAATAAATATAATAACACAAGAAGAATACCAAGATGAAGAATCTAAGGAACAAAAAGTAATATTTGATGAAAATATATTTGAACAAACAAAAGGAAAAGAATTAGACTTAAGTGTAGAAAAAATATTAGATATACCAAAAATGAAAAACTGGTTTAAAAGAAGTAAAGAAGAATACTATGTAATTAGCCAAAGAGAACACATAATAGACTGTAAGTATACCAAAGGAAAAGCTAAAATACCAATAATAAATAAACGTATAATAAATAAAGAAATACAGGATATAAGGGTAAAAAACCCAATTAAATATGTACATCTAGGAGGAACAGAAATATTAATAAAAGCATGTTTTAGAGAAGGGATAGATACACCAATAGAAATTTATCTAGCAGATGATAGAATTATACAACCTATAGAAAAAAGTATAATAAGTGCAGTACGAGGAAATTTGATATATCAAAAATTTAAGTTCATAATTAGTGCTAACTATTCAATAGCGATAAATGATAAAAATATAGATAAATCACTTGTATTATACTGGAAAATGTCAGGAATAGAATTAACCCCAGGTAGTAAGATATTTACAGCAAGATGTAAAAACTTATATATATTAACAACCAAACATAAGATAATGGTAAGAAATAAAATAAACAAATAAAGATAGAAAATCCTTTTGAAAGAATAGTTACAGTTATAGATAACAATGAATATAGTTATAATGAACTGGACAAAGAAGAAGATTTAGACATAGTAAACGAAAGATTAAGCACATAAAAAAGATTAATTTTTGAAGTAGGACAAACATCATCAAATAAAACAAGCACATCAGATAAGGTAGGATATAAAATACCTAAACTTATAGAGCAATTGCCAGGAGAAATAAAACATCATCATTATTACATAACAGGAGTAATGAATGGAAGAAAATACTTAATACTAATAAATACAGGACAAGAAAAAAACTATATAACAAGAGAATTAATCACAGAAGATGAGATACTAACTAGTGAAAAATTATACCTCGAATTACCTAAAGGAATGATAACTAGTGAAGAAATAGCGGAAAACGAAATAATTATAGGAGGAATAATTATGATAATAAGATTTAAAATATATCAAGGAGATAAAAATATTATATTAGGAATAAAATGGCTAGAAAAAGTTAAACCATACAACTTAGATAATGAACAACTAATCATACATTATGAAAATAAGAAAGTAACAATAAAAAGAACTATATTATAAATATGAAAATACATATAGTAGGAAAAATAATAGTGGAAGGATACTACAATAGATACTACACACCTATGATAGACACAGGATCTGAAGTAAATTTATGTAGATATAATTGCCTACCAGAAGAGAAATTGGAAAAATTTAGAATACCCTTACCTGTAACAAGATTTAACAACGAATGAAGCATAATTACCCACAAATCAAAAAATATAAAAATACAAATATGGGATAAAATACTTACTATAGAAGAAATATACAATTTTGAATTACCCACAAGAGATATTTTACTAGGAATACCATTCTTAGATAAATTATACCCACATGTAATAACTAAAACACATTGGTGGTTTACAACACCATATAAACAAAAAATAGGAGCAAAAAGAGTTCTAAAAAAGAAAAGAAAAACAATTGATTGGATAAAAGGAAGTGAGAAAATAACACAAAAATTAGAAAATGAAAAAGAAGATGACAATAAAATAGAATTAATTATCTTTTCAATAAATACAGTTAAAATAATCCAAGAAAAACTAGAACCATTGTATAGTGAAAACTCATTACAAGGTTGGGAAAAACATAAAACAAAGGTAAAAATAGACCTAATTGATGAAAATAGTATAACAACACAAAAACCTTTAAAATACAATTTCAAAGATTTAAATGAATTTAAAATACACATTGACGAATTACTAGAACAAGGTTATATACAAGAAAGTAATAGTAAACATACAAGTCCAGCATTTATAGTAAATAAACATAGTGAACAAAAAAGAGGAAAAAATAGAATGGTTATAGATTATAGAAACCTAAATGCAAAAACTAAGACATATAATTACCCAATACCAAACAAAATACTAAAAATAAGACAAATCCAAGGATATAACTATTTTAGTAAATTTGATTGTAAATCGGGATTTTACCATTTAAAGTTAGAAGAAGAATCTAAGAAACTTACAGCATTTACTGTACCCCAAGGATTTTATGAATGAAACGTATTACCTTTTGGATATAAAAATGCACCAGGTAGATATCAACATTTTATGGATAAGTATTTCAAACAACTAGAAAATTGCATAATATATATTGATGATATATTATTATATTCATGTCACGACCCCGAATCCGGTCGTGATGGCGCCCAGCACATTGCTAAGCCAGCCCGACCAATCAATATTAACAACGAAGCTAGAAGCTCTCTTTAACCCATTTAAGCATATTAATTCATGAAGCAACAATGATACATATAACGAAAACGGGGAAACAAGTCCCATAATACATCAACTCCCATAGACCGAAGGGTCAAGAGTCATGAGCCTCTACTGAACATGAGTATATGATAGTTTACAAGATACCAAGTGCGGAAAGAAATGTCGATACATAATCAAACAGTAAGAAGGAATATCGGGTTCTGCGGACTCTGCAGCTACCTCGTATATCCCACAGACGTCGCCTCGCACAGCTACTGAATCACTGCTGAGAGGTACCTGGATCTGCACACAAGGTGCAGGGAGTAAAATGAGTACTGCCAGACCCAGTGGTAATAAACAAGGGTAAGACAGCGCAGATAAGAAATCCGCAATAAAGCATTATGTAAAGCTGTAATCAATTACCCTGTCACAGAATCAATATCAACTGTACATGTACCAACCAGTACCTGTAAAACAGCATAACAGCTAGCAGATGTAGCTAAATGCAATGCAATGCATGATATGTCCGCTACGGCGCGTAGCTCGATCCAATTTGGGTACTCGTGCTCACTGTGGGGGTTCAGACTCCGGAGGGGCTCCTACAGCCCAAGCACAATATCACTGCGGCATGCAGTCCGATCCAACATATATACCGCTGCGGCGCGCAGCCCGATCCACTACCAGTCAGCTAATATGCAAATACAGCCTCGCAGGCTCAAAAGTAGTTTTGAAAACCTTTTTATCATTTTTTAGTTGTTAAACAGTAATACCAAGTTCCAGAGATTGGAAATAGCATGATAACAGAAATAGCTACGGATCGGTAGTAACTAACATGTCAATATGATAAGACAATGATAACGATCCTCGCGGGATCCAATAACTGGCTCACGGCCCACATGTATACTCAACCGCCCAAGAAGGGGGTTCATCGGCTCAAGAGTGGCCATTATCACAATATATAATATGCAACCATCCGAGAAGGAGGTTCGACGGCTCAAGAATAGCCTAATATCATAACACAATATCAACAAGTCGGACTAAGCCATAGTCCCCAATCACAATCGACCCCGCACTCCCAAGAGTGTGCGTGTCTCGCCGCTATACAGCGTCACAAAGTGGTATACCGGGTTTCGAACCCGCTGGTCATCACCCACATCTATTACTCACCTCAATACGGCACGACGACTACTCCGCAATGCCCTTGCCACGAGAATCAAGCTCCGCACGCGTAGAATCTGATCAAATACAGTAGAAACACAACAAATTAGGCCAATGGAACGACACCCAATCAATACAACTCAATTTAAATCAAAATTTCCAAAGTTGTCAAAACCCGACTTTTGGTACGCTTCTCGAAAAATTACAAAAGTCACATATTCGGAACCCTCATCTCGATACGAGTCTAGGCATATAAAATTTACCAAAATCGGACTCCATTTGCCCACTCAAATCAGTGTTTTTCTTCAATTTAGGCCTAGGGCTCAAACCCACCTTTCATCTTCCATTTACAGAAATTTAGCCAATGATTTCATGTTAAAATGATGTAATTAAGCCACAAAACTTACCTCCAACGAAACCCCGATGATTTCCCAGCAATCTCCCGTCAATTTCTTCTCTTGGAACTCAAAAATGGGGGTTTTGGGTATTAAACCCGCGACCTGTTCTGTTCTGAACTTAACTTCACTGCCAGCCTATTTTCTTCATCGCGTTCGTGACACCCTACGCGAACGCGATGCCTTGCTTATTTCCTTCATCGCGAACGCGACATGAAGTCACGCGTCCGCGAAGACCATTCTCCCCAGCCACGGATTTTTCCTCTACGCATTCGCATCCCGTTCCACGCGAACGCGTGGCTTCTCTTTTTCCTCTTACGCGAACGCGAGCCTACCCCACGCGAACGCGATGATCAAAACCTTCCTCTTACGTGAACGCGTCCCCCAGCAACGCGAACGCGATGACCATTTTCCCTCAGCCTACGCGAACGCGGGCCTAGCCCTCGCAAATGCGAAGGCTTAACTGGTGCCCAGTGATCTACAGATTTCAGCAGACCTTTTCTTGTTTCAAAGTGCCGGATAATGGTCCGGATTCACCCCGAGGCCCCCGGGACCCCAACAAAAACCACAAACATACCCCTAAACACGATACGAACTTGTTCCAATCATAAAAACACCATCCTAAACATCAAAATATCCAATTACCCACGGATTCAAGCCTAAATTTCTTAAAACTTTCCGAATTACACATTCCATCAAAAACCCGACCAAACGACGTCCGAATGACCTGAAATTTTGCAGGCACATCCAAAATCAACTAACGGAGCTACTGCAACTGTCGAATTCCATTCCGACCCCCGAATCAAAATCTCACCTACCGTTCGGATTTCGCCAAAATTCAACCTTAGCCAATTCAAGCCTATTTCTACACCGGGCCTCCAAATTCAATTCCGATCGTTCCCCTAAGTGACAAATCACCTCCCGAAACTAACCGAATCATCAGAATCTGATTCCGAGCCCTCTAACCAAATAGTCAACTTCGGGTTGACTTTCCTTATTCAAGTTTCCTTCAAAAAGGTTATATGCCTCATTTTCAATCCAATTCACTCCTAACTCACCCGATAGACTCTAACACTGATACAGAATCATAAAAAATGCATTTACAACATAACAGGTGGTAATTCTCGTGACGACGGGCCGGGTCGTCACATTCTCCCCCTCTTAAGCAAATGCTCGTCCTCGAGCGGGTCAAGAAACATACCTGAAGTCTCAAACAAGTGAGGATATCTGCTCCGCATCTCCCGCTCGATCTCCCAAGTGGCCTCCTCCACGGGTCGACCTCTCCACTGAACCTTAACTGATGCAATCTCCTTAGACCTCAATTTTCTCACCCGACGTCCCAAAATGGCAATAGGCTCCACATCATAGGATAGATCACCATCAAGCTGAATGGTACTGAAGTCTAATACATGAGACGGATCTCCAATGTACTTCCGGAGCATAGACTCATGGAATACCGGATGAACGCTAGATAAGCTGGGCGGCAAGGCTAACTCATATGCCACCTCTCCAACCCTCCTAAGTATCTCAAAAGGACCAATGTACCTAGGACTCAACTTTCCTTTCTTCCCAAACCTCATGACACTCTTCATAGGTGAAACCTTCAACAATACTCTGTCACCAACCATGAAAGACAACTCTCGAACTCTACGGTCCGCATAACTCTTCTGACGAGACTGTGATGTACGAAGCCTCTCCTGGATCAATTTTGCTCTCTCCAGAGCATCCTGGACTAACTCAGTCCCTATCAATCTAACCTCACCAAGCTCAAACCATCCCACGGGGGATCTATACCGCCTGCCATACAATGCCTCATACGGGGCCATCTGAATACTCGACTGATAACTATTATTGTAGGCAAACTCAGCAAGTGGTAGGAACTCATTCCACGAACCACCAAAGTCAATCACACATGCTCGTAACATATCCTCCAGAATCTGAATTGTACGCTCAGACTGCCCATCTGTCTGGGGGTGAAATGTTGTACTCAACTCAACCCGCGTACCCATCTCTCGCTCAAATGCTCTCCAAAACGGAGAAGTGAACCGGGTACCCCTGTCGGATATGATAGACATTAGGACCCCATGCAACCGGACAATCTCTCGAATAAAGATCGCTGCTAACCGCTCCGATGAGTAGGTAGTACTAACTGGAATGAAGTGAGCTGACTTGGTCAGCCTATCCACAATCACCCAAACAGAATCAAACTTCCTCGCTGTCCGAGGGAGTCCAAGTAACAAAGTCCATAGTGACTCTCTCCCATTTCCACTCAGGAATAACAATGCGCTGAAATACACCACCGGGCCTCTGATGCTCGTACTTAACCTGCTGACAGTTGAGGCACCGTGATACATGTCCGACAATGTCCATTTTCATCTTTCTCCACCAATAGTGTTGTTTCAAATCTTGATACATCTTCGCGGCTCCCGGATGGATAGAATACCGCGAGCTATGGGCCTCCTCCAGAATCAACTCACGAAGGCCATCAACATTGGGCACACATATCCGGCCCTGCATCCTCAATACGCCGTCACTATCAATGGTGACATCTCTAGCATCATCATACTAAACTCTGTCCCTAAGGACAGCCAAATGTGGATCATCATACCGGCGCTCACGAATACGATCATATAGAGATGACCGAGATACAACACAAGCCAATACCCAGCTGGGCTCCGAAATATCTAACCTCACTAACCGATTGGCTAGCACCTGAATATCATAAGCAAATGGTCTCTCCTCAGCTGGAATATATGCCAAGCTCCCCATACTGGCCGCCTTTCGGCTCAAAGCATCGGCCACCACATTGGCCTTCCCCGGATGATATAATTTAGTGATGTCATAATCCTTAAGCAACTCAAGCCATCTCCGCTGTCTCAAATTAAGGTCTTTCTGCTTGAACAAGTGTTGGAGACTACGATGGTCGGTATACACCTCACAAGACACGCCGTACAAATTAGTGCCTCCAAATCTTCAAGGCATGAACAATGGCGGCTAGCTCCAAATCATGAACAGGATAGTTCTTCTCATGTGGCTTCAACCGCCGAGAAGCATAAGCAATCACCTTACCTTCCTGCATCAACACACAACCTATCCTCACTCTCAAGGCATCACAGTAAACAGTATATGAACCTGAAGCTGATGGCAATACTAACACTGGAGCTGTGGTCAAAGCTGTCTTGAGCTTCTGAAAGCTCTCCTCGCACTCATCCGACCACACGAATGGTGCACCCTTCCGGGTCAATTTAGTCAATGAAGAAGCAATGGATGAAAATCCCTGAACAAACCGGCGATAATATCCCGCCAAACCAAGAAAACTCCTAATCTCTGTAGCTGAGGACGGTCTAGGCCAACTCTGCACCGCCTCTATCTTCTTAGGATCAACCTGAATACCATCACGAGACACCACATGTCCCATAAATGCTACGGACTCGAGCCAAAACTCGCACTTGGAGAATTTAGCATATAGCTTCTCCTCCCTCAATCTCTGCAACACAATACTCAAATGCTGAGCATGCTCCTCCCGACTACGGGAGTAGACTAGAATGTCATCAATGAACACAATCACAAATGAATCCAAATAAGGCCTGAACACACTGTTCATCAGATACATAAATGTTGCTGGGGCGTTGGTCAGCCCAATAGACATCACGAGAAACTCATAGTGACCATATCGGGTCCTGAATGCAGTCTTCATAATATCCGAGTCCCTGATCTTCAGCTGATGATAGCCTGAACGAAGATCGATCTTAGAAAACACCCTCGCACCCTGTAACCGATCAAACAAATCATCTATGCGCGGTAGAGGGTACTTGTTCTTCACTGTTACTTTGTTCAATTGCCTATAATCAATACACATTCGCATGGAACCATCTTTCTTTTTAACAAATAATACCGGCGCACCCCACTGGGACACACTAGGGCGGATGAAACCCTTATCCAGAAGCTCCTGAAGCTGCTCTTTCAGTTCTTTCAACTCAGCTGGTGCCATCCGATAAGGAGGAATGGATATGGGCCGAGTGCCCGGCACCAAGTCAATGCCAAAATCAATATCCCTGTCCGGCGGCATGCCCGGCAGGTCTGAGGGGAATACATCTGGGAAGTCCCTCACAACAGGTACAGAATCAATGCTAGGAGACTCGACTCCCACATCTCTCACAAAAGCTAAGTATGATAGACACCCTTTTTCAACCATCTTCTGAGCTTTTAAGAACGAAATAACACGGCTAGGGACGAAATCAGTCGAACCCCACCACTCAATCTGAGAAATACCAGGAATGGCCAACGTAACTGTCTTAGCATGACAGTCTAATATAGCGTGGTACGGAGACAACCAGTCCATACCCAATATAACATCAAAGTCCACCATCCCCAACAATAGCAAATCTGCCTGGGTCTCCAGACCCCCAATAGATATAACACAGGATCTATAGACATGATCCACAACGATCGTATCACCCACGGGGTGGATACATGAACAGGTAAATCAAGACTACTACGAGTCGCACCCAAATGATGTGCAAAATAAGAGGACACGTATGAATATGTGGACCCCGGATCAAATAGAACAGAGGCATCTTCGTGACAGACGGAAATGATACCCGTAATCACCGCATCGGAGGCAACCGCATCACGCCCGTCAGGAAGTGCATAGAATCGTGCTCGGCCTCCACCGGATCTCTCTCGCCCCGGGGCGACCACGAGAAGACCGACCTCCACCTCTACTAGACCGAGATGGTGCCGAAGATGAGGGCTGATCCCTCTCCTGAGTCCTGTCCCTACGGAGTCGAGGGCACCGTCTCCTCATGTGGCCAAACTCACCACACTCAAAACATGCACCTGGTGCCGGAGAAGGGGACCGAAGGGAACCCCTCACCGCATGAAGAACCCTGGGCCGATGAAGTAGGTGTTGCACCCCGGGCTGGAAGGGCACTAAACGATGACTGACCCTGCTGAAACCCCCGTCGACCACGACCGTAAGAACCTCCGCTCCGCTCCGGGCGGCCCGAACGAGAAGGTCTCGACGAGCGACCTCTTGCTCCGCCGGGAATGCCCTCTAGATGGAGCACTACCGAAACCGCGGAACCACGAGGCCTCTCGGCCTCCCGCTCCTCTCTCTCTCGGCGACGATCCGCCTTAACGGAGAGTGCCATGTCCACAACCTGCTCAAATGATGGTGACAAAACTCTCTCTCTGGTCATATGAATGCGGAGAGAGTAGTTGAGGCCATCAATGAACCTCCCTGATCCTCTCCCTATCATTAGGGATCATCCATGTGGCATGCCTAGCCAACCGTGTGAATCTAAGCTCATACTGAGTCACAGACATGTCGCCCCCTGAACCAACCACTCGAACTGGCGACGTAGCTCCTCGCGACGAGACCGAGGTACATATTTCTCTAGAAAGAGAGTAGAGAACTGCCGCCATGTGAGAGGTGCTGCTCCTGCAGGCCTACGCCTCTCAAACTCTTCCCACCAATCAAATGCGGGACCGGTGAACTGAAAGGTAGTAAATGAAACTCCGCCGGACTCAAGAATACCAGCCGTCCGCAACATCCTCTGACACTTGTCCAAGAAACCCCGGGCATCCTCGCCCTCAATGCCACTGAAATGGGGTGGCTGAAGTCTACCAAATCTCTCAAGACGACGCCGCTCGTCGTCGGGCATAACCTGAACCATATGCTTTGGAGCTGGAGCTGGTGCGACTGGAGGAATAACCGGTGCAACCACCCGAGCGGGGACCGCCTCTGGCGTCTGAAGTCCCCGAACAACCGGGTCAGGTGTGCGAGCTACGGGGGTCTGCTGACCACCCCCTGACTGAGATGTCGCTACCGTAGCGGTAGCCGAAACTACCCGCGCCAAACCGGAACACACCGATAATATCCGAGCAAGAGTCTCCCGACGACCGGGAATAGCAATAGATACGGTCTGGCCCCTGAACTGGGGCCGCCGGAGCATCAACCACCGGGGCCTGCTCTGAACCGGTACAACGGGCGGGTCAGCCGGCACCGCCTCGCCCGCCCTACCTCTACCTCTAGCATGACCGTGCCCACGGCCTCTAACAGGTGGCAATGTAGGTCGTCCACCTCGTCCTAATGCTCGCGTTCTCTCCATCTGCGAGAGAATAGAATATGGAAATTCAGTTCTCAAAACAACAAGATCGCACGACAGAGTTCAAGAAAAGTGAAGTGTTTCCTAAAGGTTCGCAGCCTCCCGAGGATAAGTACACGCGTCCCCGTACCGATCCACAAGACTCTACTAACCGGCTCAAGACTCATGAGGCCTAGTAAACCTAGGCTTTGATACCAACTTGTCACGATCCCGAATCCGGTCGTGATGGCGCCCAGCACATTGCTAAGCCAGCCCGACCAATCAATATTAACAACGGAGCTAGAAGCTCTCTTTAACCCATTTAAGCATATTAATTCATGAAGCAACAATGATACATATAACGAAAACGGGGAACCAAGTCCCATAATACATCAACTCCCATAGACCGAAGGGTCAAGAGTCATGAGCCTCTACTGAACATGAGTATATGATAGTTTACAAGATACCAAGTGCGGAAGGAAAAGTCAATACAAAATCAAGACAGTAAGAAGGAATATCGGGTTCTGCGGACTCTGCAGCTACCTCGTATATCCCACAGACGTCGCCTCGCACAGCTACTGGATCACTGCTGAGAGGTACCTGGATCTGCACACAAGGTGCAGGGAATAAAATGAGTACTGCCAGACTCAGTGGTAATAAACAAGGGTAAGACATCGCAGATAAGAAATCCGCAATAAAGCACTATGTAACGCTGTAGTCAAATACCCTGTCACAGAATCAATATCAACTGTACCTGTACCATCAAGTACCAGCAAAACAGTATAACAGCTAGCAGATGTAGCTAAATGCAATGCAATGCATGATATGACCGCTACGGCGCGTAGCCCGATCCAATTTGGGTACCCGTGCTCACTTTGGGGGTTCAGACTCCGGAGGGGCTCCTACAACCCAAGCACAATATCACCGCGGCGTGCAGTCCGATCCAACATATATACCGTTGCGGCGTGCAGCCCGATCCACTACTAGTCAGCAGCTAATATGCAATTACAGCCTCGCAGGCTCAAAAGTAGTTTTTGAAAACATCTTTTATCATTTTTCGGTTGAAAACAGTAATATCAAGTTCCAGAGATTGGAAATAGCATGATAACAGAAATAGCTACGGACTGGTAGTAACTAACATGTCAATATGATAAGACAATGATAACGATCCTCACGGGATCCAATAACTGGCTCACGGCCCACATGTATACTCAACCGCCCAAGAAGGGGGTTCATCGGCTCAAGAGTGGCCATTATCACAATATATAATATGCAACCATCCGAGAAGGAGGTTCGACGGCTCAAGAATAGCCTAATATCATAACACAATATCAACAAGTCGGACTAAGCCATAGTCCCCAATCACAATCGACCCCGCACTCCCAAGAGAGTACGTGTCTCGCCGCTATACAGCGTCACAAAGTGGTATACCGGGGTTTCGAACCCGCTGGTCATCACCCACATCTATTACTCACCTCAATACGGCACGACGACTACCCCGCAATGCCCTTGCCACGAGAATCAAGCTCCGCACGCGTAGAATCTGATCAAATATAGTAGAAACACAACAAATTAAGCCAATGGAACGACACCCAATCAATACAACTCAATTTACATCAAAATTCCCAAAGTTGTCAAAACCCGACTTTTTGTACGCTTCTCAAAAAATTACAAAAGTCACATATTCGGAACCCTCATCTCGATACGAGTCTAGGAATATAAAATTTACCAAAATCGGACTCCATTTGCCCACTCAAATCAGTGTTTTTCTTCAATTTAGGCCTAGGGCTAAAACCCACCTTTAATATTCCATTTACAAAAATTTAACCAATGATTTCATGTTAAAATGATGTAATTAAGCCACAAAACTTACCTCCAACGAAACCCCGATGATTTCCCGACAATCTCCCGTCAATTTCTTCTCTTGGAACTCAAAAATGGGGGTTTTGGGTATTAAACCCGCGACTGGTTCTGTTCTGAACTTAAACTCACTGCCAGCCATTTTTACCTTACGCGTTCGTGATGTACCCTACGCGAACGCGATGCCTTGCTTATTTCCTTCATCGCGAACGCGACATGAAGTCACGCGTCCGTGAAGACCATTCACCCCAGCCACGGATTTTTCCTCTACGCGTTCGCGTCCCATTCCACGCGAACGCGTGGCTTCTCTTTTTCTTCTTACGCGAACGCGAGCCTACCCCACGCGAACGCGATGATCAAAACCTTCCTCTTACGCGAACGCGTCCCCCAGCAACGCGAACGCGGTGACCATTTTCCCTCAGCCTACGCGAACGCGGGCCTAGCCCTCGCGAACGCGAAGGCTTAACTGGTGCCCAGTGATCTGCAGATTTCAGCAGACCTTTTCTTGTTTCAAAGTGCCGGATAATGGTCCGGATTCACCCCGAGGCCCCCGGGACCCCAACGAAAACCACAAACATACCCCAAAACACGATACGAACTTGTTCCAATCATAAAAACACCATCCTAAATATCAAAATCACCAATTACCCACGGATTCAAGCCTAAATTTCTTAAAACTTTCCGAATTACACATTCCATCAAAAACCCGACCAAACGACGTCCGAATGACTAAAATTTTGCAGGCACATCCAAAATCACCTAACGGAGCTATTGCAACTGTCAAAATTCCATTCCTGACCCCCGGATCAAAATCTCACCTACCGTTCGGATTTCGCCAAAATTCAACCTTAGCCAATTCAAGCCCATTTCTACACCGGGCCTCCAAATTCAATTCCGATCAGTCCCCTAAGTCACAAATCACCTCCCGGAACTAACCGAATCATCAGAATCTGATTCCGAGCCCTCTAACCAAATAGTCAACTCCGGGTTGACTTTCCTTATTCAAGTTTCCTTCAAAAAGGCTATATGCCTCATTTTTCAATCCAATTCACTCCTAACTCACCCGATAGACTCTAACACTGATATAGAATCATAAAGCATGCAGTTACAACATAGCGGGGTGGTAATTCTCGTGACGACGGGCCGGGTCGTCACAATTCAAAAACACAAGATGAGCATATAAAATTATTAGAAAAATTTATACATATTATAGAAATATCGGGAATAAGCCTAAGTAGAAAAAAGGCAGAAATAATGAAAAATCTAATAGAATTTCTAGGAATAGAAATAGATAAAAGTGGAATTAAAATGCAAACTCATATAGTACAAAAGATAATAAATTCAAATGAACAATTAGATACAAAAAAGAAATTACAATCATTTTTAGGATTAGTAAACCAAGTAAGAGAATATATACCAAAATTAGCAGAGACTTTAAAACCATTGCATAAAAATTTAAAAAAGGATATAGAGTATCACTTTAGTGAAGAAGATACATAAAAGTAAGAAAAGTTAAACAAATATGTAAAAATCTACCAAAACTATACTTCCCAGATGAAGATAAAAAATTTACACATATTGTAGAATCAGATGCAAGTGAAAAAAGCTACGGAGGAGTATTAAAATACAGGTATGATTAATGTGACGACCCAAAGGGTCATCACTTGTTTTATCAATCATTTCGAGCTTCTGGGGTCTTGAAAACCTCATTTATAGTTGCCTCGATTTGCGTGCACAGTTCGGGCACGAAGCTGGAAAATTTTCATGTTGAAATATGTGAAATATGTGAAAAATTAGAAGAATTTTGATATTAATATTGATATGGTTGACTTTGGTCAACATTTTTGGTAAACGGACCCGGACCCGTGATTTGACGGTCTCAGAAAATCCGTAGAAAAATATGGAACTTGGGCGTATGCCCGGAATTGAAATCCGAGGTTGAACTCCGGTAAAAGAATTTTTCTGTTAAATTGTTTTCTAAAAATGTTTAAGGAAAATGAAACTGAAATTTGATTGAAAGGTGGTGATATCGGGCTCGTATTTTGGTTCCGACGCCCGGTACAGGTCATATATATTGGTTAAGCGCTTCCTGCAAAGTTTGGTTGAAAATGGACGTCGTTTGACGTGTTTTGGCTTTAAATTGGAAATTTTGGAAGTTATGAAATTTTGAAAGAATTCTTGAGATTTAAGGCTCAATTCCTTGTGTCACAACCCAAAAATCCCTCCGAAGGAGCCGTGATGGCACCTAGTCTTCAAACTAGGTAAGTGTAACGACCCGGCCAGTCGTTTTAGAAAATTACGCCCCAATCCCCAATTTAACTGTTCCCCTAAATTCATTTCCGCTATTGTGGTTTGCTGGGAGAGTCGGTTCTGAAACTTGGAGTATTTTGGGACACTTAGTCCCTAAATGAGAGCTTTAAAGTTAGAAAATGGTCCGTAACTGGAACAGTGTTAAGACGATCTCAGAACAGAAATTCGATGGTTCCATTAGCTCCGTTAGGTGATTTCGGGGTCGGGAGCGCGTTCGGAATATATTTTGGAGGTCCGTAGCTCAATTAGGCTTGAAATGCCGAAGTTTGAAATCTTGGCGAATCCGATCGATAGGAGAGATTTTGATCCGGGGGTCGGAATGGAATTCCGACAATTTTTGTAGCTTCGTCATATGATTTTGGATATGTCCGCAAATTTTCAGGTCATTCGGACGTCGTTTGGTTGGGTTTTAGATCGAATGTGCAATTCGGAAACTTAAAAAATTTAGGCTTGAATTCGATGTGAATTATGGGTTTTGATGTTGTGAGACGTGTTTTGAGGATTGGAACAAGTTCAAATAAGGTATTAGGGTGTGTTGGTGTGTTTGGATGAGGTCCCGGGGGCCTCGGGGTGGTTTCGGATGGTTAAACGGGAGAAAATCATGGAAATCGCAGGTTTAGGAATTCTGCCTCTGTTGTTTTCGCCCCTGCGGAAATGGAACCGCAGAGGCGAGTCCGCTGAAGCGGAAATTGGAGCGCGGAAACGGACTGGAGCGCAGGGGCGGTCCTTGTCCGCATAAGCGGCATCACGTGTGCGAGGATGGGGACCGAAGAAGCGGTCAGGAGACGAGTTGGGGAATTCCGCAGAAGCGGACAAGCCTCCACTTAGGCGAGTCCGCAGAAGCGGACTGCTGTTCGTAGGAGCGGAGAGTTCCGCAGGAGCGGACCTTTGTCCGCAGGAGCGGCCTCGCGGAAGCGGCTTTAGGCTCGCAGAAGCGGAATGGGCCAGCCAGGCCTGGGCTTCGCAGAAGCGACAAATGTCGCGGAAGCGGATCCGCAGAAGCGGAAACTAGTCCGCAGAAGCGAAAATCGCAGAAGATTAATTGTATCAGAAGTTAGAAAATTTCAGAAACATTCCAAACATTTGAGGGCTCGGCTTAAGAGGCGATTTGGGCGATTTTGAAGAGAAATTCAAGGGAAATCATCAGGTAATCAACTATGGACTCATATTGTGATTAGTATTGATAATATTATGCAATTATCTCATGAAAATGGAGGAATTTGGGGTAATTTATGGAGGGTTTAGCCCTAGGCTTGAACTTTAGAAAATCAAGGTTTTGAGTGGGCAAATGGAGTCCAAAATTGATAAACTTTATATGCTTAGACTCGTATTGAGACAAGTGTTCAGAATATATAACTTTCGTGATTTTTCGATAAGCGTACCAAAAGTCGGGTTTTGGCAACTAGTGGGTTTTGGTGTATTTTGAATTGTTTTGATTGGGTAATGCCCAATTGGCCTATTTTGATGTGATTCTCTTGATTTTTATCAGATACTACACCTGTGGAGGCCGACATTCGCGGCAAGAGAATTGTCTCTTAGCGGTTTTGTACCGGAGTCGAGGTAAGTGGCTTGTCTAACCTCGTGTGGGGGAATTTTCACCCCTAGGATATTATGTGATAGTTTAAATGCCTTGTACGCGAGGTGACGGGCGTGTACATGCGCTGGTTGTTGAATACGTACTTTATTTAAAATGTTCGATGAGTGATATTCCTGTCTTTAGCTATTAATTTGATATTTTACCCGGTAGTGGTTAGAAAAGCATGATTAGGTAGTACTTAACTTTTTAGTTGCCTAATTGCCTTATTTGAACTTCTTGATAATTATTGGCACTATTTTTCGGTGAAGTTATAGTTAAGCATAATTATTCTCTCTGTGGATTCCTTTATTTGCTGTGCTTATGGACTGCGGGTTCGATTCCCAGAGACCCAGGGCTGTGGGTTCGATTCCCAGAGACCCGGAGTGATATTGGAAGGGACTACAGGTTCGATTCCCGAGATCCTGAGTTATTGGTAGGGACTACGGGTTCGATTCCCGAGATCCTGAGTTATTGGTAGGGACTACGGGTTCGATTCCCGAGATCCCGAGTTATTGGTAGGGACTGCGGGTTCGATTCCCGGAGATCCTGAGTTATTGATTATTTATTGAGACATGGGTTGCGGGTTCGATTCCCGGAGACCCAGAGGTACTGTCAAGGGGACTGTGGGTTCGATTCCCATAGGTCCTGGACTTGTTTTATTGAGTTGGTTATTTGTTGTTAGCTTAAATTGTAGACGATTGCAGTAATCATCTTATTGTTGTTATTTCGGAAATTATTATTCATCTAAACTGCTTATTATTGTTATTATCATTGTATTATTGTTTATCAGTAGGGCCCTGACCTTCCTCGTCACTACTCCATCGAGGTTAGGCATGGCACTTACTGAGTACCGCCGTGGTGTACTCATGCTACTCTTCTGCACACTTTTGTTGTGCAGATCCAGGTACATCAGGACAGGCTTATATCAGGTGATTCAGCAGCGCTTTGGGAGACCTCGAGGTATGATCTGCTACGTCCGCGGATCCGGAGGCCTTCCTTCTATTCTATTCTAGTGCTAGTAGATGTTTTTCCTTCATTCCGTTGTTAGATACTCCTTTTACATAGAGCTACAATTGTATGATCTCTTTTAGTCTGTGTTACCCGTGGGATTCCGGGTCTTGGTAGTGTTTTAAACAGTGTATTTGACTGGTGTATGTGCCAAGCGGCACGGATTACATTCCTTTCATCTTATTTTCCACTAATTCTTATTAAATGTTCATAAACTGGTATATTCCACAACGTGTTAGGCTTACCTAGTCATGGGGACTGGGTGCCATCACGACATGTCCATGATTGGTGGACTAGGGTCGTGACAAGTTGGTATCAGAGCTCTAGGTTCATAGGAGTCACGGGACACAGACCGGTTACTTAGAGTCTCGCTGATCGATACGGAGACGTCTGTATTTATCTACGAGGGGCTATGTAACTGTTTAGGAAACTCTTCATTTCTTTTGGATTCCTTGTCGTGCGACATTCTTGGCATCAAAAATCTAAACTACTACTTTCTATTCTCTCACAGATGGTGAGGACACGAGCTACTCGCGATGATCAGGTACCCGCGCCCCCTGTTGCTGCCGTTAGAGGCCGGGGCCGAGGTAGAGGACAACGACGCGCCCGAGGTGCAGCCACAGCACCCGCGTGCGCTGCCGCTGAGGTGCCACAGGTAGACCAGGTTGGAGCGCAGGCACCTGGTACACCGACTACAACTGCTACTACTCCAGCACTACAGGAGACCCTGGCCCAGTTCATGAGTATGTATACCACTTTAGCTCAGGCAGGACTGCTTCCTCTCGTCGCAGCTACATCTCAGGCCGGGGGAGGGGCCCAGACTCCCGCAGCCGTTACACCAGAGCAGCATGTGCCAGTGGGACAGGTTCCAAATGTTTTGGTTATGCCTCCTGCCGCCCCAGCACAGCCCGGAGGTGGGCCAGCTACCTCTGAGGACGAGCAGCGTAGATTGGAGAGGTTCAAGAAATATGACCCTCCCGTGTTCAGTGGGTTGGCTTCAGATGATGCATTGAGTTTTCTGGAGGATTGTCATCGTATTCTTCGTACTATGGGGATTGTGGAGACCAGCGGGGTTTCCTTCAGTGCTTTTCAGCTTCGTGGGGCCGCTTATGATTGGTGGCACACGTATGAGTTGGATAGTCCGGAGGAGTCTGCTTTATTGATCTGGACGCAGTTTTCAGACCTATTTTTGAGGGAGTTTGTTCACCAAAGCCTTAGGGATTCTTGGCGCTCAGAGTTTGAGTGATTGTGACAGGGCTCCATGTCAGTATCGGAGTATGCTATCCGTTTTACCCGTCTAGCCAGGCATGCACCGCCCTTGGAAGCCACGGTCCGGGAGAGGGTGCAGAGATTTATTGAGGGCCTGATTCCGCCGATCCGGTCCAGCATGGCCAGAGAGTTAGAGACAGAAATATCTTATCAGCAGGTAGTGAGCATTGCCAGGAGCATCGAGAGTATGCTCCCTAGAGAGCGGGGAGAGAGAGAGGCCAGGAGGTCTCATCAGTCAGGCCATTTCTATGGTGCTCGCACTTCAGCAGCCGGTTGTTTTGGCAGGGGTTATTCAGGTCGACCAGTTCACTCAGCATTTCCAGCAGCCGGTAGTACTCCAGCTCTTCCAGCACCTTAGGAGCCTTATTATGCTCCCCCAGTTTCCAGTGCAGCTCCTGCGCGGGGTACCTCCAGGGGTCAGACTAGTGGGTGTGAGGCCGGGCAGTCACAACCACCGCGTCCTCCCAAAGCTTGCTTTGAGTGCGGGGATAATCGCCATTTGGTTAGGGAGTACCCCGGACGTAGGAGGGTAGCACCTCATCAGTCTTCGCAGCCTCAGCATGGTTCTCAGGGCCAGTAGGCCATCATTCCAGCTCCAGCTGCCACTTCACCCGCCCGGCCGGCCCGGGGCGGGGGTCGAGTTCCGAGGCCGCCCTCGAGAGGGGGACATGCCGGATTCTATGCTATTCCCGATCGCGCTGCGGCTGTTGCATCTAATTCTGTTATCACAGGTATTATTCCGGTTAGTCACAGGGAGGCATCGGTTCTATTCGACCCTGGTTCCACTTTTTCATATGTGTCCTCTTACTTTGCTTCTCATCTGGGTGTGCCTCGGGATTCTTTGAGTGCCCCCATTTATGTTTCCACTCCGGTGGGTGATTCTTTGGCTGTGGACCGTGTATATCGATCGTGTTTGGTTACCATTTGTGATTTTGAGACCAGAGCGGATCTATTGTTGCTCGGGATGGTCGATTTTGATATTATTCTGGGCATGGACTGGTTGTCGCCCCATTATGCTATTCTTGATTGTCACGCCAAGACCGTGACGCCGGCTATGCCAGGTATTCCACGTATTGAGTGGAGTGGTACTCTAGATCACACCCCTAGCCGTGTTATTTCTTTTCTCAGAGCTCAGCGTATGGTTGAGAAGGGGTGTGCTGCTTATCTAGCCTATGTGCGGGATGTCAGTATTGACACTCCCTCTATTGATTCTGTTCCTGTGGTACGTGACTTTGCTGATGTATTTCCAGCTGATCTCCCAGGCATGCCGCCCGACAGAGACAATGACTTTGCTATTGACTTGTTGCCGGGCACTCAACCCATTTCTATTCAATCGTACCGTATGGCTCCTCCTGAGTTGAAGGAGTTGAAGGATTCAGTTACAGGAGTTATTGGGCAAGGGTTTTATTCGACCCAGTGTTTCGCCTTGGGGTGCCCCTGTATTGTTTGTGAAGAAAAAGGACGGTTCTATGCGTATGTGTATTGACTATCGTCAGCTGAACAAGGTTACAGTGAAGAACCGGTATCCTTTGCCCCGTATTGATGATTTGTTTGACCAGCTACAGGGCGCACATGTTTTTTCTAAGATTGATTTGCGCTCTGGGTATCACCAGCTGAAGATTCGGGATCCAGATATCCCGAAGACTACCTTCAGGACTCGGTATGGTCACTATGAGTTCCTCGTGATGTCTTTTGGGCTGACTAATGCCCCAGCAGCCTTTATGCATTTGATGCACAGTGTGTTCAGACCTTATCTGGACTCGTTCGTGATTGTCTTCATTGATGATATTCTAGTATATTCCCGGAGCCGGGAAGAGCACGAGCAACATTTGAGGATAGTGCTTCAGATTCTGAGGGAGAAGCAACTTTATGCCAAGTTCTCTAAATGTGAATTCTGGTTGAGTTCAGTGGCATTTTTGGGCCACGTGGTGTCGAGTGATGGTATTCGAGTAGATCCGAGGAAGGTGGAGGCCGTGCGGAGTTGGCCCAGACCCTCCTCCGCTACTGAGATTCGCAGTTTCCTTGGTTTGGCGGGCTATTACCGTTGTTTCGTAGAGGGGTTCTCTTCGATTGCTGCACCTATGAATAGATTGACCCAAAATGGTGCGCCTTTCCAGTGGACAGACGAGTGTGAGGCGAGCTTTCAGAAGCTCAAGATAGCTTTGACTTCAGCCCCTATATTGATGTTGCCAACAGGTTCGGGGTCCTATACTGTATATTGTGATGCCTCACGAGTTAGACTCGGTGCGGTATTGATGCAGGACGGTATGGTGATTGCCTACGCATCGAGACAGCTGAAGGTGCATGAGAAGAACTACCCTGTTCTTGATTTGGAGCTAGCTGCCATTGTTCACGCTTTAAAGATTTGGCGTCATTACTTATATGGGGTTCCTTGTGAGATCTACACTGATCACCGGAGCTTGCAGCACTTGCTTAAGCAGAAGGACCTGAATATGCGTCAGAGGAGATGGTTGGAGTTACTGAAGGACTATGATATTACTATTCTCTATCACCCGGGCAAGGCGAATGTGGTTGCTGATGCCTTGAGTCGTCGGGCAGAGAGTTTGGGGAGTTTAGCATATCTACCAATTTCGGAGAGGCCTATGGCGATGGATGTTCAGGATTTGGCCAGGCAGTTTGTTAGACTGGATCTTTCGGAGCCCAGCCGGGTTCTAGCTTGTGCGGTTTCTCGGTCTTCTCTATTTGACCGCATCAGGGAGCGTCAGTTCGACGGCCCTCATTTGCTTGTCCTTCGGGATAGAGTTCACCGTGGTAATGCTCGAGATCTTACCATCGGGGATGATGGAGCCATGAGGATGCAGGGGCGTATCTGTGTGCCCAATGTAGATGATCTTCGAGAGCTGATTCTAGCAGAGGCCCATAGTTCGCGGTATTCCATCCATCCGGGTGCCGCGAAGATGTATCGGGACTTGAAACAGCATTACTGGTGGAGGCGGATGAAGAGGGATATAGTTGATTATGTTTCTAGATGCCTCAACTGCTAGCAGGTGAAGTATGAGCATCAGCGTCCGGGTGGATTGATGCAGCAGATTGAGATTTCCGAGTGGAAATGGGAGCGCATCACCATGGACTTTGTATCTGGACTTCCACGGATGGTTAGGAAGTTTGATTCCATTTGGGTTATTGTGGATCGGCTGACCAAGTCCGCCCATTTCATACCGGTGAGTACTGCTTATTCATCGGAACGACTGGCGGAGATCTATATCAGGGAGATAGTTCGGCTGCATGGTATTCCAGTTTCCATCATTTCGGATAGAGGCACTCGGTTCACTTCACGGTTCTGGAGAGCCGTACAGCAGGAGTTAGGTACTCGGGTAGAGCTGAGCACAGCCTTTCACCCCCAGACTGATGGGCAGTCCGAGCGCACTATTCAGATTTTGGAGGATATGCTCCGTGCGTGCATGATTGAGTTTGGAGGTTCATGGGATCACTTCTTGCCACTGGCGGAGTTTGCTTATAACAACAGCTACCAGTCTAGTATTCAGATGGCACCGTATGAGGCCCTATATGGTAGGAGGTGCAGGTCTCCCGTGGGTTGGTTTGAGCCGGGCGAGGCCAGGTTGCTAGGTACTGATATGGTTCAGGATGCTGTGGACAAGGTCAAGGTGATTCAGGACAGACTTCGTGCAACCCAGTCTAGACAGAAGAGTTATGTGGACAAGAAGGTTCGCGATATGGCTTTTATGGTTGGCGAGCGGGTTCTACTTCGAGTCTCGCCCATGAAGGGCGTTATGAGGTTTGGGAAGAAAGGAAAGCTGAGTCCTAGGTTTATTGTCCCTTTTGAGATTTTGAGGCGTGTTGGGGAGGTTGCTTATGAGTTGGCCTTACCTCCCAGTCTAGCCGGAGTTCATCCCGTATTTCATGTCTCCATGCTCCGGAGATACCTTGGTGACCCATCGCATGTGTTGGATTTCACTTCTGTTCAGCTAGACAAGGATCTGTCTTATGTTGAGGAGCCAGTAGCCATTCTAGACAGGCAAGTCAGAAAGCTAAGGTCAAAGAACATCGCTTCGGTAAAGGTTCGGTGGCGGGGCCAGCCGGTCGAGGAGGCGACTTGGGAGACCGAGCAGGATATGCGCAGCCAGTACCCTCATCTTTTCACTACTCCAGGTATGTTTTCTATGCTCGTTCGAGGATGAATGAATCTTTAAGGGTGGGAAGATGTAACGACTCGGCCGGTCGTTTTAGAAAATTATGCCCCAATCCCCAATTTAACTGTTCCCCTAAGTTCATTTCCGCTATTGTGGTTTGCTGGGAGAGTCGGTTCTGAAACTTGGAGTATTTTGGGACACTTAGTCCCTAAATGAGAGCTTTAAAGTTAGAAAATGGTCCGTAACCGGAACAGTGTTAAAACGATCTCGGAACGGAAATTCGATGGTTCCATTAGCTCCGTTAGGTGATTTCGGGGTTGGGAGTGCGTTCGGAATATATTTTGGAGGTCTGTAGCTCAATTAGGCTTGAAATTTCGAAGTTTGAAATCTTGGCGAATCCGATCGATAGGTGAGATTTTGATCCGGGGGTCGGAATGGAATTCCAACAATTTTTGTAGCTTCGTCATATGATTTTGGATATGTTCGCAAATTTTCATGTCATTCGGACGTCGTTTGGTTGGGTTTTAGATCGAATGTGCAATTCGGAAAGATAAAAAAATTTAGGCTTGAATTCGATGTGAATTATGGGTTTTGATGTTGTGAGACGTGTTTTGAGGATTGGAAGAAGTTTGAATAAGGTATTAGGGTGTGTTGGTGTGTTTGGATGAGGTCCCGGGGGCCTCGGGGTGGTTTCGGATGGTTAAACGGGAGAAAATCATGGAAATTGCGGGTTTAGGAATTCTGCCTCTGTTGTTTTCGCCCCTGCGGAAATGGAACCGCAGAGGCGAGTCCGCTGAATCAGAAATTGGAGCGCTGAAACGGACTGGAGCGCAGGGGCGGTCCTTGTCCGCATAAGCGGCATCGCGGGTGCGAGGATGGGGACCGCAGAAGCGGTCAGGAGACGAGTTGGGGAATTCCGCAGAAGCGGACAAGCCTCCGCTTAGGCGAGTCCGCAGAAGCGGACTGCTGTTCGTAGGAGCGGAGAGTTCCGCAGGAGCGGACCTTTATCCGCAGGAGCGGCCTCGCGGAAGCGGCTTTAGGCTCGCAGAAGCGGAATGGGCCATCCAGGCCTGGGCTTCGCAGAAGCGACAAATGTCGCGGAAGCGGATCCGCAGAAGCGGAAACTAGTCCGCAGAAGCGAAAATCGCAGAAGATTAATTGTATCAGAAGTTAGAAAATTTCAGAAACATTCCAAACATTTGAGGGCTCGGCTTAAGAGGCGATTTGGGCGATTTTGAAGAGAAATTCAAGGGAAATCATCAGGTAATCAACTATGGACTCATATGATGATTAGTATTGATAATATTATGTAATTATCTCATAAAAATGGAGAAATTTGGGGTAATTTATGGAGGGTTTAGCCCTAGGCTTGAACTTTAGAAAATCAAGGTTTTGAGTGGGCAAATGGAGTCCCAAATTGATAAACTTTATATGCTTAGACTCGTATTGAGACAAGGGTTCCGAATATATAACTATCGTGATTTTTCGATAAGCGTACCGAAAGTCGGGTTTTGGCAACTTGTGGGTTTTGGTGTATTTTGAATTGTTTTGATTAGGTAATAGGGCCATATGTTAGGGCATGACAATTTATGTGAGCATATGCATACATATGCATGGATCGGACTGCACGCCGTAGTGGTATACGGATCGGGTTGTGCGCCGCAGCAGGTGTGATATTAATATTGTGCTTGGGTTGTAGGAGCCCCTCCGGAGTCTGAACCCCCACAGTGAGCACGGGTACCCAAATTGGATCGGGCTACACGCCGTATAGGTCATATGCATTGCATGGCATACATACATTGGTTTACGTGTACTACGTGGCATAACATTCAGCACTCATACATTACTGGCACACATGCATTAGTTGCCTTATTGACCAGATCTCCTGGTGTAAATTAATAAGGAGTGCTGAGCCCGAGGGGCTGATTTGAGTGCGGACTTGCACTGCTTGAGAGTGTATCCAGGTATTGGTATATTATCATGAAAGAAAGTAGCTAAAAATCGAGATTTCTAAATAATCTACTCACATATGCCAGAAAGGGATAAAAAGATAGTTCTGTATTGTGTGGCATGAGATAGTGCCTATCGTGGTTTTCTTCCCTTCAACATTATTTACTTTTATTACTGCTGAGTTGGAAGTACTCACACCCGACTCCCTGCACCTTGTGTGCAGATCCAGGTACATCATAGCAGGGCTAATTCTATTACGGTTCGGGAGTGCTTCTCGACAATCGAGGTAGCTGCCAGCGTTCGCAGGACTTGATTCTCCAGTTTGTCTATATTTTGTTCTGACCATCCCACAGTTGTGCACAGTTATATTCGCTATTTACACTTTGTATACTCTGTAGAGGCTCATGACTCTTGACCCTTCGGTCTATGGGAGTTGGTATGCGTTGGGACTTGGTTCCCCTGTTTCGATATATCCATCACTGTTATTTTACAATTGTTATGCTTAAATGGGATAAGGCGAGCTCATAGCTCTATGATTGTTGTTGATTGGTCGGGCTGGCCTAGCAGATGTGCTGGGCGCCATCACGACCGGATTTGGGGTCGTGACAAGTTGGTATCAGAGCCTAGGTTTACTAGGCCTCCTGAGTCTTGAGCCGGTTAGTAGAGTCTTGTGGATCGGTACGGGGACGCCTGTACTTATCCTCGGGAGGCTGCGAACCTTTAGGAAACACTTCACATTTCTTGGAATTCTTATCGTGCGCACTTGATTCAGCTTTAGATATGCTTTTGAAATTCCTTCCGCACGTCTGTGTACGCATCGAGTGCTCAGTAATATAAGTGCCTTATGTGTAGTGGAACGAGTTCAAACTCAGGAAGACAAATGATTATGCTATGTGTGTCTTGGTGGAAGGTATTGTGCTGAAATGCTAAATTGAGGCGAGATAGGTGGATTGGTTCTCATGTGTAATTCAAAGGTAGTTGATATGTGTTATGATTCGAGCAGGTACAACGCATGTTCATGTACCAAATATGATAATATGATTCGTATCGTATTGAGATTTAATGTTGTTGAAATACATTGTGATATCTTGTTGAGTTGTGGATGTATTGTTAGAATGGTTTGGTGATTCTCTGGCGGGTGGATAGGCCAATTTACAAAGGAAACTCTGCCGAATTTTTTGGAAAATTTGGGACTTAGAAAGATTTCTGTCACCTAAAGAGAGTGGGCTTATTGGTGGTGCATGTATATCTGCAAGAATTGCAGAAGAGCGAAGGTCTTTGATGATTCGAGTCTCTGTCCAGGGCTTGTAAATGACTTGAGTTTAATCTCATATTAACATTTCGGCATCACTTGAGTAATAATGATATGAGTGGTTGAAAGTACTTTGATGAATGGCTTCGAGCTAAGTTGGGGAGGTTGCTATTGATTAACTGATTGCACTATTGTGTGCTATGTTGATTCTGTCTCTAAGTATGTTGGGAAATTCTGGTAAGGGTTATGGTGCTTCGTAGATGTGAAGAAATACTAGGATGTTGTGAACTTATGTTGGTAAGGAATGTTCGGTGTATAGAAAAGAAAGATAGCTAATTGTATCCGTATGTAATCATGATCTGCAGTGTCAGAGTTCTAACAAGGTACGAGTGGTTCTGTTCAATAAGACAGCTGAATTACAGCTGAATAAGGATGACTGACGCCCGAGAATTGTTTACGGTGTTCAAGATTTTGCTTGTAACAGTCAGGTGTCTTAAGATTGTGCATGTGGCTAAAGATGGTGGTTTCATTAGAAGAGATCGGTACTTATGTTATATTATGTGAATGATGGGATTCTAAGTAATCCGTATTGGAAGGTAATGATAACGAATTCAAATCGCAAGAGGTTCTTCAAAATAAAGTATTGTAGGATGTGATCCTTCTGGGAAATATTGAGAGAGTATTCAGTTGCCTATATGTCTTAGACCGTGTGGTCTTATGTACTAGTCTCGTGTGGAATGATTTGGTGTATTATGGTGCTACAGTAATCGCTAATATTAAATCATAGATGAATCGAAAGGAAACTGGGTAAATGGAACAACTTGTTAATAAACCGAAGCGGTATGATAAAGAATACGACTAATTCCTGGTATGTGGTTGAAGTAATGAGTCTTGCGGATATTGTGCAATAAAGCTTTTGAGTGCTGGCAGTCGTGTAACCCGATATGGGTATAATATGGGTATAAGGACTCAGTCCTGGCAATTTAACTTATGCAATGTGATTGGGAGAAAGAGTTTATGATGTGTTTTAATGTGGTTTGAAAAATGAGTGTATTTCCTGTTGGTATGCAAAGCTTGGAATGTGTAATGAGTTTTCTCTATATGGGATCATAAAAGTCCTTGACTAGTTGAGTGCGTCGATGTTTGCGGCGTAGGAAAGGGATAAGAATTTCCATGTTATCTTAGTATGGTATTGTATATGCGATGTGTTATGAAAAAATTGATAATGGTATATTCTAGGTTTTGAGATCAGTTCATTATATATGGGAAGTCAATAAAATTATTGAGCAGCGCGGACAGCTGCAGGTGAATTAAGAATCGATCTTTCTGATAATTTAAGAAAATGGTACTGCTATTCTATTAACTTGGCAGGGAATATGATCCAAAAAGGATAAGGTAATGTAAACTGATGATATCCAGTGGTATAGTGGTATTCTCTTGTTGGATCGACTATTATAACTGAGTCGTTGATGGCATAGTGAAATTTTTGAATGGCCGTTGTGGTATGAATGGACGCTTGATGTGCGTTATGTATTCGTACGGTGGAGTGTGGAACCAGGTATAGCGATTCATGTGTTATATATGTGTTGGAGACTAGAAGTTATCGTAATCCGCCTATGCAGTGGTTGTATATCGCGTGTATCGGCACCGTTTTGTGATTATTGGAAATCGGAAGCCCTAGTGGCTCTCTCTTAACTTGATAAGACGAATTCGAATTATGATACTTGATTGCTGACTGGTTGTCATAGGTCAGATTGTCTAGACTAATGTGATATGGACTATGTCGGAAAATGGCACAAATTGCGTAGCAGAGAGCATCAGAGTATGCTCCAACAGAGTAGTTGTACACAGGACCAACGGACGGCTGGTAGGCATTGCTTTGTCGGTTGGACCTTAGTGGCGGATGTCAGTGTAGAGGTATCTACCATTGATTCAGTTCCAGTATTGAGAAACGTTGTCAGATGCGTTTCATATGGCCGAGCTTGAGGCTATATATATATATGTTTGCTATAATGAGAAAATTCGACTCGATGTGCATTTTCTTTTGCGAGATTTATGCGTGGATCGAGTGGCACGCCACCACGGGTTATTTGGATCGGGTGGCACGCCGCCACAGGTATGGTATCTGGATCGGGTGGCACGCCGCCACGGGTATGTCATTGGAACGGGTTGCACGCCACAACAGAATATTGTGAAAATATAGTTAGTTATATGCTACCTGGTATACAATACTTCCTCGCTTCTGAGGAAAAGTCCGTTTTGAGTATCGCTTGGCGAATGGCACATCGGTTGTGTCCTTTCAGGATTTAATAGCATACGTTAATTGTTTCACCGTGGGTGAGGTTGATTGCTTGGGTTCAAGACCTAGATTTGTGTGTGGCTAACCGTTTGAGCTTAGTGGCTTGAGGTGCTTCATGAGTAATAATGTTGGGATAGAATCACGAGTCTTGGCAAGGCCACGTGATGTTATGACCTCTCGAGAAGGATTTAGGTACTCTAATTCTATAATGCGAGATGCGATCTCAGTTCTATGTTATGATGTCACAGAGAAATTGAATTGCAGCTCTTTTGCTGGTGACAATTATGATGATTTGAGCTTTCATGATTCGAGTGTGTTCAGGCGTTTCTATTGGAGCCTATGTTGTGCTCGTCGTGGCTTAGGCCGGTGTTGAGGTGTCATATCACCAATGCGGTGTGTTATAATCGAAATGATCGTTGGAGCCAATAATGAGTGTGAGTATATGTGATTCCAGCTAGTATTTGGTTATTGTGGCCAGTTGTTCTGATTAGAGACTATCGTCTCGAGTGAATGGGTTGTCGATACATCATATGATCTCACCCGGAGTAGTGAATATGGGTTATTGCGGTGGATTCGAGTGTATCCTCAGTATAGGCATGGGATTTGCATTGGGCATATGATTTCAGAAAGTACAATGTGATTTATGGTTCAGATGGTCCGTGAAATTTTGACTACATGGTGTTTTCGGACTTATGTGAGATAGGGTGACGTATGATCGCCTGAAATTATGCTTGGTAAGGTCATTCAGCTATTGGGTGGCTTCTAGTACAACTCTGAGTCAGCTCGAGGACGAGCGTTTGTTTAAGTTGGGGAGAATGTAACGACCCAGCCCGTCGTTACGGAAATTTCCACCCCGTTACCTTGCATTAACATATCTTATGCTTCTATATCGGTGTTAGAACCTATCGGGTGAGTTAGGAGTGAATTGAATTAAAAATGAAGCAAATAGCATGTTTGAAGGAAGTTTGAATATGGAATGTCAACCTAGAGTTGAGTGCTCGGAATTGGATTCGATGATTCGACTAGTTTCGAGGGATCATTTATGACTTAGGAGAGCAATCAGAATTGAATTTGGAGATCCGGTGTAGAAATAGGCTTGAATTGGCTAAGGTTGAATTTTGGCGAAATCCGATCGATAGGTGAGAATTTGATCCGGGGGTCGGAATGGAATTCCGACAATTCCTGTAGCTTCGTCATGTGATATTGGATATGTCCGCAAATTTTCAGGTCATTCGGACGTCGTTTAGTCGGGTTTTTGATCGAATGTGAATTTTTGAAATTAAAGTTAAACTTAAGCTTGAATTTATTGAAAAGGGACGATTTTGATGTTAACGATAGAGTTTTGATGTTTGGAACAAGTTTGAATGATGTTATAAGAGGTGTTAGTACTTTTGGTTGAAGTCCCTGAGGCTTCGGGGTATTCGAATGCCCAACGGGTCATTTTTGGAAGGTTTTTGCCGTTTTGAGCATAAATGTAATGATCCAAAGGTCTATTTTTAGTTCTAGAGATCCAAATTTGATTTCGAGACTTTGAGAAATTAAATAATGAATTATAGGACTGATCCGGAAATTTTGGTTTAATTTCATCAAGTCGCGATTGGGTTTTTGAGGCGAAACATGAGTTAATTGTTTAATGAGCAAAATTGATGTTTCACTTAGCAAATGAGATCCAAATTCAGTTTTGTTTGAACCACTGGATCCGTATCAAAATTGCGGAGTCATAGGAAAAAGAATCGTCGAATTCCGAGTTCGTATGATTGAGTTATAGCATTTTTAGTGAAATAAAAACCTGCTGCAATTTTCTGGACCAAATCTGGTATTTTCGCTTCTGCGATGAACAGTACCCGCAGAAGCGGGTGAACAGTGATTTTCCGCTTCTGCGATGAACAGTACCGCAGAAGCGATGAACAGTATAATCGCACCTGCGGTGAACAGTAACCGCAGATGCGAAAATCGCTGGACATATAATTTGGGGCAATCCGAGATGTTTCTTCATTTTTGGAGCTATGGAGCTCGGATTGAAGCGATTTTCGAAGCGATTTTCACCATATGGATGGGGGTAAGTGTTCTCTATCCAAAAGTGATTATATTTAATGATTCCATGGTTATTTTCATCAAGTATTAGTGAATCAAATGGAAGAAATCGGAGAAAATTTATAAACTTTTCAAAAACGAAAATTTAGGATTTGAAGGGTCATTTGTGGTCCGATTTGGGAGTTGTTGGTATGTACGGACTCGTAGAGAGACGAGGATTCCGAAAATATGAGTTTCGAAATTTTCGAGATGTGGGCCCGTGGCTCGGCTTTTGCAAATTTCGTGATTTTTGATATTTTTCGAGTTCTTTCGATTGGGTTATGTTCCATTAAACTATTTTGATATATTTGTACTGATTTTGACTATTTTTGATGTGCGTGGATGCCGGTTCGAGGAGCTAAGGCGTTGCGGGCATGAGTTTTCGCTGGTTCGAGGTGGGTAATTCTTGTAAATGATGTCCCGAGGGTTAGTAAACCCCGAACTTGCACATCTTAGTGTTGTGTTGAGGTGACTTGCACGCCGGATAACGGGCGTGGGGTAGAGCACCATTGGGGATCGTGACTTGGTCTGTCCCGCGTAATAAATAATAACACCAAATTGTTAAAATGAATTGGACTAATTATCATATTTGGGCTTCGTGCCAATTATTTGAATCCTTCAAGGATTTGTATCACTGTTTTGATAACACTGTGCATATTTTATTCTAAATTTAAGGTTTTAAATGGAATTTATTGCTATTCAGCATTGTTATAAGGTTATGAAAAACTTGAACAAGGTCTTAATAACATTTTTGCTGTGAGCTAATATGATATTGTTGCCCGTAGGGCTTTCTTGATTATTTATTAGACTGATTGGGGCCGAGGGCCATATGTTAGGGCATGACATTCATGTGAGCATATGCATACACATGCATGGATTGGACTGCACGCCGCAGTGGTATATGGATCGGGCTGCGCGCCGCAGCAGGTGTGATATTAATATTGTGCTTGGGCTGTAGGAGCCCCTCCGGAGTCTGGACACCCCCAGTGAGCACGGGTACCCAAAAGGATCGGGCTACACGCCGTAGCGGTCATATGTATTGCATGGTATACATACATTGATTTACGTGTACTACGTGGCATAACATTTTAGCACTCATACTTTACTAGCACATGTGCATTTGTTGCTTTATTGACCAGATCTCCTGGTATAAATTGTTAAGGAGTGCTGAGCCCGAGAGGCTGATTTGAGTGCTGACTTGCACTGTTTGAGATTCTCCCAGGTATTGGTATGTTATAATGAAAGTAAGTAGCTAAAAATTGAGATTTCTAAATAATCTACTCACATATGCTGAAAAGGAATAAAATGATAGTGTTTTGAAGTTTAATGATAGTTCCGTATTGTGTAGCAAGAGATAGTGCCTTGCGTGGTTTTCTTCCCTTCAGCATTATTTACTTTTATTACCGCTGAGTTGGAAGTACTCACACCCGACTCCCTACACCTTGTGTGCAGATCCAGGTACATTACAGCAGAGCTGATTCCATTGCGGCTCGGGAGTGCTTTTGGACAGTCGAGGTAGCTGCCAGCGTTCGCAGGACCTGATTCTCCAGTTTGTCTATATTTTGTTCTGATCATCCCACATTTGTGCACAGTTATATTCACTATTTACACTTGTATATTCCGTAGAGGCTCATGACTCTTGACCCTTCGGTCTGTGGGAGTTGGCACGTGTTGGGACTTGGTTCCCTGTTTTTAATATGTATCTATCATTGTTGAATTATTTCCGTATGCTCAAATTGGATAAAGTGAGCTTATGGCTCCGTGATTGTTGTTAATTGTTCAGGCTGGCCTAGCAGTGTGCTGGGCGCCATCACGACCGGATTTGGGGTCGTGACAGCGAACGCGTGGCAAGGAACGCGAACACGTAGAAGAAAAGTCCCAGGCTGTGAATTAAAACCAGAAACATTTCACATACGGGTTTCATTTCAAAAACCCCCATTTTTGAGCCCTAGAGAGAAGAAATCACGGGAAAACGCTGGGAAATCATCGGGTATTCATCGGAGGTAAGTTTCTTGATTCAAAAACATCATTTTATGGTAGAATTAACATCAATCTTCATGAATTTGGGTAGAAATTATGAAGGATTGTGACCTAGATATTAAAAACGAAAATTTGGGTTTTGAAAGGCCAATCGAACTCCGATTTTAGTAAATTTTATATGTACGGACTCGTGGCGAGACGAGGGTTCTGGAAATATAAGTTTCGAGATTTTTCGAGATGTGGGCCCGGGGCTCGAGTTTTGCCAATTTCGTGATTTTTGACATTTTTCGAGTTCTTTCGATTGGGTTATGTTCCATTAGCCGATTTTGATATATTTGTGCATATTTGTGCTAGTTTTGACGTGCGTGGATGCCGGTTCGAGGAGCTAAGGCATCGCGGGCATGAGATTTCGTCGGTTTGAGGTGGGTAATACTTGTAAATGATGTCCTGAGGGTTAGTAAACCCCGGACTTGCACATCTTAGTGTTGTGTTGAGGTGACTTGCATGCCGGATAACGGGCGTGGGGTAGAGCACCATTGGGGATTGTGACTTGGTCCGTCCCGCGTAATAAATAATAACACCTAATTGTTGAAGTGAATTGGACTAATTATCATGTTTGGGCTTCGTGCCAATTATTTGAGTCCTTCAGGGATTGGTATCACTGTTTTGATAACACCGTGCATATCTTATTCTAAATTTAAGTTTTAAAATGGTATTTTTGCTATTCAACATTTTTTTTATAACGTTATGAAAAACTTGAACAAGGTCTTAATAACATTTTTAGCTGTGAGCTAATATGATATTGTTGCCGTAGGGCTTTCTTGATTATTTGTTAGACTGATTGGGGCCGAGAACCATATGTTAGGGCATGACATTTCATGTGAGCATATGCATACACATGCATGGATCGGACTGCACGCCGCAGTGGTATACGGATCGGGCTGCGCGCCGCAGCAGGTGTGATATTAATATTGTGCTTGGGCTGTAGGAGCCCCTCCGGAGTCTGAACCCCCACAGTGAGCACGGGTACCCAAATTGGATCGGGCTACACGCCGTAGCGGTCATATGCATTGCATGGCATACATATATTGGTTTATGTGTACTACGTGGCATAACATTCAGCACACATACATTATCGGCACACATGCATTAGTTGCCTTATTGACCAGATCTCCTGGTGTAAATTGATAAGGAGTGCTGAGCCCGAAGGGCTGATTTGAGTGCGGACTTGCATTGCTTGAGATTGTATCCAGGTATTGGTATATTATTATGAAAGAAAGTAGCTAAAATTGAGATTTCTAAATAATCTACTCACATATGCTTGAAAGGAATAAAAAGATAGTTATGTATTGTGTAGCATGAGATAGTGCCTATCGTGGTTTTCTTCCCTTCAGCATTATTTACTTTTATTACTGCTGAGTTGGAAGTACTCACACCCGACTCCCTGCACCTTGTGTGCAGATCCAGGTACATCACAGTGGAGCTGATTCTATTGCGGCTCGGGAGTGCTTTTGGACAGTCGAGGTAGCTGCCAGCGTTCGCAGGACCCGATTCTCCAGTTTGCCTGTATTTTTGTTCTGATTATCCCACACTTGTGCAAAGTTATATTCACTATTTACACTTTGTATACTCTGTAGAGGCTCATGACTCTTGACCCTTCGTTCTATGGGAGTTGGCACGTGTTGGGACGTGGTTCCCCGTTTTTAATATATCTAACACTATTATGCTTAAATTGGATAAAGTGAGCTTGTGGCTCCGTGGTTATTGTTGATTGGTCGGGCTGGCCTAGCGGTGTGCTGGGCGCCATCACGACCGGATTTGGGGTCGTGACAAGTTGGTATTAGAGCATAGGTTTACTAGTCCTCATGAGTCTTGAGCCGGTTAGTAGAGTCTTGTGGATCGGTACGGGGACGCCTGTATTTATCCTCGGGAGGCTGCGAACCTTTAGGAAACACTTCACATTTCTTGGAATTCTTGTCGTGCGTACTTGATTCAGCTTGAGATATACCTTTTTGAAACTCCTTCCGCACGTCTGTGTACGCTTCGAGCGCTCAGTAATGTAATTGACTTATGGCTTGTGATTTCCTCGAATGAGGGGCGAGATATAATCTCCAGGAGTTCATGTTGGGCCAGTCGGGAGGACTTGAGGCCAGATCTTTGTCTATGGCTTGAGCACCAAGGTAATAATTTTGCGAGTCGGTATTATGAAGTTCATACGATCGGTATTAATCCTTATTGTGCAAATGGCAGTTTGATAATGGGAGAGCTGTAAGGTATTCGGTTCTTATTGTGATTTGATATGTAGCCCTAGCTATGGGCGTGAGAAATAATTATCATATCTCGTAATTGGAAGGTAAAGTGCCTTATGTGTAGTGGAACGAGTTTAAACTCAGGAAGACTAAAGTGATTTTGATATGTGTTATGATTCGAGCAGGTACAACGCAAGTTCAAGTATAAATTATGATAATATGATTCGTATAGTATTGAGATTTAATGTTGTTGAAATACATTGTGATATCTTGTTGAGTTGTGGATGTATTGTTAGAATGGTTTGGTGATTCTCTGGCAGGTGGATAGGCCAATTTACAAAGGAAACTCTGCCAAAGTTTTTGGAAAATTTGGGACTTAGAAAGATTTTTGTCACCTAAAGAGAGTGGGCTTATTGGTGGTGCATGTATATCTGCAAGAATTGCAAAAGAGCTAAGGTCTCGGATGATTCGAGTCTCTGTCAAGGCTTGTAAATGACTTGAGTTTAATATCATATTAACATTTTGGCATCACTTGAGTAATAATGATATGAGTGGTTGAAAGAGCTTTGATGAATGGCTTCGAGCTAAGTTGGGGAGGTTGCTATTGATTCACTGATTGCACTATTGTGTGCTATGTTGATTCTGTCTCTAAGTATGTTGGGAAATTCTGGTAAAGGTTATGGTGCTTCGTAGATCTGATGAAGTACTAGGGTGTTTTGAACTGCTGTTGGTAAAGAATATTCACCGTGTAGAAAAGAAAGATAGCTGATTGTATCTATAAGTAATCATGTTCTGCGATGTCAGAGTTCTAACACAACACGAGCGGTTCTACTCAATAGGACAGTTGAATTACAACTGAATAAGGATGACTGACGCCCGAGAATTGTTTATGGTGTTCAAGATTTTACTTGTAACAGTCAGGTGTCTTAAGATTGTGCATGTGGCTAAAGATGGCGGTTTCGTTAGAGAAGATCAAGGCCTGTGTTATATCATGTGAATGATGGGATTCTAGGTATCCGTATGGGGAAGTAATGATAACAATTTAAAAATCGCGGGAAGTTTATCAAAATAAAGTGTGGTAGCATGTGGTACTTTTGGGAAACGTTGAGAGAGTATTCAGCGGCCTATGGGTCTTAGACCGTGTGGTCTTGTGTACGAGCCTTGTGCGGTAAAAAGGGGTTGAGGCATTGTCGTACTACAGTAAAGACTGATATGAAATTAGAGATGAATCGGAAAGGAAACTTGGTAAATGGAACGACTTGTTAATGAACCAGAATGGTATATAAAAAAAATAAAGGAGAATACGATTGATTCCTGGTAGGTGGTTGAAGTAAGGAGTCTTGCAGACATTGCAGCAGAGCTTTTGAGTGTTGGCAGTTGTGTAACTCGATATGGGTATAAGGATTCAGTCCTGGCAGTTTAACTTATGCAATGTAATTGGGGAGAAAGAGTTTATGATGTGTTTTATCACGGTTTGAAAATGAGTATATTCCTGTCGGTATGCGAAGCGTGGAATGTGTAATGAGTTTTTCTTCTATATGGGATCACGAAAGTCCTTGACTAGTGGAGTGCGCCGATATTGAGGCGGAGGAAAAGGATATGAATTTCCATGTTGTCTTAGTGTGATATGGTATGCATGATGTGTTATGGAAAGTTGATAATGGTATATTCTAGGTTTTGAGATTAGTTCATAATATATGGGAAGTCAATAAAATTATTGAGCAGCGCGGAAAGCTGCAGGTGAATTAAGAATCGATCTTTCTGATAATTTAAGAAAATGGTACTGCTATTCTATTAACTTGGCAGGGAATATGATCCAAAAAGGACAAGGTAATGTAAACTGATGATATCCAGTGGTATGGTGGTATTCTCTTGTTGGATCGACTATAATAATTGAGTCGTTGATGGCATAGTGAAATTTCTGAATGGCCGTCGTGGTATGAATGGATGCTTGATGTGCGTTATGTATTCGTACGGTGGAGTGTGGAACTAGGTATAGCGATTCATGTGTTACATATGTGTTGGAGACTAGAAGTTCTCGTAAATCCACCTATGCAGTGGTTGTATATCGCGTGTATCGGCACCGTTTTATGATTATTGGAAATCAGAAGCCCTAGTGGCTCTCTCTTAGCTTGATATGATGAATTGGGGTTATGATACCTTATTTCAGACTGGTTGAGATAAGTCAGGTCGTCTAGACAAATGTGATATGGACTATGTCGGAAAATGGCACAAATTGTGTAGCAAAGAGCATCAGAGTATGCTCCAACAGAGTAGTTGTACACAGGACCAGCGAACGGCTGGTAGGCATTGCTTTGTCAGTTGGACCTTAGTGGCGGATGTTAGTGTAGAAGTATCTACCATTGATTCAGTTCCAGTATTGAGAAACGTTGTCGGATGCGTTCATGTGGCCGAGCTTGAGGCTATATGTATATATATGTTTGCTATAATGAGAAAATTCGACTCGATATGCATTTCCTTTGCGAGATTTATGCGTGGATCGGGTGGCACGCCGCCGCAGGTATGGTATCCGGATCGGGTGGCACGCCGCCACAGGTATGTCGTTGGAGCGGGTTGCACGTCGCAACAGAATATTGTGAAAATATAGTTAGTTATATGCTACCTGGTATACAATACTTCTTCACTTCTGAGGAAAGTCCGTTTTGAGTATCGCTTGGCGAATGGCACATCGGTTGTGTCCTTTCGGGATTTGATAGCATACGTTAATTGTTTTACCGTGGGTGAGGTTGATTGCTTGGGTTCAAGACCTAGATATGTGCGTGGCTAACCGTTTTAAGCTTAGTGGCTTGAGGTGCTTCATGAGTAATAACGTTGGGATAGAATCACGAATCGTGGCAAGGCCACGTGATGTTATGACCTCTCAAGGAGGATTCAGGGTACTCTATTTCTATAATGCGAGACGCGATCTCAGTTCTATGTTATGATGGCACAGAAGAACTGAATTGCAGCTCTATTTGCTGGAGACGATTGTCATGATTTGAGCTGTCATGATTCGAGTGTGTGCAAACATTTCTATTGGAGCCAATGTTGTGCTCGTTGTGGCTTAGGTCGGTGTTGAGGTGTCAAATCACCAGTGCGGTGTGTTATGATCGAAATGAGCGTTGGAGCCAATAGTGAGTGTGAGTATATGTGATTTCAGTTGGTTAGAAAGGTAATACCGAGATTTGGGTCCGAAATCTGTTGTGGTATCAGTTAAAAGTGAATGAAGAGGGTTTTTCAGTTGGTATTTGGTTATCATGGGAAATTGTGTGATTAGAGACTATTGTCTCGAGTGATTGGGTTGTTTGATACATCATATGATCTCACCCGGAGTGGTGAGTATTGGTTATTGCAGTGGATTCTAGTGTATCCTGAGTATAGGCATGGGATTAACAATTGGTATATGATTTCGAAAAGTGCAATGTGGTTTATGGTTCAGATGGTTTGTGAGATTTCAGCTATATGGTGTTTTCGGACTTATGAGAGATTGGGTGACGTGTGATCGCCCGAATATATGCTTGGTAAGGTCATTCAGCTATTGGGTTGCTTCTAGTACAACTCTGAGTCCGCTCGAGGACGAGCGTTTGTTTAAGTTGGGTTCGTTGTAACGACCCGGCCCGTCGTCACAGGAATTTACCACCCTGTCATGTTGCAATTACATGTTTTATGCTTTTATATCGGTGTTAGAGCCTATCGGGTGAGTTAGGAGTGAATTGAATTGAAAATGAAGCAAATAGCATGTTTGAAGGAAGTTTGAATATGGAAAGTCAACCTAGAGTTGACTATCGAGTTAGAGTGCTCGAAATCAGATTCTGATGATTCGACTAGTTTCGGGGGATCATTTATGACTTAGGAGAGCAATTGGAATTGAATTTGGAGGCCCGGTGTAGAAATAGGCTTGAATTGGCTAAGGTTGAATTTTGGCGAAAACCGAACGGTAGGTGAGATTTTGATCCGGGAGTCGGAATGGAATTCCGACAGTTGCAGTAGCTCCGTTAGGTGATTTTGGATGTGCCTGCAAAATTTCAGGTCATTCGGACGTCGTTTGGTCGGGTTTTTGATGGAATGTGTAATTTGGAAGTTTTGAAGAAACTTAGGCTTGAATCCATGTGTAATTGGTGATTTTGATGTTTAGGATGGCGTTTTTGTGATTGGAACAAATTTGTATCGTGTTTTGGAGTTTGTTGGTGGTTTTCGTTGGGGTCCCGGGGGCCTCGGGGTGAATCCGGACCATCATCTGGCATTTTTGGAACTTAAAAATCTGCAGAAAAATTGCAGACCTTCGCGTTCGCGTGGCATGGGCCGCGTTCGCGAAGGCCGGGCGAGTCAAGCATCGCGATCGCGAGATAGGATGTCGCGTTCGCGTAGGCCAGGATTCTTGAGCTTCGCGATCGCGTTCAGGATGTCGCGTTCGCGTAGGTTTGTCAGGGTGTGCATCGCGTTCGCGTGAGGGCTATCGCGAACGCGTACAAGGAAAATCAGACGGCTGGGAGCTAGTGCATCGCGAACGCGTTGGGGAGGTCGCGTTCGCAAAGGTCAATCCGGAGCTGGGCATCGCGAACGCGTGGCAAGGAACGCGAACACGTAGAAGAAAAGTCCCAGGCAGTGAATTAAAACCAAAAACATTTCACATACGGGTTTCATTTCATAAACCCCCATTTTTTAGCCCTAGAGAGAAGAAATCACGGGAAAACGCTAGGAAATCATCGGGTATTCATCGGAGATAAGTTTCTTGATTCAAAAACATCATTTTATAGTAGAATTAACATCAATCTTCATGAATTTGGGTAGAAATTATGAAGGATTGTGGCCTAGATATTGAAAACGAAAATTTGGGTTTTGAAAGGCCAATCGAACTCCGATTTTAGTAAATTTTATATGTACGGACTCGTGGCGAGACGAGGGTTCTGGAAATATGAGTTTCGAGATTTTTCGAGATGTGGGCCCGGGACTCGAGTTTTGCCAATTTCGTGATTTTTGATATTTTTCGAGTTCTTTCGATTGGGTTATGTTCCATTAGCCTATTTTGATATATTTGTGCTAATTTGTGCTAGTTTTGACGTGCGTGGATGCCGGTTCGAGGAGCTAAGGCGTCGCGGGCATGAGCTTTCGTCGGTTCGAGGTGGGTAATACTTGTAAATGATGTCCGGAGGGTTAGTAAACCCCGGACTTGCACATCTTAGTGTTGTGTTGAGGTGACTTGCACGCCGAATAACGGGCGTGGGGTAGAGCACCATTGGGGATTGTGACTTGGTCCGTCCTGCATAATAAATAATAACACCTAATTGTTGAAGTGAATTGGACTAATTATCATGTTTGGGCTTCGTGCCAATTATTTGAGTCCTTCAGGGATTGGTATCACTGTTTTGATAACACTGTGCATATTTTATTCTAAATTTAAGTTTTAAAATGGTATTTTTGCTATTGAGCATTTTTATAAGGTTATGAAAAACTTGAACAAGGTCTTAATAACATTTTTAGCTGTGAGCTAATATGATATTGTTGTCGTAGGGCTTTCTTGATTATTTGTTAGACTGATTGGGGCCGAGGACCATATGTTAGGGCATGACATTTCATGTGAGCATATGCATACACATGCATGGATCGGACTGAACGCGGCAGTGGTATACGGATCGGGCTGCGCGCCGCAGCAGGTGTGATATTAATATTGTGCTTGGGTTGTAGGAGCCCCTCCGGAGTCTGAACCCCCACAGTGAGCATGGGTACCCAAATTGGATCGGGCTACACGCCGTAGCGGTCATATGCATTGCATGGCATACATACATTGGTTTATGTGTACTACGTGGCATAACATTCAACACTCATACATTACTGGCACACATGCATTAGTTGCCTTATTGACCAGATCTCCTGGTGTAAATTGATAAGGAGTGCTGAGCCCGAGGGGCTGATTTAAGTGCGGACTTGCATTGCTTGAGATTGTATCCATGTATTGGTATATTATTATGAAAGAAAGTAGCTAAAATTGAGATTTCTAAATAATCTACTCACATATGCTTGAAAGGAATAAAAAGATAGTTCCGTATTGTGTAGCATGAGATAGTGCCTATCGTGGTTTTCTTCCCTTCAGCATTATTTACTTTTATTACTGCTGAGTTGGAAGTACTCACACCCGACTCCCTGCACCTTCTGTGCAGATCTAGGTACATCACAGTAGAGCTGATTCTATTACGGCTCGGGAGTACTTTTGGACAGTCGAGGTAGCTGCCAGCGTTCGCAGGACTTGATTCTCCAGTTTGTCTATATTTTGTTCTGACCATCCCACACTTGTGCACAGTTATATTCACTATTTACACTTTGTATACTCTGTAGAGGCTCATGACTCTTGACCCTTCGGTCTATGGGAGTTGGCACGTGGTTCCCTGTTTTTAATATATCTAACACTGTTATGCTTAAATTGGATAAAGTGAGCTTGTGGCTCCGTGGTTATTGTTGATTGGTCGGGCTGGCCTAGCAGTGTGCTGGGCGCCATCACGACCGGATTTGGGGTCGTGACAACACGTAAACCAATGTATGTATGTCATGCAATGCATATGACCTCTACGGCGTGTACCCCGATCCAATTTGGGTACCCGTGCTCACTGTGGGGGTTCAGACTCCGGAGGGGCTCCTATAGCCCAAGCACAATATTAATATCACACCTGCTGCGGCGCGCAACCCGATCCGTATACCACTGCGGCGTGCAGTCCGATCCATGCATGTGTATGCATATGCACACATAAATTGTCATGCCCTAACATATGGCCCTCGGCCCCAATCAGTCTAACAAATAATCAAGAAAGCCCTACGGGCAACAATATCATATTAGTTCACAGCTAAAAAAAATGTTATGAAGACCTTGTTCAAGTTTTTCATAACCTTATAAAAATGCTGAATAGCAAAATACCATTTAAAACCTTAAATTTAAAATAAAATATGCACGGTGTTATCAAGACAATGATATCAATCCCTGAAGGATCCAAATAATCGGCACGAAGCCCAAGCATGATAATTAGTCCAATTCATTTCAACAATTAGGTGTTATTATTTACTACGCGGGACGGACCAAGTCACAATCCCCAATGGTGCTCTACCCCACGCCCGTTATCCGGCGTGCAAGTCACCTCGACACAACACTAAGATGTGCAAGTCCGGGGTTTACTAACCCTCAGGACATCATTTACAAGTATTACCCACCTCGAACCGACGAAAACTCATGCCCTCGACGCCCTAGCTCCTCGAACCGGCATCCACGCACGTCAAAACTAGCACAAATCAGCACAAATATATCAAAATAGGCTAATGGAACATAACCCAATCGAAAGAAATCGAAAACTATCAAAAATCAAGAAATTTGCAAAACCCGAGCCCCGGGCCCACATCTCGAAAAATTTCGAAACTCATATTTCCATAACCCTCGTCTCGCCACGAGTCCATACATATAAAATTTACCAAAATCGGAGTTCGGTTGGCCTTTCAAAACCCAAATTTTTGTTTTCAATATCTAGGCCACAATCCTTCACAATTTCTACCCAAATTCATGAAGATTGATGTTAATTCTACCATAAAATGATGTTTGTGAGTCAAGAAACTTACCTCTGATGAATACCCGATGATTTCCCAGCGTTTTCCCGTGATTTCTTCTCTCTAGGGCTCAAAATTATGTTTTTTGGTATATGAACCCGTGAACCTCTGTTCTGCAATTTAACTCACTGCCTGAACATTTAACCCTACGCGATCGCAGCACTGGGCTCGCGATCGCGATGCACAAATCCTGGGCTGTCAACTTTTCCTCTACGCAATCGCGTGAACCTGGACGCGATCGCAGTGACCCACTTAGCGACCCTACGCGATCGCATCAATACACCCGCGATCGCGATGCACAACCAGTCGACCTTACGCGATCGCATCTCTCTTCCTGCGATCGTGAAGAACATTTTTTCGGCCTCACTCCGATATACTATCCGATCGCAGACTCAACCTTGCGATCGCAGACTCAACCTTGCGATCGCAGAGCTTCCCAGCTTTGCCCTACGCGATCGCAGAGATCAACATCCTCCTCTTACGCGATCGCATACATAGCTTCGCGATCGCGAAGCACAAAAATTCTCTGCATTTATTGCGTCAGAAACAGCAGTGCCTTTGGCACAAATTGGTCCGTTTGGACCCCCGAATTCATCTCGAAGCTCCCGGGACCCCAATGAAAACCACCAACATACTCCAAAACACGATACGAACTTGTTCCAATCATAAAAACATCATCCTAAACATCAAAATCACCATTTCCACACGGATTCAAGCCTAAGTTTCTTCAAAACTTTCAAAACTAACATTCAATCCAAAACCCGATCAAACGACGTCCGAATGACCTGAAAATTTGCAGAAATATCCAAAATCACATAACGAAGCTACAGGAATAGTCAGAATTCCATTCCGACCCCCGGATCAAAATCTCACCTACCGTTCGGATTTCGCCAAAATCCAACCTTCGCCAATTCAAGCCTAAAACTACACCGGACCTCCAAATTCAATTCCAATTGCTCTCCTAAGTCATAAATGATCCCCGGAAACTAGTCGAATCATCAGAATTCGATTCCGAGCACTCTAACTCGATATTCAACTCTAGGTTGACTTTCCATATTCAAACTTCCTTCAAACATGCTATTTGCTTCATTTTCCATTCAATTCACTCCTAACTCACCCGATAGGTTCTAACACCGATATAGAAGCATAAGATATGTTAATGCAAGGTAACGGGGTGGAAATTCCCGTAACGACGGGCCGGGTCGTTACATTCTCCCTAACTTAAACAAACGCTCATCCTCGAGCGGACTCAGAGTTGTACTAGAAGCCACCCAATAGCTGAATGACCTTACCAAGCATAATTTCAGGCGATCATACGTCACCCTATCTCACATAAGTCCGAAAACACCATATAGTCAAAATTTCACAGACCATCTGAACCATAAATCACATTGTACTTTCTGAAATCATATGCCAATTGCAAATCCCATGCCTATACTCGGGATACACTCGAATCCACTGCAATAACCCATATTCACTACTCCGGGTGAGATCATATGAAGTATCGACAACCCAATCACTCGAGACGATAGTCTCTAATCACAACAACTGGCCACAATAACCAAATACTAGCTGAAAACCTCTTTCATTATATAGAGTCTTATTCCAACACCTCCATATCCTGCCCACGGCAGCTGAAGCACGCGATATACCGAACCCATCTCTCAGGTTAACCATTCGTGAATCTATTTCCCTTTTAAAGCTGGTACCACAAAATGTTTCGGAGCCAAACCTCGATTTTTACCTTTCTAACAAGCTAAGATCCAATATGCTCGTATTCATTAATGACTCCAACGGTCATTTCGATCATAACACACCACACTGGTGACATGACATCTCAACCACCGGCCTAAGCCATGACGAGCACAACATAGGCTCCAATAGAAACGTCTACACACACTCGAATCATGACAGCTCAAATCATGATAATTGTCTCCAACAAAAGAGCTGCAATTCAATTCCTCTGTGCCATCATAACATAGAACTGAGATCGCGTCTCGCATTATAGAAATAGAGTACCCGAATCCTTCTCGAGAGGTCATAACATCACGTGGCCTTGCCAAGACTCGTGATTCTATCCCAACATTATTACTCATGAAGCACCTCAAGCCACTAAGCTCAAACAGTTAGCCACGCACAGATCTAGGTCTTGAACCCAAGCAATCAACCTCATCCACGGTGAAACAATTAACGTATGCTATTAAATCCTGAAAGGACACAACCGATGTGCCATTCGCCAAGCGATACTCAAAACGGACTTTTCCTCAGAACCGAGGAAGTATTGTATACCAGGTAGCATATAACTAACTATATTTTCACAATATTCTGTTGCGGCGTGCCACCCGATCTAGATACCATACATATGGCGGCGTGCCACCCGATCTAGATACCATACATGTGGCGGCGTGCCACCCGATCCAAATAACCCGTGGCGGTGTGCCGCCCGATCCACGCATAAATATCGCAAAAAGGAAATGCATATCGAGTCGAATTTTCTCATTACAGCAAACATATATATATATAGCCTCAAGCTCGGCCACATGAAACGCATCCGACAACGTTTCTCAATACTGGAACTGAATCAATGGTAGATACCTCTACACTGACATCCGCCACTAAGGTCCAACTTACAAAGCAATGCCTACCAGCCGTCCGCTGGTCCTGGGTACAACTACTCTGTTGGAGCATACTCTGATGCTCTCTGCTATGCAATTTGTGCCATTTTGCGACATAGCCCATATAACATTAGTCTAGACGACCTGGCTTATGTCAACCAGTCTGAAATAAGGTATCATAACCCAAATTTATCATATCAAGCTAAGAGCTAAACGGTGCTGATACACACGATATACAACCACTGCATAGGCGGATTACGAGAACTTCTAGTCTCCAACACATATATAACACATGAATCGCTATATGTGGTTCCACACTCCACCGTACGAATACATAAAGCATATCAAGCGCCCATTCGTTCCACGAAAGCCATTCAAAAAGTTCACTATGCCATCAACGACTCAATTATTACAGTCGATCCCACAATAGAATACCACCATGCCATTAGATATTATCAGTTTACATTACCTTGTCCCTTTTGGACCATATTCCCAGCCAAATTACTAGAATATCAGTACCATTTTCTTAAATCATCAGAAAGATCGATTCTTAATTCACTTGCAGTTGTCCGCGCTGCTCAATAATTTTATTGACTTCCCATATATTATGAACTGATCTCAAAACCTAGAATATACCATTATCAACTTTCCATCACACATCGCATATGCCACACCACCCTAAGATAACATGGAAATTCATATTCCTTTCCTACGCCGCAAGTATCGGCGCACTCAACTCGTCAAGGGCTTTCATGATCCCATATAGAGAAAACTCATTACACATTCCCAACCTTGCATACCAACAGGAAAAATACACTCATTTTCAAACCACGGTATAACACATCGCAAACTCTTTCTCCCAATTACATTGCATAAATTAAACCGCCAGGACTGAGTCCTTATACCCATATCAAGTTACACAACTGCCAGCACTCAAAAGCTTTGCTGCACAATATCTGCAAGACTCATCAGTTCAAACACATACCATGAATTAATCGTATTCCTTATCATACCGCTTCAGTTTATTAACAAGTTGTTCCATTTACCCAGTTTCCTTTCTGATTCATCTCTAATTTCATATCAGTCTTTACTATAGTACGACAATGCCTCAATCCTTTTTACCATACAAGACTCGTACACAAGACCACACTGTCTAAGACCCATAGGCCACTAAATACTCTCTCAGTGTTCCCAGAAGTACCACGTTCTACCACACTTTATTTTGATGAACTTCCCGCGATTTTTAAATTGTTATCATTGCTTCCCAATACGGATACGTAGAATCCCATCCTTCACATGATATAACACAAGCCTTGATCTTCTCTAACGAAACCGCCATCTTTAGCCACATACACAAATCTTAAGGCACCTGACTGTTACAAGCAAAATCTTGAACACTGCAAAACCATTCTCGGACATCATTCACCCTTAGTCAGCTGTAATTCAACTGTCCCATTGAGTAGAACCACTCGTGTTTTGTTAGAACTCTGACATCGCAGAACATGATTACTTATATATACAATGAGCCATCTTTCCTTTCTATACACCGAACATTCTCTACTAACAGTAGTTCAAAACATCCTAGTATTTCTTCACATCTACGAAGCGCCATAACCTTGTCAGAATCTTCCCAACATACTTAAAGACAGAATCGACATAGCACACAATAGTGCAATCAGTTAATCAATAGCAACCTCCCCAACTTAGCTCGAAGCCATTCATCAAAGCACTTTTAACCACTCATGTCATTATTACTCAAGTGATGCCGAAATGTTACAATGAGATTAAACTCAAGTCATTTACAAGCCTTGACAGAGATTCGAATCATCAGAGACCTTAACCCTTCTGCAATTCTTGCATTTATACACACTCCACCAATAAGCCCACTCTCTTAAGGTGACAGAAATCTTTCTAAGTCCCAAATTTTCCAAAAATTTCGGCAGATTTTCCTTTGTAATTTGGCCTATCCACCTGCCAGAGAATCACCAAAACCATCCTAGCAATACATTCACAGCTCAACAAGACATCACAATGTATTTCAACAACATTAAATCTCAATACTACACAATTCATATTATCATAATTGGTACATGAACATGCGTTGTACCTGCTCGAATCATAACACATCAACTACCTTTCAATTAGACATGAAAATCAATCCACCTACCTCGCCTCAATTTAGCATTTCAGCACAATACCTTCCACCGTGATACACATAGCATAATCATTTTAGTCTTCCTGAGTTTGAATTCGTTCCACTACACATAAGGCACTTTACCTTCCAATTAAGAGGCGATGGAAATATTTCTCACGCCCATAGCTAGGGCTACATATCAAATCACAATAAAGATCAATACCGATCGTATGAACTTCATAATACCGGCTCGCGAAATTAGTACCTTGGTGCTCAAGCCATAGACAAGGATCTGGCCTCGAGTCCTCCCGACTGGCCCAACATGAATTCACGGAGATTATATCTCGCCCCTCGACTGGGGAATCGCAAGCCATAAGTCAATTATATTACTGAGCGCTCGAAGAGTACTCAGACGTGCGGAAGGAGTTTCAAAATGGTATATCTCAATCTGAATCAAGTACGCACGATAAGAATTCCAAGAAGTGTGGAGTGTTTCCTAAAGGTTCGCAGCCTCCCGAGGATAAGTACAGGCGTCCCCGTACCGATCCATAAGACTCTACTAACCGGCTTAAGACTCATGAGGCCTAGTAAACCTAGGCTCTAATACCAACTTGTCACGACCCCAAATCCTGTCGTGATGGCGCCCAGCACACTGCTAGGCCAGCCCGACCAATCAACAACAATCATAGAGCTATGAGCTCGCCTTATCCCATTTAAGCATAACAGTTGTAAAATAACAGTGATGGATATATCGAAACAGGGGAACCAAGTCCCACGCATACCAACTCCCATGGACCGAAGGGTCAAGAGTCATGAGCCTCTACAGAGTATACAAAGTGTAAATAGTGAATATAACTGTGCACAAGTGTGGGATTATCAGAGCAAAATATAGACAAACTGGAGAATCAGGTCCTGCGAACGCTGGCAGCTACCTCGATTGTCCAGAAGCACTCCCGAACCGTAATAGAATCAGCCCTGCTATGATGTACCTGGATCTGCACACAAGGTGCAGGGAGTCGAGTGTGAGTACTTCCAACTCAGCAGTAATAAAAGTAAATAATGTTGAAGGGAAGAAAACCACGATAGGCACTATCTCATGCTACACAATACAGAACTATCTTTTTATCCCTTTCTGGCATATATGAGTAGATTATTTAGAAATCTCGATTTTTAGCTACTTTCTTTTATGATAATATACCAATACCTGGATACACTCTTAAGCAGTGCAAGTCCGCACTCAAATCAGCCCCTCGGGCTCAGCACTCCTTGTCAATTTACACCAGGAGATCTGGTCAATAAGGCAACTAATGCATGTGTGCCAGTAATGTATGAGTGCTGGATGTTATGCCACGTAGTACACGTAAACCAATGTATGTATGCCATGCAATGCATATGACCTCTACGGCGTGTAGCCCAATCCAATTTGGGTACCCGTGCTCACTGTGGGGGTTCAGACTCCGGAGGGGCTCCTACAGCCCAAGCACAATATTAATATCACACCTGCTGCGGCGCACAACCCGATCCGTATACCACTACGGCGTGCAGTCCGATCCATGCATGTGTATGATATGCTCACATAAATTGTCATGCCCTAACATATGGCCCTCGGCCCCAATCAGTCTAACAAATAATCAAGAAAGCCCTACGACCAACAATATCATATTAGCTCACAGCTAAAAAAAATGTTATTAAGACCTTGTTCAAGTTTTTCATAACCTTATAAAAATGCTGAATAGCAAAATACCATTTAAAACCTTAAATTTAGAATAAAATATGCACGGTGTTATCAAGACAATGATACCAATCCCCGAAGGATCCAAATAATCGGCACGAAGCCCAAGCATGATAATTAGTCCAATTCATTTCAACAATTAGGTGTTGATATTTATTACGCGGGATGGACCAAGTCACAATCCCCAATGGTGCTCTACCCCACGCCCGTTATCCGGCGTGCAAGTCACCTCGACACAGCACTAAGATGTGCAAGTCCGGGGTTTACTAACCCTCGGGACATCATTTACAAGTATTACCCACCTCGAACCGACGAAAACTCATGCCCTCGACGCCTTAGCTCCTCGAACCGGCATCCACGCACGTCAAAACTAGCACAAATCAGCACAAATATATCAAAATAGGCTAATGGAACATAACCCAATCGAAAGAAATCGAAAACTATCAAAAATCACGAAATTTGCAAAACCCGAGCCTCGGGCCCACATCTCGAAAAATTTCGAAACTCATATTTCCAGAACCCTCGTCTCGCCACGAGTCCATACATATAAAATTTACCAAAATCGGAGTTCGGTTGGCCTTTCAAAACCCAAATTTTCGTTTTCAATATCTAGGCCACAATCCTTCACAATTTCTACCCAAATTCATGAAGATTGATGTTAATTCTACCATAAAATGATATTTTTGAGTCAAGAAACTTACCTCCGATGAATACCCGATGATTTCCCAGCGTTTTCCCGTGATTTCTTCTCTCTAGGGCTCAAAATTATGTTTTTTGGTATATGAACCCGTGAACCCTCTGTTCTGCAATTTAACTCACCGCCTGAACATTTAACCCTACGCGATCGCAGCACTGGGCTCGCGATCGCGATGCATAAATCCTGGGCTGTCAACTTTTCCTCTACGCGATCGCGTGAACCTGGACGCGGTCGCAGTGACCCACTTAGCGACCTTACGCGATCGCATCAATACACCCGCGATCGCGATGCACAACCAGTCGACCTTACGCGATCGCATCTCTCTTCCTGCGATCGCGAAGAACAATTTTTCGGCCTCACTCCGATACACTACGCGATCGCGGACTCAACCTTGCGATCGCAGAGCTTCCCAGCTTTGCCCTACGCGATCGCAGAGCTCAACATCCTCCTCTTACACGATCGCATACATAGCTTCGCGATCGCGAAGCACAAAAATTCTCTGCATTTATTGCAGCAGAAACAGCAGTGCCTTTGGCACAAATTGGTCCGTTTGGACCCCCGCATTCATCCCGAGGCTCCCGGGACCCCAACGAAAACCACCAACATACTCCAAAACATGATACGAACTTGTTCCAATCATAAAAACATCATCCTAAACATCAAAATCACCATTTCCACACGGATTCAAGCCTAAGTTTCTTCAAAACTTTCAAAACTAACATTCAATCCAAAACCCAAGCAAACGACGTCCGAATGACCTGAAAATTTGCAGACATATCCAAAATCACATAACGAAGCTACAGGAATTGTCGGAATTCCATTCCGACCCCGGATCAAAATCTCACCTACCGTTCGGATTTCGCCAAAATTCAACCTTCGCCAATTCAAGCCTAAAACTACACCGGACCTCCAAATTCAATTCCGATTGCTCTCCTAAGTAATAAATGATCCCCCGAAACTAGTCGAGTCATCAGAATTCGATTCCGAGCACTCTAACTCGATAGTCAACTCTAGGTTGACTTTCCATGTTCAAACTTCCTTCAAACATGCTATTTGCTTCATTTTCCATTCAATTCACTCCTAACTCACCCGATAGGTTCTAACACTGATATAGAAGCATAAGATATGTTAATGCAAGGTAACGGGGTGGAAATTCCCATAACAACGGGCCGGGTCGTTACAGAAACCAATAATCTTTAATCAACAACATATATATTACCAGTATGAAACCAATAATCTTTAATCAACAATATATATTACCGGTATGAAACCAATAATAATTAATCAACAATATGTATGTATTACCGGTGTGAAACCAATAATCTTTAATCAACAATATATATATTATCGGTATGAAACCAATAATCTTTAATCAACAATATATATTACCGGTATGAAACCAATAATAATTAATCAATAATATATTCCCGGCAAAGAAGAACCAGCTATAACCAAACTTAAGAATTTCTATTTAACACAATTGATACAATTACTCGATCATAACAATTACTTGCTCAACTTCAAATATCTTCAAACAAGTTCTCATAAGCATCAAATAAGAATACGACAATTTAGCAATTTAGGACTCACGGTCATGCTCGACCCCCAATGTATAGATACTCGTCACCATGCCTATACGTCGGACACAACATATAACAAGTAGCAATTATACTCAACTCTTATTCCCTCAAGCTAGGGTAGACCAAACACTTACCTCGCTTTGCTACCAATTCAAAAATCCAACATTCCTTTGTCTCGCGAATTCATCCGAAGCTTCAAATCTAGTCACAATAATTTAAAATACTCAACACGAATCGTAGGAACTAATTCCATATGAATTTATACATTTTCCGAATTAAAATTCGAATTTTAGCTCAAAATTGCCCGTGGGGCCCACATATCAGAATCTGACAAAACTCACAAAATCCGACAACCCATTCCGATACGAGTTCAACCATACAAAAATTATTGAATTCCGATGACAACTCGACCTCCAAATCTAAAATTTTCATTTTTGGAAGATTTTGCAAAAAATCTGATTTTTCTTCCATAAATTTATGGATTCAAGATGTAAATGAGTATGGAATCATGATCTATAAATGATTTATGATAAAGAACACTTACCCCGTTGTTTTCTCTGAAAATCTCTGGAAAATTGCCTCTCCCCGAGCTCCAATTTGGAAGAAATTGAAAAATGGGATTTTGTCCCATTTCCCAAAATTATTTTCGGCACTGTTCACCCGTTTTTTACTGTTCACGGTACTGTTCACGGACTATTCACCGATACTATTCACGGGGTACTATTCACTGGTACTATTCACGGGCACTATTCACAGTCACTATTCATAGTGCTGTAAAAAAAATACAACAGTTTTCTTCAAGTCAAAATCAATATGTTAACCTTCCGAAAAAAAATTATACGGACTGTGCACGCAATTCGAGAAATTACTGATAGAGCTTTTTAAGGTATTAAAACACCGAGATGATTGTTTAATTTAAAGATGATTTTTTTTTGGTCATCACAATCTCCACCTCTAAAACAAACGTTCGTCCTCGAACTAAGATTATTCTGAGGTCTCAAATTTAATGCTCCTACTTTTACACATATCCTCGTGGTTGATCCCATATTACCGCATTCGAAATAATTCCGACAATACCATTTCAATTGAGATTGCCTCCTTTATCCATATTGTAAACTTGAAGACCAAATTTCTTACAATCCAATCATTTTCAGAAAGGTCAGATTTTCACGTGAACACACGATAATAGTCTCGACTGGCTATAGCAATTCATGCCTATGCACCCATCAAATACGAGGTATTACATTCTTCCCCACTTAGGGTCATTCGTCCTCAAATGAGAAGTAGAGTCTGTACTCAAACTCGTAATGTAATTTATTTCTTTCTTTGCACAATCTCAATATCCCAAAATTTTCAAACTCCCAAATTTTTCAGAAATTTTGGCAGAGTTTCCCCTGTAATTGGGCTTATCCACCTATCGGAGTAACACCAAACAACTCATAATAACACATCCACAACTCAATAAATCACCACAATGTATTTGTCAATAACACCAAGCTCCGTATTACATGTATGACACTATCATAAAGATATTTTGATATGAAACATATCATATGTATGACCATTACCACATCTCTGTTTTTAATAGTTGTACATAATCGATTACAAAATTACCAATTAGCTTCATGTTAATAATTCTTGTCTCAGGCTTTCACTTTACTAACAATGTAGCATGAAGACCTCATAATTACTTGGCCAAATTAACGATTCACAATTAATGCCACATGGGCACTCACCTTGTAGGCTAAAACTCAATAATTACAATATAATTTTGGCAAATTATGCACATAGATAGTCAAACAAAATTTTTCAAATAAGTCTCATAGTCATCTCTCCCTATAAGTGCTATATTATAAATTTTAGTTTTACAAAGGGAGAATTTAAACACAAACTTTTCACCGCAAGGACCTCCTCTTTATATAACATCCACCGCAGCTTGTAGCTCGGTTTAAATATTTCACATAATATAAAAGTATGAGAATCTTGTCCTCAACTCTGTACACAAGTAATATGCACATTGTGCCAACTGGAATTTTATCCATTTTTTTTTCTAAATATTTTTCGTTAAACAAAATCACAACATATAAAGAACCCTCACACCGATAGAGAATATAATTCACGATTGAAATCAATTTTTTGGAAATTGCATCGAACTCAATGAAATGATTAACAAAAACTGATTTTTGCCTCACAACATTTTTTTTACCAATACATAGTGATAGACATAGCTATCTCCATATAATCTCCTAACAGGAGTATTCACATAAGTAAATTTTCAGAATTACGAAGTTCGCTCATAAGTGGAGCGCAATAGGAGGACTTGCCTCGATACTTAGAACGAATCAAGTTAACAAAATTGTTACTTTACAATAATTCGAGACCATACTTGTAACGACACCATCTGGTGTTGCAACCTCAGTCATACCATAGAAAATATATTAACGACTCGGTCTCCACCACTACGAGTCTCACCTCCACCTCTAACATCCTGACCCCTACCTCTGGTTGGTCATGCAAGTGGAGTAGTAACTGTAATGAAGTACGTAGCCTCAGTGCTTTTAACAATTATGCTTCTCCCATGACTAGGACAGTTTTTTTTCCCATGATGTGCGTAGTACTACCACATTCATAACAATCCATTTAAGGGTTCAACTGCTCATACTTAGTCTATGATAGATAACTGGAATAACCATCATACAAACCTCATGTTGGTGGTGCATTAAAATATGACTGCCCTATGCGAGTATGGTGATTAACTTAAGCACTATGAGTATATTGAATATGTTTCCATGATCTCGCTAATATTAAAATTTAGAATTATTACGGACGCAGGAATATCTCAAGTCTCATCATCATCCCGTTCCATTCTCAGCTCTTTATCATAAACAAGTTTTGGAAAATCTTTCAATACCACATAAATACATCTCATGCCAAAATTGGTATAACACATGACGCCGAAATCTGATAGTTGATAGTGGACTTCCCTCACTTGGTGCGAAATCATAAGACACATTCCCGACGATCCAAAATAGTAACCTTCACTGCTCGTACGATACCAGTCATAAGACACCTCAAGCTATTTACTTGGCGATTGTCATTCTCATGACAGTTAAATTCACTTCATCTAGTGTCTTGGCTGCTAGTATGTACTCTTCATTAATTAGAAATCCCATATGAACCACATAGTCTCAAATACGACAATTTGTTTTATATACATCCACCTGTGCTGATTAGGAAACCAATTAAACCTTTTACAGATTATACTTATCAACCATATGTCAAGACCTGATGCACCCCATGCATATAACTGAAAGATCTCTTGGCACTTCCATATCCTTAATTCTGATCGACACATGGTAACAATGATTGAGCAACTCTGGCTCTCTTACAATCCTTTTTACGATATCACAAACCATTGATGTAGTGCGCAACTCCATACATAAGTGGATGCAAAAAAACATAAGATATATGCTTCAAGGTGAATAAATGACGCACGATAAGGAATGAATGAGGTGGAAATTTTTCCTACTAGTTCAGTAGCCTCTCGAAGATAAGCACAGGCGTCTCTGTACTGATCCGCAAGACTCTACGAAAGTCGCTTATGACTTGTAGCACCTACAAACCTAGAGCTCTGATACCAACTTGTCACGACCCAAAAATCCCTCCGAAGGAGCCGTGATGGCACCTAGTCTTCAAACTAGGTAAGCCTAACATAAACCGAAATAACATTGATACTTATTAACTTCAACTGAAATTTCTCTAAATGATTTACAATTCCCAAAATCGGTAATACAAGTCACAAGCCTTTCTAAGAGTAGTTATACAATATAATTACATCACTATTCTGAAACAAAGGGAACAAATGAAAATAAGTACAATTGAAGGTGACTCTGAGGACTGCGAACTCTATAGCAGGTTTACCTTGAGTCTCCACCGCAACGAATAACTACCATTGATCAAATACCTAAATCTGTACACAAAAATGTACAGAAGTGTAGTATCAGCACAACCGACCCCATGTGCTGGTAAGTGTCTAGCCTACCCCGGCGAAGTAGTGATGAGGCTAGGACCAGACACTCACATAAACCTATGCAGTTTATAGCGTACAAAATAATAGGAAGAAAATAACAATAATGGTATCAATGATCTACCAGAGATATAAATAGCTGGCAACAATGATCTACCAGAGATATAAATAGTTGGCAACAAGAACACCACAAATGTTTCTCAACAAATAATAAATACAAGTGCAATCAATTAATCGAGTCTTTCAAGGATAAATACTTTTGCCTATAAATCCTCCAAGTAATAATCTCTAGAATAATATGCTTCCAATAAATATGTTTCGAATATATTTCCTTCAAATAAGTATCTTTCGAATATAATTCTTTTGAGTAAAGGTCACCTTGTGACACCTCATTTCAAAATCATAATAATATAGGTCTCGACCCACTTTTATATTTTTACGGCATCTCGTGTCCATATTTATATCACAACCGCACAGACAACTCACGTGCAATTAAATAAAATTATAATATTTTCCCTGGCACCTTGTGCCAACATATTTCTATTTCACATTGCACATCAATATTCTCTTGTTGCTCATTTCACGGGGTCCATGACCCAATACAATTAAGAATGTTCGACGAGCCTCACTTACTTAACATAAAGTATAGAACAACTTCCATCCCAATTAGTAAATCAACAAGAAAAGATGAAGAATCATTTGATAAAGAAAATACCCTTTTAAATTAAAGTACAATTATTGAAGCTCGAAGTATTGAACTATATATATATATACACAACAACATAAAACGTTATCGAACGTTTATAAGGAAAGAATCTGCTCTGAAATAACAGTCAACAACTCACAATATCCGGAGTAATCTGATCAACGGAACAAATCTTACTTTCATGTCTTAATTCATTTTTCATTTCATATCTTGTGGTAGGCGTACCACCCGCTCCCAAACGTAACCATAGGCTTTTCATATCTTGTGGTAGGCGTACCACACGCCCCCAAATGTATCAATAGGCTTTTCACATCTTGTGGTAGGCGTACCACCCGCTCCCGAATGTATCAATAGGCTACCGACAACTATTGTCACGACCCCAAATCCGGCCGTGATGGCGCCCAGCACATTGCTAAGCCAGCCTGACCTATCAATAACAAGAATGGAGCTAGAAGCTCGTTCTATCCCATTTAAGCATATTAATTCACGAAGCAACAACGATACATATAATGAAAATGGGGAACCAAGTCCCATGATACATCAACTCCCATAGACCGAAGGGTCAAGAGTCATGAGCCTCTACTGAACATGAGTGTATAAAGGTTTACAAGACACCAAGTGCGGAAATAAAAGTCAATACAAAATCAAGAGACAGTAAGAAGGAATATCGGGTCCTGCGGACTCTGCAGCTACCTCGAATATCCACAAATGTCGCCTCGCACAGCTACTGGATCACTGCTGAGAGGTACCTGGATCCGCACACAAGGTGCAGGGAGTAAAATGAGTACTGCCAGACTCAGTGGTAATAAACAAGGGTAAGACAATGCAGATAAGAAATCCGCAATAAAGCACTATGTAAAGCTGTAATCAAAAACCCTGTCACATAATCAATATCGATTGTACCTATACCAACAAGTACGAGCAACATAGTATAACAACTAGCAGATGTATCTAAATGCAATGCAATGCATGATATGACCGCTACGGCGCGTAGCTCGATCCAATTTGGGTACCCGTGCTCACTCTGGGGGTTCAGACTCCGGTGGGACTCCTACAACCCAAGCATAATATCATTGTGGCGTGCAGTCCGATCCAACATATATACCGCTGCGGCGCGCAGCCTGATCCACTACCAGTCAGCTAATATGCAAATACAGCCTTGCAGGCTCAAAAGTAGTTTTGAAAACCTTTTTATCATTTTTCGGTTGGAAAACAGTAATACCAAGTTCCAGAGATTGGACATAGCATGATAACAGAAATAGCTACGGACTGGTAGTGACTAGCATGTCTAAATGATAAGACAATGATAACGATCCTCGTGGGATCCAATAACTAGCTCACGGCCCACATGTATACTCAACCGCCCAAGAAGGGGGTTCAACGGCTCAAGAGTAGCCAATATCATAGTATAATATGCAACCATCCGAGAAGGAGGTTCGACGGCTCAAGAATAGCCAATGTCATAACAGAGTATCAACAAGTCGGACTAAGCCATAGTCCCCAATCACAATCGACCCCGCACTCACAAGAGAGTACGTGTCTCGCCGCTATACAGCGTCACAAAGTGGTATACCGGGGTTTCGAACCCGCTGGTCATCACCCACATCTATTACTCACCTCAATACGGCACGACGACTACTCCGCAATGCCCTTGCCACGAGAATCAAGCTCCGCACACGTAGAATCCTGATCAAATACAGTAGAAATACAACAAATTAGGCCAATGGGACGACACCCAATCAATACAACTCAATTTACATCAAAATTCTCAAAGTTGTCAAAACCCGACTCTCGGTACGCTTCTTGAAAAATCACGAAAGTCACATATTCGGAACCCTCATCTCAATACGAGTCTAAGCATATCAATTTTACCATATTCGGACTCCATTTGCCCATTCAAAACCTTGATTTTCTAAAGTTCAAGCCTAGGGCTAAATCCTCCATAAATTACCCCAAATTCCTCCATTTTCATGATATAATTGCATAATATTATCAATACTAATCATAGTTTAAGTCCATAGTTGATTACCTGTTGATTTCCATTGAGTTTCTCTTCAAAATCGCCCAAATCGCCTCTAAAGCCGAGACCCAAATGTGTGAAATGTTTCTGAATTTTCTAACTTCTGATACACTTAACTCACTGCGATTTTCGCTTCTGCGGACCATTTTCCGCCCCTGCGGAACCGCTTCTGCGACAAAATGGTCGCTTCTGCGAACCCAGGCCCTTTTGGCCAATTCCGCTCCTGCGATCCATGGACCGCCCCTGCGCGTCCGCTTCTGCAGATCCTTTCCGCCTCTGCGATCAAGAGTCCGCTCCTGCGGACTCGCCTACGCGATCAACCACCCGCTTCTGCGGACCTCCCCATCACGCCTCAGGACCGCTTCTGCGATCGCCCACTCGCACCAGCGAAGCCGCTTCAGCGGAAAAGATTCCGCTTCTGCGATGCCAAGCGCTCCTGCGCCCCCTCGTCCGCTCCTGCGCCCCCATTTCCGCAGGAGCGAAAACAACAGAACCAGAGCCAAAACCTGCAATTTTCCACATTTTCTCCCGTTTAGCCATCCGAAAACACCCCGAGACCCCCGGGACCCCATCCAAACACACCAACACATCCTAATACCTTATTCAAACTTGCTGCAATCCTCAAAACGCGTCTAACAACATCAAAACCCATAATTCACATCGAATTAAATCCTAAATTCCTTAAAACATTCCGAATTACACAATCAATCAAAAACCCGACTAAACAACGTCCGAATGACCTGAAATTTTGCAGGCACATCCAAAATCACCTAACGGAGCTACTGCAACTGTCGGAATTCCATTCCGATCCCCGGATCAAAATCTCACCTACCGTTCGGATTTCGCCAAAATTTAACCTTAGCCAATTCAAGCCTATTTCTACACCGGGCCTCCAAATTCAATTCCGATCGCTCCCCTAAGTCAGAAATCACCTCCCGGAACTAACCGAATCATCATAATCCGATTCTGAGCCCTCTAACCAAATAGTCAACTCCGGGTTGACTTTCCTTATTCAAGTTTCCTTCAAGAAGGCTATATGCCTCATTTTCAATCCAATTCATTCCTAACTCACCCGATAGACTCTAACACTGATATAAAATCATAAAACATGTATTTACAACATAACGGGGTGGTAATTCTCGTGACGACGGGCCGGGTCATCACATTCTCCCCCTTTTAAGCAAATGCTCGTCCTCGAGCGGGTCAAGAAACATACCTGAAGTCTCAAACAAGTGAGGATATCTGCTCCGCATTTCCTGCTCAATCTCCCAAGTGGCCTCCTCCATGGGTCGACCTCTCCACTGAACCTTAACTGATGCAATCTCCTTAGACCTCAATTTTCTCACCTGGCGACCCAAAATAGCAATAGGCTCCACATCATAGGATAGATCACCATCAAGCTGAATGGTACTGAAGTCTAATACATGAGACGGATCTCCAATGTACTTCCGGAGCATGGATACATGGAATACTGGATGAACGCTGGATAAGCTGGGCGGCAAGGCTAACTCATATGCCACCTCTCCAACCCTCCTGAGTATCTCAAAAGGACCAATGTACCTAGGACTCAACTTTCCTTTCTTCCCAAACCTCATGACACCCTTCATAGGTAAAACCTTCAACAATACTCTATCACCAACCATGAAAGACAACTCTCAAACTCTACGGTCCGCATAACTCTTCTAACGAGACTGTGCTGTACGAAGCCTCTCCTGGATCAACTTTGCTCTATCCAGAGCATCCTGGACTAACTCAGTCCCTATCAATCTAACCTCACCAGGCTCAAACCATCCCACGGGGGATCTACACTGTCTGCCATACAATGACTCGTACGGGGCCATCTGAATACTCGACTGATAACTGTTGTTGTAGGCAAACTCAGCAAGTGGTAAGAACTCGTCCCACAAACCACCAAAGTCAATCACACATGCTCGCAACATATCCTCCAGAATCTTAATAGTACGCTTAGACTGCCCATCCGTCTGGGGGTGAAATGTTGTACTCAACTCAACCCGTGTACCCATCTCTCACTGAAATGCTCTCCAAAACTGAGAAGTGAACTGGGTACCCCTGTCGGATATGATAGACACTGGAACTCCATGCAACCGAACAATCGCTCGAATAAAGATCGCTGCCAACCGCTCCGATGAGTAGGTAGTACTAACTGGAATGAAGTGAGCTGACTTGGTCAGTCTATCCACAATCACCCATACAGAATCAAACATCCTCGCCGTCCGAGGGAGTCCAGTAACAAAGTCCATGGTGATCCTTTCCCATTTCCACTCGGGAATATCAATGCGCTGAAATACACCACCGGGCCTCCTGATGCTCGTACTTAACCTACTGACAGTTGAGACACCGTGCTACATGTCTAACAATGTCCATCTTCATCTTTCTCCACCAATAGTGCTGTTTCAAAACTTGGTACATCTTTGCGGCTCCTGGATGGATAGAATACCGCGAGCTATGGGCCTCCTCCAGAATCAACTCACGAAGGCCATCAACATTGGGCACACATATCCGGCCCTGCATCCTCAATACGCCGTCACTATCAATGGTGACATCTCTAGCATCATCATGCTGAACTTTGTCTTTAAGGACAGCCAAATGTGGATCATCATACTGACGCTCACGAATATGATCATATAGAGATGATCGAGATACAACACAAGCCAATACCCTGCTGGGCTCCGAAATATCTAACCTCACTAGCCGATTGGCTAGCACCTGAACATCATAAGCAAATGGTCTCTCCTCAGCTGGAATATATGCCAAGCTCCCCATACTGACCGCCTTCCGGCTCAAAGCATCGGCCACCACATTGGCCTTCCCCGGATGATATAATATAGTAATGTCATAATCCTTCAACAACTCAAGCCATCTCCGCTGTCTCAAATTAAGGTCTTTCTGTTTGAACAAGTGCTGGAGACTACGATGGTCGGTATACACCTCATAAGACACACCATACAAATAGTGCCTCCAAATCTTCAAGGCATGAACAATGGCGGCTAGCTCCAAATCATGAACCAGGATAGTTCTTCTCATGTGGCTTCAACTGCCGAGAAGCATAAGCAATTACCTTACCTTCCCGCATCAACACACAACCTATCCCCACTCTCGAGGCATCACAGTAAACAGTATATGAACCGGAAGCTGATGGCAATACTAACACTGGAGCTGTGGTCAAAACTGTCTTGAGCTTCTGAAAGCTCTTCTCGCACTCATCCGACCACACGAATGGTGCACCCTTCTGGGTCAATTTAGTCAATGAAGAAGCAATGGATGAAAATCCCTAAACAAACCAGCGATAATATCCCGCCAAACCAAGAAAACTCCTGATCTCTGTAGCTGAGGACGGTCTAGGCCAACTCTGCATTGCCTCTATCTTCTTCGGATCAACCTGAATACCATCACGAGACACCACATGTCCCAGAAATGCCACGGACTTGAGCCAAAACTCGCACTAGGAGAATTTAGCATATAGCTTCTCCTCCCTCAATCTCTGCAACACAATACTCAAATGCTGAGCATGCTCCTCCCTGACTACGGGAGTAGACTAGAATGTCATCAATGAACACAATCACAAATGAATCCAAATAAGGCTTGAACACACTGTTCATCAGATGCATAAATGCTGCTGGGGCGTTGGTCAGCCCAAAAGACATCACAAGAAACTCATAATGACCATATCGGGTCCTGAATGCAGTCTTCATAATATCCGAGTCCTTGATCTTCAGCTGATGATAGCCCGAACGAAGATCGATCTTAGAAAACACCCTCGCACCTTGTAACTGATCAAACAAATCATCTATGCGCGGTAAAGGGTACTTATTCTTCACTGTCACTTTGTTCAATTGCCTATAATCAATACACATTCGCATGGAACCATCTTTCTTTTTAACAAATAATACCGGCGCACCCCAAGGGGACACGCTAGGGCGGATGAAACCCTTATCCAGAAGCTCCTGAAGTTGCTCTTTCAGTTCTTTCAACTCAGCTGGTGCCATCCGATAAGGAGGAACGGATATGGGCCGAGTGCCCGGCACCAAGTCAATGCCAAAATCAATATCCCTGTCCGGCGGCATGCCCGGCAGGTCTGAGGGGAATACATCTGGGAAGTCCCTCACAACAGGTACGGAATCAATGCTAGGAGACTCAGCTCCCACATCTCTCACAAAAGCTAAGTACGATAAACACCCTTTTTCAACCATCTTCTGAGCTTTTAAGAACGAAATAACACGGCTAGGGACGAAATCGGTCGAACCCCGCCACTCAATCTGAGAAATACCAGGAATGGCCAACGTAACTGTCTTAGCATGACAGTCCAATATAGCATGGTACGGAGACAACCAGTCCATACCCAATTTAACATCAAAGTCCACCATTCCCAACAATAACAAATCTGCCTGGGTCTCCAGACCCCCAATAGATATAACACAGGATCTATAGACATGATCCATAACGATCGTATCACCCATGGGTGTGGATACATGAACAGGTAAGTCAAGACTACCACGAGTCGCACCCAAATGATGTGCAAAATAAGAGGACACATAAGAATATGTGGACCCTGGATCAAATAGAACAGAGGCATCTCTGTGACAGACAGAAATGATACCTGTAATCACTGCATCGGAGGCAACTGCATCACACCTGTCAGGAAGTGCATAGAACCGTGCCTAGCCTCCACCATATCTCTCCTCGCCCCTGGGGCGACCACGAGAAGACTGACCTCCACCTCTACTAGGCTGAGATGGTGCTGAAGATGAGGGCTGATCCCTCTGCTGAGTCCTGTCCCTACGGAGTCGAGGGCACTGTCTCCTCGTGTGGCCAAACTCACCACACTCATAACATGCACCTGGTGCTGGAGAAGGGGACTGAAGGGAACCCCTCGCCGCAGAAGAACCCTGGGCTGATGAAGTAGGTGCTGCACCCTGGGCTGGAAGGGCACTAAGCGATGACTGACCCTGCTGAAACCCCTGTCGACAACGACCATAAGAACCTCCGCTCTGCTCTGGGCGGCCTGAATGAGAAGGTCTAGATGAGCGACCTCTGCTCTGCTGGGAATGCCCTCTAGATGGAGCACCACTGAAACTGCCAGAACCACGAGGCCTCTTGGCCTCCCGCTCCTCTCTCTCTCGATGACGATCCGCCTCAATGGAGCGTGCCATATCAATAACCTGCTCAAATGATGATGACAAAACTCTCTCTCTGGTCATAAGAATACGGATAGAGTAGTTGAGGCCATCAATGAACCTCTTGATCCTCTCCCTATCATTAGGGATCATCCATGTGGCGTGCCTAGCCAACTGTGTGAATCTGAGCTCATACTGGGTCACAGACATGTCGCCCTGAACCAACCACTCGAACTGGCGACGTAGCTCCTCGCGACGAGACTGAGGTACATATTTCTCTAGAAAGAGAGTAGAGAACTGCTGCCATGTGAGAGGTGCTGCTCCTGCAAGCCTACGCCTCTCGAACTCTTCCCACCAATCAAATGCGGGACCAGTGAACTGGAAGGTAGTAAATGAAACTCCGCTGGACTCAAGAATACCAGCCGTCCGCAACATCCTCTGACACTTGTCCAAGAAACCCTGGGCATCCTCGCCCTCAACGCCACCGAAATGGGGTGGCTGAAGTCTACCAAATCTCTCAAGACGACGCTGCTCGTCATCGGGCATAACCTCGAACCATATGCTCCGGAGCTGGAGCCGGTGCAGGTCGGAGGAATAACCGGTGCAACCACCGAGCGGGGACCGCCTCCGGCGTCCGAAGTCCCCGAACAACCGGGTCGGTGTGCGAGCGCGCGGGGGTCCGCCGACCACCCCCGACCGAGATGTCGCTACGGTAGCGATAGTTGAGACTACCCGAGCCAAACCGGAACACACCGACAAACCGGAAGCGAGAGTCTCCTGAAGACCAGGAATAGCAATAGATACAGTCTTGCCCTGAACTGGGGCTGCTGGAGCATCAACCACTGGGGGCTGCTCCTGAACTGGTACAACGGGCAGGTCAGCTGGCATTGCTCAGGTGCCCTACCTCTACCTCTAGCACGACCGCGCCCACGGCCTCTAACAGGTGGCAATGGAGGTCGTCCACCTCGTCCTGATGCTCGCGTTCTCGCCATCTGCGAGAGAATAGAATATAGAAGTTCTGTTCTCGGAACAACAAGATCGCACGACGGAGTTCAAGAAAAGTGAAGTTTTCCTAAAGGTTCACAGCCTCCCGAGGATAAGTACAGGCGTCCCCGTACCGATCCACAAGACTCTACTAACTGGCTCAAGACTCACGAGGCCTAGTAAACCTAGGCTCTGATACCAACTTGTCATGACCCCAAATCCGGTCGTGATGGCGCCCAACACATTGCTAAGCCAGCCTGACCTATCAATAACAAGAATGGAGCTAGAAGCTCGTTCTATCCCATTTAAGCATATTAATTCACGAAGCAACAATGATACATATAACGAAAATGGGGAACCAAGTCCCATGATACATCAACTCCCATAGACCGAAGGGTCAAGAGTCATGAGCCTCTACTGAACATGAGTGTATAAAGGTTTACAAGACACCAAGTGCGGAAAGAAAAGTCAATACAAAATCAAGAGACAGTAAGAAGGAATATCGGGTCCTGCGGACTCTGCAGCTACCTCGAATATCCACAAATGTCGCCTCGAACAACTACCAGATCACTGCTGAGAGGTACCTGGATCTGCACACAAGGTGCCGGGAGTAAAATGAGTACCGCCAGACTCAGTGGTAATAAACAGGGGTAAGACAGCGCAGATAAGAAATCCGCAATAAAGCACTATGTAAAGCTGTAATCAAATACCCTATCACAGAATCAATATCAATTGTACACGTACCAACAAGTACCAGCAAAATAGTATAACAGCTAGTAGATGTAGCTAAATGCAATGCAATGCATGATATGACCGCTACGGCGCGTAGCCCGATCCAATTTGGGTACCCGTGCTCACTGTGGGAGTTCAGACTCCGGAGGGGCTCCTACAGCCCAAGCACAATATCACTGCGGCGTGCAGTCCGATCCAACATATATACTGCTGCGGCGCGTAGCCCGATCCACTACCAGTCAGCTAATATGCAAATACAGCCTTGCAGGCTCAAAAGTAGTTTTGAAAACCCCTTTTTATCATTTTTCAGTTGGAAAACAGTAATACCAAGTTCCAGAGATTGGAATTAGCATGATAACAGAAATAGCTACGGACTGGTAGTGACTAGCATGTCTAAATGATAAGACAATGATAACGATCCTCGCGGGATCCAATAACTGGCTCACGGCCCACATGTATACTCAACCGCCCAAGAAGGGGGTTCAACGGCTCAAGAGTAGCCAATATCACAGTATAATATGCAACCATCCGAGAAGGAGGTTCGACGACTCAAGAATAGCCTAATATCATAATACAGTATCAACAAGTCGGACTGAGCCATAGTCCCCAATCATAATCGACCCCGCACTCACAAGAGAGTACGTGTCTCGCCGCTATACAGCGTTACAAAGTGGTATACCGGGGTTTCGAACCCGCTGGTCATCACCCACATCTACTACTCACCTCAATACGACACGACGACTACTCCGCAATGCCCTTGCCACGAGAATCAAGCTCCGTAGGCATAGAATCTGATCAAATACAATAGAAATACAACAAATTAGGCCAATGGGACGACACCCAATCAATACAACTCAATTTACATCAAAATTCCCAAAGTTGTCAAAACCCGACTTTCGGCACGCTTCTCGAAAAATCACGAAAGTCACATATTCGGAACCCTCATCTCAATACGAGTCTAAGCATATCAATTTTACCAAATTCGGACTCCATTTGCCCATTCAAAACCTTGATTTTCTAAAGTTCAAGCCTAGGGCTAAATCTTCCATAAATTACCCCAAATTCCTCCATTTTCATGATATAATTGCATAATATTATCAATACTAATCATAGTTTAAGTCCATAGTTGATTACCTGTTGATTTCCCTTGAGTTTCTCTTCAAAATTGCCCAAATCGCCTCTAAAGCCGAGACCCAAATGTGTGAAATGTTTCTGAAATTTTCTAACTTCTGATACACTTAACTCACTGCGATTTTCACTTCTGCGGATAAAATTCCGCCCCTGCGGAACCGCTTCTGCGACCAATTGGTCGCTTCCGCGAACCCAGGCCCATTTGGCCATTTCCGCTCCTGCGATCTCTTACGGGTCCGCTCCTGCGGATTTTCTTCCGCCCCTGAGGTCTTTTCCGCCTCTGCGATCAAGAGTCCGCTCCCGCGGACTCGCCTATGCGATCAACAATCCGCTTCTGCGGTCTTCCCCATCTCGCCTCTTGACCGCTTCTGCGGTCTCACACTCGCACCAGCGAAGCCGCTTCAGCGGAAAAGATTCTGCTTCTGCGATGCCAAGCGCTCCTACGCTCCCTCGTCCGCTCCTGCGGACTTGCTCCTGCGCCCCCATTTCCGCAAGAGCGAAAACAACAGAACGAGAGCCAAAACCTGCAATTTTCCACATTTTCTCCCGTTTAGCCATCCAAAAACACCCCGAGGCCCCCGGGACCCCATCCAAACACACCAACACATCCTAATACCTTATTCAAACTTGCTCCAATCCTCAAAACACGTCTAACAACATCAAAACCCATAATTCACATCGAATTAAATCCTAAATTCCTTAAAACATTCCGAATTACACAATCAATCAAAAACCCGACTAAACAACGTCCGAATGACCTGAAATTTTGCAGGCACATCCAAAATCACGTAACGGAGCTACTGCAACTGTCGGAATTCCATTCCGACCCCCGGATCAAAATCTCACCTACCGTTCGGATTTCGCCAAAATTTAACCTTAGCCAATTCAAGCCTATTTCTACACCGTGCCTCCAAATTCAATTCCGATCGCTCCCCTAAGTCACAAATCACCTCCCGGAACTAACCGAATCATCAGAATCTGATTCCGAGTCCTCTAACCAAATAGTCAACTCCGGGTTGACTTTCCTTATTCAAGTTTCCTTCAAGAAGGCTATATGCCTCATTTTCAATCCAATTCACTCCTAACTCACCCGATAGACTCTAACACTGATATAAAATCATAAAACATGTATTTACAACATAACGGGGTGGTAATTCTCGTGACGACGGGCCGGGTCGTCACAACTATGGCCAATGCCAAGATTCAAATCACTTTGTGGTCGGCGTGCCACACGATCCCAATTCTGTAATATATAAGTGGTCGGTGCGCCACACAATCCCAATTCTTTAATATATAAGTGGTCGGCACGCCACACGATCCCAATTCTTTAATATATAAATGGTCGGTGCGCCACACGATCCCATTTATTAATATATAAGTGGTCGGCGTGCCACACGATCCCATTTCTTACTATATAAGTGGTCGACGTGCCACACGATCCCATTTCTTAATATGTTACCGGCAAGAAACCAATAATAATTAATCAACAATATGTATGTATTACCGATGTGAAACCAATAATATTTAATCAACAACATATATATTACCAGTATGAAACCAATAATCTTTAATCAACAATATATATTATCGGTATGAAACCAATAATAATTAATCAACAATATGTATGTATTACCGGTATGAAACCAATAATCTTTAATCAACAATATATATATTATCGGTATGAAACCAATATCTTTAATCAATAATATATATTACCGTTATGAAACCAATAATAATTAATCAATAATATATTCCCGGCAAAGAAGAACCAGCTATAACCAAACTTAAGAATTTCTATTTAACACAATTGATACAATTACTCGATCATAACAATTACTTGCTCAACTTCAAATATCTTCAAACAAGTTCTCATAAGCATCAAATAAGAATACGACAATTTAGCAATTTAGGACTCACAGTCATGCTCGACCCCCAATGTATAGATACTCGTCACCATGCTTATACATCGGACATAACATAGAACAAGTAGCAATTATACTCAACTCTTATTCCCTCAAGCTAGGGTAGACCAAACACTTACCTCGCTTTGCTACCAATTCAAAAATCCAACATTCCTTTGTCTCGCGAATTCATCCGAAGCTTCAAATCTAGTCACAGTAATTTAAAATACTCAACACGAATCGTAGGAACTAATTCCATATGAATTTATACATTTTCCGAATTAAAATTTGAATTTTAGCTCAAAATTGCCCGTGGGGCCCACATATCAGAATCTGACAAAACTCGTAAAATCCGACGACCCATTCCGATACGAGTTCAACCATACAAAAATTATTGAATTCCGATGACAACTCGACCTCCAAATCTAAAATTTTCATTTTTGGAAGATTTTGCAAAAAATCTGATTTTTCTTCCATAAATTTATGGATTCAAGATGTAAATGAGTATGGAATCATGATCTATAAATGATTTAAGATAAAGAACACTTACCCCGTTGATTTCTCTGAAAATCTCTGGAAAATTGCCTCTCCCCGAGCTCCAATTTGGAAGAAATTGAAAAATGGGATTTTGTCCCATTTCCAGAACTTAGTGTTCTGTCCAAAATTATTTTCGGCACTGTTCACCCGTTTTTTACTGTTCTCGGTACTGTTCACGGACTATTCACCGGTACTATTCACGGGGTACTATTCACTGGTAATATTTACGGGCACTATTCATAGTGCTGTAAAAAAATACAACAATTTTCTTCAAGTCAAAATCAATCTGTTAACCTTCCAAAAAAAAATTATACGGACTGTGCACGCAAGTCGAGAAATTACTGATAGAGCTTTTCAAGGTATTAAAACACCGAGATGATTGTTTAATTTAAAGATGATTTTTTTTTTGGTCATCACACCTTGTTTTTGATGTTATTTTGGCGATTTGATCGCGCGAGCAAGTTCGCATGATGTTTTTGAGTTAGTGTGCATATTTGGTTTGGAGCCTCGAGGGCTCGGGTGAGTTTCGGATAGGCATCGGGGTGGTTTTGGACTTGGAAAAACTGCAGAAAATATGCAGCAGATATTCCTTCTTCGCGTTCACGTCCATCTGGTCGCGTTCGCGAAGGCATCTCCTTCCTCTTCTTCGCGTTCGTGTCCATATGGTCGCGTTCGCGTACAACAACTTGGACCCAGCCTTTTCCCTCTACGCGTTCGCGTGAACGCTCCCGCGTTCGCGGAGCCTGGCCTGCATCTTCTACGCGTTCGTGTAAGGCACCACACGTTCGCGTAGGCCAAATTGTAAGTCCCCAGATTTTCTTCTACGCGTTCGCGACTGTGTCTACGCGAACGCGATGCCCATTTCTGTCCAACCCTTCGCGAACGCGACACTGTGCACGCGAACGCGAAGGGCAAATTTTCGCCCAGTGAATTAATACCCAAAACAGAACACTTACGGGATTCTATCCCATTTTCACAAAACCCTCTCTTCTCCACAGCTTCTTGGGCGATTCTTGAGCAATCCTTCTTCATACTTCTTGGGTAAGTTATTCTTAACTCTTTTCCTTCATTTTCCATCAATATTATTTGAATTCCTAAGCCTAAATAGGTGTAAATGGGTAGAATAATTGAGAATTTAGTATAGTAAGGGTTTTCGAAGAATTTGCGATCTAGACCTCGTTTTGGAGTCGAACTTAAGAACAAATCGTATATTTGAACTCATGGATGATTGGGTGAACTTATTTTGGTTCGAAGCTTGAGTTTCGATTATGTGGGCTCGGGGTCGATTTTTACTATTCCGGGAAGAATGTTGTAAAAATCATATTTAACTATATGAACTAGTTTGTTAAGTAGAATTGATGATATTAAATCAATTGTGTATAGATACGATTGGATTGGAGCCAAATTTGAAAGGAAAAGGCATTGCTACGGATTGAATCGTTCGTAAACTTTCGAGGTAAGTGTTTGTTTTATCCTAGCTTAAAGGAATAGGAATTTAGTTATGTATAAATTGTTGATTAAGAGTTATTGGTGTCATACCGGTAATGGAGATATATTGTTGAATTATTATCAATTATTGGTTTAAAACCGGTAATTATAAATATTGTTGATGCAGAGATTATTGGTTAAATGACGGTAATATATATATTTATGAATTGGGATCGTGTGGCGCGCCGACCACTTATATGATATATATATATATATATTTATGAATTGGGATCGTGTGGCGCGCCGACCACTTATATGATAAGAAATGGGATTGTGTGGCACGCCGACCACAAAGTGATATAAATCTTGGCATTGGCCATAGCTGCCGGTAGCCTATTGATATATTTGGGAGCGGGTGGTACGCCTATCACAAGATATATTCTATTGATATATTTGGGAGCGGGTGGTACGCCTACCACAAGATATAATTACTGTTATAGTTGAGAGCGGGTGGTACGCCTACCACGAGATATGAAATGAAAAAGGAATTGAGACATGAAAGTAAGATTTATTCTGTTGACTAGATTACTCCGGATATCATGAGTTATTGACTGTTATTTTCAGAGCAGAGTATTTTCTTATAAATGTGTTGCACATATATATATATTGCAACGGTACAGGTTTATGTGGGTGACTGGCCTTAGTCTCGTCACTATTTCGCTGGAATAGGCCAGGCACTTACCAGCACATGGGGTCGGTTGTGCTGATACTACACTCTGCGCTCTTTTTGCGCAGATACAGGTTACGGACAGCAGCAGCGGCAGTAGCGATTGTGGATATTCCGACTACTGAGACTACGAGGTAGCCTTGCAGGCGTCCGCAGGACCCGTTGTCTCTTCTATCTATGTTTTTCATTATGATATCTCATGTATTCGAGTAGACAACTTATCTTGCTTTCAGACAATTGTGTGTATTATTCTTAGAAGTTCGTGAGTATTGTGACACCAGTCTTGGGTAGTGTATCATGTTTGGGTTTCTTTATCATATTTGATAAGATTGACTAAGACTTCCGCTAAGTTTAATTATTCCGTTGTAATTTATATGTTTTTAATTTTAAAAGTCTTAATAAGAATTTGGTAACTAATGGAGATGTGAGTAATATTTGGCTTGCCTAGCTTCCACTAGTAGGCGCCATCATGACTCTCGATGGTGGGAAATCCGGGTCGTAACAAGTTGGTATCAGAGCACTAGGTTGCATAGGTCTCACAACTCACGAACAACCTTAGTAGAGTCTGAAGGATCGGTACGGAGACGTCTGTATTTATCCTCTAGAGGCTATAGAGTTAGGAAAATATTCCCTTTATTCTTTCCAGTCGTGCGACTTGATCTTTCAAATGTTAATTGAACTTCTACTCTGTTCTTCCGCAGATGGTAAGGACACGTGAATCCTCATCTACTAACTAGCAGCCCGAGGTCCCAGCAGCGGTAGCTCCCGCTAGGGGTAGAGGCCGAGGTCGAGGTCGTCCTAGAGGCCAAGGTAGGGGCAGAGCTCAGCCCCGAGCAGCAGCACAAGTGGCAGAACCTCAGGCTCATATCGAGGAGGAGGTTCCAGTCCCAGCAGCTCCAGTAGGCCCAGCTCAGGTCCCAGGAGGGGTTATGTTTTCACCGGATCTTCAGGATACTTTGGTCCGGATAGCAGGTTTTATGGACAATATCACCATAGCAGGTTTATTACCAGTAGCACCAGCCACTTCTCAGGCTGGAGGAAGTAATCAGACTCCTACTATGCGCACTCCGGAGCCAGTAATTCCCCAGGCTCAGGTTCCTGTGATTCAGCCAGTTGAGGCAGCTCAGCTTGTTATTGTGACTCCGTCTAATGAGGGTGCAGCTATGTCCGCTGACGCGTTATGGAGATTGGACAGGTTTACCAAGTTGTTTACTACCACATTCAGTGGCACTCCTTCAGAGGATCCACAGGATTTCCTATATAGCTGCCACGAGGTTCTCTGTACTATGGGCATTGTGGAGACTAATGGTGTGGACTTTGCTACTTTTCGATTATGTGGTTCTACCAAGACTTGGTGGAGGGATTATTGTCTATTCAGGCCAGCGGGATAATCATCTTTGACTTGGGGGCAATTTGCAGAACTGTTCTTGGAAAAGTTCCTTCCAGCAACTTAGCGGGAGGCTCTGCGCAGGCAATTTGAGCGTCTTCATCAGGGTTCTATGTCTGTCACACAGTATGAGACTAGGTTCATGGACCTGGCTCATCATGCTATTATCATACTTCCCACAGATCGGGAAAGGGTGCGAAGGTTTATTGATGGCTTGAATCAGCCAAATCGACTACAGATGGCTTTGGGGGCAGGAACTGAAATCACTTTTCAGGAGGCGGCTAATGCAGCCCGCCGGATCGAGATGGCTCTGTCACAGGGAGCAAGACATGGATCGGATAAGAGATCTCGTAATTCGGGTAGATTCAGTGGTACCTCGTCTGGAGATAGAGATTTTTATGATAGAGGCCATCCTCCTAGGCCTTATCAGTCAGCTCTTCAGGTTTCTCATGATGCTTCAGGTGATCGTAATTCTCGGCCACGCTACTCTGATCAGCAGCCTATCAGTGCACCACCACTTCGCTATTTTCAGCAGCCGAGGGCTTGTTTTACGTGCGGTGATCTTAGGCACATTGCAAAGCATTGCCCTCGAGCTTCTGACAGATCTCAAAAGCAGGGTTCTCGTGCCATAATTCAGGCCCCAGTTTCCCCACAGCCTGCCCAGCCAGCTAGAGGTGGAGGTAGAGGTCATAGAGGTGGAGCTCAGACCGATAGAGGTAGAGACCAGCCAGCAGCTGATCGTCCTAGAGATACTGCTCGGGGTGGTGGGGCACAGCCCCGATGTTATGCACTTCCCGCCAGACCAGAGGCTGAGTCTTCTGATGCCGTCATTACAGGTATTATTTTGGTTTGTGATAGAAAGGCATCAGCATTATTTGACCCCGGGTCTACATATTCGTACGTGTCTTCCTATTTTGCACCGTACTTGATTCAGCCCAGTGACCCACTGAGTGTTCTTGTTCATGTGTCTACACCAGTTGGCGATTCTATTATGGTTGATCGAGTTCATCGGTCATGTATTATAGTAATTGAGGGTCTCGAGACTCGTGCTGCTTTATTGCTCCTAAATATGGTAGACTTTGATATTATATTAGGCATGGACTGGCTATCTCCATATCATGCTATTTTAGATTGCCATGCCAAGACGGTGACTTTAGCTCTGCCGAATTTTCCTCGTATAGAGTGGAAAGGAATTTTAGGTCATACTAGTCGCAATGTTATTTCTTATGTTAAGGCTCAGCGTATGGTTGGGAAGGGATGCTTGGCTTATTTGGCCTATGTCCGTGATTCCAGTGCTGAGGTTCCTTCTATTGAGTCTGTGCCTGTGGTTCGCGAATTTCCTCAATTATTTCCTTCAGACTTACCAGGTATGCCACCTAATAGGGACATTGACTTTTGCATTGACTTGGCTCCAGGCACTCAGCCCATTTCCATTCCCCATATCGTATGGCTTCACCAGAGTTAAAAGAATTGAAGGAGCAGTTGCAGGATTTACTTGAAAAGGGTTTCATTAGACCCAGTGTTTTGCCGTGGGGTGCACCATTATTATTTGTAAAGAAGAAAGACGGTTCGATGAGAATGTGCATTGATTATCGGCAGTTGAATAAGGTGACTATCAAAAATAAATATCCACTTCCGCGAATTGATGATTTATTTGACCAGCTTCAGGGGTCCCAAGGTATTTTCAAAGATAGATTTGAGATCTGGCTATCATCAACTGAAGATTAGGGCATCTGATGTCCCTAAGACAACGTTCCGCACTCGGTATGGACATTATGAATTTCTGGTCATGTCTTTTGGGTTGACAAATGCTCCAGCAGCTTTTATGGAATTAATGAATCGGGTGTTCCGGCCTTATTTAGACTTGTTCGTAATAGTCTTCATTGATGACATATTAATATATTCCCGCAGTCATGAGGAGCATGCGCAACATCTCAGAGTGGCCTTGCAGACTCTGAGAGATAGCCAACTATATGCAAAATTTTCAAAGTGTGAATTTTGGCTAAGTTCAGTTGCATTCCTGGGTCATATTGTGACGGCAGCAGGTATTCGGGTTGATCCGAAGAAAATTGAGGCAGTCAAGAACTGGCCTAGACCGACATCAAGCCACAGATATTCGGAGTTTCTTAGGGTTAGCGGGTTATTATCGCCGATTCGTAGAAGGATTTTCGTCGATTGCAACCCCACTGACCAGATTGACCCTGAAGGGTGTTAATTTGAATGGTCCGATGAATGTGAGGCGAGCTTTCAAAAGCTCAAGACAGCCTTGACCACAACACCGATATTGGTTTTACCCACAGGTACGGGACCTTATATTGTTTATTGTGATGCTTCCCGTATTGGACTTGGTGCAGTGTTAATGCAGGATGGCAAGGTTATTGCCTATGCTTCGAGGCAGTTGAAGATTCATGAGAAGAACTATCCAGTGCATGATCTAGAATTGGCGGCGGTTATTCACGCATTGAAGATCTGGAGGCATTATTTGTATGGTGTAGCATGTGAAGTATACACCGATCATAAGAGTCTTCAGCATTTGTTTAAGCAGAAAGAGTTGAATTTGAGGCAGAGAAGATGGCTAGAATTGCTAAAAGATTATGATGTCACCATTTTATATCATCCGGGAAAAGCAAACGTGGTGGCCGACGCGTTGAGTAGGAAGTCAGCCAGTATGGGCAGTCTTGCTTATATTCCAGTCAATGAGAGATCACTTGCTTTGGATGTTCAGTCCTTGGCCAACCGCTTTGTGAGGTTGGATATTTCTGAGCCTAGTCGAGTACTAGCTTGCACGATCGCTCGCTCTTCATTATTGGAGCGTATCCGTGATCAACAATATAATGATTCTTATTTATGTGACCTTAGAGATACGGTTCAGCGAGGAGGTGCTAAGCAGGTCACCTTAGATGCTGATGGGATCCTAAGGATGCAAGGACGCATTTGTGTGCCAAATGTTGATGGGCTTAGAGAATTGATTCTAGAAGAAGCTCACAGTTCGTGGTATTCTATTCATCCTGGCGCAGCGAAAATGTATCGAGATTTGTGTCAACATTATTGGTGGCGCAGAATGAAAAAGGATATTGTGGCATATGTGGCACGGTGTCTTAATTATCAGCAGGTGTGACGACCCGGCCTGTCGTCACGGGAATTACCACCCCGTTATGTTGTAATTTCATGTTTTATGCTTTTATATCAGTGTTAGAGTCTATCGGGTGAGTTAGGAGTAAATTGGATTGAAAATGAGGCATATAGCCTTTTTGAAGGAAACTTGAATAAGGAAAGTCAACCCGGAGTTGACTATTTAGTTATAGGGCTCGGAATCGGATTCTGATGATTCGGTTAGTTCCGGGAGGTGATTTGTGACTTAGGGTAGCAATTGGAATTGAATTTGGAGGCCCGGTGTAGAAATAGGCTTGAATTGGCTAAGGTTAAATTTTGGCGAAATCCGAACGGTAGGTGAGATTTTGATCCATGGGTCGGAATGGAATTCCGACAGTTGCAGTAGCTCCGTTATGTGATTTTGGATGTGCCTGCAAAATTTCAGGTCATTCGGACGTCGTTTGGTCGGGTTTTTGATGGAATGTGTAATTCGGATGTTTTGAAGAAACTTAGGCTTGAATCCGTGTGTAATTGGTGATTTTGATGTTTAGGATGGTGTTTTTATGCTTGGAACAAGTTCGCATCGTGTTTTGGAGTATGTTGGTGGTTTTCGTTGGGGTCCCGGGGGCCTCGCGGTGAATCCGGACCATCATCCGGCACTTTGAAACAAGAAATGGTCTGCTGTAAATTGCAGATCACTGGGCAGTGATTTAGCCTTCGCGTTCACGAGGGCAAGGCTCGCGTTCGCGTAGGCCAGGTTCAGCATGCATCACGTTCGCGAGGGAAGTATCGCGTTCGCATATTGGGAGGACTGTGAAGCATCGCGAACGCGTGGGTGAAGGTCGCGTTCGCGGAGAGGGAATTCATTAGGCATCGCGTTCGCGTGGCTCGTGGCCGCGTTCGCCTAGAAGGATCTCCGGATGGCTGAAGAAAATGTGCATCGTGAACGCGTATGGCATGTCGCGTTCGCGAAGGTTATTTTGGGCAGAGCGTCGCGGACGCGTGAGAGGCGTCGCGAACGCGATGAGGAAAATAGGCTGGCAGTGAGTTTAATTACAGAACAGAACCAGTCGCGGGTTTAATACCCAAAACCTCCATTTTTGAGTTCCAAGAGAAGAAATTGACGGGAGATTGCTGGGAAATCATCACGGTTTCGTTGGAGGTAAGTTTTGTGGCTTAATTACATCTATAAATGGGAGATTAAAGGTGGGTTTGAGCCCAAGGCCTAAATTGAAGTAAAACACTTATTTGAGTGGGCAAATGGAGTCCGATTTTGGTAAATTTTATATGCCTAGACTCGTATCGAGATGAGGATTCTGAATATGTGACTTTTGTAATTTTTCGAGAAGTGTACCAAAAGTCGGGTTTTGACAACTTTGGGAATTTTGATGTAAATTGAGTTGTATTGATTGGGTGTCGTCCCCTTGGCCTAATTTGTTGTGTTTCTACTGTATTTGATCAGATTATACGCGTGCGAAGCTTGATTCTCATGGCAAGGGCATTGCGGAGTAGTCGTCGCGCTGTATTGAGGTGAGTAATAGATGTGGGTGATGACCAGCGGGTTCGAAACCCCGGTATACCACTTTGTGATGCTGTATAGCGGCGAGACACGTACTCTCATGTGAGTGCGGGGTCGATTGTGATTGGGGATTATGGCTTAGTCCGACTTGTTCGCACTGTGTTATGACGTTGGCTATTCTTGAGCCGTCGAACCTCCTTCTCGGATGGTTGCATACTATATATTGTGATAATGGCCACTCTTGAGCTGAGGAACCCCCTTCTTGGGCGGTTGAGTATACATGTGAGCCGTGAGCCAGTTATTGGATCCCGCGAGGATCGTTATCATTGTCTTATCATATTTACATGTTAGTTACTACCAGTCCGTAGCTATCTCTGTTATCATGCTACTTCCAATCTCTGGAACTTGATATTACTGTTTTCAACTGAAAAATGATAAAAGATGTTTTCAAAACTACTTTTGAGCCTGCGAGGCTGTATTTGCATATTAGCTGACTGGTAGTGGATCGGGCTGCGCGCCGCAGCAGTATATATATTGGATCGGACTGCACGCCGCAGTGATATTGTGCTTGGGCTGTAGGAGCCCCTCCGGAGTCCGAACCCCCACAGTGAGCACGGGTACCTAAATTGGATCGGGCTACGCGCCGTAGCGGTCATATCATGCATTGCATTGCATTTAGCTACATCTGCTAGTTGTTATACTGTGTTGCTGGTACTTGTTGGTACAGGTACAGTCGATATTGATTCTGTGACAGAGTATTTGATTATAGTTTTACATAGTGCTTTATTGCGGATTTCTTATCTGCGCTGTCTTACCCTTGTTTATTACCACTGAGTCTGGCAGTACTCATTTTACTCCCTGCACCTTGTGTGAAGATCCAGGTACCTCTCAGCAGTGATCCAGTAGCTGTGCATGGCGACATCTGTGAGATATACGAGGTAGCTGCAGAGTCCGCAGGACACGATATTCCTTCTTACTGTCCTTTGATTCTGTATTGACACTTCTTTCCGCACTTGGTATCTTGTAAACCTTTATACACTTATGTTCAGTAGAGGCTCATGACTCTTGACCCTTCGGTCTATGGGAGTTGGTGTATCACGGGACTTGGTTCCCCGTTTTCGTTATATGTATCGTTGTTGCTTCGTGAATTAATATGCTTAAATGGGCTAAAGAGAGCTTCTAGCTCCGTTGTTGTTATTGATTGGTCAGGCTTGCCTAGCAATGTGCTGGGCGCCATCACGACCAGATTTAGGTGTCGTGACAAGTTGGTATCAGAGCCTAGGCTTACTAGGCCTCATGAGTCTTGAGCCGGTTGGTAGAGTCTTGTGGATCGGTACGGGGACGCCTGTACTTATCCTCGGGAGGCTGCGAACCTTTAGGAAACACTTCACTTTTCTTGAACTCTGTCGTGCGATCTTGTTGCTCTTAGAACTGAACTTCTATATTCTATTCTCTCGTAGATGGCAAGAACGCTAACATCAGGACGAGGTGGACGACCTCCATTGCCACCTGTTAGAGGCCGTGGGCGCGGTCGTGTTAGAGGTAGAGGTAGGGCAGCTGAGGCAGTGCCAGCTGACCCACCCGTTGTACCAGTTCAGGAGCAGCCCCCAGTGGTTGATGCTCCAGCAGCCCCAGTTCAGGGCCAGACTGTATCTATTGCTATTCCTGGTCTTCAGGAGACTCTTGCTCAGATATTATCGGTGTGTTCCGGTTTGGCTCAGGTAGTCTCAGCTACTGCTATTGCAGCGACATCTCAGACAGGGGGTGGTCAGCAGACCCCTGCAGCTCGCACACCTGACCCGGTTGTTCAGGGACTTCAGACGCCAGAGGCGGTCCCCGCTCAGGTGGTTGCACCAGATATTCCTCTAGCTGCACCAGCTCCAGCTCAAGAGCATATGGTTCAGGTTATGCCCGACGACGAGCAGCGTCATCTTGAGAGATTTGGTAGACTTCAGCCACCCCATTTCAGTGGCGTTGAGGGGGAGGATGCCCAGGGTTTCTTGGATAAGTGTAAGAGGATGTTGCGGACGGTTGGCATTCTTGAGTCCAGCGGAGTTTCATTTACTACCTTTCAGTTCACTGGTCCCGCATTCGATTGGTGGGAAGAGTTTGAGAGGCGTAGGCCTGCAGGAGCAGCACCTCTCACATGGCAGCAGTTCTCTACTCTCTTTCTAGAGAAATATGTACCTCAGTCTCGTCGCGAGGAGCTACGTCGCCAGTTCGAGTGGTTGGTTCAGGGCGACATGTCTGTGACTCAGTATGAGCTTAGATTCACACAGTTGGCTAGGCATGCCACATGGATGATCCCTAATGATAGGGAGAGGATCAGGAGGTTCATTGATGGCCTCAACTACTCTATCCGCATTCTTATGACCAGGAGAGCGAGTTCTGTCATCATCCTTTGAGCAGGTTGTTGATATGGCACTCTCCATTGAGGCGGATCGTCGCCAAGAGAGAGAGGAGCGGGAGGCCAAGAGGCCTCGTGGTACTGGCAGTTTCAGTGGTGTTCCATCTAGAGGGCATTCCTAGCAGAGCAGAGGTCGCTCATCTATACCTTCACATTCAGGCCGCCTAGAGCAGGGCGGGGGTTCTTATGGTCGTGGTCGACAGGGGTTTCAGCAGGGTCAGTCATCACTTAGTGCCCTTCCAGCCCAGAGTGCAGCACCTACTTCTTCAGCCCAGGGTTCTTCTGCGGCAAGGGGTTCCCTTCAGTCCCCTTCTCCAGCACCAGGTGCATGTTATGAGTGTGGTGAGTTTGGCCACATGAGGAGACATTGCCCTCGACTACGTAGGGGCAGGACTCAGCAGAGGGATCAGGCCTCCTCTTCAACACCATCTCAGTCTAGTAGAGGTGGAGGTCAGTCTTCTCGTGGTCGCCCCAGAGGCGAGGAGAGATCCGGTGGAGGCCAGGCACGGTTCTATGCACTTCCTGACAGGCGTGATGCAGTTGCCTCCGATGCAGTGATTACAGGTATCATTTCTGTCTGTCACCAGAGATGCCTCTGTTCTATTTGATCCAGGGTCCACATATTCTTACGTGTCCTCTTATTTTGCACATCATTTGGGTGCGACTCGTGGTAGTCTTGATTTACTTGTTCATGTATCCACCCCCGTGGGTGATACGATTGTTGTGGATCATGTCTATAAATCCTGTGTTATTTCTATTGGGGGTTTGGAGACCCAGGCAGATTTTTTATTATTGGGGATGGTGGACTTTGATGTTATATTGGGTATGGACTGGTTGTCTCCGTACCACGCTATATTAGACTGTCATGCTAAGACAGTTACGTTGGCTATTCCTGGTATTTCTCAGATTGAGTGGCGGGGTTCGACTGATTTCGTCCCTAGCCATGTAATTTCGTTCTTAAAAGCTCAGAAGATGGTTGAAAAAGGGTGTTTATCGTACTTAGCTTTTGTGAGAGATGTGAGAGTTGAGTCTCCTAGCATTGATTCTGTACCTGTTGTGAGGGATTTTCCTGATGTGTTTCCCTCAGACCTGCCGGGCATGCCGCCGGACAGGGATATTGATTTCGGCATTGACTTGGTGCCGGGCACTCAGCCCATATCCGTTCCTCCTTATCGGATGGCACCGGCTGAGTTGAAAGAACTGAAAGAGCAGCTTCAAGAGCTTCCGGATAAGGGTTTCATCCGCCCTAGTGTGTCTCCGTGGGGTGCGCCGTATTATTTGTTAAAAAGAAAGATGGTTACATGCGAATGTGTATTGATTATAGGCAATTGAACAAAGTGACAACTGAAGAACAAGTACCCTCTACCGCGTATAGATGGTTTGTTTGATCCAGTTACGAGGTGCGAGGGTGTTTTCTAAGATTGATCTTCGTTCGAGCTATCATCACTAAAGATCAGGGACTAAGATATTATGAAGACTGCATTCAGGACCGGATATGGTCACTATGAGTTTCTTGTGATGTCTTTTGGGCTGATCAACGCCCCAAGCAGCATTTATGCATCCGATGAACAGTGTGTTCAGGCCCTATTTGGATTCATTTGTGATTGTGTTCATCGACGACATTCTAGTCTACTCCCGTAGTCGGGAGGAGCATGCTCAGCATTTGAGTATTGTGTTGCAGAGATTGAGGGAGGAAAAGCTATATGCTAAATTCTCCAAGTGCGAGTTTTGGCTCGAGTCCGTAGCATTTATGGGACATGTGGTGTCTCGTGATGGTATTCAGGTTGATCCGAAGAAGATAGAGGCGGTGCAGAGTTGGCCTAGACCGACCTCAGCTACAGAGATCAGGAGTTTTCTTGGCTTGGCGGGATATTATCGCCGGTTTGTTCGGGGATTTTCATCCATTGCTTCTTCATTGACTAAATTGACCCAGAAGGGTGCACCATTCGTGTGGTCGGATGAGTGCGAGGAGAGCTTTCAAAAGCTCAAGACAGCTTTGACCACAGCTCCAGTGTTAGTATTGCCATCAGCTTCAGGTTCATATATTGTTTACTGTGATGCCTCGAGAGTGGGGATATGTTGTGTGTTGATGCAGGAAGGGAAGGTGATTGCTTATGTGTCACGACCCTAGTTCACCAATCGTGTACATGTCATGATGGCACCCAGTCCCCACGACTAGGTAAGCCTAACACGTTGCGGAATATACCATTTTATGAACATTAATTAAGAAATAGCGGAAAATAGTATAAAAAGGAAATGTAATCCGTGTCGCTTGGCACATACACCCATCAAACACACTGTATAAAACACCTCCAAGACCCAGAATCCCACGGGCAACACAGACTAAAAGAGAGTATACAACTGTGGCTCTATGTGTAAAGAGTATCTAACAACGAAATGAAGGAAAACATCTACCAATACTATCAGAATAGAAGGAGGGCCTCCGGATCCGCGGACGTAGGAGATCATACCTCGAGGTCTCCCAAAGTGCTGCTGAATCACCTAGTATGAGCCTGTCCTGATGTACCTGGATCTGCACAACAAAAAGTGTGCAGAAGAGTAGCATGAGTACACCACGGCGGTACTCAATAAGTGCCAAGCCTAACCTCGATGGAGTAGTGACGAGGAAGGTCAAGGCTCTACTGAAAGAACAAACATATAATGAAGATAACAATGATAAACCGTTTTAATAATAATGAATCTGAAATGACGACAGTAAAGTGATTTCTGCAACCGTCTACAATTTAAGCTAGCAGCAAGTAAATAAGTCAATAAAACTCAATCAACAAGTCCAGGACCTATGGGAATTGAACCCACAGCCCCAATCCAGGAGCCACAGGAATTGAACCCGCAGTCCCGATAGCAGTATCCCTGGGTCTCCGGGAATCGAACCCACAACCCATGTCTCAATAAATCTCAGGATCTCCAGGAATCGAACCCGCAATCCATAAACAATATCAATCCGGGTCTCTGGGAATCGAACCCACTGCCCTGGGTCTTCGAAAATTGAACCCGCAGTCCACCAATACAGACAATAAAGGAACGCACAGAGATAATATAATATGTTTAACTACAACTTCACCGAAACTAGTGCCAAAAATTTATCAAGAAGCTCAAGTAAGTTAACTAGGCAATTAGACATGTTGAATCCTAGCTATTCATGTTTTTCTAACTAATACCGGGTAGAAGTAACGCTTTTATCAGATAAGAGCAGGAATATTACTAATCGGACAATTCAAGTAAAATGTGTGTTCAACAACTAGAGCATGTACACGCACGTCACCTCGCGTACAAGGCATTTAAACTATCACATAATATCCTAGGGGTGAAAGTTCCCCCACACGAGGTTAGACAAGCCACTTACCTCAATTCCTGTACAAAACCGCAACTCTCTTGCCACGAATGTCGGCCTCCACAGGCGTAGTATCTGATAAAAATCAATAGAATCATATCAAAATAGGCCAATAGGGAATTACCCAATCAAAACAATTCAAAATACACCAAGACCCACAAGTTGCCAAAACCCGACTTTCGATACGCTTATCGAAAAATCATGAAATTTATATATTCGGGTTCCTTATCTCAATACGAGTCCGTGCATATAAAATTTATCGAATTCGGACTCCGTTTGCCCATCCAAATCAAAGATTTTCTAAAATTTAGGCCTACGGCTCAAATCCTCCATTAACAGTGAAATAACCACGGATTTCATGATAAACTAATGAATTAAGGCCAAGAAATTTACCCCCGATGATCTCCCGATGATATCCCAGCGATTCCCCCTCAATTTCTGTCCAAAAGCTCTCAAGTTGCTCAAAAACATGGAGGAAAATGACACAAAATCGCGGATATACTGCCCAGAATTTTCGTCGGTACTGTTCACGCACGGATACTGTTCATGCGCGTGGGACATTGTTCACCCGCGCGGTTACTGTTCACTATTCATAAAAATGCATCAGCTTTTTCAAAATAAATTGAAGCACAGCCATTTTGCACCAAAATGGTTCTAACTCCATTATACGAACTCGAAATTCGACGATTCTTTTTCCTATGGCTCCGTAATTTCGATACGGATCCAGTGGTTCAAAAACAACTGCATTTGGATCTCATTTGCTCAGTCTAACATCAATTTCGCTCGTTAAACAATTAACTCACATTTCGCGTCAAAAACCCAATCGCGACTCGATGAAATTAAACCAAAATTTCCAGATCAGTCCTATAATTCATGATTTAAATTCTCGAAGTCTCGAAATCAAATTTGGATCTCTAGAACTAAAATTAGACCATTGGATCATTACATTTATGCTCAAAACGGCAAAAATCTTCCAAAAATGACCCGTTGGGCATCCGAAACACATCCGAGACCCCCGAGACCCAAAACACATTATGGACTCGTTCGAGGCCTCAAATCACATCAAACAATGCAAAAAATATGAATTAACCTCCAATCCAAGCTTGATGAACTTTGAAGTTTCCAACTTCTATTTCCGATGCCGAAACCTATCAAATCAAGTCCGATTGACTTCAAATTTTGCACACAAATCCAAAATGACATAACAGAGCTACAGAAATTTTCGGAATTCCATTCCGACCGTCGGATCAAAATTTCACCTATCAACCGGAATTCGCCAAAATACTAACTTTGCCTATTCAAGCTTAATTCTACACCGGTCATCACAAAAATATTCCGGACACACTCCTAAGTCCCAAATCACCTAACGAAGCTACCCAAACCATAAGATTTGCATTTCGAGTCCGATATCAAAATTTTCACTTCCGGTCAAATTTTCTCAAAAACCTTCAATTTTCTATCTTTAGCCAAACGACTCCAAAATGACCTACGGACCTCCGAATTCACTTCCGATCGCGCTCCCAAATCCAGAATAACCATACGGAGCTACTCCCAATCTCGAAATCCCAAACGGACATCAATAACACTAAAATGCATTTTAAGCCAAACTTATGCAGTTTTTTCTTAAATGCTATCTTCCATAATATGCGCCAAAACGCTCCCGAGTTATCCAAAACCCGATCCGGGCATACGCCCAAGTCTGAAATCATCATATGAACCTGTTGGAACCTTCAGATCCCAATTCCGAGGTCGTATACTCTAAATTTCAATCCTAGTTTATTTCTTCAATTTTAAGCTTCGGAAATGAGAATTTTCATTTAAATTTGACTCCAAACTTCTTGAATTTTAATTCCGACCATACACACAAGTCAATATACCTGAGATGAAGCTGCTCATGGCCTCAAACTGCTGAATGACGTGCCGTAGCTCAAAATGACCGGTTGGGTCGTTACAATCTCCCCCACTTAAACATACGTTCGTCCTCGAACGTGCTGAGAACTACACTGAAGTAGTCTGAAATCACTGGTTTAACATCTCATGCAACTTCTTGCGCTTCCACAACTCATTTGAGCACATTAGCTCGATAACTCTATAGATATACTCCTTTATTCGAGTAAATAAGCCATTAGACCCAATTCCAACATCCGGAATTTCCTGCCTAGCATGTTTCCATCATACGACCACCATATCATTCTTCACACGCTGTACCCATACATGACTGCATAACTTTGCTGAAGTCACACTTTGCATCACTTTACTCATGGGACCACAATAATATTCTTTAAATATAATAGTCGAAATTCCACAAATCTGATGCTCTCATTGCATCTCATGACCTACGTACGTCTTGCTCTAGCTTTTACAACACCGATACGACGGAAGAGATGTGCCGAAATTCATATTTAGTTGCCAAGTCAACAAATCATTTAGTCTATACTTTTGACAAGAGCCATTACCTCATTCTGAACTAAACAATGGTCTTAGCCCCTTAATTTATTTCTTATGCTCAGATTACACTGATCTCGAATTCAATGATCTCACCTCAACCATTACGAACTGCTCAGGCGATAAGCCACCTCAGACATAATCAAAAGTCCTGCAAGATGACACAATGTGCCAATAGGCTACTAATTCGTACGTGATACAAAAGGAAGGCGAACACTAGAGAGAACTATTCAACTCTCACACTAACATGGACTTCCTCAGAAAAATAAGAAACAGAACACATAAAAGCAATTATGGACACTGAAATAAACATCACACTGTTGCGGCGTGCAACCCGATCCCAAAAATATACCTATGGCGGCGTGCCACCCGATCCAAACAATATAACCATGGCGGCGTGCCACCCGATCCAAATAATATAACCATGGCGGCGTGCCACCCGATCCCTGTATAAAACTCACACAAGGAGCCATACGTCGAGCTGAATATCTCATCACATCAAAATGCTGAATATCGATCATAAGCACACTAAGGTGCATGATATCATACACAAGGAAACATATAGCGCTATACGCTACAAACTCAAGCACAATCTGATGTGCGATATATTATCCGAGTCTCGAGAGCCATCATGCTCATATAACATCACCGCTGAGCGGAACCTCAACACATAAGGAACTTACCAAGCCGTCTCACACTCATACGGCGCAATATATCTTTACATGAATTAACTAACCGCGAAATAAGACCGCGACTATCCCTCCATAAAGGGCGCATTGCTGGAAGAAACACAACCGGCCTGACGCAAGGCTCACTTCCACATTTAAATCTATCCACCGACCTTAAGTCTATCCCTGGTCGTGCCAAGCTAAGTCAATAATATTTCACAGGTCTATAACCCAATAAGCAGAGTGCCCTCCAAGCATAAATTATCAAATGGATGATATCACCAAAATCCTCATACTTGGTTTAAATTTCTAACCAATCAAGTGACTTCATGTCACACCTATACAATCTTCTTGTGGGACAAGCTCCCAACATCTTCCGAATAATTAAACGGGCCTACATATTCAAACCACCAGCTGCACTAATAGTGAAAAACGATCAGAAGTCCCTAACCGGGATGCAAAGCCTTTCCTACAGAACACTGATCTCAAGTGATACTGACGTTAATACCCATCTTACTCAAACACCGAAACTCCTTTCCTGCTTATCCGAGCTCTTTATATCACATTCATTGACCAAACTGCGACCTTGGTTCTTACTTCAAATTCCATACCACTCACTACACCTCACGTGCCGATATACGATAGACAGGATTTCCATCACAACTCTAGAACTGACGATAGGCTAATACTTCATCACATAAGACTTTCCATTTAACTCATTTCAGGAGAACTATAGCAACACACAGGCGATTTCTCATAACCGTTGCATATGCCAATCTCTAAGTAGTGGTCCAAGCCACCATAACCCTTTCCAAGGTCTGCCTACTCATAACAGGCCCTAACAGAAGAATACTTAAGAATGCCATCAATCACTGCGGCCGACAAGCCTCAAATGCACCGCCATAATCACATGCATAACTCGATCACGTTGCATGAACCGATCATTGACATCAATATGCCAACTCAACTATGGCTAATCAATCTACTTCCTTCCAGTTTATCCTGGTTTGCCTTAGAAATGTTAATATCTCCCTTCAATACCTAACTTATTCCAACCGCACTCACCCCGAGTGACATTAAATCATAAGGCCATGCTATCTCCAGAACGACGGCCATTTCATGTCTCTCAAATACTACACCACAAGTCAAAACATCATACAACGTGTTGTGCCCTTCTTCGTAAGTTGCTTCAAAAATTTGACTCCCAACTGTACTTGTAGTCTTAGTATTATCAGGCACCACACTTTACCTCTTGAATTCACTAGGACCTCTATTGAGAGCCATCCAGCCCTGACTTGTCCCAATATGCAACCAACTCTACTCAATTTTATAACATATGAATACCCTCTCAATAAAGCCCCCAATGGAACCACTTCCCGCGAAGCCTACACCTATACGAGGCATAAATCATGAATCTTTCCTCAAGTTTGAACACGAGCCAGTAAGGCTAACCATAATATGCATTCAACAATACATATACTCAAATTACCACACATGGTCCTTTCCCGTGGCTGCAATAACACAATAATACACTAGTATCTAGAATTCACACATGTAATTAACCATGCGACCCAATCGTAAGCGGTGGGACTCTCCCATTTAGCCCAAAGCCACTATTACACGATTCTCGAACATATTAGAACCATTCTCTCAAGTCATTTACTATGATTCAACTGCAACTCACTTGATCCAACGAATATAACCACCTGTGCTCTATTAGTACTCTAACACCATAGGGTATGACCTCATCCCAATACAACCAAACATCTTCTCGCTCCATGCATCGAGCATTATTTACCGCGACAGCTTAAGACATACTGTGATTCTCACACCTACGAAGCACCATGTAGCCTTCACCGAAGTCTTCCCTGCTGATAATGAAAGGTAGAATTTATTAGGGATACAGGAACATCAAAAGTCCCAACATCATACCATACGAGCCTCAACTCTTGCATATCCGTCAGTTTCAAAGAACTTTTGAATAGCACTTAAATACATCGCAAGCCAAATCCGATATGACACATGACCCATAATTTGGTCGTTGATAGTAAAATCCTTTCACTTGGCACGAACCCATAAGACACATCTTGCTAATCCATGACAATAGCCTTTATCGTTTGTACGTCTTCATCATAAGACAACCCAAGACATTCGTTTGGCACATGTCCATATTAAGATAGTTAAACTCATATCCCCCCAGTATCTCTGCTGGCTGAATCCTTCGCTAAATAGATATCTCATATGAACCATATAGTCTTTATTGCCACCAACTATCTTTAGATATATATCCACCTTGTGATTCTATCATTACCGTGATGATTAGGCAGTTAAGTAAACCTTCTCAAGACTGTACTTATCAACCGAATGTCAGAACCTAGTGCACCCCTATGTGCACAATTGAAGATCTCTCAATTCTCTCGCATTATCGATATGGATGACACGCGGTAATAATGGTTGAGAAAATTCTTGACTCCCTTGAAATCCTTCTGCAGCGTCACGAACCATCGGCGCATACTTAATACCAAGCGCGAAATTTCAATACACGAGTGGATGCAAAAGAACATATGAAATATAAGCTCCAACTGAATAAATGGCACACGATAAGGAATTCAAAGAATTGAAGAGTTTCCTAAACAGTTACATAGCCCCTCGTAGATAAATACAGTAGTGCTTAAAATAACTCTGTTTTATATGGTCTGCTTAGTGTTAAGAGTATGGGTTAGGGTGTCACGACCCTAGTTCACCAATCGTGAACATGTCATGATGGCACCCAGTCCCACGACTAGGTAAGCCTAACACGTTGCGGAATATACCATTTTATGAACATTAATTAAGAAATAGCGGAAAATAGTATAAAAAGGAAATGTAATCCGTGCCGCTTGGCACACACACCCATCAAACACACTGTATAAAACACCTCCAAGACCCGGAATCCCACGGGCAACACAGACTAAAAGAGAGTATACAACTGTGGCTCTATGTGTAAAGAGTATCTAATAACGAAATAAAGGAAAACATCTACTAATACTATCAGAATAGAAGGAGGGCCTCCGGATCCGCGGACGTAGCAGATCATACCTCGAGGTCTCCCAAAGTGCTGCTGAATCACCTAGTATGAGCCTGTCCTGATGTACCTAGATCTGCACAACAAAAAGTGTGCAGAAGAGTAGCATGAGTACACCACGGCAGTACTCAGTAAGTGCCAAGCCTAACCTCGATGGAGTAGTGACGAGGAAGGTCAGGGCCCTACTGAGAGAACAATAATATAATGATGATAACAATGATAAACAGTTTTAATAATAATGAATCTGAAATGACGACAGTAAAGTGATTTTTGCAACCGTCTACAATTTAAGCTAGCAGCAAGTAAATAACTCAATAAAACTCAATCATCAAGTCCAGGACCTGTGGGAATTGAACCCATAGTCCCTTTCCATAACCAACAATCCAGGAGCTACAGGAATTGAACCCGCAGTCCCGATAACAGTATCCCTGGGTCTCCGGGAATCGAACCCACAACCCATGTCTCAATAAATCTCAGGATCTCCGGGAATCGAACCCGCAGTCCCTACCAATAACTCAGGATCTTCGGGAATCAAACCCGCAGTCCCTGGGATCTCCAGGAATTGAACCCGCAGTCCACTAACACATCAATAAAGGAAAACACAGAGAGAGAATATAATATGTTTAACTACAACTTCACCGAAACTAGTGCCAACAATTTATCAAGAAGTTCAAGTAAGTTAACTAGGCAATTAGACATGTTGAATCCTAGCTATTCATGCTTTTATAACTAATACCGGGTAGAAGTAACGCTTTTATCAGCTAAGAGCAGGAATATCACTAATCGGACAATTCAAGTAAAATGTGTGTTACAACAACCAGCGCATGTACACGCCCGTCACCTCGCGTACAAGGCATTTAAACTATCACATAATATCCTAGAAGTGAAAGTTCACCCACACGAGGTTAGACAAGCCACTTACCTCAATTCCGGTACAAAACCGCTAAGAGACAACTCTCTTGCCACGAATGTCGGCCTCCACCGGCGTAGTATCTGATAAAAATCAATAGAATCATATCAAAATAGGCCAATTGGGAATTACCCAATCAAAACAATTCAAAATACACCAAGACCCACAAGTTGCCAAAACCCGACTTTCGGTACGCTTATCGAAAAATCACGAAAGTTATATATTCGGGTTCCTTATCTCAATACGAGTCCGTGCATATAAAATTTATCGAATTCGGACTCCGTTTGCCCATCCAAATTAAAGATTTTCTAAAATTTAGGCCTAGGGCTCAAACCCTCCATTAACAGTGAAATAACAACGGATATCATGATAAACTAATGAATTAAGGCCAAGAAACTTACCCCCGATGATCTCCCGATGATATCTCAGCGATTCCACGTCAATTTCTGTCCAAAAGCTCTCAAGTTGCTCAAAAAAAATGGAGGAAAATGACAAAAAATCGCGGATATACTGCCCAGAATTTTTGTCGGTACTGTTCACGCGCGGACACTGTTCATGCGCGTGGGACACTGTTCACCCGCGCGGTTACTGTTCACGCGTGGTTACTGTTAACTATTCATAAAAATGCAGCAGCTTTTTCAAAATAAATTGCAGCACAGCTATTTTGCACCAAAATGGTTCTAACTCCATCATACGAACTCAAAATTCGACGATTCGTTTTCCTATGGCTCCGTAATTTCGATACGGATCCAGTGGTTCAAAAACAACTGCATTTGGATCTCATTTGCTCAGTCTAACATCAATTTCGCTCGTTAAATAATTAACTCACATTTCGCGTCAAAAACCCAATCGCGAGTCGATGAAATTAAACCAAAATTTCCAGATCAGTCCTATAATTCATGATTTAAATTCTTGAAGTCTCGAAATCAAATTTGGATCTCTAGAACTAAAATTAAACCTTTGGATCATTACATTTATGCTCAAAACGGCAAAAATCTTCCAAAAATGACCCTTTGGGCATCCGAAACACATCCGAGACCCCCGAGACCCCGACCAATAACACCAACCAGTCCCAAAACACATTATGGACTCGTTCGAGGCCTCAAATCACATCAAACAATGCAAAAATTATGAATTAACCTCCAATCCAAGCTTGATGAACTTTGAAGTTTCCAACTTCTATTTCCGATGCTGAAACCTATCAAATCAAGTCCGATTGACTTCAAATTTTGCACACAAATCCAAAATGACATAACAGAGCTACAAAAATTTTCGGAATTCCATTCCGACCGTCGGATCAAAATTTCACCTATCAACCGGAATTCGCCAAAATACTAACTTTGCCAATTCAAGCTTAATTCTACATCGGTCATCACAAAAATATTCCGGACACACTCCTAAGTCCCAAATCACCTAACAAAGCTATCCAAACCATAAGATTTGCATTTCGAGTCCGATATCAAAATTTTCACTTCCGGTCAAATTTTCTCAAAAACCTTCAATTTTCTATCTTTAGCCAAACGACTCCAAAATGACCTACGGACCTCCGAATTCACTTCCGATCGCGCTCCCAAATCCAGAATAACCATATGGAGCTACTGCCAGTCTCGGAATCCCAAACGGACATCAATAACACTAAAATGCATTTTAAGCCAAACTTATGCAATTTTTTCTTAAATGCTATCTTCCATAATATGCGCCAAAATGCTCCCGGGTTATCCAAAACCCAATCCGGGCATACACCCAAGTCCGAAATCATAATATGAACCTGTTGGAACCTGTAGATCCTAATTCCGAGGTTGTATACTCAAAATTTCAATCCTAGTTCATTTCTTCAATTTTAAGCTTCGGAAATGAGAATTTTCATTTAAATTTGACTCCAAACTTCTTGAATTTTAATTCTGGCCATACACACAAGTAATTATACCTGAGATGAAGCTGTTCATGGCCTCAAACTACTGAATGAAGTGCCGTAGCTCAAAACGACCGGTTGGGTCATTACATTATGCTTCTCGACAATTGAAGCCACATGAGAAGAACTATCATGTTCATGACTTGGAGCTAGCCGCCATTGTTCATGCCTTGAAGATTTGGAGGCACTATTTGTACGGTGTGTCTTGCGAGGTGCATACCGTCCATCGTAGTCTCCAGCACCTGTTCAAACAGAAAGATCTTAATTTGAGACAGCGGAGATGGCTTGAGTTGCTTAAGGATTATGACATCACTATTTTATATCATCCGGGAAAGGCCAATGTGGTGGCCGATGCTTTGAGCTGGAAGGCGGTCAGTATGGGGAGCTTGGCATATATTCCAGCTGAGGAGAGACCATTTGCTTATGATGTTTAGGTGCTAGCCAATCGGCTAGTAAGGTTAGATATTTCGGAGCCCAGCCGGGTATTGGCTTGTGTTGTATCTCGGTCATCTCTATATGATCGTATTTGTGAGCGCCAGTATGATGATCCACATTTGGTTGTCCTTAGGGATAGAGTTCAGCATGATGATGCTAGAGATGTCACCATTGATAGTGACGACATATTGAGGATGCAGGGCCGGATATGTGTGCCCAATGTTGATGGCCTTCGTGAGTTGATTCTGGAGGTGGCCCATAGCTCGCGGTATTCTATCCATCCAGGAGCCGCGAAGATGTATCAAGATTTGAAACAGCACTATTGGTGGAGAAAGATGAAAATGGACATTGTCAGACATGTATCACGGTGCCTCAACTGTCAGCAGGTTAAGTACGAGCATCAGAGGCCCGGTGGCGTATTTCAGCGCATTGATATTCCCGAGTGGAAATGGGAAAGGATCACTATGGACTTCGTTACTGGACTTCCTCAGACAGCAAGGAAGTTTGATTCTGTTTGGGTGATTGTGGATAGGCTGACCAAGTCTGCTCACTTCATTCCAGTTAGTACTACCTACTCATCGGAGCGGTTGGCAGCGATCTTTATTCGAGAGATTGTCCGGTTGCATGGGGTCCTAGTGTCTATCATATCCGACAGGGGTACTCAGTTCACTTCTCAGTTTTGGAGAGCATTTCAGCGAGAGATGGGTACGCGGGTTGAGTTGAGTACAACATTTCACCCCCAGACAGACGGGCAGTCTGAGCGCACTATTTAGATTCTGGAGGATATGTTGCGAGCTTGTGTGATTGACTTTGGTGGTTCGTGGGATGAGTGCTTACCACTTGCTGAGTTTGCCTACAACAACAGTTATCGGTCGAGTATTCAGATGGCCCCGTATGAGGCATTGTATGGCAGACGGTGTAGATCCCCCGTGGGATGGTTTGAGCCTGGTGAGGATAGATTGATAGGGACTGAGTTAGTTCAGGATGCTCTGGATAGGGCAAAGTTGATCCAGGAGAGGCTTCGTACAGCACAGTCTTGTTAGAAGAGTTATGCAGACCGTAGAGTTCGAGACTTGTCTTTCATTGTTGGTGACAGAGTATTGTTGAAAGTTTCACCTATGAAGGGTGTCATGAGGTTTGGGAAGAAAGGGAAGTTGAGTCCCAGGTACATTGGTCCTTTTGAGATACTCAGGAGAGTTGGAGAGGTGGCATATGAGTTAGCCTTGCCACCCAGCTTATCCAGCGTTCATCCAGTATTCCATGTGTCTATGCTCCGAAAGTACATTGGAGATCCGTCTCATGTATTAGACTTCAGTACCATTCAGCTTGATGGTGATCTATCCTATGATGTGGAGCCTATTGCCATTTTGGGACGTCGGGTGAGAAAATTGAGGTCTAAGGAGATTGCATCAGTTAAGGTTCAGTGGAGAGGTCGACCCGTGGAGGAGGCCACTTGGGAGATCGAGCGGGAGATGCGGAGCGGATATCCTCACTTGTTTGAGACTTCAGGTATGTTTCTTGACCCGCTCGAGGACGAGCGTTTGCTTAAGAGGGGGAGAATGTGACGACCCGGCCCGTCGTCACGGGAATTACCACCCCGTTATGTTGTAATTTCATGTTTTATGCTTTTATATCAGTGTTAGCGTCTATCAGGTGAGTTAGGAGTAAATTGGATTGAAAATGAGGCATATAGCCTTTTTGAAGGAATCTTGAATAAGAAAAGTCAACCCGGAGTTGACTATTTAGTTAGAGGGCTCGGAATTGGATTCGATGATTCGGTTAGTTCCGGGAGGTGATTTGTGACTTAGGGGAGCAATCGGAATTGAATTTGGAGGCCCGGTGTAGAAATAGGCTTGAATTGGCTAAGGTTGAATTTTGGCGAAATCCGAACGGTAGGTGAGATTTTGATCCGGTAGTCGGAATGGAATTCTAACAGTTGCAGTAGCTCCGTTATGTGATTTTGGATGTGCCTGCAAAATTGCAGGTCATTCGGACGTCGTTTGGTCGGGTTTTTGATGGAATGTGTAATTCAGAAGTTTTGAAGAAACTTAGGCTTGAATCCGTGTGTAATTGGTGATTTTGATGTTTAGGATGGTGTTTTTATGCTTGGAACAAGTTCGTATCGTGTTTTGGAGTATGTTGGTGGTTTTTGTTGGGGTCCCGGGGGCCTCGGGGTGAATCCGGACCAGCATCCGGCACTTGGAAGCAAGAAATGGTCTACTGTAAATTGCAGATCACTGGGCAGTGATTTAGCCTTCGCGTTCGCAAGGGCAAGGCTCGCGTTTGCGTAGGCCAGGTTCAGCATGCATCGCGTTCGCGAGGGAAGTATTGCGTTCGCGTATTGGGAGGACTGTAAAGCATCGCGAACGCGTGGGTGAAGGTCGCGTTCGCGTAGAGGGAATTCATTAGGCATCGCGTTCGCGTGGCTCGTGGCCGCGTTCGCGTAGAAGGATCTCCGGATGGCTGAAGAAAATGTGCATCGCGAACGCGTATGGCATGTCGCTTTCGCGAAGGTTATTTTGGGTAGAGCGTCGCGGACGCGTGAGAGGCGTCGCGAACGCGATGAGGAAAATAGGCTGGCAGTGAGTTTAATTACAGAACAGAACCAGTCGCGGGTTTAATACGCAAAACCTCCATTTTTGAGTTCCAAGAGAAGAAATTGATGGGAGATTGCTGGGAAATAATCGGGGTTTCGTTGGAGGTAAGTTTTCTGGCTTAATTACATCATTTTAAGATAAATCCTTGGTTAATTTTCTGTAAATGGGAGATTAAAGGTGGGTTTGAGCCCTAGGCCTAAATTGAAGAAAAATACTGATTTGAGTGGGCAAATGGAGTCCAACTTTGGTATATTTTATATGTCTAGACTCGTATCGAGATGAGGATTCCGAATATGTGACTTTTGTAATTTTTCGACAAGTGTACCGAAAGTCGGGTTTTGACAACTTTGGGAATTCTGATGTAAATTGAGTTGTATTGATTGGGTGTCGTCCCATTGGCCTAATTTGTTATGTTTCTACTGTATTTGATCAGATTGAGGTGAGTAATAGATGTGGGTGATGACCAGCGGGTTCGAAATCCCGGTATACCACTTTGTGATGCTGTATAGCGGCGAGACACGCATGTGAGTGCGGGGTCGATTGTGATTGGGGATTATGGCTTAGTCCGACTTGTTAGCACTGTGTTATGACATTGGCTATTCTTTAGCCGTCGAACCTCCTTCTCGGATGGTTGCATACTATATATTGTGATAATGGCCACTCTTGAGCCGAGGAACCCCCTTCTTGGGCGGTTGAGTATACATGTGAGCCGTGAGCCAGTTATTGGATCCTGCGAGGATCGTTATCATTGTCTTATCATATTGACATGTTAGTTACTACCAGTCCGTAGCTATCTCTGTTATCATGCTATTTCCAATATCTGGAACTTGATATTACTGTTTTCAAACGAAAAATGATAAAAGATGTTTTCAAAACTACTTTTGAGCTCGCGAGGCTGTATTTGTATATTAGCTGACTGGTAGTGGATCGGGTCGCGCGCCGCAGCGGTATATATGTTGGATCGGGACCGCACGCCGCAGATGATATTGTGCTTGGGCTGTAGGAGCCCCTCCGAGTCTGAACCCCCACGATGAGCACGGGTACCCAAATTGGATCGGGCCACGCGTCGTAGCGGTCATATCATGCATTGCATTGAATTTAGCTACATCCGCTAGCTGTTATACTCTGTTTGCTGGTACTTGTTGGTACAGGTACAGTTGATGTTGATTCTGTGACAGGGTATTGGATTACAGCTTTACATAGTGTTTTATTGCGGATTTCTTATCTGCGTTGTCTTACCCCTGTTTATTACCACTGAGTCTGGCAGTACTCATTTTACTCCCTGCACCTTGTGTGCAGATCCAGGTACCTCTCAGCAGTGATCCAGTAGTTGTGCGATGCGACGTCTGTGGGATATACGAGGTAGCTGCAGAGTCCGCAGGACCCGATATTCCTTCTTACTGTCTTTTGATTCTGTATTGACACTTCTTTCCGCACTTGGTATCTTGTAAACCTTTATACACTTATGTTCAGTAGAGGCTCATGACTCTTGACCCTTCAGTCTATGGGAGTTGGTGTATCACAGGACTTGGTTCCCCATTTTCGTTATATGTATAGATGTTTCTTCATGAATTAATATGCTTAAACGGGCTAAAGAGAGCTTCTAGCTCCGTTGTTGTAATTGATTGGTCAGGCTGGCTTAGCAATGTGTTGGGCGCCATCACGACCAGATCTTAATTGTCAGCAGGTTAAGTATGAACATCAGAGACCTGGCGGTTTATTTCAGAGAATTGAACTTCCCGAATGGAAGTGGGAGCGAATCACGATGGATTTCGTTTCGGGACTTCCGAAGACTCGGAAGAAGTTTGATGCTGTTTGGGTGATTGTTGATAGGCTGACCAAGTCAGCTCATTTTATTCCTATTGCCACTACATATTCATCCGAGAGGTTAGCTGAGATTTATATCAGGGAGATCGTTCGCCTTCATGGCGTGCCAATCTCTATTATTTCAGATCGAGGTGCACAGTTTACCTCACATTTCTGGAAGGCGGTTCAACGAGAGTTAGGCACGCAAGTTTAGCTAAGTACAACCTTTCATCCCCGGACGGATGGTCAGTCCGAGAGGACTATTCAGATACTGGAAGATATGCTACGGGCGTGTGTTATTAATTTTGGAGGTTCGTGGGATCAATTCCTGCCGTTGGCAGAGTTTGCTTATAATAATAGTTATCAATCGAGCATCCGGATGGCTCCTTATGAAGCATTGTATGGTAGGCGGTGTCGTTCTCCGGTTGGATGGTTTGAACCGGGAGAAGCTCGGTTATTGGGTACGGATTTAGTTCAGGAGGCCTTAGATAATGTCAAGATTATTCAATATAGGCTTCGCACGGCTCAATCCAGGCAAAAGAGCTATGCAGATCGCAAGGTTCGAGATATAACTTTCATGGTTGGGGAACGAGTATTGCTCCGAGTGTCGCCTATGAAGGGCGTGATGAGATTTGGAAAGAAGGGCAAACTTAGCCCTAGGTTTATTGGGCCATTCGAGATTCTTGATCGTGTGGGAGAGGTGGCATATAAACTTGCCTTGCCACCTAGCTTATCAGCTGTACATCCAGTGTTTGATGTGTCCATGCTTCGAAAATATCACGGCGATCCGTCGCACGTGTTAGATTTCAGCACTGTCCAATTGGACAAAGATTTGTCCTATGAGGAGGAGCCGGTAGCTATCCTAGATCGGCAAGTTCGACTGTTGAGCTCGAAGAGTTTTCCTTCTGTGCGAGTTCAGTGGAGGGGTCAGCCTCCTGAGGCATCGACCTGGGAGTCCGAGTCAGACATGCGGAGCCGATATCCTCATCTATTCCTTGACTCAGGTACTTTTTTCTTTTGTCCGTTCGAGGACGAACGGTTGTTTTAGAGGTGGAGAATGTGACGACCCAAAGGGTCATCACTTGTTTTATTAATCATTTCGAGCTTCCTGAGGTCTTGAAAACCTCATTTATAGTTGCCTCGATTTGCGTGCACAGTTCGGGCACGAAGCTGGAAAATTTTTATGTTAAAATATGTGAAATATGTGAAACATTTGAAGAATTTTGATATTAATATTGATATGGTTGACTTTGGTCAACATTTTTGGTAAACGGACCCGGACCCGTAATTTGACGGTCTCAGAAAATCCGTAGAAAAATATGGTACTTGGGCGTATGCCCGGAATTGAAATCCGAGGTCTAGAACATTGTTTTCTAAAAATGTTTAAGGAAAATGAAACTGAAATTTGATTGAAAAGTGGTGATATCGGGCTCGTATTTTGGTTCTGACGCCCGGCACAGGTCATATATATTGGTTAAGCGCTTCCTGCAAAGTTTGGTTGAAAACGCACGTCGTTTGACGTGTTTTGGCTTTAAATTGGAAATTTTGGAAGTTATGAAATTTTGAAAGAATTCTTGAGATTTAAGGCTCAATTCCTTGATTTTGATGTTATTTTGGCGATTCGATCGCGCGAGCAAGTTCGTATGATGTTTTTGAGTTAGTGTGCATATTTTGTTTGGAGCGTCGAGGGCTCGGGTGAGTTTCGGATAGGCATCGGGGTGGTTTTGGACTTGGAAAAACTGTAGAAAATCTGCAGCAGATATTCCTTCTTCGCGTTCGCGTCCATCTGGTCGCGTTAGCGAAGGCATCTCCTTCCTCTTCTTCGCGTTCGCGTCCATATGGTCGCGTTCACGTACAGCAACTTGGACCCCAGCCTTTTCCCTCTACGCGTTCGCGTGAACGCTCCCGCGTTCGTGGAGCCTGGCCTGCCTCTTCTACGCGTTCGCGTAAGGCACCACGCGTTCGCGTAGGCCAAATTGTAAGTCCCCATATTTTCTTCTACGCGTTCGTGACTGTGTCCACGCGAACGCGATGCCCATTTCTGTCCAACCCTTCGCGAACGCGATACAGTGCACGCGAACGCGAAGGGCAAATTTTCGCCCAGTGAATTAATACCCAAAACAGAACACTTACGGGATTCTATCCCATTTTCACAAAACCCTCTCTTCTCCACAGCTTCTTGGGTGATTCTTGAGCAATCCTTCTTCATACTTCTTGGGTAAGTTATTCTTAACTTTTTTCCTTGATTTTCCATCAATATTATTTGAATTCCTAAGCCTAAATAGGTGTAAATGGGTAGAATAATTGAGAATTTAGTATAGTAAGGGTTTTCAACGAATTTGCGATCTAGACCTCGTTTTGTAGTCGAACTTAAGAACAAATCGTATATTTGAACTCATGGATGATTGGGTGAACTTATTTTGGTTCGAAGCTTGAGTTTCGATTATGTGGGCCTGGGGTCGATTTTTACTATTCCGGGCAGAATGTTGTAAAAATCATATTTAACTATATGAACTAGTTTGTTAAGTAGAATTGATGATATTAAATCAATTGTGTATAGATACGATTAGATTGGAGCCAAATTTGAAAGGAAAAGGCATTGCTACGGATTGAATCGTTCGTAAACTTTCGAGGTAAGTGTTTGTTCTATCCTAGCTTGAAGGAATAGGAATTTAGTTATGTATAAATTGTTGATTAAGAGTTATTGGTGTCACACCGGTAATAGAGATAAATTGTTGAATTATAATCAATTATTGGTTCAAAACCGGTAATTATAAATATTGTTGATGCATAGATTATTGGTTAAATGCCGGTAATATATATTTATGAATTGGGATCGTGTGGCGCGCCAACCACTTATATGATATATATATATATTTATGAATTGGGATCGTGTGGCGTGCTGACCACTTATATGATAAGAAATGGGATCGTGTGGCACGCCGACCACAAAGTGATTTAAATCTTGGCATTGGCCATAGCTGCCGGTAGCCTATTGATATATTTGGGAGCGGGTGGTACGCCTACCACAAGATATAATCTATTGATATATTTGGGAGCGGGTGGTACGCCTACCACAAGATATAATTACTATTATAGTTGAGAGCGGGTGGTACGCCTACCACGAGATATTAAATGAAAAAGGAATTGAGACATGAAAGTAAGATTTATTCTGTTGACTAGATTACTCTGGATATCATGAGTTATTGACTGTTATTTCAGAGCAGTGTCTTTCCTTATAAATGTTTTGTATATATATATTTGTGGTACACACATATATATTGAATTGCACAGGTTTATGTGAGTGTCTGGTCCTAGGCTTGTCACTACTTCGCCGGGATAGGCCAGGCACTTACCAGCACATGGGGTCGGTTGTGCTGATACTACACTCTGCGCTCTTTTTGCGCAGATACAGGTTACGGACAGCAGCAACGGCAGTAGCGATTGTGGATATTCCGACTACTGAGACTACGTGGTAGCCTTTCAGGCGTTCGCAGGACCTATGTTTTTCATTCTGATATCTCATGTATTCGAGATAGACAGCTTATCTTTCTTTCAGACAATTGTGTGTTAATTCTTAGAAGTTCGTGAGTATTGTGACACCAGTTTTGGGTAGTGTATCATGTTTGGGTTTCTTTATCATATTTGATAAGATTGACTAAGTCTTCCGCTAAGTTTAATTATTCCGCTGTAATTTATATGTCTTTAATTTTAAAAGTCTTAATAAGAATTTGGTAACTAATGGAGATGTAAGTAATATTTGGCTTGCCTAGCTTCCACTAGTAGGCGCCATCATGACTCCCGATGGTGGGAAATCCGGGTCGTGACAATAAAGAAAAAATAGAACATCATTGTGGGTACTATTCAGGAACATTCACAAACCCGGAGATAAAATGGGAAATCAATAGAAAAGAATTATATGCAGTATATAAATGTTTATTGGCATTTGAACCATATATTGTATATAATAAGTTTATTATAAGAACAGATAATACACAAGTAAAATGGTGGCTAACCAGGAAGATACAAGATTCAGTTACAACAAAAGAAATACGAAGGCTTGTATTGAATATACTGAATTTTCCTTTTACAATTGAAGTAATTAGTACTAACAAAAATATGATTGCAGACTACCTATCAAAACAAAGCTACACAAACTGAAGAAATAGATACAACAAAAGATATAATCTCAATCCTTGAGAAATTATCCTCTTAAATGGATAATATGGGAACAAGAATACAAAAGCTAGAAGATGCCAAAAATCTAAGTCAGCAGCATGACTCTAAAGATGCGGATATAAGTCAATCGGAAGACTATAAAATTCCAGAGCTACAAGGTGACGTTGGGAAACACCTAAAAACCCATAACGTTTGTTCAGTTACAGTTGCAGGAAGTTCATCTACAAAGAAAGGAGTTAGAAATACGAATATGAACAAAATATTTGACAAACCATACATACCCAAAATACCAAAAGACCCATTATTCGTACCTCCACAAATGACATCATATTTAGAAAGCCTAAACCAAGAAAAGAAAGCTTACAATCATATAACCAGATCATATATAGAAAATATTCACAAAATACAGACATATCTAAACCTCAATCCAAGATCGAAAACTACCAGAGAACAAACCCAAGACTTCATAACCCAAAAACTACAAGGATACAATAGGCTAATAGCACAAAACAAAAAATGCCAACCTAGTAAAAACATGCTATAGTTATGGACTATTAAGTACAGTATACACATATGACGGAGAGGAGATATCAACTATACCGGAATTATACAAGGCATTTATAAATTTCAAAAGAGTTACAAAAGGAAACCTATTCTTTATAAAATTCTATACCGCACCAGCAGAAATATTGTATGATGAAATAAAACCAATCATACAAGTAATCAAGATAGGACTCACAAAAGATATGCTTATACCAGAAGAGATTGGACAACAACAAGAAATACCTAAATGCGAAATACCCAGCTTTTATGCAAACAAAAGGATTATTGGAATATCTACAATCATCAATGAGCTAGCACATAATTATCTAAACGGAAATGCTATTTGGAGTTATTATTCAAGAGACCAGTTATGTAACGACCCGGCCCGTTGTTACGGGAATTTGCCACCCCGTCGTGTTGCAATTACATGTTTTATGCTTTTATATCAGTGTTAGAGACTATCGGGTGAGTTAGGAGTGAATTGAATTGTAAATGAAGCAAATAGCATGTTTGAAGGAAGTTTGAATATGGAAAGTCAACCTAGAGTTGACTATCAATTTAGAGTGCTCGGAATCGGATTCTAATGATTCGACTAGTTTCGAGGGATCATTTATGACTTAGGAGAGCAATCGGAATTGAATTTGGAGATCCGGTGTAGAAATAGGCTTGAATTGGCTAAGGTTGAATTTTGGCGAAATCCGATCGATAGGTGGGATTTTGATCCGGGAGTCGGAATGGAATTCCAACAGTTGCAGTAGCACCATTAGGTGATTTTGGATGTGCCTGCAAAATTTCAGGTCATTCGGACGTCGTTTGGTCGGGTTTTTGATGGAATGTGTAATTTGGAAGTTTTGAAGAAACTTAGGCTTGAATCCGTGTGTAATTGGTGATTTTGATGTTTAGGATGGTGTTTTTATGATTGGAACAAATTCGTATCGTGTTTTGGAGTATGTTGGTGGTTTTCGTTGGGGTCCCGGGGCCTCGGGATGAATTCGGGGGTCCAAACGGACCATTTTGTGCCAAATGCACTGCTGTTTCTGCTGCAATTAATGCAAGGAATTTTTGTGCTTCGCGATCACGAAGTTATGTCTGCGATCGCGTAGGGTTAAGCTGGGAAGCTCTGCGATCGCAAGGTTGAGACTGCGATCGCGTAGTGTATCGAGATGAGGCTGGGAGATTGCTCTTCGCGATCACATGAGTAGTGATGCGATCGTGTGAGGTTGAGTGTTTATGCATCGCGATCGCGGGTCGGTCGATGCGATCGCGTAAGGTCGTGTTCTTGAGCAGTGCGATCGCGACCCCTTTGATGCGATCGCGTAGGGTCGCTGAGTTGAGCACTGCGATCGCGTCCGGGCTCACGCGATCGCGTAGAGGAAAGTTGGCAGCTAGGTTTTTGTGCATCGCGATCGCACGCCCAGTGCTGCGATCGCGTAGAGTAAACGGCCCAGGCAGTGAGTTTAAGTCCAGAAACAATTCATTACGGGTTCATACACCCCAAAACACCATTTTTGAGCCCTAGAGAGAAGAAATCACGGGAAAACGTTGGGAAATCATCGGGTATTCATCGAGGGTAAGTTTCTTGACTCAAAAACATCATTTTATGGTAGAATTAACATCAATCTCCATGAATTTGGGTAGAAATTATGAAGGATTGTGGCCTAGATATTGAAAACAAAAATTTGGGTTTTGAAAGGCCAATCGAACTCCAGATTTTGGTAAATTTTATATGTATGGACTCGTGGCGAGACGAGGGTTCTATAAATATGAGTTTCGAAATTTTTCGAGATGTGGGCCCGGGGCTCGGGTTTTGTAAATTTCGTGATTTTTGATATTTTTGAGTTCTTTCGATTGGGTTATGTTCCATTAGCCTATTTTGATATATTTGTACTGATTTTGGCTAGTTTTGACGTGCGTGGATGCCGGTTCGAGGAGCTAAGGCGTCGAGGGCATGAGTTTTCGTCGGTTCGAGGTGGGTAATACTTGTAAATGATGTCCTGAGGGTTAGTAAACCCCGGACTTGCACATCTTAGTGTTGTGTCGAGGTGACTTGCACGCCGGATAACGGGCGTGGGGTAGAGCACCATTGGGGATTGTGACTTGGTCCGTCCCGCGTAATAAATAATAACATCTAATTGTTGAAATGAATTGGACTAATTATCATGTTTGGGCTTCGTGCCAATTATTTGAATCCTTTATGGATTGGTATCACTGTCTTCATAACTCTGTGCATATTTTATTCTAAATTTAAGGTTTAAAATGGTATTTTGCTAATCATCATTTTTATAAGGTTATGAAAAAATTGAACAAGGTCTTAATAACATTTTTAGCTGTGAGCTAATATGATATTGTTGCCGTACGGCTTTCTTGATTATTTGTTAGACCGATTGGGGCCGAGGGCCATATGTTAGGGCATGACATTTTATGTGAGCATATGCATACACATGCATGGATCGGACTGCACGCCGCAGTGGTATACGGATCGGGTTGCGCGCCGCAGCAGGTGTGATATTAATATTGTGCTTGGGCTGTAGGAGCCCCTCCGGAGTCTGAACCCCCATAGTGAGCACGGGTACCCAAATTGGATCGGGCTACACGCCGTAGCGGTCATATGCATTGCATGGCATACATACATTGGTTTACGTGTACTACGTGGCATAACATTCATCACTCATACATTACTGGCACACATGCATTAGTTGCCTTATTGACCAGATCTCCTGGTGTAAATTGATAAAGAGTGCTGAGCCCGAGGGGTTGATTTGAGTGCGGACTTGCACTGCTGGAGATTGTATCCAGGTATTGGTATATTATTATGAAAGAAAGTAGCTAAAATTGAGATTTCTAAATAATCTACTCACATATGCTTGAAAGGAATAAAAAGATAGTTCGGTATTGTGTAGCATGAGATAGTGCCTATCGTGGTTTTCTTCCCTTCAGCATTATTTACTTTTATTATCGCTGAGTTGGAAGTACTCACACCCGACTCCCTGCACCTTGTGTGCAGATTCAGGTACATCACAGCAGGACTGATTCTATTGCGGCTCGGGAGTGCTTTTGGACAGTCGAGGTAGCTGCCAGCGTTCGCAGGACCTGATTCTCCGGTTTGTCTGTATTTTGTTCTGATCATCCCACACTTGTGCACAGTTATATTCACTATTTACACTTTGTATACTCTGTAGAGGCTCATGACTCTTGACCCTTCGGTCTATGGGAGTTGGCACGTGTTGGGACTTGGTTCCCTGTTTTTAATATATCTATCATTGTTATGCTTAAATTGGATAAAGTGAGCTTGTGGCTCCGTGATTGTTGTTGATTGGTCGGGCTGGCCTAGCAGTGTGCTGGGCGCCATCACGACCGGATTTGGAGTCGTGACATAAAAGTATAAGTAGCCTAGGTTTACTAGGCCTCATGAGTCTTGAGCCGGTTAGTAGAGTCTTGTGGATCGGTACGGGGACGCCTGTACTTATCCTCGGGAGGCTGCGAACCTTTAGGAAACACTCCACACTTCTTGCAATTTTTATCGTGCGTACTTGATTCAGATTGAGATATACCATTTTGAAACTCCTTTCGCACGTCTGAGTACGCTTCGAGCGCTCAGTAATATAATTGACTTATGGCTTGCGATTCCCTGGTCGAGGGGCGAGATATAATCTTCGTGAATTCATGTTGGGCCAGTCGGGAGGACTCGAGGCCAGATCCTTGTCTATGGCTTGAGCACCAAGGTACTAATTTCGCGAGCCGGTATTATGAAGTTCATACGATCGGTATTGATCTTTATGGTGATTTGATATGTATCCCTAGCTATGGGCGTGAGAAATATTTCCATCGCCTCTTAATTGGAAGGTAAATTGCCTTATGTGTAGTGGAACGAGTTCAAACTCGGGAAGACTAAAATGATTATGCTATGTGTATCCTGGTGGAAGGTATTGTGCTGAAATGCTAAATTGAGGCGAGGTAGGTGGATTGATTCTTATGTGTAATTGAAAGGTAGTTGTGACGACCCGGCCCGTCGTCACGAGAATTACCACCCCGTTATGTTTTAATTACATGTTTTATGATTTTATATTAGTGTTAGAGTCTATCAGGTGAGCTAGGAGTGAATTGGATTGAAAATGAGGCATATAGCCTTTTTGAAGGAAACTTGTATAAGGAAAGTCAACCCGGAGTTGACTATTTGGTTAGAGGGCTCAGAATCAGATTCTAATGATTCGATTAGTTCCGGGAGGTGATTGGTGACTTAAGGGAGTGATCGTAATTGAATTTGGAGGTCCGGTGTAGAAATAGGCTTGAATTGGCTAAGGTTGAATTTTGGCGAAATCCGAATGGTAGGTGAGATTTTGATCCGGGGGTCCGAATGGAATTCCGACAATTGCAGTAGCTCCGTTAGGTGATTTTGGATGTGCCTGCAAAATTTCAGGTCATTCGGACGTCGTTTGGTCGGGTTTTTGATGGAATGTGTAATTCGGAAGTTTTGAAGAAACTTAGGCTTGAATCCGTGTGTAATTGGTGATTTTGATGTTTAGGATGGTGTTTTTATGATTGGAACAAGTTCGTATCGTGTTTTGGGGTATGTTGGTGGTTTTCGTTGGGGTCCGGGGGCCTCGGGGTGAATCCGGACCATCATCCGGCATTTGGAAGCAAGAAATGGTCTACTGTAAATTGCAGATCACTGGGCATGAAAATAAGCCTTCGCGTTCGCGAAAGCAATTTCCGCGTTCGCTTAGGCCAGGTTCAGTAAGGCATCGCGTTCGCGAGGGTAATGCCGCGTTCGCGTAGGTTGGGGCCAGTTGGCCATCGCGTTCGCGATGGGTTGGGTCGCGTTCGCGTAAGAGGAAAAGGTAAGGCATCGCGGACGCATGACTTCACGTCACGTTCGCGTAGAGTAAAAGTCAGGGGGCTGAGGAGTTGATCTTCGCGGACGCGTGAAAGGGTGTCACGTACGCGATGAAGAAGAGGGTTAAGGCATCGCGTTCGCGTGAGAGGCGTCGCGAACGCGATGAAGAAAATAGGCTGGCAGTGAAGTTAAAACCAGAACTGGTCAGTCGCGGGTTTAATACCCAAAACCTCCATTTTTGAGTTCCAAGAGAAGAAATTGACGGGAGATTGCTGGGAATTCATCGGGGATTCGTTGGATGTAAGTTTTTTGGATTAATTACATCATTTTATCATGAAATCCTTGGGTAATTTTCTGTAAATGGAAGATTAAAGGTGGGTTTGAGCCCTAGGCCTAAATTGAAGAAAAACACCGATTTGAGTGGGCAAATGGAGTCCGATTTTGGTAAATTTTATATGCCTAGACTCGTATCGAGATGAGGATTCCGAATATGTGACTTTTGTAATTTTTCTAGAAGTGTACCGAAAGTCGGGTTTTGACAACTTTGGGAATTTTGATGAAAATTGAGTTGTATTGATTGGGTGTCGTCCCATTGGCCTAATTTGTTGTGTTTCTATTGTATTTGATCAGATTCTATGCGTGCGGAGCTTGATTCTCGTGGCAAGGGCATTGCGGAGTAGTTGTCGCACTGTATTGAGGTGAGTAATAGATGTGGGTGATGACCAGCGGGTTTCAAACCCCGGTATACCACTTTGTGGCGCTGTATAGTGGCGAGACACGTACTCTCATATGAGTGCGGGGTCGATTGTGATTGGGGACTATGGCTTAGTCCGACTTGTTAGCACTGTGTTATGACATTGGCTATTCTTGAGCTGTTGAACCTCCTTCTCGGATGGTTTTATACTATATATTGTGATATTGGCCACTCTTGAGCCGAGGAACCCCCTTCTTGGGCGGTTGAGTATACTTGTGGGCCGTGAGCCGGTTATTGGATCCCGCGAGGATCGTTATCATTGTCTTATCATATTGACATGCTAGTTTACTACTAGTCCGTAGCTATTTCTGTTATCATGTTATTTCCAAATCTCTGGAACTTGATATTTCTGTTTTCAACTGAAAAATGATAAAAGATGTTTTCAAAACTACTTTTGAGCCTGCGAGGCTGTGATTGCATATTAGTTGACTAGTAGTGGATCGGGCTGCGCGCCGCAGCAGTACATATGTCGGATCGGACTGCACGCCGCAGTGATATTGTTCTTGGGCTGTAGGAGCCCCTCCGGAGTCTGAACCCCCACAGTGAGCACGGGTACCCAAATTGGATCGGGCTACGTGCCGTAGCGGTCATATCATGTATTGCATTGCATTTAGCTACATCTGCTAGTTGTTATACTGTTTTGCTGGTACTTGTTGGTACAGGTACAGTCGATATTGATTCTGTGACAGGGTATTTGATTACAGCTTTACATAGTGTTTTATTGCGGATTTCTTATCTGCACTGTCTTACCCCTCTTTATTACCACTAAGTCTGGCAGTACTCATTTTACTCCCTGCACCTTGTGTGAAGATCCAGGTACCTCTCAACAGTGATCCAGTAGCTGTACGAGGCGACATCTGTGGGATATACGAGGTAGTTGCAGAGTCCGCAGGACCCGATATTCCTTATTACTATCTTTTGATTCTGTATTGACATTTCTTTCCGCACTTGGTATCTTGTAAACCCTTATACACTTATGTTCAGTAGAGGCTCATGACTCTTGACCCTTCGGTCTATGGGAGTTGGTGTATTATGGGACTTGGTTCCCCGTTTTTATTATATGTATCGCTGTTGCTTCGTGATTTGATATGCTTAAATAGGCTAAAGAGAGCTTCTATCCCCGTTATTGTTATTGGTTGGTCAGGCTGGCTTAACAATGTGCTGGGCGCCATCACGACCAGATTTGGGGTCGTGAAAAGTTGGTATCAGAGCCTAGGTTTACTAGGCCTCATGAGTCTTGAGCCGGTTAGTAGAGTCTTGTGGATCGGTACGAGGACGCCTGTACTTATCCTCGGGAGGCTGCGAACCTTTAGGAAACACTTCACTTTTCTTGAACTCTGTCGTGCGATCTTGTTATCCTGAAAACTGAATTTCTATACTGTATTCTCTCACAGATGGCGAGAACGCGAGCATCGGGACGAGGTGGACGACTTCCATTGCCACATGTTAGAGGCCGTGGGCGCGGTCGTGCTTGAGGTAGAGGTAGGGCAGCTGAGGCAGTGCCAGCTGACCCGCCCGTTGTACCAGTTCAGGAGCAGCCCCCAGGTGGTTGATGCTCCGGCGGCCCCAGTTCAGGGCCAGACCGTATCTATTGCTATTCGCGGTCTTCGGGAAACTCTTGCTCGGATATTATCGGTGTGTTCCGATTTGGCTCGGGTAGTCTCGATTCATCGCTACTGCGGCGACATCTCGGACGAGGGGTGGTCGGCGGACCCCTGCGGCTCGCACACCGACCTGGTTGTTCAAGGACTTCGGACACCGGAGGCGGTCCCCGCTCGGTGGTTGCACCGGTTATTCCTCCGGCCGCACCAGCTCCAGCTCCAGAGAGCATATGGTTCAGGTTATGCCCGATGACGAGCGGCGTCGTCTTGAGAGATTTGGTAGACTTCGGCCACCCCATTTCAGTGGCGTTGAGGGCGAGGATGCCCGAGGTTTCTTGGACAAGTGTCAGAGGATGCTGCGTACGGCTGGTATTCTTGAGTCCGGCGGAGTTTCATTTACTACCTTTCAGTTCACTGGTCCCGCATTTGATTGGTGGGAAGGGTTTGAGAGGCGTAGGCCTGCAGGAGCAGCACCTCTCACATGGCAGCAGTTCTCTACTCTCTTTCTAGAGAAATATGTACCTCGGTCTCGTCGCGAGGAGCTACGTCGCCGGTTCGAGTGGTTGATTCAGGGCGACATGTCTGTGACTCAGTATGAGCTTAGATTCACTCAGTTGGCTAGGCATGCCACATGGATGATCCCTACTGATAGGGAGAGGATCAGGAGGTTCATTGATGGCCTCAACTATTCTATCCGCATTCTTATGACCGGAGAGCGAGTTCTGTCATCATCTTTTGAGCAGGTTGTTGATATGGCACGCTCCATTGAGGCGGATCGTCGCCGAGAGAGGGAGGAGCGGGAGGCCAAGAGGCCTCGTGGTTCTGGCAGTTTCAGTGGTGCTCCATCTAGAGGGCATTCCCAGCAGAGCAGAGGTCGCTCATCTAGACCTTCTCATTCGGGCCACCCAGAGCAGAGCGGAGGTTCTTATGGTCGTGGTCGATAGGGGTTTCAGCAGGGTCAGTCATCACTTAGTGCCCTACCAGCCCAGGGTGCAGCACCTACTTCATCAGCCCAGGGTTCTTCTGCGGCGAGGGGTTCCCTTCAGTCCCCTTCTCTAGCACCAGGTGCATGTTATGAGTGTGGTGAGTTTGGCCACATGAGGAGACGGTGCCCTCGACTCCGTAGGGACAGGACTCAGCAGAGGGATCAGCCCTCATCTTCAGCACCATCTCAGGCTAGTAGAGGTGGAGGTCAGTCTTCTCGTGGTCGTCCAGAGGCGAGGAGAGATCCGGTGGAGGCCAAGCACGATTCTATGCACTCCCTGACAGGCGTGATGCAGTTGCCTCCGATGCAGTGATTACATGTATCATTTATGTCTGTCACATAGATGCCTCTGTTCTATTTGATCCGGGGTCCACATATTCTTACGTGTCCTCTTATTTTGCACATCATTTGGGTGCGACTCGTGGTAGTCTTGATTTACCTGTTCATGTATCCACCCCCGTGGGTGATACGATTGTTGTGGATCATGTCTATAGATCCCGTGTTATATCTATTGGGGGTCTGGAGACCCAGGCAGATTTGTTATTGTTGGGGATGGTGGACTTTGATGTTATATTGGGTATGGACTGGTTGTCTCCGTACCATCCTATATTGGACTGTCATGCTAAGACGATTACGTTGGCCATTCCTGGTATTTCTCAGATTGAGTGGCGGGGTTCGACCGATTTCGTCCCTAGCCGTGTAATTTCGTTCTTAAAAGCTCAGAAGATGGTTAAAAAATGGTGTTTATCGTACTTGGCTTTTGTGAGAGATGTAGGAGCTGAGTCTCCTAACCTTGATTCTATACCTGTTGTGAGGGATTTTCCAGATGTATTCCCCTCAGACCTGCCGGGCATGCCGCCGGACAGGGATATTGATTTTGGCATTGACTTGGTGCCGGGCACTCGGCCCATATCCATTCCTCCTTACCGGATGGCACCAGCTGAGTTGAAAGAACTAAAAGAGCAGCTTCAAGAGGTTCTGGATAAGGGTTTCATCCACCCTAGTGTGTCCCCGTGGGGTGCGTCGGTATTATTTGTTAAAAGAAAGATGGTTCCATGCGAATGTGTATTGATTATAGGCAATTGAACAAAGTGACAGTGAAGAACAAGTACCCTCTACCGCGCATAAATGATTTGTTTGATCAGTTACAGGGTGTGAGGGTGTTTTCTAAGATTAATCTTCGTTCAGGCTATCATCAGTTGAAGATCAGGGACTCGGATATTATGAAGACTGCATTCAGGACCCGATATGGTCATTATGAGTTTCTTGTGATGTAGTTTGGGCTGACCAACGCCCCAGCAACATTTATGCATCTGATGAACAGTGTGTTCGAGCCCTATTTGGATTCATTTGTGATTGTGTTCATTGATGACATTCTAGTCTACTCCCGTAGTCAGGAGGAGCATGCTCAGCATTTGAGTGTTGTGTTGCAGAGATTAAGGGAGGAGAAGCTATATGCTAAATTCTCCAAGTGCGAGTTTTGGCTCGAGTCCGTAGCATTTCTGGGACATGTGGTGTCTCGTGATGGTATTCAGGTTGATCCGAAGAAGATAGAGGCGGTGCAGAGTTGGCCTAGACCGTCCTCAGCTACAGAGATCAGGAGTTTTCTTGGTTTGGCGGGATATTATCGCCGGTTTGTTCAGGGATTTTCATCCATTGCTTCTTCATTGACTAAATTGACCCGGAAGGGTGCACCATTCGTGTGGTCGGATGAGTGCGAGGAGAGCTTTCAAGAAGCTCAAGACAGCTTTGACCACAGCTCCAGTATTAGTATTGCCATCAGCTTCAGGTTCATATACTGTTTATTGAGATGCCTTGAGAGTGGGGATAGATTGTGTGTTGATGCAGGAAGGTAAGGTGATTGCTTATGCTTCTCGGCAGTTGAAGCCACATGAGAAGAACTATCATGTTCATGATTTGGAGCTAGCCGCTATTGTTCATGCCTTGAAAATTTGGAGGCACTATTTGTACGGCGTGTCTTGTGAGGTGTATACCGACCATCGTAGTCTCCAGCACTTGTTCAAACAGAAAGACCTTAATTTGAGACAGCGGAGATGGCTTGAGTTGCTTAAGGATTATGACATCACTATTTTATATCATCCGGGAAAGGCAAATGTGGTGGCCGATGCTTTGAGCCGGAAAGCGGTCAGTATGGGGAGCTTGGCATATATTCCAGCCGAGGAGAGGCCATTTGCTTATGATGTTCAGGTGCTAGCCAATCGGCTAGTGAGGTTAGACATTTCGGAGCGCAGCAGAGTATTGGCTTGTGTTGTATCTCGGTCGTCTCTATATGATCGTATTCGTGAGCGTCAGTATGATGATCCACATTTGGCTGTCCTTAGGGACAGAGTTCAGCATGATGATGCTAGAGATGTCACCATTGATAGTGACGGCGTATTGAGGATGCAGGGCCGGATATGTGTGCCCAATGTTGATGGCCTTCGTGAGTTGATTCTGGAGGAGGCCCATAGCTCGCGGTATTCTATCCATCCAGGAACCGCGAAGATGTATCAAGATTTGAAACAACACTATTGGTGGAGAAAGATGAAGATGGACATTGTCAGACATGTAGCACGGTGCCTCAACTGTCAACATGTTAAGTATAAGCATCAGAGGCCCGGTGGCGTATTTCCGCGCATTGATATTCCTGAGTGGAAATGGGAGAGGATCACCATGGACTTTGTTACTGGACTCCCTCTGACAGCGAGGAAGTTTGATTCAGTTTGGGTGATTGTGGATAGGCTGACCATGTCTGCTCACTTCATTCCAGTTAGTACTACCTACTCATCGGAGCGATTGGGAGCAATCTTTATTCGAGAGATTGTCCGGTTGCATGGAGTTCCAGTGTCTATCATATCCGACAAGGGTACTCAGTTCACTTCTCAGTTTTGGAGAGCATTTCAACGAGAGATGGGTACGCGGGTTGAGTTGAGCACCGCATTTCACCCCCAGACAGACGGGAAGTCTGAGCGCACTATTCAGATTCCGGAGGATATGTTGCGAGCATGTGTGATTGACTTTGGTGGTTCGTGGGATGAGTTCTTACCACTTGCTGAGTTTGCCTACAACAACAGTTATCAGTCGAGTATTCAGATGGCCCCGTATGAGGCATTGTATGGCAGGCGGTGTAGATCCCTCGTGGGATGGTTTGAGCCTGGTGAGGATAGATTGATAGGGACTGAGTTAGTACAGGATGCTCTAGATAGAGCAAAGTTGATCCAGGAGAGGCTTCGTACAACACAGTCTTGCCAGAAGAGTTATGCGGACCGTAGAGTTCGAGAGTTGTCTTTCATGGTTGGTGACAGAGTATTGTTGAAGGTTTCACCTATGAAGGGTGTCATGAGGTTCGGGAAGAAAGGGAAGTTGAGTCCCAAGTACATTGGTCCTTTTGAGATACTCAGGAGGGTTGGAGAGGTGGCATATGAGTTAGCCTTGCCGCCCAGCTTATCTAGTGTTCATCCAGTATTCCACGTGTCTATGCTCCGGAAGTACATTGGAGATCCGTCTCATGTATTAGACTTCGGTACCATTCAGCTTGATGGTGATCTATCCTATGATGTGGAGCCTATTGCCATTTTGGGACGTCAGGTGAGAAAATTGAGGTCTAAGGAGATTGCATCAGTTAAGGTTCAGTGGAGAGGTCGATCCGTGGAGGAGGCCACTTGGGAGATCGAGCGGGAGATGCGGAACAAATATCCTCACTTGTTTGAGACTTCAGGTATGTTTCTTGACCCACTCGAGGACGAGCGTTTGCTTAAGAGGGGGAGAATGTGACGACCCGGCCCGTCGTCACGGGAATTACCACCTCGTTATGTTTTAATTACATGTTTTATGATTTTATATTAGTCTTAGAGTCTATCAGGTGAGCTAGGAGTGAATTGGATTGAAAATGAGGCATATAGCCTTTTTGAAGGAAACTTGGATAAGGAAAGTCAACCCGGAGTTGACTATTTGGTTAGAGGGCTAGGAATCGGATTCTGATGATTCGGTTAGTTCCGGGAGGTGATTTGTGACTTAGGGGAGCAATCGGAATTGAATTTGGAGGCCCGGTGTAGAAATAGGCTTGAATTGGCTAATGTTGAATTTTGGCGAAATCCGAACGGTAGGTGAGATTTTGATCCGGGGGTCGGAATGGAATTCCGAAAGTTGCAGTAGCTCCGTTAGGTGATTTTGGGTGTGCCTGCAAAATTTCAGGTCATTCGGACGTCGTTTCGTCGGGTTTTTGATGGAATGTGTAATTCGGAAGTTTTGAAGAAACTTAGGCTTGAATCCGTGTGTAATTGGTGATTTTGATGTTTAGGATGGTGTTTTTATGATTGGAACAAAATCGTATTGTGTTTTGGGGTATGTTGGTGGCTTTCGTTGGGGTCCCGGGGGCCTCGGGGTGAATCCGGACCATCATCCGGCATTTGGAAGCAAGAAATGGTGTGATGTAAATTGCAGATCACTAGGCATGAAATAAGCCTTCGCGAACGCGAAGGCAAGTTCCGCGTTCGCATAGGCCAGGTTCAGTAAGGCATCACGTTCGCGAGGGCAATGCCGCGTTTGCGTAGGTTGGGGCCAGTTGGCCATCACGTTCGCGATGGGTTGGGTCGCGTTCGCGTAAGAGGAAAAGGTAAGGCATCGCGGACGCGTGACTTCACGTCGCATTCGCGTAGAGTAAAAGTCAGGGGGCTGAGGAGTTGATCTTCGCGGACGCGTGAAAGGGTGTCACGTACGCGATGAAGAAGAGGGTTAAGGCATCGCGTTCGCGTGAGAGGCGTCGCGAACGCGATGAAGAAAATAGGCTGGCAGTGAAGTTAAAACCAGAACTGGTCAGTCGCGGGTTTAATACCCAAAACCTCCATTTTTGAGTTCCAAGAGAGGAAATTAACGGGCGATTGCTGGGAATTCATCGGGGATTCGTTGGAGGTAAGTTTTTTGGCTTAATTACATCTTTTTATCATGAAATCCTTGGGTAATTTTCTGTAAATGGAAGATTAAAGGTGGGTTTGAGCCCTAGGCCTAAATTGAAGAAAAACACCGATTTGAGTGGGCAAATGGAGTCCGATTTTGGTAAATTTTATATGCCTAGACTCGTATCGAGATGAGGATTCCGAATATGTGACTTTTGTAATTTTCCGAGAAGTGTACCGAAAGTCGGGTTTTGACAACTTTGGGAATTTTGATGTAAATTGAGTTGTATTGATTGGGTGTCGTCCCATTGGCCTAATTTGTTGTGTTTCTACTGTATTTGATCAGATTCTACGCATGCGGAGCTTGATTCTCGTGGCAAGGGCATTGCGGAGTAGTCGTCGCGCTGTATTGAGGTGAGTAATAGATGTGGGTGATGACCAGCGGGTTCGAAACACCGGTATACCACTTTGTGACGCTGTATAGCGGCGAGACACGTACTCTCATGTGAGTGCGGGGTCGATTGTGATTGGGGACTATGGCTTAGTCCGACTTGTTAGCACTGTGTTATGACATTGGCTATTCTTGAGCCGTTGAACCTCCTTCTCGGATGGTTGCATACTATATTGTGATATTGGCCACTCTTGAGCCGAGGAACCCCCTTCTTGGGCGGTTGAGTATACTTGTGGGCCGTGAGCCAGTTATTGGATCCCGCGAGGATCGTTATCATTGTCTTATCATATTGACATGCTAGTTTACTACTAGTCCGCAACTATTTATGTTATCATGTTATTTCCAAATCTCTGGAATTTGATATTTTTGTTTTCAACTGAAAAATGATAAAAGATGTTTCAAACTACTTTTGAGCCTGCGAGGCTGTGATTGCATATTAGTTGACTAGTAGTGGATCGGGCTGCGCGCCGCAGCAGTATATATGTTGGATCGGACTGCACGCCGCAGTGATATTGTGCTTGGGCTGTAGGAGCCCCTTCGGAGTCTGAACCCCCACAGTGAGCACGGGTACCCAAATTGGATCGGGCTACGCGCCGTAGCGGTCATATCATGCATTGCATTGCATTTAGCTACATCTGCTAGTTGTTATACTATTTTTTTTTCTGGTACTTGATGGTACAGGTACAGTTGATGTTGATTCTGAGACAGGGTATTGATTACAGCTTTACATAGTGCTTTATTGTGGATTTGTTATCTAACTCTGTCTTACCCCTGTTTATTACCAATGAGTCTGGCAGTACTCATTTTACTCCCTGTACCTTGTGTGCGGATCCAGGTACCTCTCAGCAGACCTGATCCGGTAGCCGCTCAGAGGCATTGTGTGGGATATACGAGGTAGCTGCAGAGTCCGCAGGACCCGATATTCCTTCTTACTATCTTTTGATTCTGTATTGACATTTCTTTCCGCACTTGGTATCTTGTAAACCCTTATACACTTATGTTCAGTAGAGGCTCATGACTCTTGACCCTTCGGTCTATAGGAGTTGGTGTATTATGGGACTTGGTTCCCCGTTTTCGTTATATGTATCGTTGTTGCTTCGTGATTTGATATGCTTAAATAGGCTAAAGAGAGCTTCTAGCCCCGTTATTGTTATTGGTTGGTCAGGCTGGCTTAGCAATGTGCTGGGCGCCATCATGACCAGATTTGGGGTCGTGACAGTAGTTGATATGTGTTATGATTCGAGCAAGTACAACGCATGTTCATGTACCAATTATGATAATATGAATTTTGTAGTATTGAAATTTAATGTTGTTGAAAAGCATTGTGATGTCTTATTGAGCTGTGAATGTATTGCTAGGATGGTTTTGGTGATTCTCTGGCAGGTGGATAGGCAAAATTACAAAGGAAACTCTGCCGAAATTTTTGGAAAATTTGGGACTTAGAAAGATTTCTGTCACCTAAAGAGAGTGGGCTTATTGGTGGTGCGTGTATATCTGCAAGAATTGCAGAAGAGCTAAGGTCTCCGATGATTCGAGTCTCTGTCAAGGCTTGTAAATGACTTGAGTTAATCTCATTGTGACATTTTCGGCATCACTTGAGTAATAATGATATGGGTGGTTAAAAGTGCTTTGATGAATGGCTTCGAGCTAAGTTGGGGAGGTTGCTATTGATTAACTGATTGCACTATTGTGTGCTGTGTTGGCTCTGTCTCTAGGTATGTTTGGAAAATTTTGATAAAGGTTATGGTGCTACGTAGATGTGAAGAAATACTAGGATGTTTTGAACTGATGTTGGTAATGAATGTTCGGTGTATAGAAAGATAAGATAGCAAATTGTGTTTGTATGTAATCATGATCTGCATTGTCAAAGTTCTAACAAAACACGAGTGGTTCTACTCAATAGGACAGTTGAATTACAACTGAATAAGGGTGAATGATGCCCAAGAATGGTTTTGCAGTGTTCAAGATTTTGCTTGTAACAGTCAGGTGCCTTAAGATTTGTATATATGGCTAAATGTGACGACCGGCCCGTCGTCACGGGAATTACCACCCCGTTGTGTTGTAATTACATAATTCATGCTTTTATATCAGTGTTAGAGTCTATCGGGGGAGTTAGGAGTGAATTGGATTGGAAATGAGGCATATAGCCTTTTTGGAGGAAACTTGAATAAGGAAAGTCAACCCGAAGTTGACTATTTAGTTAGAGAGCTCGGAATCGAATTCGATGATTCGGTTAGTTCCGGGAGGTGATTTGTGACTTAGGGGAGCGATCGGAATTGAATTTGGAGACCCGGTGTAGAAATAGGCTTGAATTGGCTAAGGTTGAATTTTGGCGAAATCTGATCGATAGGTGAGATTTTGATCCGGGAGTCGGAATGGAATTCCGACAGTTGCAGTAGCTCCGTTAGGTGATTTTGGATGTGCTTGCAAACTTTCAGGTCATTCGGAGGTCGTTTGATCCGGTGTTTGATCGAATGTCGATTTCGGAAGTTTTGAAGAAACTTAGGCTTGAATCCGTGCGTAATTGGTGATTTTGATGTTTAGGATGGTGTTTTTATGATTGGAACAAGTTTGAATTGTGTTATGGAGTATGTTAGTGGTTTTCGTTGGGGTCCGGGGGGCCTCGGAATGAATTCGGGGGTCCAAACGGACCATTTTTGGCCTTAGACAGCAGCTGAATTGCTGCTGTATCTGCAGGAGGAAATCCTTCATCGCGTTCGCGATGAAGGGGCACGCGTCCGCGAAGGTCAGCAAGGGTATGAATCGCGTTCGCAATGGTTTGGATGCGAACGCGTAGGGTCAGGATCGGAGGGTTCGCGTTCGCGTGGAGTTGGAATGCGTTCGCGTAGGTGAGAAATATTGGTCATCGCGTTCGCGTGAGTGGAGACGCGGACGCGTAGAAGAAAATCCGTGCGGTTGAAATCTGTGCTTCGCGAACGCGTGACTGGGTGTCGCGTTCGCGATGGGAGGACGGAGCAGAGCATCGCATCCGCGTGAGTCCTGTCGCGAACGCGTAGAGCAATCGACCCAGGCAGTGAATTAAAACTAGAAACATTTCACATACGGGTTCATTTGCAAAACCCTCCATTGTTGAGCTCTAGAGTGAGAAAGTGACGGGAAATAGCTGGGAGATCATCGGGATATTGTCGGAGGTAAGTTTTGTGGTTTAATTACACACTTTTATCATGGAATCATGAATTATTTCTATGGAAATGGAGGATTTAATGTGGGTTTAAGCCCTAGGCCTAAAATTTTAGAAAAATATCGATTTGAGTGAGCAAATGGAGTCCGAATTTGGTAAATTCGATATGCCTAGACTCGTATTGAGACGAGGGTTCCGAATATATAACTTTTATAATTTTTCGAGAAGTGCACCAAAAGTCGGGTTTTGACAACTTGTGGGTTTTGATATAATTTGGGTTATTTCGAATGAATTATGTGAAATTAGCATATATTGATGCATTCTCTATGATTTTGAGCAGATTTGGCACCCGAGGAGATTGATTTGCGAGGCAAGCGCAAGGCGGATTGAAGCTTCTACCGATTCGAGGTGAGTGGTGATAGTAAATAATGTACTGAGGGTTTGAAACCCCGTACTAGCACTTCACAGTGCTATATTGAGATGAGACACACGTCTTGAGACGAGTGTGGTGACATTGTGAATGGGGACTTGGACTTGGTCCTTCCCGGCTAATAGAATACTTTGTTGTATGACTGCTAATGAGATTATAACTGTACAATTGGGCTAATAGCCATGTTTGGGGCCTTGTGCCGATCTGTAGAGCATTAGGGAACCTATAGAGCTAGGTGACCCGTATACCGTGTTGGAAACATTCACTCAGCCGTAGCTCTAGTTGTATAGCATAATATGAGCCAGTACTAGATGTGTACATTGAGAGAGATTATCTAGGGTGGGATTCCCTGTTCTAGCTGAGTGGGCCCGAAAGGCCAAGTCTATATTGACTGAGATAGGGTCCAGGACCCACTGTGATATATTATATTGGGCCTGAGAGGCCAAGTACATATTGACTGGGATAGGGTCGAGGACCCATTATGAGGTATTATATATATATACCTATATTGGATCGGGCTGCACGCCGCAGCAGTATATATATTGGATCGGACTGCACGCCGCAGTAATATACATGTAATATACATGTGGGACGGACTGCACGCCGCAGTATTATTGCGCTTGGGCTGTAGGAGCCCCTTCGGAGTCTGAGTCTGCACACATTCTCAGTGAGCACTGGTGTATATTATGGGATCGGGCTGTGCGCCGCAGCAGTATAAATATATATACATATAAATATTGGATCGGACTGCACGCCGCAGTAATACATGTGTGGATCGGGCTGCACGCCGCAGTATCATAGTGATTGGTCCTAGGGAGCCCCTCTGAAGTCTGTATACACCCCCAGTGAGCGCTGTCGACGTTAAATGGAGCGGGCTGCGCGCCGCAGCGGTATATGTATTGGAGCGGGCTGCACGCCGCAGCATTATACTTAGTCTTATACTATTATCTACTTAAATACTTATACATTATAGACATAGGTAAGTGTCTTTATATGTTGAGATGGCCGTACACCGTAGGGGTACGAGTGAGGGTTGGATCAGTGTAGAATCTTGTAGAGATAAACGTGGATTGGAGATTTGAGTATTACTATAGTGATGACGTACCTGTGTGGGTGGCCTTAGAACTGCTAAGTGATAGCACAGGAGTTCTTACCTTCAGTTATTATTTATTATTGTTACTCACTGAGTTGAAATATACTCACCCCACTCCCCTGCACTTTCTGTGCAGATCCACAGGTGCCCGAGAGCAGTTGAGACATTGTAGCTGCTGATCCTTGTCTACTTTTGCGGAGATTACGAGGTAGCTGCCAGCGTCCGCAGAGCTTGTTTTCTCCTTCTTTATCATCTTGTTGATTTCCTAATTGCCTAGACTTGGTTGTAGTAGGATGCTATTCTGTAGAGGCTCAGTCTCGTGACACCACGATATGGTTGGGACCGTATTTTGTATGTTTTACATTTCGTTTATCACCTGATATGATCATTTACTTGTTTAAGTTTAATTTGATTAATAACTGGCTGGTTTAAGGGATAATATGGTCGGGCTTGCCTAGCATTGTGTTGGGCGCCATCACGACCAGGGTTTGGGTCGTGACAAGTTGGTATCAAAGCCTAGGTTAACAGGTCTCGCGAGTTATGAGCCGGTTGGTAGAGTCTCGTGGATCGGTGCGGGGACGCCTGTTCTTATCCTCGGGAGGCTGCAAACCTTTTTAGGAAAAGTTTCAATTCTTGGAATTCTTGTCGTGCGATTACTTTTGACTTAAACTGAACTTTGACATTCTATTCTCTCGCAGATGGCGAGAACTCGAGCTTCTGGAAGAGGTGGACGACCACCACTACTACCTGCTAGAGGCCGTGGACGCAGTCGTGGTCGTAGCGGAGGTAGGGCGGCTGATGCAGTGCCAGCTGACCCACAACCTCCAGTTGCTGAGGCTCCAACAGCGCCAGTTCCGGCACCAGCTGTGCCCATTGTCATTCCTGGTCTACAAGAGACCCTGGCTCAGATATTAGTAGTTTGCACTGGCCTGGCACAGGCGATTTTAGTTACCACCGCACTAGCGGCATCAGGGACCGGGGGTGGTCATCAAACCCCCGCAGCACGCACTCCAGAGCCAGCAGTGTAGGGCCTGCAGACACCTGAGGCTCCTCCAGTTCAGCCTATAGGTCCAGTTCAGCCAGTAGATCAGGTTTAGGGGGACAAGGTTTCAACTATGACGAACGATGAGCAGCGTCATCTCGAGAGGTTCACCAGGTTATCTCCTCCAGTGTTCACTGGTGCTCCGGGCGAGGACGCCTAAGGTTTTCTGGACAAGTGCCGTCGGATGCTCCGTACGGCAGGGATCTTGGAGTCCAATGGTGTGTCCTTCACTACCTTTCAGTTTCAGGGACCAGCCTTCGCTTGGTGGGAGGCTTATGAGCGCCGCAGGCCGGCAGGGGCAGCACCACTATCATGGCCGGAGTTCTCCACTATATTCTTGGAGAAATGGGTGCCTCGATCTCAAAGAGAGGAGATGCATAGGCAGTTTGAGGGTCTCCGTCAAGGGGACATGTCAGTGTCAAAGTATGAGATCAGGTTTACAGAGTTGTCCAGATATGCACCGTGGTTAGTTCATTCCGACAGAGAGAGGATTGGGCGCTTCGTGGATGGCCTCATTTATCCCATTCGTATTCGGATGACTCGGGAGAGGGTTTTGAGTCGTACATTTGAGGATGCTGTGGATATTGCTCGCGACATAGAGACAGATCGTCGCAGGGAGCGGGATGAGAGGGAGGCCAAGAGGCCTCGAGGAGCAGCTAGTTCCAGTGGCACTCAGATCAGAGGCCAGAGTCAGCAGAGCCGAGGTCGCTCTTTCAAGTCTTCGCGGTCGGGTCGCTCAGATCGTCGCAGATGGTCTCCTAGACAGGGTTATCAGGGTTCGCACCAGAGCCAGCCATCTCTCGGTGCCATGCCAGCTCAGAGTTCTTCACAGGCCCCATCCGCTCAGGGTTCATCTCGGCCTAGTTCATCAGCTGGCCACTTCAGCGCCAGAGGTCCTTATCAGTCTCAGTCCCGAGCACCGGGGAGTTACTACGAGTGCGGAGAGTTTGGGCACCACCGTAGGGAGTGTCCCCGTCTTGTTTCCAGAATTTATCAGTAAAGGGGGCAGCCCTCGTCATCTGGTCCTTCTACTTCAGCACCCGCCCCGCCAGCTAGGGGTGAGGGTCAGACTGCTAGGGGTCGCTCTCGAGGGGGAGGCCGATCAGGCGGACAAGCTAGATGCTATGCTTTTTAGGGCCGATCTGAGGCTGTTGCTTCTGATTCTGTCATTACAGGTATTATTTCAGTCTGCCATAGAGATGCCTCAGTATTGTTTGATCCCGGTTCTACTTATTCTTATGTGTCTACATATTTTGCTCCTTATTTGGGCACGGCCCGAGGGAGTCTTGAGCTGCCAGTGCATGTATCTACCCCGATAGGGGATACTATTGTTGTGGACCACGTATAGCGGTCTTGTGTGGTCACTATTGGAGGTCTGGAGACCCGAGTAGACCTGTTGCTTCTCAGTATGATTGATTTTGATGTTATATTGGGCATGGACTGGCTATCTCCATGTCATGCTATTCTGGACTGTCATGCTAAGACGGTCACTTTGGCTATGCCGGGCATTCAGAGGATCGAGTGGCGAGGCACGACTGAGTATGTACCTAGCAGGGTAATATCTTTCCTCAAGGCCCAACGAATGGTTGGGAAGGGATGTCTCTCTTATTTAGCATTTGTGCGGGAGGTCGAGGCCCGGACTCCCAGTATTGATTCTATTCCCATTGTGCGAGACTTTCCTGATGTGTTTCCCTCAGACCTGCCGGGCATGCCGCCGGACGGGGATATTGATTTTGGTATCGATTTGGTGCCAGGCACTCAGCCTATTTCTATTCCTCCGTATCGGATGGCACCAGCTGAGTTGAAGGAATTGAAGGAGCAGCTCCAGGAACTCCTAGATAAGGGGTTCATTCGGCCGAGTGTGTCGCCGTGGGGTGCACCGGTCCTGTTTGTTAAGAAGAAGGACGGATCCATGAGGATGTGTATTGACTACAGGTAGCTAAACAAAGTAACAGTGAAGAATAAGTATCCTCTACCTTGTATTGATGATTTATTTGATCAGCTCCAGGGAGCTAGGGTGTTCTCTAAGATTAATCTTCGTTCAGGCTACCATTAGCTGAAGATTAGAGAGTCTGACATTATGAAGACTGCATTCCGGACCAGATATGGTCACTATGAGTTCCTTGTGATGTCTTTTGGGCTGACCAACGCCCCAGCAACATTTATGCATCTGATGAACAGTGTGTTCAAGCCGTATCTTGATTCATTTGTGATTGTGTTCATTGACGACATTCTAGTCTACTCTCGTAGCCAGGAGGAGCATGCTCGGCACTTGAGTATTGTGTTGCGAAGGTTGAGAGAGGAGAAGCTGTATGCCAAGTTCTCCAAATGTGAGTTCTGGCTTGAGTCCGTGGCATTCTTAGGGCACGTGGTGTCCTGTGATGGTATTCAGGTAGATCCGAGGAAGGTCGAGGCGGTGCAGAGTTGGCCCAGACCGACCTCAGTTACTGAGATCCGTAGCTTTCTGGGATTGGCAGGGTATTATCGCCGATTCGTTCGGGGATTCTCTTCTATTGCTTCACCCTTGACTAGATTGACTCATAAGGGTGTTCCTTTCTTATGGTCCGAGGAGTGCGAGGAGAGCTTTCAGAAGCTCAAGACAGCATTGACCACAACACCAGTCTTGATTCTACCGACAGCTATAGAGTCTTATACTCCGTATATTGTGATGCCTCGGGAGTTGGCATTGGTTGTGTGTTGATGCAGGAGGGTAGGGTCATTGCTTATGCTTCTCGTCAGTTGAAGCCCCACGAGAAGAACTACCCTGTTCATGATTTGGAGCTAGCAACCATAGTTCATGCTTTGAAGATTTGGAGGCATTACCTGTATGGTGTCTCCTGTGAGGTGTTCACGGATCATCGCAGCCTTCAGCACTTATTCAGACAGAAGGACCTTAATTTGAGACAGCGGAGGTGGTTGGAGTTGCTTAAGGATTATGACATCACTATTTTGTATCATCCGGGGAAGGCCAATGTGGTGGCCGATGCCTTGAGTCGGAAGGCGGTTAGCATGGGCAGCCTAGCTTTCATCCCATTTGGGGAGAGGCCATTTGCTTATGATGTTCAGGCCCTAGCCAATCGGCTAGTGAGATTAGATATTTCGGAGCCGATTCGGGTATTGGCTTGTGTTGTTTCTCGATCTTCCTTATATGATCGCATCAGGGAGCGACAGTATGATGACCCACATTTGCTTGTCCTTAAGGACAGAGTGCAGCATAATGATGCTAGAGATGTGACTATCGGCAGTGATGGTGTTCTGAGGATGCATGGCCGTATATGCGTGCCCAATGTTGATGGTTTGTGGGAGTTGATACTTAAGGAGGCACACAGTTCGCGGTACTCTATTCACCCAGGTGCCGCAAAGATGTACCAAGACATGAGACAGCACTACCGGTGGAGGAGAATGAAGATGGATATTGTTAGGCATGTAGCTAAGTGCCTCAATTGCCGGCAGGTCAAGTATGAGCATCAGAGACCGGGCGGTGTTCTCCAGCGTATGGTTATTCCCGAGTGGAAATAGGAGAGGATCACCATGGATTTTGTTACTGGGCTCCCTCGGACAGCGAGGAAGTTTGATTCTGTATGGGTGATTGTTGATAGGCTGCCTAAGTCCGCATATTTCATCCTAGTTAATACTACTTACTCATCGGAGCGGTTGGCATCGATCTTTATTCGGGAGATTGTCAGGTTGCATGGGGTCCCAGTGTCTATTATATCTGATAGAGGCACTCAGTTCACTTCTCAGTTTTGGAGAGCATTTCAGCGAGAGATGGGTACGCGGGTTGAGTTGAGCACCGCATTTCACCCCCAGACAGACGGACAGTCTGAGCGCACTATTCAGATCCTGGAGGATATGTTGCGGGCATGCGTGATTGACTTTGGTGGTTCATGGGATGAGTTTTTGTCACTTGCTGAGTTTGCCTACAACAACAGCTACCAGTCGAGTATTCAGATGGCCCCGTATGAGGCATTGTATGGCAGACGGTGTAGATCTCCCGTCGGATGGTTTGAGCCTGGTGAGGTTAGATTGATAGGGACTGAGTTAGTCCAGGATGCTCTGGATAGAGCAAAGTTGATCCAGGAGAGGCTTCGCACAGCACAGTCTCGCCAGAAGAGTTATGCAGACCGTAGGGTTCGAGAGTTGTCTTTCATGGTTGGTGATAGAGTATTCCTGAAGGTTTCACCCATGAAGGGTGTCATGAGGTTCGGGAGGAAAGGGCAGTTGAGTCCCAGGTACATTGGTCCTTTTGAGATACTCGGGAGAGTTGGAGAGGTGGCATATGAGTTAGCCTTGCCACCCAGCTTATCCAGCGTTCATCCAGTATTCCATGTGTCTATGCTCCGGAAGTACGTCGGAGATCCGTCTCATGTATTAGACTTCAGTACCATTCAGCTTGATGGTGATCTATCCTATGATGTGGAGCCTATTGCTATTTTGGGTCGCCAAGTAAGGAAGTTGAAGTCGAAGAAGATTGAATCAGTTAAGGTTCAGTGGAGAGGTCGACCCGTAGAGGAGGCTACTTGGGAGGTTGAGCAGGAGATGCGGAGCAGATACCCTGAACTATTTGAGACTTAAGGTATATTTCTTGACCCGCTCGAGGACGAGCGTTTGCTTAAGAGGGGGAAAATGTGACGACCCGGCCCGTCGTCACGGGAATTACCACCCCGTTATGTTGTAATTACATAATTCATGCTTTTATATCAGTGTTAGAGTCTATCGCTGGAGTTAGGAGTGAATTGGATTGGAAATGAGGCATATAGCCTTTTTGGAGGAAACTTGAATAAGGAAAGTCAACCCGGAGTTGACTATTTGGTTAGAGGGCTCGGAATCGAATTCTGATGATTCGGTTAGTTCCGGGAGGTGATTTGTGACTTAGGGGAGCGATCGGAATTGAATTTGGAGGCCGGTGTAGAAATAGGCTTGAATTGGCTAAGGTTGAATTTTGGCGAAATCCGAACGGTAGGTGAGATTTTGATCCGGGAGTCGGAATGGAATTCCGACAGTTGCAGTAGCTCCGTTAGGTGATTTTGGATGTGCTTGCAAAATTTCAGGTCATTCGAAGGTCGTTTGGTCGGGTTTTTGATCGAATGTCAATTTCAGAAGTTTTGAAGAAACTTAGGCTTGAATCCGTGCGCAATTGGTGATTTTGATATTTAGGATGGTGTTTTTATGATTGGAACAAGTTTGAATTGTGTTATGGAGTATGTTAGTGGTTTTCGTTGGGGTCCCGGGGACCTCGGGATGAATTCGGGGGTCCAAACGGACCATTTTTGGCCTTAGACAGCAGCTGAATTGCTGCTGTATCTGCAGGAGGAAATCCTTCATCGCGTTCGCGATGAAGGGGCACGCGTCTGCGAAGGTCAGCAAGGGTATGCATCGCGTTCGCGACGGTCTGGACGCGAACGCGTAGGGTCAGGATCGGAGGCTTCGCGTTCGCGTGGAGTTGGAACGCGTTCGCGTAGGTGAGAAGGGTTGGTCATCGCGTTCGCGTGAGTGGAGACGCGGACGCGTAGAGGAAAATCCAGGCGGTTGAAATCTGTGCTTCGCGAACGCGTGACTGAGTGTCGCGTTCGCGATGGGAGGACGGAACAGAGCATCGCGTTCGCGTGAGTCCTGTCGCGAACGCGTAGAGCAATCGACCCAGGCAATGAATTAAAACCAGAAACATTTCACATACGGGTTCATTTGCAAAACCCTCCATTGTTGAGCTCTAGAGTGAGAAAGTGACGGGAAATAGCTGGGAGATCATGGGGATATTGTCGGAGGTAAGTTTTGTGGTTTAATTACACACTTTTATCATGGAATCATGAATTATTTCTATGGAAATGGATGATTTAATATGGGTTTAAGCCCTAGGCCTAAAATTTTAGAAAAATATCGATTTGAGTGGGCAAATGGAGTCCGAATTTGGTAAATTTGATATGCCTAGACTCGTATTGAGACAAGGGTTCCGAATATATAACTTTTATAATTTTTCGAGAAGCGCACCAAAAGTCGGGTTTTGACAACTTGTGGGTTTTGATATAATTTGGGTTATTTTGAATGAATTACGTGAAATTAGCATATATTGATGCATTCTCTATGATTTTGCGCTGATTTGGCACTCGAGGAGATTGATTTGCGAGGCAAGTGCAAGGCAGATTGAGGCTTCTTCCGGTTCGAGGTGAGTGGTGGTAGTAAATAATGTACTGAAGGTTTGAAACCCCGTACTAGCACTTCACATTGCTATATTGAGATGAGACACACGTCTTGAGACGAGTGTGGTGACATTGTGAATAGGGACTTGGACTTGGTCCTTCCCGTCTAATAGAATACTGTGTTGTATAGCTGCTAATGAGATTATAACTGTACAATTGGGCTAATAGCCATGTTTGGGGCCTTGTGCCGATCTGTAGAGCATTAGGGAACCTATAGAGCTAGGTGACCCGTATACCGTGTTGGAAACATTCACTCAGGCGTAGCTCTAGCTGTATAGCATAATATGAGCCACAGTACTAGATGTGTACATTGAGAGAGATTATCTAGGGTGGGATTCCCTGTTCTAGCTGAGTGGGCCTGAAAGGCCAAGTCTATATTGACTGAGACAGGGTCCAGGACCCACTGTGATATATTATATTGGGCCTGAGAGGCCAAGTACATATCTATTGGGATAGGGTCGAGGACCCATTATGAGGTATTATATATATATACCTATATTGGATCGGGCTGCAAGCCGCAACAGTATATATATTGGATCGGACTGCACGCCGCAGTAGCAGTACTGTATTGATATTGAGACCGAGGGCCTGGTTGATGCTACGAGATGGCTTGATTATTGCGCTTGGGCTGTAGGAGCCCCTCGAGAGTGTGTACACACCCCCAGTGAGCGCCTTCGACGTTAAATGGATCGGACTGCACACCGCAGTGGGTACCGGAATGTACCACCATAAGCATTGCATTGCACTGCACGCCGCAGTAATACATGTGTGGATCGGGCTGCACGCCGCAGTATAATAGTGCTTGGGCCTAGGGACACCCTCCGAAGTCTGTATACACCCCCAGGAAGCGTCGTCGACGTTAAATGGAGCGGGCTGCGCGCCGCAGCGGTATATGTATTGGAGCGGGCTGCACGCCGCAACATTATACTTAATCTTATTCTATTATCTACTTAAATACTTATACATTAAACACATAGGTATGTGTCTTTATATGTTGAGATGGCCATACTCCGTAGGGGTACGTGTGAGGGTTGGATCGGTGTAGAATCTTGTAGAGATAAACGTGGATTGGAGATTTGAGTATTACTATAGTGATGACGTACCTGAGAGGGTTGCCTTAGAACTGCTAAGTGATAGCACAGGAGTTCTTACCTTCAGTTATTATTTATTATTGTTACTCACCGAGTTGAAATATACTCACCCCACTCCCCTGCACTTTCTGTGCAGATCCACAGGTGCCCGAGAGCAGTTGAGACATTGTAGCTGCTGATCCTTGTCTACTTTTGCGGAGATTACGAGGTAGCTGCCGGCGTCCGCAGAGCTTGTTTTCTCCTTCTTTATCATCTTGTTGATTTCTTATCTGCCTAGACTTGGTTGTATTAGGATGCTATTCTGTAGAGGCTCAGTCTCGTGACACCACGATATGGTTGGGACCGTATTTTGTATGTTTTACATTTCGTTTATCACCTGATATGATCATTTATTGTTTAAGTTTAATTTGATTAATAACTGGCTGGTTTAAGGGATAATATGGTCGGGCTTGCCTAGCATTGTGTTGGGCGCCATCACGACCAGGGTTTGGGTCGTGACACTAAAGATGGCGGTTTCGTTAGAGAAAGATCAAGGCTTGTGTTATATCACGTGAATGATGGGATTTTAGGTATCCGTATTGGGAAGTAATGATAACAATTTAAAAATCACGGGAAGTTCATCAAAATAAAGTGTGGTAGAATATGGTACTTTTGGGAAACATTGAAAGAGTATTCAGTGGCCTATGGGTCTTAGACCGTGTGGTCTTGTGTACGAGTCTCGTGTGGTAATATGAGTTGATGTATTATGGTACTACAGTAAAGACTGATATGAAATTAGAGATGAATCAGAAAGGAAACTGGGTAAATGGAATGACTAGTTAATAAACCAGAATGGTTTAAAAAGGAATACGATTGATTCCTGGTATGTGGTTGAAGTAATGAGTCTTGCGGACATTGCAGCAAAGCTCTTGAGTGCTGGCAGTTGTGTAACTTGATATGGGTATAAGGACTCAGTCCTGGCAGTTAAACTTATGCAACGAATGGGAAGAAATAGTTTGTGATGTGATTTATCATGGTTTGAAAATGAGTATACTCCTGTCGGTATGCGAAGCGTGGAATGTGTAATGAGTTTTCTTCTATATGGGATCACGAAAGTCCTTGACTAGTTGAGTGCGCCGATGTTTGCGGCGTAGGAAAGGAATATGAATTTCCATGCTATCTTAGTGTAATATGGTATACACGATGTGTTATGGAAAGCTGATAATGGTATATTCTAGGTTTTGAGATCAGTTCATAATATATGGGAAGTCAATAAAATTATTGAGCGCGGACAGCTGCAGGTGAATTAAGAATCGATCTTTCTGATAATTTAAGAAAATGGTACTGCTATTCTATTAACTTGGCAGGGAATATGATCCAAAAAGGACAAGGTAATGTAAACTGATGATATCCAGTGGTATGGTGGTATTCTCTTGTTGGATCGACTATAATTACTGAGTCGTTGATGGCATAGTGAAATTTCTGAATGGCTGTCGTGGTATGAATGGACGCTTGATGTGCGTTATGTATATGTACGGTGGAATACGTAATCAGGCATAGTGATTCATGTGTTATATATGTGCAGGAGACTTGAAGTTCTCGTTAGTCCGCCTATGCAGTGGTTGTATATCATGTGTAACGGCACCATTTTGTGATCATTGGAGATCGGAAGCCCTAGAGGCTCTCTCTTAACTTGATAAGACGAATTTGAATTATGATACTTGATTGCTGACTGGTTGTCATAAGTCAGGTCGTCTAGACTAATGTGATATGGACTATGTCGGAAAATGGCACAAATTGCGTAGCAGAGAGCATCAGAGTATGCTCCAACGGAGTAGTTGTACCCAGGACCAGCGGACGGCTGGTAGGCATTGCTTTGTCAGTTGGACCTTAGCGGCGGATGTCAGTGTAGAGGTATCTACCATTGATTCATTTCCAGTATTGAGAAACATTGTTAGATGCGTTTCATGTGGCCGAACTTGAGGCTATATATATATGTTTGCTGTAATGAGAAAATTCGACTCGTTATGCATTTCCTTTTTGCGCGATTTACGCGTGGATCGGGTGGCACGCCGCCACGGGTATGTCGTTGGAGCGGGTTGCACGCCGCAACAGAATATTGTGAAAATATAGTTAGTTATATGCTACTGGGTATACAATACTTCCCCACTTCTGAGGAAAAGTCCGTTTTGAGTATCGCTTGGCTAATGGCACATCGGTTGTGTCCTTTCAGGATTTAATAGCATACATTAATTGTTTCACCGTGGGTGAGGTTGATTGCTTGGGTTCAAGACCTAGATCTACGCGTGGCTAACCGTTTTGAGCTTCGTAGCTTGAGGTGCTTCATGAGTAATAATGTTGGGGTAGAATCACGAATCGCGTCAAGGCTACATGATGTTATGACCTCTCGAGGAGGATTCAGGTACTCTATTTCTATAATGTGAGACGGGATCTCAGTCCTATGTTATGATGGTACGGAGGAATTAAATTACAGCTATTGTGTTTGAGTTAGTTGTCATGAATTGAGTATGTTCAGTCGTTTCCTACTTGAGCATGTGTTGTGCTCGTCGTGGCTTAGGCCGGTGTGGAGGTGTCTTATCACCAGTGCGGTGTGTTACAATCGAAATGACCGTTGGAGTCATTAATGAATATGAGCATATTGGATCTTAGCTTGTTAGAAAGGTAAAAGTCGAGGTTTGGCTCCAAAACCTATTGTGGTACCAGTTTTTAAAAGGGAAATGGATTCACGAATGGTTGACCTGAGAGATGGGTTCAGTATATCGCGTGCTTCAGCTGCCGGGGGGTGGGCGGGATATGGAGGTGTTGGAATAAGACTCTATCTAATGAAAGAGGTTTTCAGCTAGTATTTGGTGATTGTGGCCAGTTGTTGTGCTTAGAGACTATCGTCTCGAGTGATTGGGTTGTCGATACATCATATGATCTCACCCGGAGTAGTGAATATGGGTTATTGCAGTGGATTCGAGTGTATCCTGAGTATAGGCATGGGATTTGCAATTGGCATATAATTTCAGAAAGTACAATGTGATTTATGGTTCAGATGGTCTATGAAATTTTGACTATATGGTGTTTTCGGACTTATGTGAGATAGGGTGACATATGATCGCCTGAAATATGCTTGGTAAGGTCATTCAGCTATTGGGTGGCTTCTAGTACAACTCTGAATCCGCTCGACGACGAGCGTTTGTTTAAGTTGGGGAGAATGTAACGACCCGGCCCGTCGTTACGGGAATTTACCACCCCGTCATGTTGCAATTACATGTTTTATGATTTTATATCAGTGTTAGAGCCTATCGGGTGAGTTAGGAGTGAATTGAATTGAAAATGAAGCAAATAGCATGTTTGAAGGAAGTTTGAATATGGAAAGTCAACCAAGAGTTGACTATCGAGTTAGAGTGCTTGGAATCGGATTCTGATGATTCGACTAGTTTTGAGGGATCATTTATGACTTAGGAGAGCAATCGGAATTGAATTTGGAGATCCGGTGTAGAAATAGGCTTGAATTGGCTAAGGTTGAATTTTGGCGAAATCCGATCGATAGGTGGGATTTTGATCTGGGAGTCGGAATGGAGTTCCGATAGTTGCAGTAGCTCCGTTAGGTTATTTTGGATGTGCCTGCAAAATTTCAGGTCATTCGGACGTCGTTTGGTCAGATTTTTGATAGAATGTGTAATTTGCAAGTTTTGAAGAAACTTAGGCTTGAATCCATGTGTAATTGGTGATTTTGATGTTTAGGATCGTGTTTTTATGATTGGAACAAATTCGTATCGTTTTTTGGAGTATGTTGGTGGTTTTCATTGGGGTCCCGGGGGCCTCGGGATGAATTCGGGGGTCCAAACGAACCATTTTGTGCCAAATGCACTGCTGTTTCTGCTGCAATTAATGCAGGGAATTTTTGTGCTTCGCGATCGCGAAGTTATGTCTGTGATCGCATTGGGTTAAGCTGGGAAGCTCTGCGATCGCAAGGTTGAGACTGCGATCGCGTAGTGTATCGAGATGAGGCTGGGAGATTGCTCTTCGTGATCGTAGGAGTAGTGATGCGATCGCGTGAGGTTGAGTGTTTATGCATTACGATCGCGGGTCGGTCGATGCGATCGCGTAAGGTCGTGTTCTTGAGCAGTGCGATCACGACCCTTTTGATGTGATCGCGTAGGGTCGCTGAGTTGAGCACTGCGATCGCGTCCAGGCTCACGCGATCGCGTAGAGGAAAGTTGGCAACCAGGTTTTTGTGCATCGCGATCGCACGCCCAGTGCTGCGATCGCGTAGAGTAAACGGCCCTGGCAGTGAGTTTAAGTCCAGAAACATTTCATTACGGGTTCATACACCCCAAAACACCATTTTTGAGCCCTAGAGAGAAGAAATCAGGGGAAAACACTGGGAAATCATCGGGTATTCATCGGAGGTGAGTTTCTCTACTCAAAAACATCATTTTATGGTAGAATTAACATCAATCTTCATGAATTTGGGTAGAAATTATGAAGGATTGTGGCCTAGATATTAAAAACGAAAATTTGGGTTTTGAAAGGCCAATCGAACTCCGATTTTGGTAAATTTTATATGTATGGACTCGTGGCGAGACGAGGGTTCTGTAAATATAAGTTTCAAAATTTTTCGAGATGTGGGCCCGGGGCTCGGGTTTTGCAAATTTCGTGATTTTTGATATTTTCGAGTTCTTTCGATTGGGTTATGTTCCATTATCCTATTTTGATATATTTGTACTGATTTTGGCTAGTTTCGACGTGCGTGGATGCCGGTTCGAGGAGCTAAGGCATCGCAGGCATGATTTTTCGTCAGTTCGAGGTGGGTAATACTTGTAAATGATGTCCTGAGGGTTGGTAAACCCCGGACTTGCACATCTTAGTGCTGTGTCGAGGTGACTTGCACGCCGGATAACGGGCGTGGGGTAGAGCACCATTGGGGATTGTGACTTGGTCCGTCCCACGTAATAAATAATAACACCTAATTGTTGAAATGAATTGGACTAATTATCATGTTTGGGCTTCGTGCCAATTATTTGAATCCTTCAGGGATTGGTATCACTGTCTTCATAACACTGTGCATATTTTATTCTAAATTTAAGGTTTAAAATGGTATTTTGCTAATCAGCATTTTTATAAGGTTATGAAAAACTTGAACAAGGTCTTAATAACATTTTTAGCTGTGAGCTAATATGATATTGTTGCCCGTAGAGCTTTCTTGATTATTTGTTAGACTGATTGGGGCCGAGGGCCATATGTTAGGGCATGACATTTTATGTGAGTATATGCATACACATGCATGGATCGGACTGCACGCCGTAGTGGTATATGGATCGGGCTGCGCGCCGCAACAGGTTTGATATTAATATTGTGCTTGGGCTGTAGGAGCCCCTCCGGAGTCTGAACCCCCACGGTGAGCACGGGTACCCAAATTGGATCGGGCTACACGCCGTAGCGGTCATATGCATTGCATGGCATACATACATTGGTTTACGTGTACTACGTGGCATAACATTTAGCACTCATACATTACTGGCACACATGCATTAGTTGCCTTATTGACCAGATCTCCTGGTGTAAATTGATCAGGAGTGCTGAGCCCGAAGGGCTGATTTGAGTGCGGACTTGCATCGCTTGAGATTGTATCCAGGTATTGGTATATTATTATGAAAGAAAGTAGCTAAAATTGAGATTTCTAAATAATCTACTCACATATGCTTGAAAGGAATAAAAAGATAGTTCCGTATTGTGTAGCATGAGATAGTGCCTATCGTGGTTTTCTTCCCTTCAGCATTATTTACTTTTATTACTGCTGAGTTGGAAGTACTCACACCCGACTCCCTGCACCTTGTGTGCGGATCCAGGTACATCACAGTGGAGCTGATTCTATTGCGGCTCGGGAGTGCTTTTGGACAGTCGAGGTAGCTGCTAGCGTTCGCAGGACTCGATTCTCCAGTTTGTCTGTATTTTCGTTCAGATCATCTCACACTTGTGCACAGTTATATTCACTATTTACACTTTGTATATTCTGTAGAGGCTCATGACTCTTGACCCTTCGGTCTATGGGAGTTGGTATGCGTTGGGACTTGGTTCCCTGTTTTTAATATGTATCTATCACTGTTATGCTTAAACTGGATAAAGTGAGCTTGTGGCTCCGTGATTGTTGTTGATTGGTCGGGCTGGCCTAGCAGTGTGCTGGGCGCCATCACGATCGGATTTGGGGTCATGACAAGTTATTAATATCTTCAAATTCAAAGGAACAACGACAATCGGATATCGAAGAAATCCAAAAATGGATTATGTCTCTACTAAATCCAGAAAGACAACCTACAACCAGAGCATTATGAAAAGGATTTATCTCAGAAGATTTACTAGCAAGATACTGGAGAATAATCAGCCAGAAATATCCAGACCATTTATGTTCAAAATGTCACGGAGAAGATAATGTAATTCCAGAAGTCCAGTTAGAATAATTGAAGAAGATAGTAGAAGATAACTCAAAAGACGAGAAAGTCGTAAAGAAGAAAGAGACATAAAGAAGAAATGATCAAAAGAAGACAAAGCGGCCGACAAGATGCAAAGAAGATGAAGCAGAAAGAGACATAAAGAGAAAGCATATAATGGTGTAAAAGAAATATTTACTTTTCTTTATGTAAAGTTCTTTGTTTTTTATGTAAAAAAGTCAGAGTCGTCATAGTCGTAAATAGTAAGATTCAAGTTACTATTCATGAATAGTAAATGCCAATGAATAGTAAAGGCCAATGAATAGGAAGAGTCAGATGTAAATAGTAAGAGTCAGATGTGAATAGTAAGAGTCATCTTACTCCTCTATATAAAGGAGCAAGTAGAAAGATGTATAGACAGGATCAATATCGAAAAATTACAAATACAATAAAAATTCTCTTTCATAAACACTCTCTAAAAACAAGCTATAAGATTCAACAAGATATGTCAAACTCAAAGGAGATACAAAGTCAGGTAAAATCATTTATGATTATGCATAGCTAAATTCTTATATTCCTGATAATCATCTTATAATACTATAGTTTTCATCATGTTATAGTAATGCTATAAAATATAATTTGAGCAAGTTTGCCATGCAAGTATGCTGTAAGTAATAACCTAGGGTAAGTCACTCCTAATGGGAAACCGGTGAGGCGAGGAGATGCCGTTTAGGGGAGTACCGCAGTTGAGGACATTGCTAGGGTAAATGATTAGAGCAAAGGGCCATGGTAGTGACCAGAAAAATTATTTTTTATATCTTATTATTACATGATGAATATGATAGTAAAGTAATAAGATTAGAAGGAATACCATAAGAATAATAGCAATACATAAAATAATGATAACATACCTACTAGACGAAATGGCAGATAATTATAAGATATTAATCTTTTATGTACTTAGAAAGATAACTGAACCTGAAATGAGAAAAAATATATGGAATCAAATTCAAGAATACAAAAATCTAGTTTTAACAGAAATAATTAACCAAGAATGGAGTGAAGAACTAGAAGAACTAGAAGAAGCCTATAATAATGACGAACTAGAAAGAGTCTATAATTATGACTACATATGGGATTCAGGACCCGAAACAGACTAAGATATGATAAATTACGAATATTTAAATTATTGGACAGAAACTGTAAGGCCCCGTAAAATTTTTGTGCATAAAACCTAGTAGCTATAGTGTCATGGTCCGAATAATGTGTTAGGAATGCGTGGAATTCTTCGCGGCGAGCAAGCTCGCCGCGGTTCGGACCCTTGGTAGTGATTTAAGTTTCAAAAATGTAGAGAATTAATTTTTTCGAAAAGTGTCAAATATGCTGTCAAGAATGCGACCTCAAACCTGATATGCGGACCGCATTCTTGCCGCAAAACATTCCAGAAAGTCTCCCAAAAATCGTGTTGAAAATGCGGTCGATATGCGATCGCATAGTGAATCTGCGGTGCACTTTGCGACCGCAGATCAAGAATGCGGACCGCATATCGGTCGCATTCTGTAACAGAACTCGAGTCATTTTGAGGCCATTCTGCGGTCACTATGCGGACCGCATGTTGATTCTGCGGTCGCAAAGTGCACCGCAGATTCGCCCCGGCCCAGATTTTTGTGACATTTTGACCCGATCCCTTCTTTAATATAACACCTTTCTTCTTCATTTTATCATATCATCTTACCAAAATTAGAGAGAGAAGAGAGGGTTTTTAGAGAGAGAAATCTTTCATCTTCAAAGATTGTTCCAACCATCTTAGTTCAAAGGATTCTAGGGCAAAGATTCAACTTCCCCAAATCTTTTCAAGGTAAAAACCCTAACTATTTTCTTTGATTTTCAGCATTAAATTGGGTAAAGAGAGGTTTGCATATAATAGCTTTTGAAAATAGAATTTTTACACTCATGCATGATTATTGAACTTGATTCCTAGTAAAAAGAAGTGAGTAGAAGTAAGAGTCTTCAAGAACAAGGTTGGCAAGAGTAGGATATCTTGGGTAAGCATAAAGTAGGAAGAAAACTCATCACCAGGTATGTATGGCTAATTTTGATTCTTGTGAAATCGCCTATATGTGTGAAATTTGTTTGGTTAGTGTTAATTTGACAAATTGTGTGAAATTCTCAAAGTTGTTGTTGAAATATGAGTGATGTGGTATAGAATATGAACCAAAAATTAAATGAGGGTCGAAATGGGTAAAGAATTGTGAATAATGATTATGATGGCCTATATGGCACCTTGTGTAAAACAAACAGAACGCTTGAGAATTTTTTTTTTGTGAAAAGAGATGAAACACTTGAATTGTGGAAATATTGTAACATGGTTGTGATATTGATTTGAAATATAATTGAGAACATGAAACAATGTGCAAGTTGCTTATTGGAATTTGTTGAAATTGTGTGTAGTACCTTATCTGATGTTTGAAATTGTTGTGTTTTAAACTGTAAGGCGGGGTCGTGTTGCGCGCCGCAACGTGGGGAAATAAGGTGTGGGTTGGGGTGATAAGGGTGGCCGAGGTAATAAGGGTGGTCGGGGCAATAAGGATGGAAAGCGATCGAAATCGCTATTGAAAAATTGATACAAAAATCAATAATGTGAAATTGTGAAAGGAGACAGCAGGAGAGTTTGCAACCTGTGGGGCACCGATTGCCCCTTTGTTTGACTACTTGTGCTTTACGTGATTGATTGGTTATTGTTAAATTGGTTGATCGTAGAAAGTGCTTTGTGTTGAGAATTATTTGAAATGAGGAAAATGTGGAAACATGGTTAGGGCTGGCTTAATTAATTGTTGATGTAATTCAATGGCTTGAGTTTACTTGGGACAAAGTTTGTCCAAACATGCCAATACAATTCAAGTGTACTGACGTCCCTTTTGCCGGGGACGCTACATTCGTGTTATGATTGTAGGTGGATCAGTAGCAGGCACTTTAGCTCACCGGCAGTAGTATCCTTCTCCTTCCACTGCCCGTTTTGGTGAGCCCCTTTCTTCCTCGGGGCCTTGTGTGGTTCATGCCACTTCGGTTTAGATTTCATTTTGGTTTTGTAAGGTATAGCCGAAGCCTTGTTACCGGCAAGTATTGTATTTCCCTTTTTGTATCCTAGAGGCTCTGTAGACATGTAAACTGTGGGACTCCAGTCTTATGTATATGTATTGTGTTATGTCGGGCGTTGTAAAAATTGCAAACTTGTTAATGAATCACTCGTATGGTTTTATTTGTTTAATGTGAAATCATTCATAGATAGTAAGATATTTGGTTAATGAGAAACAATCAACACAGGGGTAACGCGTGGGAATGAAAGGCACCTAGGTCCGCTTGACTGGGGCAACCCGGTCAGGCGCCGGTCATGTTCCCCGATTTGGGGCGTGACAAACTTGGTATCAGAGCCTAAGGTTTTAAAGTGTCCTAGGATGTCTCGGAGCCGTGTCTAGTAGTGCCCTTCTTATCAGTGTGTTGTCGACCACATCAGATAAGTTGGGGGCTACACGGGCATTTAGGAATTTACCTATTTCTTTGTTAATCTATATCGTGCGGTAAAGTGCAATGTGGAAATATCTGTTTCTAATTCGCGCCTTGTTCCCAAATTTTCAGAATATGGCACCTAAGAAGAAGGCTAGACTCGGCCTTAGGGCCAATGCCGGCCCAAGTGCAGCTGTTAATCATGTACCCGATGCCGTGGGAGAGAATGACCCACCGGTCCCGAATTTGCCTGGCCCATCTGTTCAAAACCCAAGTGTCCCTATTCCAGCCGCGGCAGAGGATGCCACCATTCCTCCTGCCGGTGTTCCTGACTCAGATACAGTTCCCGCTTCGGGCTCTGGTATCTCTAATGAAGATCTTAGGGGAGCCATTCATATGTTAACACAGTTAGTGGCCGCCCAGGCCCAAAGATCCCATGATGCCCCTGCATCCTCCAGCGGACAGGGAGATTCCTTTGGCTCCAGAGTCCACGAGTTCTTGCGATTGGCCCCTCCAGAATTTTCAGGTTCCGATCCAGAGGCTGACCCACAGGAATTCCTTGATGAGATATACAAGACCCTCAGAGTGATGAAGGCTACAGATATAGAGGGGGTAGAGTTGGCCTCTTACAGGCTGAAGGGAGCGGCACGTTCATGGTTCGAAATGTGGGAGGATTCCCGTGAGGAAGGAGGCCCTCCGGCCAGATGGGATGAGTTCGTGGATGCATTTATGGACCACTTCTTACCTGCGGAGGCAATGGCAGCCCGTGCCACTGAGTTCGAGGTTCTCAAACAGGGCAGTATGAGTGTTTGGGAGTATCACATGGAGTTCGTAAGGTTGTCCAAGTACGCTCCTCATTTAGTGTCGACCATGGATGCCCGGGTTCGACGGTTTGTTCAGGGCCTTAGCCCTTTGGTAGTGAATGAGGCCGCCACGGCAGCTTTGCACTCAGATATGAACTATGGGAGGATCGTGGGGTTTGCTCAGGCCACAGAGGCCAAGAAATTGAAGATTCGTGCAGAAAGAGAAAGTAGCAGCAGGGCCCGGTCAATAGGTCATTCAAGGAGATCACTTCCAGGGAAAGGGTCATCAGGGTCATCCCAATCATATGCTCAGTCCTCCATGAGTGCACCGCCATCCGTGCACAATCATCAGTAGGGCAGTTACTCGAGACCTGGTTTAGACAGTAGGAGGTCTCGTCAGTCTGGTCGTCCTGGGGTGAGATCCCAGCAGCAGGGGAGACCTACATGCCCCAAGTGTGGGAGATTTCATACAGAGACTTGCTACCTTGACCTTCTAGTGTGCTTCGGGTGCGGGGTGAGAGGTCACATTCAACGGGACTGTCGTGCACCCAGTCAGGGTATGGGTAGGGGATCTGCTCAGTCGTCTGGTTCTTCGGCTGCTACATCATCAGTGCTTCCTCCAATATCAGTAGGGCGTGGTGCGGCTAGGGGTGGAGCTCATGGTAGGGGTGGACCTAGTCGATTCTATGCGTTGAGTGGCCGCTAGAGTGCTGAGGCTTCTCCAGATGTTGCCACATGTATCTTGTATGTTCAGAATATTGATTGTTATGCCCTCATTGATCCGGGGTCTTCCTTGTCTTATGTTACTCCATTCATTGCTTCAAGTTTTGGGATAGAACCCGAACAACTTCATGAGCCGTTCTCTGTGTCGACTCCAATTGGTGATTCTATTACAGCCTTACGAGTCTATAGGAATTGTATTGTTACGGTGGGTGGTCGTGATACCACGACCGATCTTATTGAGCTTGGGATGGTAGATTTTGATGTAATTATGGGGATGGATTGGCTCTATTCGTGCTTTGCCAAACTTGACTGTCGAACGAGAGTTATGAGGCTCGAGTTCCCTAACGAGCCGGTTATTGAATGGAGAGGAAATGGTGTAGTGCCAAGGGGTAGGTTTATTTCCTACCTTAAGGCTTCGAAGATGATTAAGAAAGGGTGTATCTATCACCTGGTTCGGGTAACGGACACCACCTCAGAGGTGCCTACCCTCGAGTCCGTGCCAATTGTGAATGAATTTCCTGAAGTGTTTCCGGATGAGTTTCCAGGCATTCCGCCAGATAGGGAGATTGATTTTGGAATCGATGTATTGCCAGATACTCAGCCAATATCCATTCCACCATACAGAATGGTGCCAGCAGAGTTAAGGGAGTTAAAGGAGCAGCTAAGGGATTTATTAGAGAAAGGGTTCATACGACCGAGTGTGTCGCCGTGGGGTGCTCCGGTTCTCTTTTTCAGAAAGAAGGATGGATCACTTCGAATGTGTATTGATTATCGGTAGCTCAACAAAGTCACCATCAAGAATAAATATCCTTTGCCTCGAGTGGATGATCCGTTTGACCAATTGCAAGGACCAAAGTTTTTCTCTAAAATTGATCTACTGTCATGCTACCACTAGTTAAAAATCAGGGAGCAGGATATTCCTAAGACCGCCTTCAGAACTCGTTATGGTCACTTTGAGTTTTTGGTCATGTCTTTTGGGGCTAACCAATGCCCCAGCAGCTTTCATGGACCTTATGAATCGTGTTTTCAAGCCATTCCTAGATTCCTTTGTAATTGTATTCATTGACGACATCCTCATCTACTCTCGGAGTAGGGAAGATCATGCCATTCACCTCAGAGCAGCATTGCAGACCCTTCATCAGCATCAACTGTATGCCAAGTTCTCAAAATGTGAGTTTTGGTTGGAGTCCGTAGCCTTTCTAGGGCATGTTATTTCCAGTGAGGGAATTATGGTGGATCCTCAGAAGATTGCGGCAGTGAAAGATTGGCCTAGACCCACGACCCCGACAGAGATTCGTAGCTTTTTGGGTTTGGCAGGGTACTATCGGAGGTTTGTAGAGGGATTCTCAACCCTCGCTTCCCCATTGACAAAGCTGACGCAGAAGGCAGTTAAGTTCCAGTGGTCCGAAGCGTGTGAGAAAAGTTTCCAAGAATTGAAGTCAAGATTGACCTCGGCACCAGTATTGGCCTTGCCAGAAGGCATAGAGGGATTTGTAGTTTATTGTGATGCCTCCGGGGTTGGTTTGGGATGTGTATTGATGCAGCACGGGAAAGTCATATCTTACGCTTCCAGGCAACTCAAGAATCATGAGAAGAATTATCCGACGCATGATTTGGAGCTTGCAGCTGTTGTGTTTGCTTTGAAAATATGGCGGCACTATCTTTATGGAGTTCATGTAGATGTGTTTTCGGACCACAAGAGCCTCCAGTATTTGTTCAAGCAGAAGGAGCTAAATCTGAGACAGCGACGGTGGTTAGAATTGCTCAAGGACTATGATATGAACATATTGTACCATCCAGGAAAGGCAACTGTGGTAGCCGACGCTCTTAGTCGAAAATCCATGGGTAGTTTGGCTCATTTGGGTGTGGATTAGAGACACCTGGCTCGAGAGGTTTACCAATTAGCCAGTTTGGGGGTTTGTATCTCGGCGTCAGACGAGGGGGATATTTTGGTGCATAATGGAGCAAAATCATCATTGGTCGCGGAAATCAAGGAAAAAACAATTCATGGATCCAGCATTGGTTCGGGTAAAGGAAGCAGTCATAAATAACAAGACCTCAGCATTTGTACTCAGCAGCGAAGATGGTGTATTGCGGTGTCAAGATAGGCTATGTGTTCCGGATGTGGACGAGCTTCGGGAAAGAGTAATGGCAGAGGCTCATGTTTCCAGGTATTCGGTACACCCAGGTTCCACGAAAATATATCATGACCTTAAGGAGATTTATTGGTGGAACGGTATGAAAAGGGATGTAGCAAGCTTTGTAGCTAAATGTCCGAACCTGTCAACAAGTGAAGGCCGAGCATCAACGGCCCGGTGGATTAACTCAGCTTATAGAAATACCAAGGTGGAAATGGGAGATGATCAATATGGATTTCGTGGTGGGGTTACCTCGCACTCAGCGTAAGTTTGACTCAATATGGGTGATAGTGGATCGACTCACCAAATCAACTCACTTCCCGCCTGTCAAGTCCACTGATACCGCGGAGCAATATGCAAGATTGTACATCAAGGAGATAGTAAGACTTCATGGCACTCCACTTTCTATTATCTCGGATCGCGGGGCTCGGTTCACAGCTAACTTTTGGAAGAAGTTTCAGCAAGGTTTGGGAACTCAGGTGAATCTCAGCACAGCTTTCCATCCGCAGACCGACGGCCAGGCCGAGCGGACCATTCAGACGCTTGAAGATATGTTACGGGCTTGTGTCTTAGATTTTAAAGGTAATTGGGATAAACACTTGCCACTGATAGAATTTGCTTACAATAATAGCTATCATGCTAGCATTCAGATGGCCCCATTTGAGGCATTGTACGGGAGAAGATGTAGGTCGCCAATCGGGTGGTTTGAGGTAGGTGAAGCGGAATTGCTAGGACCAGATATGGTGTACGAAGCTATGGAAAAGGTCAAAGTTATTCAGGAGAGAATGAAAACAGCACAGAGTCGTCAAAAATCCTATGCGGACGTTCGCCGAAGGGATTTGGAGTTTCAAGTCGATGATTGGGTGTTCTTGAGGGTATCTCCTATGAAGGGAGTCATGCGATTTGGAAAGAAAGGGAAATTGAGTCCTAGGTATGTCGGGCCATATCGGATTGTTCAAAGGGTTGGTCAAGTTGCTTATAGGCTAGAGTTACTTCCTGAGATGTCATCAGTGCACCCGGTATTCCATGTGTCCATGTTGAAGAAAGTGATTGGAGATCCATCCACCATCATGCCAGTCGAAGTTATAGAGGTTAATGAAGATTTGTCATATGAAGAAGTTCCAGTTGCCATTCTTGATAGGCAAGTCCGTAAGTTGAGAAATAAGGGAGTTGCCTCTGTTAAAGTATTGTGGCGAAGTCAACAAGTTGAGGAGGCCACATGGGAAGCGGAAAAAGAGATGAAGGAAAAGTACCCCCATTTGTTCGATCAAGCCTAGAAGAAATTAGGTGACCCTCCTACTCCTAGTAACTGTCATCTTGTCTAAGTTGTTTCCCTCTTAGTATTAGTAAAGTCCCCTTCATTTTGTAATAAGTTAAATGTGTTGTTACCTTGGGTCACTTGAACCGTTCTTGATAAATGAAAGCCTTATAAAGATTTACGTGTTAAATAAACAACTAATAGTAAGTGTAGATTGGTAATGGTTTGTTAAGTGTACATGGTGTGTTAAAATGGTTAAATGGGGTAAGAATTCATTGAAGTGACTAGTTTATGTGCAATTGTAACAATGTGATAGAATATGTGCATTCGTTGAGGTAAGAAAGTGTATACCAGTTGTGGAAAGTGTTGTAGTTGTATATTGTTGTTTGCTAATATGTTTCGGGGGCCCTCTGACGGGTGGATATGTCCATAATATAAAGGAAACTCTGGCGAAATTTTTCTAAAATATAAGAGTTAGTCAAAATTTTGATAGCTTGCATATCATGTCTTTCAAAATCAATTTATTTTCAAAGTCCTTATTCGAGGACGAATGATCTTAAGGGGGGAGGATGTAAGGCCCCGTAAAATTTTTGTGCATAAAACCTAGTAGCTATAGTGTCATGGTCCGAATAATGTGTTAGGAATGCGTGGAATTCTTCGCGGCTCGCAAGCTCGCCGCGGTTCGGACCCTTGGTAGTGATTTAAGTTTCAAAAATGTAGAGAATTAATTTTTCCGAAAAGTGTCAAATATGCGGTCAAGAATGCGACCGCAAACCTGATATGCGGACCGCATTCTTGCCGCAAAACATTCCAGAAAGTCTCCCAAAAATCGTGTTTAAAATGCGGTCGATATGCGATTGCATAGTGAATCTGCGGTGCACTTTGCGACCGCAGATCAAGAATGCGGACCGCATATCGGTCACATTCTGTAACAGAACTCGAGTCATTTTGAGGCCATTCTGCGGTCACTATGCGGACCGCATGTTGATTCTGCGGTCGCAAAGTGCACCGCAGATTCGCCCCGGCCCAGATTTTTGTGACATTTTGACCCGATCTCTTCTTTAATATAACACCTTTCTTCTTCATTTTATCATATCATCTTATCAAAATTAGAGAGAGAAGAGAGGGTTTTTAGAGAGAGAAATCTTTCATCTTCAAAGATTGTTCCAACCATCTTAGTTCAAAGGATTCTAGGGCAAAGATTCAACTTCCCCAAATCTTTTCAAGGTAAAAACCCTAACTATTTTCTTTGATTTTCAGCATTAAATTGGGTAAAGAGAGGTTTGCATATAATAGCTTTTGAAAATAGAATTTTTACACTCATGCATGATTATTGAACTTGATTCCTAGTAAAAAGAAGTGAGTAGAAGTAAGAGTCTTCAAGAACAAGGTTGGCAAGAGTAGGATATCTTGGGTAAGCATAAAGTAGGAAGAAAACTCATCACCAGGTATGTATGGCTAATTTTGATTCTTGTGAAATCGCCTATATGTGTGAAATTTGTTTGGTTAGTGTTAATTTGACAAATTGTGTTAAATTCTCAAAGTTGTTGTTGAAATATGAGTGATGTGGTATAGAATATGAACCGAAAATTAAATGAGGGTCGAAATGGGTAAAGAATTGTGAATAATGATTATGATGGCCTATATGGCACCTTGTGTAAAACAAACGGAACGCTTGAGAATTTGTTTATTGTGAAAAGAGATGAATCACTTGAATTGTGGAAATATTGTAACATGGTTGTGATATTGATTTTAAATATAATTGAGAACATGAAACAATGTGCAAGTTGCTTATTGGAATTTGTTGAAATTGTGTGTAGTACCTTATCTGCTGTTTGAAATTGTTGTGTTTTAAACTGTAAGACGGGGTCGTGTTGCGCGCCGCAACGTGAGGAAATAAGGTGTGGGTTGGGGTGATAAGGGTGGCCGAGGTAATAAGGGTGGTCGGGGGCAATAAGGATGGAAAGCGATCGAAATCGCTATTGAAAATTGATACAAAAATCAATAATGTGAAATTGTGAAAGGAGACAGCAGGAGTGTTTGCAACCTGTGGGGCATTGATTGCCCCTTTGTTTGACTACTTGTGCTTTACGTGATTGATTGGTTATTGTTAAATTGGTTGATCGTAGAAAGTGCTTTGTGTTGAGAATTATTTGAAATGAGGAAAATGTGGAAACATGGTTGGCTCTGGCTTAATTAATTGTTGATGTAATTCAATGGCTTGAGTTTACTTGGGACAAAGTTTGTCCATACATGCCAGTACAATTCAAGTGTACTGACGTCCCTTTTGCCGGGGACGCTACATTCGTGTTATGATTGAAGGTGGATCAGTAGCAGGCACTTCAGCTCATCGGCAGTAGTATCCTTCTCCTTCCACTGCCCGTTTTGGTGAGCCCCTTTCTTCCTCGGGGACTTGTGTGGTTCATGCCACTTCGATTTAGATTTCATTTTGGTTTTGTAAGGTATAGCCGGAGCCTTGTTACCGGCAAGTATTGTATTTCCCTTTTTGTATCCTAGAGGCTCTGTAGACATGTAAACTGTGGGACTCCAGTCTTATGTATATGTATTGTGTTATGTCGGGCGTTGTAAAAATTGCAAACTTGTTAATGAATCACTTGTATGGTTTTATTTGTTTAATGTGAAATCATTCATGGTTAGTAAGATATTTGGTTAATGAGAAACAATCAACACAGGGGTAACGCGTGGGAATGAAAGGCACCCAGGTCCGCTTGACTGGGGCTACCCGGTCAAGGCGCCGGTCATGTTCCCCGATTTGGGGCGTGACAGAAACTATGCTTAAAATAGCTAAAACCGAACAAAATATGAAAAATGATTTAGATAATTATATGCAAACTAAGAAATTCACACATATAGAGTCACTAAATAAAAATATAGAAAAATTACTGTTATTAAAAATTTTAGCTAAAGAAAATTATAATTTAGCATTTAACCAGCAATGAATCAAAAATCTAATCAATTACCAACACAGTTAGTAACTAATCAATCTAAACGACCTATAGCAGGGTTAATCGGAGCTATACCCGACCCCAACCCCAAGATAAAAAACAAGTAAGAAAAGTTAAACAAATATGTAAAAATCTACCAAAACTATACTTCCCAGATGAAAATAATAAACTTAGCATGTTGTAAAGATAAAATAGCACCTCAGTTTTGTGACGACCCGGCCCGTCGTCACGGGATTTACCACCTCGTTATGTTGTAATTACATAAATCATGGTTTTATATCAGTGTTAGAGTCTATCGGGGGAGTTAGGAGTGAATTGGATTGAAAATGAGGCATATAGCCTTTTTGGGAGGAAACCTGAATAAGGAAAGTCAACCCGGAGTTGACTACTTAGTTAGAGAGCTCGGAATCGGATTCTGATGATTCGGTTAGTTCCGGGAGGTGATTTGTGACTTAGGGGAGCGATCGGAATTGGATTTGGAGGCCCGGTGTAGAAATAGGCTTGAATTGGCTAAGGTTGAATTTTGGCGAAATCCGATCGATAGGTGAGATTTTGATCCGGGAGTCAGAATGGAATTCCGACAGTTGCAGTAGCTCCGTTAGGTGATTTTGGATGTGTCTGCAAAATTTCAGGTCATTCGGAGGTCGTTTGTTCGGGTTTTTGATCGAATGTCGATTTCGGGAGTTTTGAAGAAACTTAGGCTTGAATCCGTGCGTAATTGGTGATTTTGATGTTTAGGATGGTGTTTTTATGATTGGAACAAGTTTGAATTGTGTTATGGAGTATTTTAGTGGTTTTCGTTGGGGTCCCGGGGGCCTCGGGATGAATTCGGGGGTCCAAACGGACCATTTTTGGCCTTAGACAGCAGCTGAATTGCTGCTGTGTCTACAGAAGGAAATCCTTCATCGCGTCGCGATGAAGGGCACGCGTCCGCGAAGGTCAGTAAGGGTATGCATCGCATTCGCGATGGTCTGGACGCGAACGCGTAGGGTCAGGATTGGAGGCTTCGCGTTCGCGTGAGTTGGAACGCGTTCGCGTAGGTGAGAAGGGTTGGTCATCGCGTTCGCGTGAGTGGAGACGCGGACGCGTAGAAGAAATCCGGGCGGTTGGAAATCTGTGCTTCGCGAACGCGTGACTGGGTGTTGCGTTCGCGATGGGAGGGCGGAGCAGAGCATCGCGTTCGCGTGAGGCGTGTCGCGAACGCGTAGAGCAATCGACCCAGGCAGTAAATTAAAACCAGAAACATTTCACATACGGGTTCATTTGCAAAACCCTCCATTGTTGAGCTCTAGAGTGAGAAAGTGACGGGAAATAGCTGGGAGATCATCGGGATATTGTCGGAGGTAAGTTTTGTGGTTTAATTACACACTTTTATCATGGAATCATGAATTATTTCTATGGAAATGGAGGATTTAATGTGGGTTTAAGCCCTAGGCCTAAACTTTTAGAAAAATATCAATTTGAGTGGGCAAAATGGAGTCCGAATTTGGTAAATTTGATATGCCTAGACTCGTATTGAGACGAGGGTTCCGAATATATAAATTTTATAATTTTTCGAGAAGCGCACCAAAAGTCGGGTTTTGACAACTTGTGGGTTTTCATATAATTTGGGTTATTTCGAAAGAATTTCGTGAAATTAGCATATATTGATGCATTCTCTATGATTTTGAGCAGATTTGGCACCCGAGGAGACTGATTTGCGAGGCAAGCGCAAGGCGGATTGAAGCTTCTACCGGTTCGAGGTGAGTGGTGATAGTAAATAATGTACTGAGGGTTTGAAACCCCGTACTTGCACTTCACAGTGCTATGTTGAGATGAGACACGCGTCTTGAGACGAGTGTGGTGACATTGTGATTGGGGACTTGGACTTGGTCCTTCCCGGCTAATAGAATACTGTGTTGTATGACTGTTAATGAGATTATAACTGTACAATTGGGCTAATAGCCATGTTTGGGGCCTTGTGCCGATCCGTAGAGCATTAGGGAACCTATAGAGCTAGGTGACCCGTATATCGTGTTGGAAACATTCACTCAATCGTAGCTCTAGCTGTATAGCATAATATGAGCCAGTACTAGATCCGTACATTGAGAGAGATTATCTAAGGTGGAATTCCCTATTCTAGCTGAGTGGGCCTGAAAGGCCAAGTCTATATTGACTGAGACAGGGTCAAGGACCCACTGTGATATATTATATTGGGCCTGAGAGGCCATGTATATACTGATCGGGATAGGGTCGAGGACCCATTATGGGGTATTATATATATATATACCTATATTGGATCGGGCTGCACGCCGCAACAATATATATATTGGATCGGACTGCACGCCGCAGTAATATACATGTAATATACATGTAATATACACGTGGGACGGACTGCACGCCGCAGTATTATTGCGCTTGGGCTGTAGGAGCCCCTTCGGAGTCTGAGTCTGCACACATTCTCAGTGAGCACTGGTGTATATTATGGGATCGGGCTGCGCGCCACAGCAGTATAAATATATATACATATAAATATTGGATCGGACTGCACGCCGCAGTAATACATGTGTGGATCGGGCTGCACGATGCAGTATAATAGTCCTTGGGCCTAGGGAGCCCCTCCGAAGTCTGTATACACCCCCAGTGAGCGTCGTCGACGTTAAATGGAGCGGGCTGCGCGCCGCAGCGGTATATGTATTGGAGCGGGCTGCACGCCATAGCATTATACTTAATCATATCCTACTATCTACTTAAACACTTATACATTATAGACATAGGTATGTATCTTTATATATTGAGATGGCCGTACGCCATAGGGGTACGATTGAGGGTTGGATCAGTGTAGAATCTTGTAGAGATAAATGTGGATTGGAGATTAGAGTACTTCCATAGTGATGACGTACCTGTGAGGGTTGCCTTAGAACTGCTAAGTGATAGCACAGGATTTCTTACCTTCAGTTATTATTTATTATTGTTACTCACCGAGTTGAAATATACTCACCCCACTCCCCTGCACTTTCTGTGCAGATCCACAGGTGCCCGAGAGCAGTTGAGACATTGTAGCTGCCTGATCCTTGTCTACTTTTGCGGAGATTACGAGGTAGCTGCCAGCGTCCGCAGAGCTTGTTTTCTCTTTCTTTATCATCTTGTTGATTAACTATTTGCCTACACTTGGTTGTATTAGGATGTTATTCTGTAGAGGCTCAGTCTCGTGACACCACGATATGGTTGGGACCGTATTTTGTATGTTTTACATTTCGCTTATCACTTGATATGATCATTTATTGTTTAAGTTTAACTTGATTAATAACTGGCTGGTTTAAGGGATAATATGGTCGGGCTTGCCTAGCATTGTGTTGGGCGCCATCACGACCAGGGTTTGGGTCGTGACAAGTTGGTATCCGAGCCTAGGTTAACAGGTCTCGCGAGTCATGAGCCGGTTGGTAGAGTCTCGTGGATCGGTGCGGGGACGCCTGCACTTATCCTCGGGAGGCTGCAAACCTTTTTAGGAAAAGTTTCAATTCTTGGAATTCTTGTCGTGCGATTACTTTTGACTTGATCTGAACTTTGACATTCTATTCTCTCGTAGATGGCGAGAACTCGATCATCCGGACATGGAGGACGACCACCACTACCACCTGCTAGAGGCCGTGGTCGTGGCGGAGTTAGGGCAGCTGAGGCAGTGCCAGCTGACCCACAGCCCCCAGTTGCAGAGGTGCCAGCAGCACCAGATCAGGCACCAGCTGTGCCCATTGTCATTCCGGGTCTACAGGAGACCCTGGCTCAGATACTAGCAGTCTGCACTGGCCTAGCGCAGGCGGTTTCAGTTATTACTGCAGCAGCTGCATCAGGGATCGGGGGTGGTCATCAGACCCCCACAGTACACACTCCAGAGCTAGGAGTGCAGGGCTTACAGACACCAGAGGCTCCTCCAGTTTAGCCTGTGGTTCCGGTTCAGCCTGTGGTTCCGGTTCAGCCAGCAGATCAGTTTCAGGGGGACAGGGTCCTAGCTTTGAAGGACGATGAGCAGCGTCGTCTCGAGAGGTTCACCAGGTTATCTTCTCCGGTGTTTACTCGTGCTTCGGGCGAGGACGCCCAAGGTTTTCTAGATAAGTGCCGTCGGATGCTTCGTACGGCAGGGATATTGGAGTCCAGTGGGGTATCTTTCACTACCTTTCAGTTTCAGGGACCAGCCTTCGCTTGGTGGGAGGCTTATGAGCGCTGCAGGCCAGACGGAGCAGCACCTCTATCATGGCCGGAGTTCTCCACTATGTTCTTGGAGAAATGGGTGCCTCGATCTCAGAGAGAGGAGATGCGTAGGTAGTTTGAGGGTCTTCGTCAGGGGGACATGTCAGTGTCAGAGTATGAGATCAGGTTTACAGAGTTGTCCAAATATGCACCGTGGTTGGTTTATTCCGACAGAGAGAGGATTGTGCGCTTCGTGGACGGCCTCATTTATCCCATTCGTATTCTGATGACTCGGGAGAGGGTTTTGAGTCATACATTTGAGGATGCTGTGGATATTGCTCACGACATAGAGACAGATCGTCGCAGGGAGCGGGATGAGAGGGAGGCCAAGAGGGCTCGAGGAGCAGCTAGTTCTAGTGGCACTCAGACCAGAGGCCAGAGTCAGCAGAGCCGAGGTAGCTCTTTCGGGTCTTCGCAGTCGGGTCGCTCAGATCGTCGCAGATGGTCTCCTAGACAGGGTTATCAGGGTTCGCACCAGAGCCAGCCATCTCTCGGTGCCATGCCAGCTCATAGTTCTTCACAGGCCCCATCCGCTCAGGGTTCATCTCGGCCTAGTTCATCAGCTGGCCACTCCAGCGCCAGAGGTCCTTATCAGTCTCAGTCCCCAGCACCGGGGAGTTGCTACGAGTGCGGAGAGTTTGGGCACCACCGTAGGGAGTTGTAACGACCCGGCCCGTCGTTAAGGGAATTAGCACCCCGTTACCTGTCCTTCTACTTCAGCACCCGCCCCGCCAGCTAGGGGTGAGGGTCAGACAGCTAGGGGTCACTCTCGAGGAGGAGGCCGATCAGGCGGACAGGCTAGATGCTATGCTTTTCAGGGCCGATCTGAGGCCGTTGCTTCTGATGCTGTCATTACAGGTATTATTTCAGTCTGCCACAGAGATGCCTCAGCATTGTTTGATCCCGGTTCTACTTATTCTTATGTGTCTACATATTTTGCTCCTCATTTGGGCACGACCCGAGGGAGTCTTGAGCTGCCAGTGCATGTATCTACCCCGGTAGGGGATATTATTATTGTGGACCATGTATACCGGTCCTGTTTGGTCACTATTGGAGGTCTGGAGACCCGAGTAGACCTGTTGCTTCTCAGCATGATTGATTTTGATGTTATATTGGGCATGGACTGGCTATCTCCATGTCATGCTATTCTGGACTGTCATGCTAAGACAATCACTTTGGCTATGCCGGGCATTTAGAGGATCGAGTGGCGAGGCACGACTGAGTATGTACCTAGCAGGGTAATATCTTTCCTCAAGTCCCAACGAATGGTTGGGAAGGGATGTCTATCTTATTTAGCATTTGTGCGGGAGGTCGAGGCCCAGACTCCCAGTATTGATTATGTTCCCATTGTGCGAGACTTTCCTGATGTGTTTCCCTCAGACCTGCCGGGCATGCCGCCGGACAGGGATATTGATTTTGGTATCGATTTGGTGCCGGGCACTCAGCCTATTTCTATTCCTCCGTATCGTATGGCACCAGCTGAGTTGAAGGAATTGAAGGAGCAGCTCCAGGAACTCCTAGATAAGGGGTTCATTCGGCCGAGTGTGTCGCCGTGGGGTACACCGGTCCTTTTTGTTAAGAAGAAGGATGGATCCATGAGGATGTGTATTGACTACAGGCAGCTAAACAAAGTAACAATGAAGAATAAGTATCCTCTGCCTCGTATTGATGATTTATTTGATCGGCTCCAGGGAGCTAGGGTGTTCTCGAAGATTGATCTTCGTTCAGGCTACCATCAGCTGAAGATTAGAGAGTCTGACATTATGAAGACTGCATTCCGGACCAGATATGGTCACTATGAGTTCCTTGTGATGTCTTTTGGCTGACCAACGCCCCAGCAGCATTTATGCATCTGATGAACAGTGTGTTCAGGCCGTATCTTGATTCATTTGTGATTGTGTTCATTGATGACATTCTAGTCTACTCTCGTAGCCAGGAGGAGCATGCTCGGCACTTGAGTATTATGTTGGAGAGGTTGAGAGAGGAGAAGTTGTATGCCAAGTTCTCCAAATGTGAGTTCTGGCTTGAGTCCGTGGCATTCTTAGGGCACGTGGTGTCCTGTGATGGTATTCAGGTAGATCCGAGGAAGGTCGAGGCAGTGCAGAGTTGGCCCGGACCGACCTCAGTTACTGAGATCCGTAGCTTTCTGGGATTGGCAGGGTATTATCGCCGATTCGTTCAGGGGTTCTCTTCTATTGCTTCACCCTTGACTAGATTGACTCAGAAGGGTGTTCCTTTCTTATGGTCCGAGGAGTGCGAAGAGAGCTTTCAGAAGCTCAAGACAGCACTGACCACAACACTAGTCTTGATTCTGCCGACAGCTTCAGATCCTTATACTCTATATTGTGATGCCTCAGGAGTTGGCATTGGTTGTGTGTTGATGCAGGAGGGTAGGGTCATTGCTTATGCTTCTCGTCGGTTGAAGCCCCACGAGAAGAACTACCCTGTTCATGATTTGGAGCTAGCAGCCATAGTTCATGCTTTGAAGATTTGGAGGCATTACCTGTATGGCGTCTCCTGTGAGGTGTTCACGGATCATCGCAGCCTTCAGCACTTATTCAGATAGAAGGACCTTAATTTGAGACAGCGGAGGTGGTTGGAGTTGCTTAAGGATTATGACATCACTATTTTGTATCATCCGGGAAGGCAAATGTTGTGGCCGATGCTTTGAGTCGGAAGGCAGTTAGTATGGGCAGCCTAGCTTTCATCCCAGTTGGGGAGAGGCCATTTGCTTATGATGTTCAGGCCCTAGCCAATCAGCTAGTGAGATTAGATATTTCGGAGCCGAGTCGGGTGTTGGCTCGTGTTGTTTCTCGATCTTCCTTATATAATCGCATCAAGGAGCGACAGTATGATGACCCACATTTGCTTGTCCTTAAGGACAGAGTGCAGCATAATGATGCTAGAGATGTGACTATCGACAGTGATGGTGTTCGGAGGATGCAGGGCCGTATATGCGTGCCCAATGTTGATGGTTTGCGGGAATTGATACTTGAGGAGGCACACAGTTCGCGGTACTCTATTCACCCAGGTGCCGCAAAGATGTACCAAGACTTGAGATAGCACTACCGGTGGAGGAGAATGAAGATGGATATTGTTAGGCATGTAGCTAAGTGCCTCAATTACCAGCAGTTCAAGTATGAGCATCAGAGACCGGGCGGTGTTCTTCAGCGTATGGTTATTCCCGAGTGGAAATGGGAGAGGATCACCATGGATTTTGTTACTGGGCTTCCTCGGACAGCGAGGAAGTTTGATTCTGTATGGGTGATTGTTGATCGGCTGACTAAGTCCGCACATTTCATCCCAATTAGTACTACTTACTCATCGGAGCGGTTGGCATCGATCTTTATTCGGGAGATTGTCAGGTTGCATGGGGTCCCAGTGGCTATCATATCTGACAGAGGCACTCAGTTCACTTCTCAGTTTTGGAGAGCATTTCAGCGAGAGATGGGTACACGGGTTGAGTTGAGCACCGCATTTCACCCCCAGACAGACGGACAGTCTGAGCGCACTATTCAGATCCTGGAGGATATGTTGCGGGCATGTGTGATTGACTTTGGTGGTTCATGGAATGAGTTTTTGCCACTTGCTGAGTTTGCCTACAACGAGGGTTCCAAATATATAACTTTTATAATTTTTCGAGAAGCGCACCAAAAGTCGGGTTTTGACAACTTGTAGGTTTTGATATAATTTGGGTTATTTCGAATGAATTTCGTGAAATTAGCATATATTGATGCATTCTCTATGATTTTGAGCAGTTTTGGCACCTGAGGAGACTGATTTGCGAGGCAAGCGCAAGGCGGATTGAAGCTTCTACCGGTTCGAGGTGAGTGGTGATAGTAAATAATGTACTGAGGGTTTGAAACCCCGTACTTGCACTTCACAGTGCTATGTTGAGATGAGACACGCGTCTTGAGACGAGTGTGGTGACATTGTGATTGGGGACTTGGACTTGGTCCTTCCCGGCTAATAGAATACTGTGTTGTATGGCTGTTAATGAGATTATAACTATACAATTGGGCTAATAGCCATATTTGGGGCCTTGTGCCGATCTGTAGAGCATTAGGGAACCTATAGAGCTAGGTGACCAGTATATCCTGTTGGAAACATTCACTCAGTCGTAGCTCTAGTTGTATAGCATAATATGAGCCAGTACTAGATGCGTACATTGAGAGAGATTATCTAAGGTGGAATTCCCTGTTCTAGCTGAGTGGGCCTGAAAGGCCAAGTCTATATTGACTGAGACAGGGTCAAGGACCCACTGTGATATATTATATTGGGCCTTAGTGTCATGACCCAAATCCGGTCGTAATGGCGCCCAACAATTAAGCTAGGCCAGCCAGACCAACAATTCAATTATCACAACGATATCGGTCCCAAATGGACATCCCAAGAAGGATATATGAGTTTAAGAACTCCAATAATAATAAAAGTGAACAAAATACTGACACTCCCAAAGATCCAGTCACAAGTCTAGAGCCTCTAACAAAACCCAACAGGAATAGAGAGTACTGTATAGAAATACTCAAGTCTGAATACAAAATACAAAATAACAACTGGAAAGGAGAGGAGAAGCTAGGTTCTGCGAACGTAGACAGCTACCTCAGCAACTCGATGTGACACTGCAAACGCTGGAGATGCCTGTCTATTGCTCCTGAGTACCCGAGTCTGCACACAAAAGGTGCAGGGAGTAGGGGTGAGTACTAAGTACTCAGTGAGTAACAAATATATATAAGTAGCTGACAGTAAGAAATCCACAAAATACCACAATATGAAGCTACACTACAGTCCGATCTCCTACGAACTAGCAACAACAATACAATACGGCTACCACAGAGTAATTCAACAAATACGGATACAATGCAATGCACATAACCGCTACGGCGTGTAGCCCGATCCAATTTAACGTCGACGGCGCTCACTCGGGGTGTGTACAGACTCCGGAGGGGCTCCTACAGCCCAAGCGCAATACTGCTGCGGCGTGCAGCCCGATCCTCATATCAACCACTGCGGCATGCAGCCCGATCCCATGCTCAGTCCACAATAAGCAATTAAGTCACAAAACATTTCATTTATCTTAATTCCAGTTTTCAATTCATAATTTATGAAAAAAATACTTAAATTTTATGAAATTTGCAAAAGCCGGTGACTTAGCATTTCAAAAGTGTGATTTCAATTTCCAGGACTGAGATCAGTGATTTAAGCAAATATAGCTATCACATAAATATTGTCCTCTAAGGACACTACGGATCGGCACAAGGCCCCAAACAAGGCTTACCGCCCCCAAATATATCAAATACAGTGTATTTCCAACACTAACCACATTTCTTTTCACATTCGGGATGGACCAAGTCTCAATCCCTAGTCACAATCAATCCCGCACCTGCCACGGTGTGCGAGCCACGCCCTACTAGCGTCACAATGTGCTAAGCCGGGGTTTCGAACCCTAAGGCTACCATATACACAAACTACTCACCTCTAGCCGGTCGTAGACTCGTCCGCGATGCCTTTTCCTTTGAATTTCGCTGCCTCGTATGTAGAATCTAGTCAAATAACAATAATTATATCAAATATGGGTCAAAGAATCATAACCCACTTCAATTTACATGAAATTCGCATAATTACACTAAGTTGGTAAAACCCGACCCCGGGCCCACTGCTCGGACAATTTCAAAATTAGTACCAACGCGACCCTCATCTCGCCACGAGTCCGTGCATATAAAATTTATCCAAATCGGAGTTCAAATGGCCTTCCAAATCCAAAAATCCCGTTTTCAATATTTAGGCCACATTTCTTCAAGATTTCAACCCAATTTCATGAAGATTGATGTTAATTCTACCATAAAATGATGTTTTTGAGTCAAGAATCTTACTTCTGACGAATACCCGATGACTTCTCAATGATTTCCTCGAGTTTTCTCCTCTCTAGGGCTCAAAATTGAGTTTTGGGTTAATGAACCCGTAACCCCTCTGTTCTGTGATTAAATTCTCTGCCAGACCCATTTACCTTACGCGATCGCGATGTTCAAAAATTTCGGCCTCACGCGATCGCGACTCTCCTCACGCGATCGCGATGTTCAAAAATCCAGACTCACGCGATCGCGACTCGCTTCACGCGATCGCGATGTTCAAACATCCGGCTTCACGCGATCGCGTCTTTCTTCCTGCGATCGCGTAGCACAATTTTCCCTGGACCCCATTTCTCTTCTACGCGATCACGTAGATGCTCATGCGATCGCGATGGACACCCGGTTAACTCTACGCGATCGCGACTGGTGCTCCTGCGATCGCGATGGCCTAGCCCCCAACCCTACGCGATCGCGTCCCCCTCCCCGCGATCGCGGAGAGTAAAAACCTGCTGCGTTTATGACAGCAACCAGCCCTCTCATTTTTCCCAAAAATGGTCCGTTTGGACCCCCGGATTCATCCCGAGACCCTCGGGACCCCAACGAAAACCACCAACATACTCCAAAACACGATAAGAACTTGTTCCAATCATAAAAACATCAAAATCTCCATTTACTCACGGATTCAAGCCTAAGTTTCTTCAAATCTTTCAAAACTAACATTCAATCCAAAACCCGATCAAACGATGTCCGAATGACCTGAAAATTTGCAGACATATCCAAAATCACATAACGAAGCTACAGAAATTGTTGGAATTCCATTCCGACCCCGGATCAAAATATCACCTACCATCCGGATTTCGCCAAAATTCAACCTTCGTCAATTCAAGCCTAAAACTACACCGGACCTCCGAATTCAATTCCGATTGCTCTCCTAAGTCATAAATGATCCCCCGGAACAAGTCGAATCATCAGAATCCGGTTCCGAGCACTCTAATTCAATAGTCAACTCTTGGTTGACTTCTCATATTCAAGCTTTCTTCAAACATGCTATTTGTTTCATTTTCAATCCAAATCACTCCTAACTCACCCGATATACTCTAATACTGTTCTAAAAGCATAAGATATGTAAATGCAAGGTAACGGGGTGGTAATTCCCATAACGACGGGCCGGGTCGTTACATTCTCCCCAACTTAAACAAACGCTCGTCCGCGAGCGGGTTAAGAAACATACCTGGAGCATCAAACAAGTGTGGATATCTGCTCCGCATTTCCTGCTTGGTCTCCCAAGTTGCTTCCTCCACGGGACGACCTCTCCACCGCACTTTCACTGAAGCTACATCCTTGGATCTCAGCTTACGAACCTGTCGACCCAAAATGGCTACTGGCTCTACATCATAAGTCAAGTCTTCATCTAGTTGTATCGTGCTGAAGTCCAACACACGAGACGGGTCTCCGACATACTTCCGGAGCATAGATACATGGAACACCGGGTGAACTCCCGACAAATTGGGTGGCAAAGCAAGCATATAAGCCACCTCCCCAACTTTCCTAAGCACCTCAAAAGGTCCAATGAACCTTGGGCTCAACTTTCCTTTCTTTCCAAACCTCATAACACCCTTCATAGGCGAAATCTTCAGCAACACCTTCTGACCTACTGAATAAGACACATCTCGGACCTTCCGGTCTACATAACTCTTCTGACGCGACTGAGCTGTGCGAAGTCTCTCCCGAATCACCTTTACCTTGTCTAAGGCATCTTGGACTAACTCTGTCCCCAACAACCTAGCCTCGCCGGGCTCGAACCAACCGACCGGAGACCTACACCGTCTCCCATATAAAGCTTCATACGGTGCCATCTGAATGCTGGACTGATAGCTATTATTATAAGCAAACTCCGCAAGAGGCAAATAATCAGCCCATGAACCACCGAAATCAATGACACAAGCACGCAACATGTCCTCCAATATTTGAATAGTACGCTCAGATTGCCCATCCGTATGTGGATGAAATGCTTTGCTCGGCTCTACTCGTGAACCCAACTCTCACTGAAATGTCCTCCAAAACTGAGAAGTGAATTGGGTACCTCTGTCTGATATACTAAAAATGGGAACTCCATGCAATCTCACAAACTCGCGGATGAATATCTCTGCCAACTGCTCTGAGGAATAAGTAGTACACACTGGGATGAAGTGAGCTGACTTGGTCAACCTATCCACCACCACCCAAACTGAATCAAACTTCCTCGCTGTCCGAGGGAGTCCACTAACAAAGTCCATAGTTATTCTTTCCCACTTCCACTCCGGAATATCAATACGCTGGAATACACCACCAGGTCTCTGATGCTCATACTTGACCTGCTGACGGTTTAGACACCGAGCCACATGGCTCACAATATCTTTCTTCATCTTTCTCCACCAGTAATGCTGCTTCAAGTCCTGATACATCTTCGTGGCTCCTGGATGAATAGAATACCGCAAACCGTGGGCCTCCTCCAATATCAACTCACGAAGGCCATCAACATTGGGCACGCATATCCGGCCCTGCATCCGCAATACACCATCACTATCAATAGTGACATCTCCGGCATCATCATGCTGTACTCTGTCCTTAAGGACAAGTAAGTGTGGATCATCATACTGGCGCTCTCGAATACGATCATATAAAGAAGAACGAGCTACTACACAACCCATCACCCTACTGGGCTAAGAAATATCCAGCCTAACCATCTGATTAGCTAACGCCTGAACATTAACTGCTAGGGGTCTCTCCCCAACTGGAATATATGCCAAACTGCCCATACTAATAGCCTTCCGGCTCAAAGCATCCGCCACTACATTAGCTTTCCCGGGATGATACAAGATAGTAATATCATAGTCTTTAAGCAATTCAAGCCATCTTCGCTGCCTCAAATTTAGATCTTTCTGCTTAAACAAATGCTGAAGGCTGCGGTGGTCCGTATATACATCACAAGATACACCATATAAGTAATGCCTCCAAATCTTCAAGGCATGAACAATAGCAACTAACTCCAAATCATGAACAGGGTAGTTCTTCTCGTGGGGCTTTAGCTGACGAGAAGCATATGCAATAACTCTACCCTCCTGCATTAACACACAACCGAGTCCAACTCTAGAAGCATCACAATACACCGTATATGACCCTAAGGCTGATGGCAACACAAGTACTGGAGCGGTGGTCAAAGTCTCCTTGAGGTTCTGGAAGCTCTCCTCACATTCATCAGACCACACAAATGGAGCATTCTTTTGTGTCAACTTAGTCAACGGTGAAGCAATAGATGAGAAACCCTGAACAAACCGGCGATAATAGCCCGCCAAGCCGAGAAAACTCCGAATCTCTGTAGCTGAGGAAGGTCTGGGCCAATTCTGCACTGCCTCAACCTTCTGTGGATCAACCCGAATACCATCACTGGACACTATATGTCCCAGAAAACCCACAGTATCAAGCCAGAACTCACACTTAGTGAATTTTGCATAAAGTTTCTCTTCTCTCAACCTCTGCAATACCACACTCAAGTGTTGTGCATGCTCCTCCTGGCTGTGTGAATATACCAGAATGTCGTCAATAAACACAATCACAAAAGAATCAAGGTACGGCCGAAATACACTATTCATCAAGTGCATGAATGCAGCTGGGGCATTAGTTAGCCCGAAAGACATCACCAGGAACTCGTAGTGCCCATATCGCGTCCCTGAACGCTGTCTTCATAATATCTGAGTCCCTGATCTTCAACTGATGATAGCCCGATCGAAGATCAATCTTAGAAAATACACTAGCTCCCCGGAGCTGATCAAATAGGTCCTCAATACGAGGTAATGGGTACTTATTCTTCACTGTTACCTTGTTCAGCTGCCTGTAATCAATGCACATTCTCATTGTGCCATCTTTCTTCTTTACGAACAACACCGGTGCACCCCGAGGTGACACACTCGGACGAATGAAACCCTTATCTAAAAGTTCCTGAAGCTGTTCTTTCAATTCTTTTAACTCTGCTGGTGCCATACGATAGGGAGGAATAGAAATGGGCTGAGTGCCCGGCACCAAGTCAATACCAAAATCAATATCTCTGTCGAGTGGCATGCCCGGTAGGTCTACTGGAAATACATCCGGAAACTCCCTCACAATGGGGACCGAATCAAGACTGGGTGTCTCGGCCTCAACATTCCTAATGAAGGCCAAATAAGATAAACAACCCTTGCCAATCATTCGTTGGGCCTTTATATAATAAATCACCCTGTCGGACACATAATCAGTCAAGCCACGCCACTCGATCCTCGGATTACCTGGAATAGCTAGTGTGACTGTCTTGGCATGACAGTCCAGAATCGCATGGTAAGGAGATAGCCAATCCATGCCTAGGATTACATCGAAATCTACCATGCCCAGTAGTAATAGATCAACTCGGGTCTCAAGACCCCCAATAGTGATAAGACAGGATCGATATACCTGATCCACAACAACAGTATCCCCCACCGGGGTAGATACATGTACGGGCAAAGCAAGAATACCACGGGTCATACCCAAGTGATGTGAAAAATAAGTAGGAACATAAGAATAGGTGGATCCGGGATCAAATAAGACAGAAGCATCCCTGTGGCAGACTAAGATAATACCTGAAATGACCGTATCTAAAGCACTAGCATCCTTCCTATTCGGAAGAGCATAGAAACGAGCTTGGCCTCCACCAGTATGATCCTCGCCTCTAGGGCGGCCTCTGGATACCTGGCCACCAGTTCTAGCCGACTGTGCTGGCGCTGAAAAAATAGGAGTAGAAGACGAGGGCTGATCCCTCTGCTGAGACCGACTACGAAGCCACTAAGGACAGTCTCTCTTGATATGGCCCAAGTTGCCGCATTCAAAACAACGGCCCGAAGATGGAAGAAGGGGCTGTTGAGGACCCCTCGCTGTAGATGAATCCTATGCTGAGGAAGTAGGAGTAGAGCTCTAGGCTGGAAGAGCACTCAATGCAGGCTGACTCTGCTGACGACCCTGCTGACCCTGATGACCCTGACGGCCACGATCTGATGACACTCCATTGGACTCTGCATGACCAGACTGATGAGATCTGAAAGAACGACCCCTGCTATGCTGAGGCTGGCCCCTAGACGGAGCACCACTATAACTACCAGTACCACGAGGCTGCTTAGCCTCTCTCTCCTCACGCTCTCTGCGACGATCTGTCTCAATATGAAAGGCAGCATCAACTACCTCCTCAAAGGTAACTGCCGAAGCTCTCTCTCTGGTCATCAACATACGGATGGGATAGATAAGACCATCTATAAATCTCCTGATCCTCTCTCTGTCTGTAGGAACCATCCACATGGCATGGCGGGCTAGCTGTATGAATCTTATCTCATACTTAGTAACCGACATATCCCCCTGCTTCAGCCACTCAAACTGACAACGCAGCTCCTCTCTCTGGGACTGAGGCACACACTTCTCCAAAAATACCGTGGAGAACTACTGCCAAGTGAGGGGCGCTGCCCCAATGGGCCTATGCCTCTCAAAATCCTCCCACCACTGAAATGCTGCACCCGTGAACTGAAAAGTGGTGAATGAAACACCGCTGGACTCTAGAATACCCGCGGTGCGAAGCATGCGCTGACATCTGTCAAGAAAACCCTGGGCGTCCTCGCCCTCAGCACCACTGAATGTCGAAGGCTGTAGCCTCTCAAATCTCTCCAATCGGCGCTGCTCATCGTCGGGCATAACTGGAACCATATAAGCAGGAGCTGGTGCAACTGGCGCAACTAGCTGAACTTGCTCGGGTGTGTGAGCAACAGGGGTCTGATTTCCTCCCCCTGCCTATGAAGAAGATACTGCAGCAGTAGCGGCAACTACTTGTGCCAAGCCTGTGCACACTGATAAGATCTGAGCCAAGGTCTCCTGATGACCCGGTATGACAATGGGCACTGCCGGTACCTGAACCTGAGTTGTCGGAGCGTCTGCCGCTGGAATCTGGTCCTGAGTTTGGGCCACTGGTGTAGGAATCTGACCTTGAGTCTGGTCAGCTGGTGGGTCAGCAGGCACTGGCACTGCTGCCCTACCTCTACCACGACCACGGCCTCCGGGTGCCAATGGTGGTCGTCCGCCACGTCCGTTAGCTCGTGTTCTCGCCATCTGCGAGAGAATAGTATATGGAAAAGTTTAATTTCATGGCAACACAAATCGCACGATATGAATCCAAGAAAATGAGGTTTTTCCTAAAGTTTCTGTAGCCCTTCGAGGATAGATACGGACGTCTACGTACCGATCAGCGAAAGCCTACTAAACCGGCTCATGACTCGCGAGTCCTAATAACCTAGAGCTCTGATACCAACTTGTCACGACCCAAATCTGGTCGTGATGGTGCCCAACAATTAAGCTAGGCCATCCAAACCAACAATTCAATTATCACAACGATATCAGTCCCAAATGGACATCCCAAGAAGAATATATGAGTTTAAGAACTCCAATAATAATAAAAGTGAACAAAATACCGACACTCCCAAAGATCCGGAGTCACAAGTCTAGAGCCTCTAACAAAACCCAACAGGAATAGAGAGTACTGTATAGAAATACTCAAGTCTGAATACAAAATACAAAATAACAACTGGAAAGGAGAGGAGAAGCTAGGTTCTGCGAACGTAGGCTCCGATCTTGAATTCTATTGTTCCTTCAATGATTTCATTTGAAGACCTTCTGTCACGACCCAAATCTGGTCGTGATGGCGCCCAACAATTAAGCTAGGCCAGCCAGACCAACAATTCAATTATCACAACGATATCGGTCCCAAATGGACATCCCAAGAAGAATATATGAGTTTAAGAACTCCAATAATAATAAAAGTGAACAAAATACCGACACTCCCAAAGATCCGGAGTCACAAGTCTAGAGCCTCTAACAAAACCCAACAGGAATAGAGAGTACTGTATAGAAATACTCAAGTCTGATTACAAAATACAACTAACAACTGGAAAGGAGAGGAGAAGCTAGGTTCTGCGAACGTAAGCAGCTACCTCAACAACTCGATATGACACTGCAAACGCTGGAAATGCCTGTCTACTACTCCTGAGTACCTGAGTCTGCACACAAAAGGTGCAGGGAGTAGGGGTGAGTACTAAGTACTCAGTGAGTAACAAATATATATAAGTAGCTGACAGTAAGAAATCCACAAAATACCACAATATGAAGCTACACTACAGTCCGAATCTCCTACGAACTAGCAGCAACAATACAATACAGCTACCATAGAGTAATTCAACAAATATAGATACAATGCAATGCACATAACCGCTACGGCGTGTAGCCCGATCCAATTTAACGTCGACGGCGCTCACTGGGGGTGTGTACAGACTTCGGAGGGGCTCCTACAGCCCAAGCGCAATACTGCTGCGGCGTGCAGCCCGATCCTCATATCAACCACTGCGGCGTGCAGCCCGATCCCATGCTCAGTCCACAATAAGCAATTAAGTCACAAAACAGTTCATTTTTCTCAATTCCAGTTCTCAATTCATAATTTATGAAAAATACTTTAACTTTATTAAATTTGTAAAAGCCGGTGACTTAACATTTCAAAAGTGTGATTTCAATTTCCAGGACTGAGATCATTGATTTAAGCAATTATAGCTATCATATAAATATTGTCCTCTAAGGACGCTACAGATCGGCACAAGGCCCCAAATAAGGCTTACAACCCACAAATATATCAAATACAGTGTATTTCCAACACTAACCACATTTCTTTTCACATCCGGGATGGACCAAGTCTCAATCCCTAGTCACAATCAATCCCGCACCTGCCACGGTGTGCGAGCCACGCCCTACTAGTGTCACAATGTGCTAAGCCGGGGTTTCGAACCCTCAGGCTACCATATACACAAACTACTCACTTCTAGCCGGTCGTAGACTCGTCCGCGATGCCTTTTCCTTTGAATTTTGCTGCCTCGTGTGTAGAATCTAGTCAAATAGCAATAATTATATCAAATACGGGTCAAAGAATCATAACCCACTTCCATTTACATGAAATTCGCATAATTACACTAAGTTGGTAAAACCCGACCCCGGGCCCACTGCTCGGAAAATTTCAAAATTAGTACCAACGCGACCCTCATCTCGCCACGAGTCCGTGCATATAAAATTTACCGAAATCGGAGTTCAAATGGCCTTCCAAATCCAAAAATCCCGTTTTCAATATTTAGGCCACATTTCTTCAAGATTTCAACCCAATTTCATGAAGATTGATGTTAATTCTACCATAAAATGATGTTTTTGAGTCAAGAATCTTACCTCCGACGAATACCCGATGACTTCTCGGTGATTTCCTTGAGTTTTCTCCTCTCTAGGGCTCAAAATTGAGTTTTGGGTTAATAAACCTGTAACCCCTCTGTTCTATGATTAAATTCTCTGCAAGACCCATTTACCTTACGCGATCGCGACTCGCCTCACGCGATCGCGATGTTCAAAAATTTCGGCCTCACGCGATCGCGACTCTCCTCACGCGATCGCGATGTTCAAAAATCCAGACTCACGCGATCGCGACTCGCTTCACGCGATCGCGATGTTCAAACATCCGGCTTCACGCGATCGCGTCTTTCTTCCTGTGATCGCGTAGCACAATTTTCCCTGGACCCTATTTCTCTTCTACGCGATCGCGTAGATGCTCATGCGATCGCGATGGACACCCGGTTAACTCTACGCGATCGCGACTGGTGCTCCTGCGATCGCGATGGCCTAGCCCCCAACCCTACGCGATCGCGTCCCCTCCCCGCGATCGCGGAGAGCAAAATCCTGCTGCATTTATGACAACAACCAGCCTTCTCATTTTTCCCAAAAATGGTCCGTTTGGACCCCGGATTCATCCCGAGACCCCCGGGACCCCAACGAAAACCACCAACATACTCCAAAACACGATACGAACTTGTTCCAATCATAAAAACACCATACTAAACATCAAAATCTCCATTTACTCACGGATTCAAGCCTAAGTTTCTTCAAAGCTTTCAAAACTAACATTCAATCCAAAACCCGATCAAACGATGTCCGAATGACCTGAAAATTTGCAGACATATCCAAAATCACATAACGAAGCTACAGAAATTGTCGGAATTCCATTCCGACCCCGGATCAAAATATCACCTACCATCCGGATTTCGCCAAAATTCAACCTTCGCCAATTCAAGCCTAAAACTAGACCGGACCTCCGAATTCAATTCCGATTGCTCTCCTAAGTCATAAATGATCCCCCGGAACTAGTCAAATCATCAGAATCCGGTTCCGAGCATTCTAACTCAATAGTCAACTCTTGGTTGACTTTCCATAATCAAGCTTCCTTCAAGCATGCTATTTGCTTCATTTTCAATCCAAATCACTCATAACTCACCCGATATACTCTAATACTGTTATAAAAGCATAAGATATGTAAATGCAAGGTAACGGGGTGGTAATTCCCGTAACGACGGGCCGGGTCGTTACACTGAGTCTGCACACAAAAGGTGCAGGGAGTAGGGGTGAGTACTAAGTACTCAATGAGTAACAAATATATATAAGTAGCTGACAGTAAGAAATCCACAAAATACCACAATATGAAGCTACACTACAGTCTGAATCTCCTACGAACTAGCATCAACAGTACACTTCAGCTACCACAGAGTAATTCAATAAATAAAGATGCAATGCAATGCACATAACCGCTACGGCATGTAGCCCGATCCAATTTAACGTCGACGACGCTCACTGGGGTGTGTACAGACTCCGGAGGGGCTCCTACAACCCAAGCGCAATACTACTGCGGCGTGCAGCCCGATTCTCATATCAACCACTGCGGCGTGTATCCCGATCCCATGCTCAATCCACAATAAGCAATTAAGTCACAAAACAGTTCATTTTTCTTAATTCCAGTTTTCAATTCATAATTTATGAAAAAAATACTTAAACTTTATTAAATTTGCAAAAGCCGGTGACTTAGCATTTCAAAAGTGTGATTTCAATTTCCCGACTGAGATCAGTGATTTAAGCAATTATAGCTTTCACATAAATATTGTCCTCTAAGGACCTTACAGATCGGCACAAGGCCCCAAACAAGGCTTACAGCCCACAAATATATCAAATACAATGTATTTCCAACACTAACCACATTTCTTTTCACATCCGGGATGGACCAAGTCTCAATCCCTAGTCACAATCAATCCCACACCTGCCACGGTGTGCGAGCCAACCCTTATAAGCGTCACAATGTGCTAAGCTGGGGTTTCGAACCCTCAAGCTACCATATACACAAACTACTCACCTCTAGCCGGTCGTAGACTCGTCCGCGATGCCTTTTCCTTTGAATTTCGCTGCCTCGTGTGTAGAATCTAGTCAAATAACAATAATTATATCAAATACGGGTCAAAGAATCATAACCCACTTCAATTTACATGAAATTCGCATAATTACACTAAGTTGGTAAAACTCGACCCCGGGCCCACTGCTCGGAAAATTTCAAAATTAGTACCAACGCGACCCTCATCTCGCCACGAGTCCGTGCATATAAAATTTATCGAAATCGGAGTTCAAATGGCCTTCCAAATACAAAAATCCCGTTTTCAATATTTAGGCCACATTTCTTCAAGATTTCAACCCAATTTCATGAAGATTGATGTTAATTCTACCATAAAATTATGTTTTTGAGTCAAGAATCTTACCTCCGACGAATACCCGATGACTTCTCAGTGATTTCCTCGAGGTTTCTCCTCTCTAGGGCTCAAAATTGAGTTTTGGGTTAATGAACCCGTAACCCCTCTGTTCTGTGATTAAATTCTCTGCTAGACCCATTTACCTTACGCGATCGCGACTCGCCTCACGCGATCGCGATGTTCAAAAATTTTAGCCTCACGCGATCGCGACTCTCCTCACGCGATCGCGATGTTCAAAAATCCAGACTCACGCGATCGCGACTCGCTTCACGCGATCGCGATGTTCAAACATCCGGCTTCACGCGATCGCGTCTTTCTTCCTGCGATCGCGTAGCACAAATTTCCCCGGACCCCATTTCTCTTCTATGCGATCGCGTAGATGCTCATGCGATCGCGATGGCCACCCGGATAACTCTACGCGATCGCGACTGGTGCTCCTGCGATCGCATTGGCCTAGCCCCCAACCCTACGCGATCGCGACCCCCTCCCCGCGATCGCGGAGAGTAAAAACCTGCTGCGTTTATGACAGCAACCAGCCCTCTCATTTTTCCCAAAAATGGTCCGTTTGGACCCCCGGATTCATCCCGAGACCCCCGGGACCCCAACGAAAACCATAAGTGTGGGAAGATGTAACGACCCGACCGGTCGTTTTAGAAAATTACGCCCCAATCCCTAATTTAACTGTTCCCCTAAGTTCATTTCTGCTATTGTGGGTTGCCGGGTGAGTTGGTTCCAAAATTTGAGCATTTTGGGACACTTAGTCCCTAAATAAGAGCTTTGAAACTAGAAAACGGTCCGTAGCCGGAACAGTGTTAAGACGATCTCGGAACGGAAATCCGATGGTTCCATTAGCTTCGTTAGGTGATTTCGGGGTTAGGAGCGTGTTCGGAATGTATTTTGGATATGTCCGCAAATTTTCAGGTCATTCGGACGTCGTTTGGACGGGTTTGTGATCGAATGTGCAATTCGGAAAGTTTTAAGAAATTTAGGCTTGAATTCGATGCGAATTATGGATTTTGATGTTGTTAGACGTGTTTTGAGGATTGGAGCAAGTTCGAATGAGGTATTAAGATGTGTTGGTATGTTTGGATGAGGTCCCGGGGGCCTCGGGGTGTTTTCGGATGGTTAAACGGGAGAAAAATCATGGAAATTTCAGGTTGAGAGTTCTGGTTCTGTCATTTTCGCTCCTGCGGAAATGTGGTCGCAGGAGCGAGTCCGCAGAAGCGGATAAGGGAGCGCAGAAGCGCTGTGACCGCAGAAGCGGAGAATTTTCCGCTGAAGCGGAATCGCGGAAGCGGAAAGGGAGCCGCAGAAGCGGCCATCGCAGAAGCGGAAGGGAGCCGCTCAGGCGAGTCCGCAGAGGCGGACGCCTAGCCGCAGAAGCGGAAATTTCCGCAGGAGCGATCGAGTCTTCGCAGAAGCGGACGCGCAGAGGCGGTCCGTATATCGCAGAAGCGGAAAATGGCCGGCTAGGCCTGGAACCGCAGAAACGACCCTTTGGTCGCGGATACGGGAGCGTAGAAGCGGAAAATGTTCCGCGGAAGCGAAAATCGCTGTAAGTAAGTGTATCAGAAGTTAGAAAAATTTCAGAACATTTTAACATTTGGGGGTCTCGGCTTAAGGGCGATTTTGGGCGATTTTGAGGAGGAAATCAAGGGAAAACATCAGGTAATCAACTATGAACTCATACTATGATTAGTATTGGTAATATTATGCAATTATATCATGAAAATGGAGGAATTTGGGGTAATTATGGAGGGTTTAGCCCTAGTCTTGGACTTTAGAAAATCAAGGTTTTGAATGGGCAAATGGAGTCCGATTTTGGTAAAATTGATATGCTCAGACTCGTATTGAGATAAGGAACCCGAATATATATTTTTCGTGATTTTTCGATAAGCGTACCGAAAGTCGGGTTTTGGCAACTTGTGGGTTTTGGTGAATTTTGAGTTAATTTGATTGGGTAATGCCCAATTGGCCTATTTTGATGTGATTCTATTGATTTTTATCGGATTCTACACTTGTGGAGGCCGACATTCGTGGCAAGAGGGTTATTGCTTAGCGGTTTTGTACCGGAATTGAGGTAAGTGGCTTGTCTAACCTCGTGTGGGGGAATTTTCACCCCTAGGATATTATGTGATAGTTGAAATGCCTAGTACGCGAGGTGACGGGCGTGTACATGCGCTGGTTGATGAACACGTATTTTATTCAGAAATGTTCGATGAGCGATATCCCTGTCTTTGGTTGTTAATTTGATATTTTACCCGGTAATGGTTAGAAGAGCATGATTAGGTAGCACTTAACTGTTTGGTTGCCTAACTGCCTTGTTTGAATTCCTTGTTAATTATTGGCACTATTTTTCGGTGAAGTTATAGTTGAGCATAATTATTTCTCTCTGTGGATTTCCTTAATTGGTTGTGTTTGTGGACTGCGGGTTCGATTCCCGGAGACCCAGGGCTGTGGGTTCGATTCCCAGAGACCCGACGTGATATTGGTAGGGACTACGGGTTCGATTCCCGAGATCCTGAGTTATTTATTGGTAGGGACTGCGGGTTCGATTCCCGAGATCCTGAGTTATTTATTGGTAGGGACTGCGGGTTCGATTCCCGAGATCCCGAGTTATTTATTGGTAGGGACTGCGGGTTCGATTCCCGGAGATCCTGAGTTATTGTGATATTATTGAGACATGGGCTGCGGGTTCGATTCCCGGAGACCCAGGGGTACTGAGAATGGGACTGGGGGTTCAATTCCCACAGATCCTGGATTTGTTTATTTGAGTTGGTTATTTGTTATTAGCTTGGTTGTAGACAGTTTCAGTAAATGTTGTTATTTTGGAAATTTTGTTGTTATCTGTTAAACTGTTTATTTTGTTATCATCATATTATTATTGTTTCTCAGTAGGGCCCTGACCTTCCTCGTCACTACTCCATCGAGGTTAGGCTTGGCACTTACCGAGTACCGCCGTGGTGTACTCATGCTACTCTTCTGCACACTTTTGTTGTGCAGATCCAGGTACATCAGAGGAGGCTCGTACTAGGTGATTCTGCAGCTTTCTGGGAGACTTCGAGGTATGATCTGCTACGTCCGCGGATCCGGAGGCTTCCCTTCTATTCTACTATTACTAGTTGACATTTTTCTTCATTTCATTGTTAGATACTCTTTACACATAGAGCCACAGTTGTATTTCCCTTTTAGTCTGTGTTACCGTGGGGTTTCGGATCTTGGTAGTGTTTATTTATTGTGTGACGGATGTATGTGCCAAGTGGCACGGATTACATATCTTTATGATATTTTCCGCTGTTTCTTATTTAAGTAATTAAAACTTATAGATTTCGCAATGTGTTAGGCTTACCTAGTCGTGGGGATTGGGTGCCATCACGACAGGTTCACAATTGGTGAACTAGGGTCGTGACAAGTTGGTATCAGAGCTCTAGGTTCATAGGAGTCACGGGACACAGACCGGTTACTTAGAGTCTCGCTGATCGATACGGAGACGTCCGTATTTATCTACGAGGGGCTATGTAACTGTTTAGGAAACTCTTCATTTCTTTTGGATTCCTTGTCGTGCGACATTTTTGGCATCAAAAATCTAAACTACTGCTTTCTATTCTCTCACAGATGGTGAGGACACGAGCTAACCGCGATGATCAGGTACCCGCGCCCCCTGTTGCTGCCGTCAGAGACCGGGGCCGAGGTAGAGGACGAGGACGCGCCCGAGGTGCAGCCACAGCACCATCGCGCGCTGCCGCTGAGGTGCCACCGGTAGACCAGGTTGGAGCGCAGGCACCTGGTACACCGACTACAGCTGCTACTACTCCAGCACTACAGGAGACCCTGGCTCAGTTCATGAGCATGTATACCACTTTGGCCCAGGCAGGATTGCTTCCTCTTGTTGCAGCTACATCTCAGGCCGGGGGAGGGGCCCAGACTCCCGTAGCCGTTACTCAGGAGCAGCGTGTGCCAGTGGGACATGTTCCAGATGTTTTGGTTATGCCTCCTGCCGCCCCAGCACAACCAGGAGGTGGACCAGCTGCCTCTGAGGACGAGCAGCGTAGATTAGAGAGGTTCAAGAAATATGATCCTCCAGTGTTTAGTGGCCTGGCTTCAGATGATGCATTGGGTTTTCTGGAGGAGTGTCATCGTATTCTTCGTACTATGGGGATTGTGGAGACCAGCGGGGTTTCCTTCACTGCTTTTCAGTTTCGCGGGGTCGCTTATGATTGGTGGCGCACGTATGAGTTGGATAGTCCAGAAGAGTCTGCTTCATTGACTTGGACGCAGTTTTCAGATCTATTTTTGAGGGAGTTTGTTCCACAGAGCCTTAGGGATTCTTGGCGCTCGGAGTTTGAGCGGTTGCGACAGGGCTCCATGTCAGTATCGGAGTATGCCATCAGTTTCACCCGTCTGGCCAGGCATGCACCGGCCTTGGTAGCCACGGTTCGGGAGAGAGTACGGAGATTTATTGAGGGCCTGATTCCGCCTATCCGATCCAGCATGGCCAGAGAGTTGGAGACAGATATATCTTATCAGCAGGCAGTTAGCATTGCTAGGAGGATCGAGAGTATGCTCCCTAGAGAGCGTGGAGATAGAGAGGCCAAGAGGTCTCGTGAGTCGGGCCATTTCTCTGGTGCCCGCACTTCAGCAGCCGGTCGTTTTGGCAGGGGATATTCCGGTCGTCCAGTTCACTCAGCATTGCCCGCAGCCGGTAGCACTCCAGGTCTTCCAGCACCTCAGGAGCCTTATTATGCTCCCCCAGTTTCCAGTGCACCTCCTGCGCGGGGTCCTTCCAGAGGTCAGGCTAGTGGGGGAGAGGCCGGTCAGTCACAGTCACCGTGTCCTCCCAGAGCTTGCTTTGGGTGCGGGGATACTCGCCATCCGGTGAGGGAGTGCCCCAGGCGTAGGAGGGGGGCACCTCACCAGTCTTCGCAGCATCAGCGTGGCTCTCAGGGTCAGCAGGCTATCATTCCAGCTCCAGCTGCTATTCCACCTGCCCAGCCAGCCAGGGGCGGGGGTCAGGGTTCTAGAGGCCGCCCTCGAGAGGGGGGACAGGCCAGATTCTATGCTATTCCTGATCGCGCTGCGGCTGTTGCATCTGATTCTGTTATCACAGGTATTATTCTGGTTAGTCACAGGGAGGCATCGGTTCTATTCGACCCCGGTTCCACTTTTTCATATGTGTCTTCTTACTTTGCTTCTCATCTGGGTGTGCCTCGGGATTCTTTGAGTGCCCCCATTTATGTTTCCACTCCGGTGGGTGATTCTTTGGCTGTGGACCGCGTATATCGGTCGTGTTTGATTACCATTTGTGATTTTGAGACCAGGAGCGGATCTATTGTTGCTCGGGATGGTCGATTTTGATATTATTCTGGGCATGGACTGGTTGTCGCCCCATTATGCTATTCTTGATTGTCACGCCAAGACCGTGACGCTGGCTATGCCGGGCATTCCACGTATTGAGTGGAGTGGTACTCTAGATCACACCCCTAGCCGTGTTATTTCTTTTCTTAGAGCTCAGCGTATGGTTGAGAAGGGGTGTGCTGCTTATCTAGCCTATGTGCGGGACGTCAGTGTTGACACTCCCTCTATTGATTCTGTTCATGTGGTACGTGACTTTGCTGATGTATTTCCAGCTGATCTTCCGGGCATGCCGCCTGACGGAGACATTGACTTTGCTATTGACTTGTTGCCGGGCACTCAGCCCATTTCTATTCCACCGTACCGTATGGCTCCTCCCGAATTAAAGGAGTTGAAGGATCAATTACGGGAGTTATTGGGCAAGGGTTTTATTCGACCCGGTGTTTCGCCTTGGGGTGCTCCTTGTATTGTTTGTGAAGAAAAGGACGGTTCTATGCGTATGTGTATTGACTATCGTCGGCTGAATAAGGTTACAATGAAGAACCGGTATCCTTTGCCCCGTATTGATGATTTATTTGACCAGAGTTACAGGGCGCACATGTGTTTTCTAAGATTGATTTGCGCTCCGGGTATCACCAGTTGAAGATTCGGGAGCCGGATATCCCGAAGACTGCCTTCAGGACCGGTATGGTCACTATGAGTTCCTCGTGATGTCTTTTGGGTTGACTAATGCCCCAGCAGCATTTATGCATTTGATGCACAGTGTGTTCGGGCCTTATCTGGACTCGTTCGTGATTGTCTTCATTGATGATATTCTAGTATATTCTCGGAGCGGGAAGAGCACGAGCAACATTTGAGGATAGTGCTTCAGATCCTGAGGGAGAAGCAACTTTATGCCAAGTTCTCTAAATGTGAATTTTGGTTGAGTTCTGTGGCATTTTTGGGCCACGTGGTGTCGAGTGATGGTATTCGAGTAGATCCGAGGAAGGTGGAGGCCGTGCAGAGTTGGCCCAGACCCTCCTCCGCTACTGAGATACGCAGTTTCCTTGGTTTGGCGGGCTACTACCGTCGTTTCGTAGAGGGGTTCTCTTCGATTGCAGCACCTATGACTAGATTGACCCAAAGGGTGCCCCTTTTCAGTGGACAGACGAGTGTGAGGCGAGCTTTCAGAAGCTCAAGACAGCTTTGACTTCGGCCCCTATATTGATGTTGCCTACAGGTTCGGGGTCCTATACTGTATATTGTGATGCCTCACGAGTTGGACTCGGTGCGGTATTGATGCGGGACGGTAGGGTGATTGCCTACGCGTCGAGACAGCTGAAGGTGCATGAGAAGAATTACCCTGTTCATGATTTGGAGCTAGTTGCCATTGTTCACGCCTTGAAAATTTGGCGTCATTATTTATATGGGGTTCCTTCTGAGATCTACACTGATCACCGGAGCTTGCAACACTTGCTTAAGCAGAAGGACCTGAATATGCGTCAGAGGAGATGGTTGGAACTACTGAAGGACTATGATATTACTATTCTCTATCATCCAGGCAAGGCTAATGTGGTTGCTGATGCCTTGAGTCGTCGGGCAGAGAGTTTGGGGAGTTTAGCATATCTACCAGCTTCAGAGAGGCCTATGGCGATGGATGTTCAGGCTTTAGCCAGACAGTTTGTTAGACTGGATCTTTCGGAGCCCAGCCGGATTATGGCATGTGTGGTTTCTCGGTCTTCTCTATTTGACCGCATCAGGGAGCGTCAGTTCGACGACCCTCATTTGCTTGTCCTTCAGGATAGAGTTCGGCGTGGTGATGCTCGAGATGTTATCATCGGGGATGATGGAGTTATGAGGATGCAGGGGCGTATCTGTGTGCCCAATGTAGATGATCTTCGAGAGCCGATTCTAGCAGAGGCCCATAGTTCGCGGTATTCCATCCATCCGGGTGCCGCGAAGATGTATCAGGACTTGAAACAGCATTACCGGTGGAGGCGGATGAAGAAGGATATAGTTGATTATGTTTCTAGATGCCTCAACTGCCAGCAGGTGAAGTATGAGCATCAGCGCCCGGGTGGATTGATGCAGCGGATTGAGATTCCAGAGTGGAAATGGGAGCGCATCACCATGGACTTCGTATCCGGGCTTCCACGGACTGTTAGGAAGTTTGATTCCATTTGGGTTATTGTGGATCGGCTGACCAAGTCCGCCCATTTTATACCGGTGAGCACTACTTATTCATCGGAGCGACCGGCGGAGATCTATATCAAGGAGATAGTTCGGCTGCATGGTATTCCAGTTTCCATCATTTCAGATAGAGGCACTCAGTTCACTTCACGGTTCTGGAGAGCTGTGCAGCAGGAGTTAGGTACTCGGGTGGAGCTGAGCACAGCATTTCACCCCCAGACTGATGGGCAGTCCGAGCGCACTATTCGGATTTTGGAGGATATGCTCCGTGCGTGCGTGATTGAGTTTGGAGGTTCATGGGATCACTTCTTGCCACTGGCGGAGTTTGCTTATAACAACAGCTACCAGTCTAGTATTCGGATGGCACCGTATGAGGCCCTATATGGTAGGAGGTGCAGGTCTCCCGTGGGTTGGTTCGAGCCGGGCGAGGCCAGGCTGCTAGGTACTGATATGGTTCAGGATGCAATGGACAAGGTCAAGGTGATTCGGGACAGACTTCGTGCAGCCCGGTCTAGACAGAAGAGTTATGCGGACAAGAAGGTTCGCGATGTGGCTTTTATGGTTGGCGAGCGGGTTCTGCTTCGAGTCTCGCCCATGAAGGGCGTTATGAGGTTTGGGAAGAAAGGGAAGCCGAGTCCTAGATTTATTGGCCCTTTTGAGATTTTGAGGCGTGTAGGAGAGGTTGCTTATGAGTTGGCCTTACCTCCCAACCTAGCCGGAGTTCACCCTGTATTTCATGTCTCCATGCTCCGGAGATACCATGGTGACCCATCGCACGTGTTGGATTTCACATCTGTTCAGCTAGACAAGGATCTTTCTTATGTTGAGGAGCCAGTAGCCATTCTAGACAGGCAAGTCAGGAAGCTAAGGTCTAAGAACATCGCTTCGGTAAAGGTTCAGTGGCGGGGCCAGCCGGTCGAGGAGGCGACTTGGGAGACCGAGCAGGATATGCGCAGCCAGTACCCTCATCTTTTCACTACTCCGGGTATGTTTTCTATGCTCGTTCGAGGACGAACGAATCTTTAAGTGTGGGAAGATGTAACGACCCGACCGGTCGTTTTAGAAAATTACGCCCCAATCCCTAATTTAACTGTTCCCCTAAGTTCATTTCTGCTATTGTGGGTTGCCGGGTGAGTTGGTTCCAAAAATTTGAGCATTTTGGGACACTTAGTCCCTAAATAAGAGCTTTGAAACTAGAAAACGGTCCGTAGCCGGAACAGTGTTAAGACGATCTCGGAACGGAAATCCGATGGTTCCATTAGCTTCGTTAGGTGATTTCGGGGTTAGGAGCGTGTTCGGAATGTATTTTGGATATGTCCGCAAATTTTCAGGTCATTCGGACGTCGTTTGGACGGGTTTGTGATCGAATGTGCAATTCGGAAAGTTTTAAGAAATTTAGGCTTGAATTCGATGCGAATTATGGATTTTGATGTTGTTAGACGTGTTTTGAGGATTGGAGCAAGTTCGAATGAGGTATTAAGATGTGTTGGTATGTTTGGATGAGGTCCCGGGGGCCTCGGGGTGTTTTCGGATGGTTAAACGGGAGAAAAATCATGGAAATTTCAGGTTGAGAGTTCTGGTTCTGTCATTTTCGCTCCTGCGGAAATGTGGTCGCAGGAGCGAGTCCGCAGAAGCGGATAAGGGAGCGCAGAAGCGCCTGGGATCGCGGAAGCGGAAAGGAGCCCGCAGGTGCGGCACCGCTGAAGCGGATATTGAGCCGCAGAAGCGGCCAAGGGCTAGGGGGGAAGCATCGCAGAAGCGGAAGTCTAGCCGCTTAGGCGGGTCCGCAGAAGCGGACACTTAGCCGCAGAAGCGGAAATTTCCGCAGGAGCGGTCAAGGCTTCGCAGAAGCGGACGCGCAGAGGCGGTCCATATGTCGCAGAAGCGGAAATGGCCGGCTAGGCCTGGAACCGCAGAAGCGACCCTTTGGTCGCGGATACGAGAGCGTAGAAGCGGAAAATGTTCCGCAGAAGCGAAAATCGCTGTAAGTAAGTGTATCAGAAGTTAGAAAAATTTCAGAACATTTTAACATTTGGGGGTCTCGGCTTAAGGGCGATTTTGGGCGATTTTGAGGAGGAAATCAAGGGAAAACATCAGGTAATCAACTATGAACTCATACTATGATTAGTATTGGTAATATTATGCAATTATATCATGAAAATGGAGGAATTTGGGGTAATTATGGAGGGTTTAGCCCTAGTCTTGGACTTTAGAAAATCAAGGTTTTGAATGGGCAAATGGAGTCCGATTTTGGTAAAATTGATATGCTCAGACTCGTATTGAGATAAGGAACCCGAATATATATTTTTCGTGATTTTTCGATAAGCGTACCGAAAGTCGGGTTTTGGCAACTTGTGGGTTTTGGTGAATTTTGAGTTAATTTGATTGGGTAATGCCCAATTGGCCTATTTTGATGTGATTCTATTGATTTTTATCGGATTCTACACTTGTGGAGGCCGACATTCGTGGCAAGAGGGTTATTGCTTAGCGGTTTTGTACCGGAATTGAGGTAAGTGGCTTGTCTAACCTCGTGTGGGGGAATTTTCACCCCTAGGATATTATGTGATAGTTGAAATGCCTAGTACGCGAGGTGACGGGCGTGTACATGCGCTGGTTGATGAACACGTATTTTATTCAGAAATGTTCGATGAGCGATATCCCTGTCTTTGGTTGTTAATTTGATATTTTACCCGGTAATGGTTAGAAGAGCATGATTAGGTAGCACTTAACTGTTTGGTTGCCTAACTGCCTTGTTTGAATTCCTTGTTAATTATTGGCACTATTTTTCGGTGAAGTTATAGTTGAGCATAATTATTTCTCTCTGTGGATTTCCTTAATTGGTTGTGTTTGTGGACTGCGGGTTCGATTCCCGGAGACCCAGGGCTGTGGGTTCGATTCCCAGAGACCCGACGTGATATTGGTAGGGACTGCGGGTTCGATTCCCGAGATCCTGAGTTATTGGTAGGGACTACGGGTTCGATTCCCGAGAACCTGACGTGATATTGGTAGGGACTACGGGTTCGATTCCCGAGATCCTGAGTTATTTATTGGTAGGGACTGCGGGTTCGATTCCCGAGATCCTGAGTTATTTATTGGTAGGGACTGCGGGTTCGATTCCCGAGATCCCGAGTTATTTATTGGTAGGGACTGCGGGTTCGATTCCCGAGATCCTGAGTTATTTATTGGTAGGGACTGCGGGTTCGATTCCCGAGATCCTGAGTTATTGTGATATTATTGAGACATGGGCTGCGGGTTCGATTCCCGGAGACCCAGGGGTACTGAGAATGGGACTGTGGGTTCAATTCCCACAGATCCTGGATTTGTTTATTTGAGTTGGTTATTTGTTATTAGCTTGGTTGTAGACAGTTTCGGTAAATGTTGTTATTTTGGAAATTTTGTTGTTATCTGTTAAACTGTTTATTTTGTTATCATCATATTATTATTGTTTCTCAGTAGGGCCCTGACCTTCCTCGTCACTACTCCATCGAGGTTAGGCTTGGCACTTACTGAGTACCGCCGTGGTGTACTCATGCTACTCTTCTGCACACTTTTGTTGTGCAGATCCGGGTACATCAGAGCAGGCTCGTACTAGGTGATTCTGCAGCTTTCTGGGAGACTTCGAGGTATGATCCTGCTACGTCCGCGGATCCGGAGGCTTCCCTTCTATTCTAGTATTACTAGTTGACATTTTTCTTCATTTCATTGTTAGATACTCTTTACACATAGAGCCACGGTTGTATTTCCATTTTAGTCTGTGTTACCGTGGGGTTCCGGATCTTGGTAGTGTTTATTTATTGTGTGACGGATGTATGTGCCAAGTGGCACGGATTACATATCTTTATGATATTTTCCGCTGTTTCTTATTTAAGTAATTAAAACTTATAGATTTCGCAATGTGTTAGGCTTACCTAGTCGTGGGGATTGGGTGCCATCACGACAGGTTCACAATTGGTGAACTAGGGTCGTGACAAGTTGGTATCAGAGCTCTAGGTTCATAGGAGTCACGGGACACAGACCGGTTACTTAGAGTCTCGCTGATCGATACGGAGACGTCTGTATTTATCTACGAGGGGCTATGTAACCGTTTAGGAAACTCTTCATTTCTTTTGGATTCCTTGTCGTGCGACATTTTTGGCATCAAAAATCTAAACTACTGCTTTCTATTCTCTCACAGATGGTGAGGACACGAGCTAACCGCGATGATCAGGTACCCGCGCCCCCTGTTGCTGCCGTCAGAGGCCGGGGCCGAGGTAGAGGACGAGGACGCGCCCGAGGTGCGGCCACAGCACCATCGCGCGCTGCCGCTGAGGTGCCACCGGTAGACCAGGTTGGAGCGCGGGCACCGGTACACCGACTACGGCTGCTACTACTCCGGCACTACAGGAGACCCTGGCTCAGTTCATGACCATGTATACCACTTTGGCCCGAGCAGGATTGCTTCCTCTTGTTGCGGCTACATCTCGGGCGGGGGAGGGGCCCGGACTCCCGTAGCCGTTACTCGGGAGCGGCGTGTGCCGGTGGGACATGTTCCGGATGTTTTGGTTATGCCTCCTGCCGCCCCGAGCACAACCGGGAGGTGGACCAGCCGCCTCCGAGGATGAGCAGCGTAGATTAGAGAGGTTCGAGAAATATGATCCTCCAGTGTTTAGTGGCCTGGCTTCAGATGATGCATTGGGTTTTCCGGAGGAGTGTCATCGTATCCTTCGTACTATGGGGATTGTGGAGACCAGCGGGGTTTCCTTCACTGCTTTTCAGTTTCGTGGGTCGCTTATGATTGGTGGCGCACGTATGAGTTGGATAGTCCAGAGGAGTCTGCTTCATTGACTTGGACGCGGTTTTCAGATCTATTTTTGAGGGAGTTTGTTCCACAGAGCCTTAGGGATTCTTGGCGCTCGGAGTTTGAGCGGTTGCGACGGGGCTCCATGTCAGTATCGGAGTATGCCATCAGTTTCACCCGTCTGGCCAGGCATGCACCGGCCTTGGTAGCCACGGTTCGGGAGAGAGTACGGAGATTTATTGAGGGCCCGATTCCGCCTATCCGATCCAGCATGGCCAGAGAGTTGGAGACAGATATATCTTATCAGCAGGCAATTAGCATTGCTAGGAGGATCGAGAGTATGCTCCCTAGAGAGCGTGGAGATAGAGAGGCCAAGAGGTCTCGTGAGTCGGGCCATTTCTCCGGTGCCCGCACTCAGCGGCCGGTCGTTTTGGCGGGGGATATTCCGGTCGTCCGGTTCACTCGGCATTGCCCGCGGCCGGTAGCACTCCGGGTCTTCCCAGCACCTCGGGAGCCTTATTATGCTCCCCGGTTCCGGTGCACCTCATGCGCGGGGTCCTTCCAGAGAGGTCGGGCTAGTGGGGGAGAGGCCGGTCGGTCACGGTCACCGTGTCCTCCCGGAGCTTGCTTTGGGTGCGGGGATACTCGCCATCCGGTGAGGGAGTGCCCCGAGCGTAGGAGGGGGCACCTCGCCGGTCTTCGCAGCATCGGCGTGGCTCTCGGGGTCGGCGAGGCAATCATTCCGGCTCCGAGTGCTATTCCACTGCCCGGCCCGGCCGGGGCGGGGGTCGGGGTTCTAGAGGCCGCCCTCGAGAGGGGGGACAAGCCAGATTCTATGCTATTCCTGATCGCGCTGCGGCTGTTGCATCTGATTCTGTTATCACAGGTATTATTCTGGTTAGTCACGGGGAGGCATCGGTTCTATTCGACCCTGGTTCCACTTTTTCATATGTGTCTTCTTACTTTGCTTCTCATCCGGGTGTGCCTCGGGATTCTTTGAGTGCCCCCATTTATGTTTCCACTCCGGTGGGTGATTCTTTGGCTGTGGACCGCGTATATCGGTCGTGTTTGATTACCATTTGTGATTTTGAGACCAGAGCGGATCTATTGCTGCTTGGGATGGTCGATTTTGATATTATTCCTGGGCATGGACTGGTTGTCGCCCCATTATGCTATTCTTGATTGTCACGCCAAGACCGTGACGCTGGCTATGCCAGGCATTCCACGTATTGAGTGGAGTGGTACTCTAGATCACACCCCTAGCCGTGTTATTTCTTTTCTCAGAGCTCAGCGTATGGTTGAGAAGGGGTGTGCTGCTTATCTAGCCTATGTGTGGGACGTCAGTGTTGACACTCCCTCTATTGATTCTGTTCATGTGGTACGTGACTTTGCTGATGTATTTCCAGCTGATCTTCCGGGCATGCCGCCTGACAGAGACATTGACTTTGCTATTGACTTGTTGCCGGGCACTCGGCCCATTTCTATTCCACCGTACCGTATGGCTCCTCCTGAATTAAAGGAGTTGAAGGATCAGTTACAGGAGTTATTGGGCAAGGGTTTTATTCGACCCAGTGTTTCGCCTTGGGGTGCTCCCGTATTGTTTGTGAAGAAAAAGGACGGTTCTATGCGTATGTGTATTGACTATCGTCAGTTGAACAAGGTTACAGTGAAGAACCGGTATCCTTTGCCCCGTATTGATGATCTATTTGACCAGCTACAGGGTGCACAAGTGTTTTCTAAGATTGATTTGCGCTCCGGGTATCACCAGTTGAAGATTCGGGAGCCAGATATCCCGAAGACTGCCTTCAGGACCCGGTATGGTCACTATGAGTTCCTCGTGATGTCTTTTGGGTTGACTAATGCCCCGGCAGCATTTATGCATTTGATGCACAGTGTGTTCAGGCCTTATCTGGACTCGTTCGTGATTGTCTTCATTGATGATATTCTAGTATATTCTCGGAGCCGGGAAGAGCACGAGCAGCATTTGAGGATAGTGCTTCAGATCCTGAGGGAGAAGCAACTTTATGCCAAGTTCTCTAAATGTGAATTTTGGTTGAGTTCTGTGGCATTTTTGGGCCACGTGGTGTCGAGTGATGGTATTCGAGTAGATCCGAGGAAGGTGGAGGCCGTGCAGAGTTGGCCCAGACCCTCCTCCGCTACTGAGATTCGCAGTTTCCTTGGTTTGGCGGGCTACTACCGTCGTTTCGTAGAGGGGTTCTCTTCGATTGCAGCACCTATGACTAGATTGACCCAAAAGGGTGCCCCTTTTCGGTGGACAGACGAGTGTGAGGCGAGCTTTCAGAAGCTCAAGACAGCGTTGACTTCGGCCCCTATATTGATGTTGCCTACAGGTACGGGGTCCTATACCGTATATTGTGATGCCTCACGAGTTGGACTCGGTGCGGTATTGATGCGGGACGGTAGGGTGATTGCCTACGCGTCGAGACAGCTGAAGGTACATGAGAAGAATTACCCTGTTCATGATTTGGAGCTATCTGCCATTGTTCACGCCTTGAAAATTTGGCGTCATTATTTATATGGGGTTCCTTCTGAGATCTACACTGATCACCGGAGCTTGCAGCACTTGCTTAAGCGGAAGGACCTGAATATGCGTCAGAGGAGATGGTTGGAGCTACTGAAGGACTATGATATTACTATTCTCTATCATCCGGGCAAGGCTAATGTGGTTGCTGATGCCTTGAGTCGTCGGGCGGAGAGTTTGGGGAGTTTAGCATATCTACCAGCTTCGGAGAGGCCTATGGCGATGGATGTTCAGGCTTTGGCCAGGCAGTTTGTTAGACTGGATCTTTCGGAGCCCAGCCGGATTCTGGCATGTGTGGTTTCTCGGTCTTCTCTATTTGACCGCATCAGGGAGCGTCAGTTCGACGACCCTCATTTGCTTGTCCTTCGGGATAGAGTTCGGCGTGGTGATGCTCGAGATGTTACCATCGGGGATGATGGAGTTATGAGGATGCAGGGGCGTATCTGTGTGCCCAATGTAGATGATCTTCGAGAGCTGATTCTAGGAGAGGCCCATAGTTCGCGGTATTCCATCCATCCGGGTGCCGCGAAGATGTATCAGGACTTGAAACAGCATTACTGGTGGAGGCGGATGAAGAAGGATATAGTTGATTATGTTTCTAGATGCCTCAACTGCCAGCAGGTGAAGTATGAGCATCAGCGTCCGGGTGGATTGATGCAGCGGATTGAGATTCCAGAGTGGAAATGGGAGCGCATCACCATGGACTTCGTATCTGGGCTTCCACGGACTGTTAGGAAGTTTGATTCCATTTGGGTTATTGTGGATCGGCTGACCAAGTCCGCCCATTTTATACCGGTGAGCACTACTTATTCATCGGAGCGGCTGGCGGAGATCTATATCAAGGAGATAGTTCGGCTGCATGGTATTCCAGTGTCCATCATTTCAGATAGAGGCACTCAGTTCACTTCACGGTTCTGGAGAGCTGTACAGCAGGAATTAGGTACTCGGGTGGAGCTGAGCACAATGTTTCACCCCCAGACTGATGGTCAGTCCGAGCACACTATTCAGTTTTTTGGAGGATATGCTCCGTGCGTGCGTGATTGAGTTTGGAGGTTCATGGGATCACTTCTGCCACTGGCGGAGTTTGCTTATAACAATAGCTACCAGTCCAGTATTCAGATGGCACCGTATGAGGTCCGGTATTCAGATGGCACCGTACGAGGCCCGTGGGTTGGTTCGAGCCGGGCGAGGCCAGGCTGCTAGGTACTGATATGGTTCAGGATGCAATGGACAAGGTCAAGGTGATTCAGGATAGACTTCGTGCAGCCCAGTCTAGACAGAAGAGTTATGCGGACAAGAAGGTTCGCGATGTGGCTTTTATGGTTGGTGAGCGGGTTCTGCTTCGAGTCTCGCCCATGAAGGGCGTTATGAGGTTTGGGAAGAAAGGGAAGCCGAGTCCTAGATTTATTGGCCCTTTTGAGATTTTGAGGCGTGTAGGAGAGGTTGCTTATGAGTTGGCCTTACCTCCCAACCTAGCCGGAGTTCACCCCGTATTTCATGTCTCCATGCTCCGGAGATACCATGGTGACCCATCGCACGTGTTGGATTTCACATCTGTTCAGCTAGACAAGGATCTTTCTTATGTTGAGGAGCCAGTAGCCATTCTAGACAGGCAAGTCAGGAAGCTAAGGTCAAAGAACATCGCTTCGGTAAAGGTTCAGTGGCGGGGCCAGCCGGTCGAGGAGGCGACTTGGGAGACCGAGCAGGATATGCGCAGCCAGTACCCTCATCTTTTCACTACTCCGGGTATGTTTTCTATGCTCGTTCGAGGACGAACGAATCTTTAAGTGTGGGAAGATGTAACGACCCGACCGGTCGTTTTAGAAAATTACGCCCCAATCCCTAATTTAACTGTTCCCCTAAGTTCATTTCTCCTATTGTGAGTTGCCGGGAGAGTTGGTTCCAAAAATTTGAGCATTTTGGGACACTTAGTCCCTAAATAAGAGCTTTGAAACTAGAAAACGGTCCGTAGCCGGAACAGTGTTAAGACGATCTCGGAACGGAAATCCGATGGTTCCATTAGCTTCGTTAGGTGATTTCGGGGTTAGGAGCGTGTTCGGAATGTATTTTGGATATGTCCGCAAATTTTCGGGTCATTCGGACGTCGTTTGGACGGGTTTGTGATCGAATGTGCAATTCGGAAAGTTTTAAGAAATTTAGGCTTGAATTCGATGCGAATTATGGATTTTGATGTTGTTAGACGTGTTTTGAGGATTGGAGCAAGTTCGAATGAGGTATTAAGATGTGTTGGTATGTTTGGATGAGGTCCGGGGGCCTCGGGGTGCTTTCGGATGGTTAAACGGGAGAAAAATCATGGAAATTTCAGGTTGAGAGTTCCGGTTCTGTCATTTTCGCTCCTGCGGAAATGTGGTCGCAGGAGCGAGTCCGCAGAAGCGGATATTGGAGCGCAGAAGCGCATGTGATCGCGGAAGCGGAAAGGAGCCCGCAGGTGCGGCACCGCTGAAGCGGGTGTTGAGCCGCAGAAGCGGCCAAGGGCTATGGGGGAAATATCGCAGAAGCGGAAGGCTAGCCGCTTAGGCGAGTCCGCAGAAGCGGACGCCTAGCCGCAGAAGCGGAAATTTCCGCAGGAGCGGTCGAGTCTTCGCAGAAGCGGACGCGCAGAGGCGGTCCGTATATCGCAGAAGCGGAAATGGCCGGCTAGGCCTGGACCGCTGAAGCGACCCTTTGGTCGCGGATACGGGAGCGTAGAAGCGGAAAATGTTCCGCAGAAGCGAAAATCGCTGTAAGTAAGTGTATCAGAAGTTAGAAAAATTTCAGAACATTTTAACATTTGGGGGTCTCGGCTTAAGGGCGATTTTGGGCGATTTTGAGGAGGAAATCAAGGAAAAACATCAGGTAATCAACTATGAACTCATACTATGATTAGTATTGGTAATATTATGCAATTATATCATGAAAATGGAGGAATTTGGGGTAATTATGGAGGGTTTAGCCCTAGTCTTGGACTTTAGAAAATCAAGGTTTTGAATGGGCAAATGGAGTCCGATTTTGGTAAAATTGATATGCTCAGACTCGTATTGAGATAAGGAACCCGAATATATATTTTTCGTGATTTTTCGATAAGCGTACCGAAAGTCGGGTTTTGGCAACTTGTGGGTTTTGGTGAATTTTGAGTTAATTTGATTGGGTAATGCCCAATTGGCCTATTTTGATGTGATTCTATTGATTTTTATCGGATTCTACACTTGTGGAGGCCGACATTCGTGGCAAGAGGGTTATTGCTTAGCGGTTTTGTACCGGAATTGAGGTAAGTGGCTTGTCTAACCTCGTGTGGGGGAATTTTCACCCCTAGGATATTATGTGATAGTTGAAATGCCTAGTACGCGAGGTGACGGGCGTGTACATGCGCTGGTTGATGAACACGTATTTTATTCAGAAATGTTCGATGAGCGATATCCCTGTCTTTGGTTGTTAATTTGATATTTTACCCGGTAATGGTTAGAAGAGCATGATTAGGTAGCACTTAACTGTTTGGTTGCCTAACTGCCTTGTTTGAATTCCTTGTTAATTATTGGCACTATTTTTCGGTGAAGTTATAGTTGAGCATAATTATTTCTCTCTGTGGATTTCCTTAATTGGTTGTGTTTGTGGACTGCGGGTTCGATTCCCGGAGACCCAGGGCTGTGGGTTCGATTCCCAGAGACCCGACGTGATATTGGTAGGGACTACGGGTTCGATTCCCGAGATCCTGAGTTATTTATTGGTAGGGACTGCGGGTTCGATTCCCGAGATCCTGAGTTATTTATTGGTAGGGACTACGGGTTCGATTCCCGAGATCCTGAGTTATTTATTGGTAGGGACTGCGGGTTCGATTCCCGAGATCCTGAGTTATTTATTGGTAGGGACTGCGGGTTCGATTCCCGAGATCCCGAGTTATTTATTGGTAGGGACTGCGGGTTCGATTCCCGAGATCCTGAGTTATTTATTGGTAGGGACTGCGGGTTCGATTCCCGGAGATCCCTGAGTTATTGTGATATTATTGAGACATGGGCTGCGGGTTCGATTCCCGGAGACCCAGGGGTACTGAGAATGGGACTGGGGGTTCAATTCCCACAGATCCTGGATTTGTTTATTTGAGTTGGTTATTTGTTATTAGCTTGGTTGTAGACAGTTTCGGTAAATGTTGTTATTTTGGAAATTTTGTTGTTATCTGTTAAACTGTTTATTTTGTTATCATCATATTATTATTGTTTCTCAGTAGGGCCCTGACCTTCCTCGTCACTACTCCATCGAGGTTAGGCTTGGCACTTACTGAGTACCGCCGTGGTGTACTCATGCTACTCTTCTGCACACTTTTGTTGTGCAGATCCAGGTACATCAGAGGAGGCTCGTACTAGGTGATTCTGCAGCTTTCTGGGAGACTTCGAGGTATGATCTGCTACGTCCGCGGATCCGGAGGCTTCCCTTCTATTCTAGTATTACTAGTGACATTTTTCTTCATTTCGTTGTTAGATACTCTTTACACATAGAGCCACAGTTGTATTTCCCTTTTAGTCCGTGTTACCGTGGGGTTCCGGATCTTGGTAGTGTTTATTTATTGTGTGACGGATGTATGTGCCAAGTGGCACGGATTACATATCTTTTATGTTATTTTCCGCTGTTTCTTATTTAAGTAATTAAAACTTATAGATTCCGCAACGTGTTAGGCTTACCTAGTCGTGGGGACTGGGTGCCATCACGACAGGTTCACAATTGGTGAACTAGGGTCGTGACAAAAACACGATACGAACTTGTTCCAATCATAAAAACACCATACTAAACATCAAAATCTCCATTTACTCACGGATTCAAGCCTAAGTTTCTTCAAAGCTTTCAAAACTAACATTCAATCCAAAACCCGATCAAACCATGTCCGAATGACCTAAAACATTTGCAAACATATCCAAAATCACATAACGAAGCTACAAAAATTGTCGGAATTCCATTCCGACCCCCGGATCAAAATATCACCTACCATCCGGATTTCGCCAAAATTCAACCTTCGCCAATTCAAGCCTAAAACTACACCGGACCTCCGAATTCAATTCCGATTGCTCTCCTAAGTCGTAAATGATCCCCCGGAACTAGTCGAATCATCAGAATCCGGTTCCGAGCACTCTAACAAAATAGTCAACTCTTGGTTGACTTCGCATATTCAAGCTTTCTTCAAACATGCTATTTGTTTCATTTTCAATCCAAATCACTCCTAACTCACCCGATATACTCTAATACTGTTATAAAAGCATAATATATGTAAATGCAAGGTAACGGGGTGGTAATTCCCGTAACGACGGGCCGGGTCGTTACACTGAGAGGCCAAGTACATACTGACTGGGATAGGGTCGAGGACCCATTATGGGGTATTATATATATATACCTATATTGGATCGGGCTGCACGCCGCAACAGTATATATATTGGATCGGACTGCACACCGCAGTAATATACATGTAATATACATGTGGGATGGACTGCACGCCGCAGTATTATTGCGTTTGGGCTGTAGGAGCCCCTTCGGAGTCTGAGTCTGCACACATTCTCAGGGAGCACCGGTGTATATTATGGGATCGGGCTGCGCGCCGCAACAGTATAAATATATATACATATAAATATTGGATCGGACTGCACGCCGCAGTAATACATGTGTGGATCGGCTGCACGCCGCAGTATAATAGTGCTTGGGCCTAGGGAGCCCCTCCGAAATCTGTATACACCCCCAGTGAGGGCCGTCGATGTTAAATGGAGCGGGCTGCACGCCGCAACGGTATATGTATTGGAGCGGGCTGCACGCCGTAGCATTATACTTAATCATATCCTACTATCTACTTAAATACTTATACATTATAGACATAGGTATGTGTCTTTATATGTTGAGATGGCCGTATGCCGTAGGGGTACGATTGAGGGTTGGATCAGTGTAGAATCTTGTAGAGATAAACGTGGATTGGAGATTAGAGTACTTCCATAGTGATGACGTACCTGTGAGGGTTGCCTTAGAACTGCTAAGTGATAGCACAGGAGTTCTTACCTTCAGTTATTATTTATTATTGTTTCTCACTGAGTTGAAATATACTCACCTCACTCGCCTGCACTTTCTGTGCAGATCCACAGGTGCCCGAGAGCAGTTGAGACATTGTAGCTGCTGATCCTTGTCTACTATTTCGGAGATTACGAGGTAGCTGCCAGCGTCCGCAGAGCTTGTTTTCTCTTTCTTTATCATCTTGTTGATTTCCTATTTGCCTAGACTTGGTTGTATTAGGATGTTATTCTGTAGAGGCTCAGTCTCGTGACACCACGATATGGTTGGGACCGTATTTTGTATGTTTTACATTTCGCTTACCACCTGATATGATCATTTACTGTTTAAGTTTAATTTGATTAATAACTGGCTGGTTTAAGGGATAATATGGTCGGGCTTGCCTAGCATTGTGTTGGGCGCCATCACGACCAGGGTTTGGGCCGTGACAAGTTTGGATGTAATAAAAGATACTATAATAAAAATCATAATAAAATTAAGAAATACAAAAAGTATAAGTCAAAATTTAAGTATAAAAAACCTAGACGAAGATATTATGTAAATAAATTTAATAACAAAAGGCAATACCGACCTAAGAAAAAATTATCAGAATGTAAATGTTATAATTGCGGAAAACTAGGACATTTAGCAAAAGATTGTAAAATACCTAAAAATCAAAGAGCTAAGCAAGTATCAGAAATAATAATAAACGACGAAGAATACGTACAAATGGAATACATAGACTATGGATTAGAAAGCAATGATAGTATATATGAATTATCAGAAAATGAATTAGAAAATGAATTAATAATAGAATCAGATAATGAAGACAATGAATTAACAGATGACTGAAAAAGAAATAAATATAATAACACAAGAAGAATACCAAGATGAAGAATCTACGGAACAAAAAGTAATATTTGATGAAAATATATTTGAACAAAATAAAAGGAAAAGAATTAGACTTAAGTGTAGAAAAAATATTAGATATACCAAAAATGAAAAACTGGTTTAAAAGAAGTAAAGAAGAATACTACGTAATTAGCCAAAGAGAACACATAATAGACTGTAAATATACCAAAGGAAAAGCTAAAATACCAATAATAAATAAACGTATAATAAATAAAGAAATATAGGATATAAGGGCAAAAAACTCAATTTGGTATTAGAGCTAGTACTGAAAATAGTAGTAATAATAGTAGTTATAATATTATTAATAAACAAGACAGATTAAATGTAACGACCCGGCCCGTCGTTACGGGAATTACCACCCCGTTACCTTGCATTTACATATATTATGCTTTTAAAACAGTATTAGAGTATATCGGGTGAGTTAGGAGTGATTTGGATTGAAAATGAAACAAATAGCATGTTTGAAGAAAGCTTGAATATGAAAAGTCAACCAAGGGTTGACTATTGAGTTAGAGTACTCGGAATCGGATTCTGATGATTCGGATAGTTCCGGGAGGTGATTTGTGACTTAGGGGAGCGATCGGAATTGAATTTGGAGGCCCGGTGTAGAAATAGGCTTGAATTGGCTAAGGTTGAATTTTGGCGAAATCCGAACGGTAGGTGATATTTTGATCCGGGAGTCGGAATGGAATTCCGACAGTTGCAGTAGCTTCGTTAGGTGATTTTGGATGTGCCTGCAAAATTTCAGGTCATTCGGACGTCGTTTGGTCGGGTTTTTGATTGAATGTGCAATTTGGAATGTTTTAAGGAATTTAGGCTTGAATTCGATGCGAATTATGGGTTTTGATGTTGTTAGACGTGTTTTGAGGATTTGAGCAAGTTCGAATAAGGTATTAAGATGTGTTGGTGTGTTTGGATGAGGTCCCGGGGGCCTCGGGGTGTTTTCGGATGGTTAAACGGAAGAAAATCAAGGAAATTGCAGGTTGAAGAGTCTGGTTCTGTCATTTTCGCTCCTGCGGAATTTTGGTCGCAGGAGCGAGTCCGCAGAAGCGGATATGGGAGCGCAGGAGCGGGTGTTTCGCAGAAGCGGACGCCTTTTCGCTGAAGCGGGGTCGCTGGTGCGACCCAATGATCGCAGAAGCGGACGAGGGCAATTGGGGCATGGTCCGCGGAAGCGGACGTTTCTCCGCTTGGGCGATACCGCAGAAGCGGTCAAGGACGCGCAGAGGCGGATTTTTCCGCAGAAGCGGAAGCTTCTTCGCAGAAGCGGGACCGCTTAAGCGGCCCTTGGTTCGCAGAAGCGGAAGTGGCCGGCTAGGCCTGGAACCGCAGAAGCGACCCTTTGGTCGCAGATACGGAAGCATAGAAGCGGAAAATGTTCCGCAGAAGCGAAAATCGCTGTAAGTAAGTGTATCAGAAGTTAGAAAAATTTCAGAAACATTTTAACATTTGGGGGTCTCGGCTTAAGGGCGATTTTGGGCGATTTTGAGGAGGAAATCAAGGGAAATCATCAGGTAATCAACTATGAACTCGTATTATGATTATTATTGATAATATCATGCAATTATATCATGAAAATGGAAGAATTTGGGGTAATTATGGAGGATTTAGCCCTAGTCTTGGACTTTAGAAAATCAAGGTTTTGAACGGGCAAATGGAGTCCGATTTTGGTAAAATTGATATGCTTAGACTCGTATTGAGGCGAGGGTTCCAGAAATGTGAATTTCGTAAATTTTCGGAATGTGGGCCCGGGGCTCGGGTTTTGACAACTTTGGGAATTTTGATGTAAATTGAGTTGTATTGATTGGGTGTCGTCCCATTGGCCTAAATTGTTGTATTTTTACTGTATTTGATCAGATTCTACGCGTGCAGAGCTTGATTCTCGTGGCAAGCGCATTGCGGAGTAGTCGTCGCGCCGTATTGAGGTGAGTAATAGATGTGGGTGATGACCAGCGGGTTCGAAACCCCGGTATACCACTTTGTGACGCTGTATAGCGGCGAGACACGTACTCTCTTATGAGTGCGGAGTCGATTGTGATTGGGGACTATGACTTAGTCCGACTTGTTGATACTGTATTATGATATTAGGCTATTCTTGAGCCGTCGAACCTCCTTCTCGGATGGTTGCATTTATATATTGTGATAATGGCCACTCTTGAGCCGAGGAACCCCCTTCTTGGGCGGTTGAGTATACATGTGGGCCGTGAGTCAGTTATTGGATCCCGCGAGGATCGTTATCATTGTCTTACCACATAGACATGCTAGTTTACTACTAGTCCGCAACTATTTCTGTTATTATGCTAATTCCAATCTCTGGAACTTGATATTACTATTTTCCAACTGAAAAATGATAAAAGAGTTTTCAAAAACTACTTTTGAGCTTGCGAGGCTGTATCTGCATATTAGCCGACTAGTAGTGGATCGGGCTGCGCGCCGCAGCGAGATATATATATGTTGTATCGGGCTGCACACCGCAGTAAATCTCTATGAGATGTGCTTGGGCTGTAGGAGCCCCTCCGGAGTCTGAACCCCCACAGTGAGCACGGGTACCCAAAATTGGAGTCGGGCTACACGCCGTAGCGGTCATATCATGCATTGCATTGCATTTAGCTACATCCGCTAGCTGTTATGCTATTTATTGGTAATTGTTGGAACAGGTACAGTGAAGATTGATTCTATGACAGGGTAGCTGATTATAGCTTTGCATAGTGCTTTATTGCGGATTTCTTATCTGCGCTGTCTTACCCTTGTTTATTACCACTGAGTCTGGCAGTACTCATTTTACTCCCTGCACCTTGTGTGCAGATCCAGGTACCTCTCAGCAGTGATCCGGTAGCTGTGCGAGGCGACGTTTGTGGATATTCGAGGTAGCTGCAGAGTCCGCAGGACCCGACATCCCTTCCTACTCTGTCTTTGGATTTTGTATTGACATTTCTTTCCGCACTTGGTATTTTGTAAACCCTTATACACTCATGTTCAGTAGAGGCTCATGACTCTTGACCCTTGGTCTATGGGAGTTGATGTATTATGGGACTTGGTTCCCCGTTTTCGTTACATATATCGCTGTTGTTTCTCGAATTAATTTGTTTAAATGGGTTAAAGAGAGCTTCTAGCTCCGTGGTTGATATGGATTGGTCAGGCTGGCTTAGCAATGTGCTGGGCGCCATCACGACCGGATTTGGGGTCGTGACAAGTTGGTATCAGAGCCTAGGTTTACTAGGCCTCATGAGTCTTGAGCCGGTTAGTAGAGTCTTGTGGATCGGTACGGGGACGCCCGTACTTATCCTCGGGAGGCTGCGAACCTTTAGGAAAACTTCACTTTTCTTGAACTCTGTCGTGCGATCTTGTTGTTCTGAGAACTGAACTTCTATATTCTATTCTCTCGCAGATGGCGAGAACGCGAGCATCGGGACGAGGTGGACGACCTCCATTGCCACCTGTTAGAGGCCGTGGGCGCGGTCGTGCTAGAGGTAGAGGTAGGGCGGCCGAGGCAGTGCCAGCTGACCCGCCTGTTGTACCAGTTCAGGAGCAGCCCCCAGTGGTTGATGTTCCAGCAGCCCCAGTTCATGAACAACTAATCATACATTATGAAAATAAGAAAGTAACAATAAAAAGAACTATATTATAAATATGAAAATACATATATTAGTAAAAATAATAGTGGAAGGATACTTGTCACGACCCCAAATCCGGTCATGATGGCGCCCGGCACATTGCTAAGCCAGCCTGACCAATCCATATCAACCACGGAGCTAGAAGCTCTCTTTAACCCATTTAAACAAATTAATTCAAGAAATAACAGCGATACATGTAACGAAAACGGGGAACCAAGTCCCATAATACATCAACTCCCATAGACCGAGGGTCAAGAGTCATGAGCCTCTACTGAACATGAGTGTGTAAAGGTTTACAAAATACCAAGTGCGGAAAGAAATGTCAATGCAAAATCAAAAGACGGTAGGAAGGGATGTCGGGTCCTGCGGACTCTGCAGCTACCTCGAATATCCACAAACGTCGCCTCGCACAGCTACTGGATCACTGCTGAGAGGTACCTGGATCTGCACACAAGGTGCGGGGAGTAAAATGAGTACTGCCAGACTCAGTGGTAATAAACAAGGGTAAGACAGCGGCAGATAAGAAATCCGCAATAAAGCACTATGTAAAGCTATAATCAGCTACCCTGTCATAGAATCAATCTTCACTGTACCTGTTCCAACAAATACCAACAAATAGCATAACAACTAGCAGATGTAGCTAAATGCAATGCAATGCATGATATGACCGCTACGGCGTGTAGCCCGACTCCAATTTTTGGGTACCCGTGCTCATTGTGGGGGTTCGGACTCCGGAGGGGCTCCTACGGCCCAAGCACATCTCATAGAGATATCCCGCGGCGCGCAGTCCGATCCAACATATACCTCGGCTGCGGCGTGCGGCCCGATCCACTACTAGTCGGCTAATATGCGGATACGAGCCTCGCGAGCTCAAAAGTAGTTTTTGAAAACTCTTTTATCATTTTTCGATTGGAAAACAGAGTAATATCAAGTTCCGGAGATTGGAATTTGCATAATAACAAAAATAGCTGCGGACTAGTAGTAAACTAGCATGTCTATATGATAAGACAATGATAACGATCCTCGCGGGATCCAATAACCGGCTCACGGCCCACATGTATACTCAACCGCCCAGAAGGGGGTTCCTCGGCTCAAGGGTGGCCATTATCACAATATATATATACATATATACAACCATCCGAGAAGGAGGTTCGATGGCTCTAGAATAGCCAATAATACAGTATCAACAGGTCGGACTAATATATAGTCTCCAATTCATGATCGACCCCGCACTCTCAAGAGTGTGTGTGTCTCGCCGCTATACAGCGTCACAAAGTGGTATACCGGGGTTTCGAACCCGCTGGTCATCACCCACATCTATTACTCACCTCAATACGGCGCGACGACTACTCCGCAATGCCCTTGCCACGAGAATCAAGCTCCGCACGCGTAGAATCTGATCAAATACGGTAAAAATACAACAATTTAGGCCAATGGGACGACACCCAATCAATACAACTCAATTTACATCAAAATTCCCAAAGTTGTCAAAACCCGAGCCCCGGGCCCACATTCCGAAAATTTACGAAATTCACATTTCTGGAACCCTCGACTCAATACGAGTCTAAGCATATCAATTTTACCAAATTCGGACTCCATTTGCCCATTCAAAACCTTGATTTTCTAAAGTCCAAGACTAGGGCTAAATCCTCCATAAATTACCCCAAATTCCTCCATTTTCATGATATAATTGCGTAATATTATCAATACTAATCATAATATGAGTTCATAGTTGATTACCTGATGATTTCCCTTGATTTTCTCCTCAAAATCGCCCAAAATCGCCCTTAAGCCGAGACCCCAAAATGTTAAAATGTTTCTGAAATTTTTCTAACTTCTGATACACTTACTTACAGCGATTTTCGCTTCTGGGGAAGAATTTCCGCTCCTACGCGTCCGCTTCTGCGGAGACTCGATCGCTCCTGCGGATATTTCCGCTTCTGCGGCTAGGCGTCCGCCTCTGCGGACTCGCCTAAGCGGCTCCCTTCCGCTTCTGCGATGGCCGCTTCTGCGGCTCCCTTTCCGCTTCCGCGATTCCGCTTCGGCGGAAAATGCTCCGCTTCTGCGGTGCCCAGCGCTTCTGCGCTCCTGGTCCGCTTCAGCGCACCCGCTCCTGCGCCCATAATTCCGCAGGAGCGGAAACAACAGAAGCCAGTGCACAAGTTCTGCAATTTTCCATATTTTTCCCCCGATTAACCATCCGAAAACACCCCGAGGGCCCCGGGACCTCATTCAAACACACCAACACATCCTAATTCCTTATTCGAACTTATTCCAATCATAAAAACACCATCCTAAACATCAAAATCACCAATTAACCACGGATTCAAGCCTAAATTCCTTAAAACATTCCAAGTTACACATTCAATCAAAAACCCGACCAAACGACGTCCGAATGACCTGAAATTTTGCAGGCACATCCAAAATCACCTAACGGAGCTACTGCAACTGTCGGAATTCCATTCCGACTCCCGGATCAAAATCTCACCTACCGTTCGGATTTCGCCAAAATTCAACCTTAGCCAATTCAAGCCTATTTCTACACCGGGTCTCCAAATTCAATTCCGATCGCTCCCCTAAGTCACAATTCACCTCCCGGAACTATCCGAATCATCAGAATCCGATTCCGAGCCCTCTAACCAAATAGTCAACTCCGGGTTGACTTTCCTTATTCAAGTCTCCTTTAAAAAGGCTATATGCCTCATTTTCAATCCAAATCACTCCTAAATCACCCGATAGACCCTAACACTGATATAAAAGCATAAAACATGCAATTGCAACATGATGGAGTGGTAAATTCCCGTAACGACGGGTCGGGTCGTTACAAGACCCCTGCAGCTCGCACACCTGATCCGGTTGTTCAGGGACTTCAGATGCCAGAGGCAGGTCCCCGCTCAGGTGGTTGCACCGGTTATTCCTCCAGCTGCACCAGCTCCAGCTCCAGAGCATATGGTTCAGGTTATGCCCGAGGACGAGCAGCGTCGTCTTGAGAGGTTTGGTAGACTTCAGCCACCCCATTTCGGTGGCGTTGAGGGCGAGGATGCCCAGGGTTTCTTGGATAAATGTCAGAAGATGCTGCGTACGGCTGGTATTCTTGAGTCCAGCGGAGTTTCATTTACTACATTTCAGTTCACTGGTCCCGCATTTGATTGGTGGGAGGAGTTTGAGAGGCGTAGGCCTGCAAGAGCAGCACCTCTCACATGGCAGCAGTTCTCTACTCTCTTTCTAGAGAAATATGTACCTCGGTCTCGTCGCGAGGAGCTACGTCGCCGGTTCGAGTGGTTGATTCAGGGCGACATGTCTGTGACTCAGTATGAGCTTAGATTCACTCAGTTGGCTAGGCATGCCACATGGATGATCCCTACTGATAGGGAGAGGATCAGGAGGTTCATTGATGGCCTCAACTACTCTATCCGCATTCTTATGACCAGAGAGCGAGTTCTGTCATCATCGTTTGAGCAGGTTGCCGATATGGCACGCTCCATTGAGGCGGATCGTCGCCGAGAGAGAGAGAGCGGGAGGCCAAGAGGCCTCGTGGTTCGCGGTTTCGGTGGTGCTCCATCTGGAGGGCATTCCCGGCAGAGGAGAGGTCGCTCATCTAGACCTTCTCATTCGAGGCCGCCCGGAGCGGAGCGGAGGTTCTCATGGTCGTGGTCGACGGGGATTTCAGCAGGGTCGGTCATCGCTTGGTGCCCTCCGAGCCCAGAGTGCAGCACCTCCTTCTCCGGCACCGGGTGCATGTTATGAGTGTGGTGAGTTTGGCCACATGAGGAGACATTGCCCTCGTCTACGTAGGGGCAGGAGACTCGGCAGAGGGATCAGCCCTCCTCTTCGGCACCATCTCGGTCTAGTAGAGGTGGAGGTCGGTCTTCTCGTGGTCGCCCCGGGGCGAGGAGAGATCCGGTGGAGGTCGAGGCACGGTTCTATGCACTTCACGACGGGCGTGATGCGATTGCCTCCGATCGCTGTGATTACGAGTATCATTTACGTCCGTCACGGAGATGCCTCTGTTCTATTTGATCCGGGGTCCACATATTCTTACGTGTCCTCTTATTTTGCACATCATTTGAGTGCGACTCGTGGTATTCTTGATTTACCTGTTCATGTATCCACCCCAGTGGGTGATACGATTGTTGTGGATCATGTCTATAGATCCTGTGTTATATCTATTGGGGGTCTGGAGACCCAGGCCGATTTGTTATTGTTGGGTATGGTGGACTTTGATGTTATATTGGGTATGGACTGGTTGTCTCCGTATCATGCTATATTGGACTGTCATGCTAAGACAGTTACGTTGGCCATTCCTGGTATTTCTCGGGTTGAGTGGCGGGGTTCGACTGATTTCGTCCCTAGCCGTGTTATTTCGTTCTTAAAGGCTCGGAAAATGGTTGAAAAAGGGTGTTTATCGTACTTAGCTTTTGTGAGAGATGTGGGAGCTGAATCTCCTAGCATTGATTCTGTACCTGTTGTGAGGGATTTCCCAGATGTATTCCCCTCAGACCTGCCGGGCATGCCGCCGGACAGGGATATTGATTTTGGCATTGACTTGGTGCCGGGCACTCTGCCTATTTCTATTCCTCCGTATCGGATGGCACCAGCTGAGTTGAAGGAATTGAAAGAACAGCTTCAGGAACTCCTAGATAAGGGATTTATTCGGCCGAGTGTGTCGCCGTGGGGTGCACCAGTCCTGTTTGTTAAGAAGAAGGACGGATCTATGAGGATGTGTATTGACTATAGGCAGCTAAACAAAGCAACAGTGAAGAATAAGTATCCTCTGCCTCGTATTGATGATTTATTTGATCAGCTCCAGGGAGCTAGGGTATTTTCGTAGATTGATCTTCGTTCAAGCTACCATCAGCTGAAGATTAGTGAGTCCGACATTATGAAGACTGCATTCGGGACCAGATATGGTCACTATGAGTTCCTTGTGATGTCTTTTGGGCTGACCAACGCCCCAGCAGCATTTATGCATCTGATGAACAGTGTGTTCAGGCCGTATCTTGATTCATTTGTAATCGTATTCATTGATGACATACTTGTCTACTCTCGTAGCCAGGAGGAGCATGCTCGGCACTTGAGTATTGTGTTGCAGAGGTTGAGAGAGGAGAAGCTGTATGCCAAGTTCTCCAAATGTGAGTTCTGGCTTGAGTCCGTGGCATTCTTAGGGCACGTGGTGTCCTGTGATGGTATTCGGGTAGATCCGAGGAAGGTCGAGGCAGTGCAGAGTTGGCCCAGACCGACCTCAGTTACTGAGATCCGTAGCTTTCTGGGATTGGCAGGGTATTATCGCCGATTTGTTCAGGGGTTCTCTTCTATTGCTTCACCCTTGACTAGATTGACTCGGAAGGGTGTTCCTTTCTTATGGTCCGAGGAGTGCGAGGAGAGCTTTCGGAAGCTCAAGACAGCACTGACCACAGCACCAGTCTTGATTCTACCGACAGCTTCAGGTTCTTATACTGTATATTGTGATGCCTCGGGAGTGGGCATTGGTTGTGTGTTGATGCAGGAGGGTAGGGTCATTGCTTATGCTTCTCGTCAGTTGAAGCCCCACGAGAAGAACTACCCTGTTCATGATTTGGAGTTAGCTGCTATTGTTCATGCCTTGAAGATTTGGAGGCATTATCTATATGGTGTATCTTGTGATGTATATACGGACCACCGCAGCCTTCAACATTTGTTCAAGCAAAGAGATCTAAATTTGAGGCAGCGGAGATGGCTTGAATTGCTTAAAGACTATGATATTACTATCTTGTACCATCTCGGGAAAGCCAATGTAGTGGCTGATGCATTGAGCCGGAAGGCTATTAGTATGGGCAGTTTGGCGTATATTCCAGTTGGGGAGAGACCCCTAGCAGTTGATGTTCAGGCGTTAGCTAACCAGATGGTAAGGCTGGATATTTCTGAGCCCAGTCGGGTGATGGCTTATGTAGTAGCTCGTTCTTCTTTATATGATCGTATCCGAGAGCGCCAGTATGATGATCCACACTTACTTGTCCTTAAGGACAGAGTTCAGCATGATGATGCTAGGGATGTCACTATTGATAGTGATGGTGTGTTGCGGATGCAAGGCCGGATATGCGTGCCCAATGTTGACGGCCTTCGTGAATTGATATTGGAGGAAGCCCATAGCTCGCGGTATTCTATTCATCCAGGAGCCGCGAAGATGTACCAGGATTTGAAGCGGCATTACTGGTGGAGAAAGATGAAGAAAGATATTGTGAGCCATGTGGCTCGGTGTCTAAACTGTCAGCAGGTCAAGTATGAGCATCGGAGACCTGGTGGTGTATTCCGACGTATTGATATTCCGGAGTGGAAGTGGGAAAGAATAACTATGGACTTTGTTAGTGGACTCCCTCGGACAGCGAGGAAGTTTGATTCAGTTTGGGTGATTGTGGATAGGTTGACTAAGTCAGCTCACTTCATCCCAGTGTGTACTACCTATACCTCAGAGCGGTTGGCAGAGATATTCATCCGTGAGATAGTGAGATTGCATGGAGTTCCTATTTCCATTATATCGGACAGAGGTACCCAGTTCACATCTCAGTTCTGGAGGACATTTCAGCGAGAGTTGGGTTCACAGGTGGAGCTGAGCACAGCATTTCATCCACAGACGGATGGGCAGTCTGAGCGTACTATTCAGATATTGGAGGACATGTTGCGTGCTTGTGTCATTGATTTTGGTGGTTCATGGGCTGATTATTTGCCTTTGGCGGAGTTTGCTTATAATAATAGCTATCAGTCCAGCATTCAGATGGCGCCGTATGAAGCTTTATATGGGAGGCGGTGTAGGTCTCCAGTTGGTTGGTTCGAGCCCGGCGAGGCTAGGTTGTTAGGGACAGAGTTAGTCCAAGATGCCTTAGATAAGGTGAAGGTGATTCGGGAGAGACTTCGCACAGCTCAGTCGCGTCAGAAGAGTTATGCAGACCGGAAGGTCCGAGATGTGTCTTATTCAGTAGGTGAGAAGGTGTTGCTGAAAGTTTCGCCTATGAAGGGTGTTATGAGGTTTGGAAAGAAAGGGAAGTTGAGCCCGAGGTTTATTGGACCTTTTGAGGTGCTTAGGAAAGTTGGGGAGGTGGCTTATATGCTTGCTTTGCCACCCGGTTTGTCGGGAGTTCACCCGGTGTTCCATGTATCTATGCTCCGGAAGTATGTCGGAGACCCGTCTCATGTGTTGGACTTCGGCACGATACAGCTAGATGAGGATTTGACTTATGATGTGGAACCAGTAGCCATTTTGGGTCGACAGGTTCGTAAGCTGAGATCTAAGGATATAGCTTCAGTGAAAGTGCAGTGGAGAGGTCGTCCTGTGGAGGAAGCAACTTGGGAGACCGAGCAGGAAATGCGGAGCAGATATCCACACTTATTTGATGCTCCGGGTATGTTTCTTAACCCGCTCGCGGACGAGCGTTTGTTTAAGTTGGGGAGAATGTAACGACCCGGCCCGTCGTTACGGGAATTACCACCCCGTTACCTTGCATTTACATATATTATGCTTTTAAAACAGTATTAGAGTATATCGGGTGAGTTAGGAGTGATTTGGATTGAAAATGAAACAAATAGCATGTTTGAAGAAAGCTTGAATATGAAAAGTCAACCAAGGGTTGACTATTGAGTTAGAGTACTCGGAATCGGATTCTGATGATTCGGATAGTTCCGGGAGGTGATTTGTGACTTAGGGGAGCGATCGGAATTGAATTTGGAGGCCCGGTGTAGAAATAGGCTTGAATTGGCTAAGGTTGAATTTTGGCGAAATCCGAACGGTAGGTGAGATTTTGATCCGGGAGTCGGAATGGAATTCCGACAGTTGCAATAGCTTCGTTAGGTGATTTTGGATGTGCCTGCAAAATTTCAGGTCATTCGGACGTCGTTTGGTCGGGTTTTTGATTGAATGTGCAATTTGGAATGTTTTAAGGAATTTAGGCTTGAATTCGATGCGAATTATGGGTTTTGATGTTGTTAGACGTGTTTTGAGGATTTGAGCAAGTTCGAATAAGGTATTAAGATGTGTTGGTGTGTTTGGATGAGGTCCGGGGGCCTCGGGGTGTTTTCGGATGGTTAAACGGAAGAAAATCAAGGAAATTGCAGGTTGAAGAGTCCGGTTCTGTCATTTTCGCTCCTGCGGAATTTTGGTCGCGGGAGCGAGTCCGCGAAGCGGACGAGGGGAGCGGAGGAGCGGGTGTTTCGCAGAAGCGGACGCCTTTCCGCTGAGCGGGGTCGCTGGTGCGACCCGATGATCGCGAAGCGGACGAGGGCAATTGGGGCATGGTCCGCGAAGCGGACGTTTCTCCGCTAGGCGATACCGCAGAAGCGGTCAGGGACGCGCGAGAGGCGGATTTTCCGCGAAGCGGAAGCTTCGCGCGAAGCGGGACCGCTTAGCGGCCCTTGGTTCGCAGAAGCGGAAGTGGCCGGCTAGGCATGGAACCGCCGAAGCGACCCTTTGGTCGCGGATACGGAAGCATAGAAGCGGAAAATGTTCCGCGGAAGCGAAAATCGCTGTAAGTAAGTGTATCGGAAGTTAGAAAAATTTCAGAAACATTTTAACATTTGGGGGTCTCGGCTTAAGGGCGATTTTGGGCGATTTTGAGGAGGAAATCAAGGGAAATCATCGGGTAATCAACTATGAACTCGTATTATGATTATTATTGATAATATCATGCAATTATATCATGAAAATGGAAGAATTTGGGGTAATTATGGAGGATTTAGCCCTAGTCTTGGACTTTAGAAAATCAAGGTTTTGAACGGGCAAATGGAGTCCGATTTTGGTAAAATTGATATGCTTAGACTCGTATTGAGGCGAGGGTTCCAGAAATGTGAATTTCGTAAATTTTCGGAATGTGGGCCGGGGCTCGGGTTTTGACAACTTTGGGAATTTTGATGTAAATTGAGTTGTATTGATTGGGTGTCGTCCCATTGGCCTAAATTGTTGTATTTTTACTGTATTTGATCAGATTCTACGCGTACAGAGCTTGATTCTCGTGGCAAGCGCATTGCGGAGTAGTCGTCGCGCCGTATTGAGGTGAGTAATAGATGTGGGTGATGACCAGCGGGTTCGAAACCCCGGTATACCACTTTGTGACGCTGTATAGCGGCGAGACACGTACTCTCTTATGAGTGCGGAGTCGATTGTGATTGGGGACTATGACTTAGTCCGACTTGTTGATACTGTATTATGATATTAGGCTATTCTTGAGCCGTCGAACCTCCTTCTCGGATGGTTGCATTTATATATTGTGATAATGGCCACTCTTGAGCCGAGGAACCCCCTTCTTGGGCGGTTGAGTATACATGTGGGCCGTGAGCCGGTTATTGGATCCCGCGAGGATCGTTATCATTGTCTTATCACATAGACATGCTAGTTTACTACTAGTCCGCAGCTATTTTTGTTATTATGCTAATTCCAATCTCTGGAACTTGATATTACTGTTTTCCAACTGAAAAATGATAAAAGAGTTTTCAAAAACTACTTTTGAGCCTGCGAGGCTGTATCTGCATATTAGCTGACTAGTAGTGGATCGGGCTGCACGCCGCGGCAAGATATATGTTGGATCGGACTGCACGCCGCAGTGATATCTCTATGAGATGTGCTTGGGCTGTAGGAGCCCCTCCGGAGTCTGAACCCCCACAGTGAGCACGGGTACCCAAAAATTGGAGTCGGGCTACACGCCGTAGCGGTCATATCATGCATTGCATTGCATTTAGCTACATCTGCTAGTTGTTATGCTATTTATTGGTAATTGTTGGAAACAGGTACAGTGAAGATTGATTCTATGACAGGGTAGCTGACTATAGCTTTACATAGTGCTTTATTGCGGATTTCTTATCTGCGCTGTCTTACCCTTGTTTATTACCATTGAGTCTGGCAGTACTCATTTTACTCCCTGCACCTTGTGTGCAGATCCAGGTACCTCTCAGCAGTGATCCAGTAGCTGTGCGAGGCGACGTTTGTGGATATTCGAGGTAGCTGCAGAGTCCGCAGGACCCGACATCCCTTCCTACTGTCTTTGGATTTTGTATTGACATTTCTTTCCGCACTTGGTATTTTGTAAACCCTTATACACTCATGTTCGGTAGAGGCTCATGACTCTTGACCCTTGGTCTATGGGAGTTGATGTATTATGGGACTTGGTTCCCGTTTTCGTTACATGTATCGCTGTTATTTCGTGAATTAATTTGCTTAAATGGGTTAAAGAGAGCTTCTAGCTCCGTGGTTGATATGGATTGGTCAGGCTGGCTTAGCAATGTGCTGGGCGCCATCACGACCGGATTTGGGGTCGTGACATTAAAAGAAGCAGATAGAATTAAAAATGAATTATATTGTGAATTTAATTACTTAAAAATCTCTAAAAACAATAATGATAGATTAGAACAACTTATAGATATAATTTCAGAATTAGAATGGAAACTAATTATACAACTTAAAAATAGAACTTAAAAAATGAATAAAGAGGAATTTGCAGTAGACGAAAAAACATATGATAACCCAGAAGGACTAAAAATAAAAATTGTATTTTCTAATATAGGAAGAAAATATAAGAAAATAGGAGACAACTTATATCTAATGTTAGAAAAATAATCACTAAAACTAGAAGATAGCTTAACTGCTTTAGTAAGAATAACAAGAAAAAATGAGGAAATAGATCGAAAATATGAGATAGAAAATATTAAACAACAATCAAAAAGAGAAATAAAACAGATAGAAGAAACAAAAAATGTTAAAATAATAGAATTAGAAAAAGAATTAAACATGTTAAAAGAACTATATGCAACCAGACAAAAAGAAAAAGAACAAGAAAATAAATTACAACTTGAGATTAATAGATTCAAAGAACAATTACAAGAAGGTAAAGAAGAAAAGTTAGAAATAATTAGAACAGAAGAAATAAATGAACCAAATAATAATAGTGATTTAGAAAATTATTCAGAAACAAGTGAAACATATACGAAACTTTTAGAAAATAAAGCACAAGTCGAACAAAACGAAGAAGGTAGAAATGATCGTATAGAAATAAATGGGATAATAGATGAAAAACCTAGTACATCAGGAACAAAAGATATACAATCAGAGCAAAAAAGTTATATAAATTATGAAAATAATTCTAAGAAAACATATAGAAATGATAGAGAACCAAGATATACAAAATGGATTCCAACACAAATACCAACAATAGTACAAAATAATTTCTTAGATCTATACTGTGTAAAAGATATAAATAAGACAATCCAGTTATGGGTAGGATACATGACGAAACAGATTATAGACAATAAAATAGAAATATCAGATGTACCAGAATACATAGAAAGAACGTTAATAGGAACGACTAAGTTATGGTTACAAAATATGACTAAAGATGCCTTAAGAGTATTAAGAAATGATAAAAAATTTGATAGTGAGAAAGCTACAACAGCTATAGATATTTTGCACAAATATGAGACAACTATAAGAAATGAATTTAGTAGTGCAGAAACAGAAGAAGTAGAACAGCATAGAGAAAAAATATTAAATAGAAATCTAATGTCAAAATTAGCAATATGTAATATGTGTTACATAGATGAATATACATGTGCATTTAAAGAATTTTACTATAAAGGAATATATAGTATAGAGGAAAGTAAAAAAATAAGAATATTATATTTTTCAAAATTACCAGAAGCATTTAGTTCAAAAATATTAAAAGATTGGAATAATGCAGCATTACAAGATACTTTAGGAGCAATAATTAAATACTTACAAAATTGGTTTGCAGAATTATGTGAAAAACATAAAGAAGAAATGATCAAAAGAAGACAAAGCGGCCGACAAGATACAAAGAAGATAAAGCGGAAAGAGACATAAAGAGAAAAAAGATAAAGCGGAAAAAAATATTTACTTTTCTTTATGTAAAGTTCTTTGTTTTTTATGTAAAAAAGTCAGAGTCGTCATAGTCGTAAATAGTAAGAGTCAAGTTACTATTCATGAATAGTAAAGACCAATGAATAGTAAAGGCCAATGAATAGTAAGAGTCAGATGTGAATAGTAAGAGTCATCTTACTCCTCTATATAAAGGAGCAAGTAGAAAGATGTATAGACATGATCAATGTCGGAAAATTACAAATACAATAAAAATTCTCTTTCATAAACACTCTCTAAAAACAAGCTATAAGATTCAACAAAATATGTCAAACTCAAAGGAGATACAAAGTCAGGTAAAATCATTTATGATTATACATAGATAAATTCTTATATTCCTGATAATCATCTTATAATACTATAGTTTTCATCATGTTATAGTAATGCTATAAAAAATAATTTGAGCAAGTTTGCCATGGAAGTATGTTGTAAGTAATAACCTAGGCTAAGTCACTCCTAATGGGAAACCGGTGAGGCGAGGAGATGCCGTTTAGGGGAGTACCGCAGTTGAGGACATTGCTAGGGTAAATGATTAGAGCAAAGGGCCATGGTAGTGACCAGAAAAATTGTTTTTTATATCTTATTATTACATGATGAATATGATAGTAAAGTAAGAAGATTAGAAGGAATACCATAAGAATAATAGCGATACATAAAATAATGATAACATACCTACTAGACGAAATGGCAGATAATTATAAGATATTAATCTTTTGTGTACTTAGAAAGATAACCGAACCCTGAAATTAGAAAAAATATATGGAATCAAATTCAAGAATACGAAAATCTAGTTTTAACAGAAATAATTAACCAAGAATGGAGTGAAGAACTAGAAGAACTAGAAGAAGCCTATAATAATGACGAACTAGAAAGAGTATATAATTATGACTACACTATTATATGGGATTCAGGACCCGAAACAGACTAAGATATGATAAATTACGAATATTTAAATTATTGGACAGAAACTATGCTTGAAATAGCTAAAACCGAACAAAATATGAAAAATGATTTAGATAATTATATGCAAACTAAAAAAATCACACACATAGAGTCATTAAATAAAAATATAGAAAAATTACTGTTATTAAAAACTTTAGCTAAAGAAAATTATAATTTAGCATTTAACCAGCAATAAATCGATTATATTGTGAATTTAATTACTTAAAAATCTCTAAAAATAATAATGATAGACTAGAACAACTTATAGATATAATTTCGGAATTAGAATGGAAACTAATTATACAACTTAAAAAATGAATAAAGAGGAATTTGCAGTAGACGAAAAAACATACGAAAACCCGGAAGGACTAAAAATAAAAATTGTATTTTCTAATATAGGAAGAAAATATAAAAAAATAGGAGATAACTTATATCTAATGTTAGAAAAAGAATCACTAAAACTAGAAGATAGCTTAACTGCTTTAGTAAGAATAACAAGAGAAAATGAGGAAATAGATCGAAAATATGAGATAGAAAAAATTAAACAACAATCAAAAAGAGAAATAAAACATATAGAAGAAACAAAAAATGCTAAAATAATAGAATTAGAAAAAGAATTAAACATGTTAAAAGAACTATACGAAGCTAGACAAAAAGAAAAAGAACAAGAAAATAAATTACAACTTGAGATAAATAGATTCAAAGAACAATTACAAGAAGAAAAATTAGAAATAATTAGAACAGAAGAAGAAAATGAACCAAATAATAATAATGATTTAGAAAATTATTCAGAAACAAGCGAAACATATACGGAAATCTTAGAAAATATAGCACAAGTCGAACAAAATGAAGAAGGTAGAAATGATCGTATAGAAATAAATGCGATAATAGATGAAAAACCTAGTACATCAGGAACAAAAGATATACAATCAGAGCAAAAAAGTTATATAAATTATGAAAATAATTATAAGAAAACATATAGAAATGATAAAGAACCAAGATATACAAAATGGATTCCAACACAAATACCAACGACAATACAAAATAATTTTTTAGTTCTAGACTGTGTAAAAGATATAAATAAGACAATCCAGTTATGGGTAGGATACATGACGAAACAGATTATAGACAATAAAATAGGAATATCAGATGTACCAGAATACATAAACAATAAAATAAGAATATCAGATGTACCGGAATACATAGAAAGAACGTTAATAGGAACAACTAAGTTATGGTTACAAAATATAACTAAAGATGCCTTAGGAGTATTAAGAAATGATAAAAAACTAGATGGTGAAAAAGCTACAACAACTATAGAAATTTTGCATAAATATGAAACAACTATAAGAAATGAATTTAGTAGTGCAGAAACAGAAATAGTAGAACAGCATAGAGGAAAAATATTAAATAGAAATCTAATGTCAAAATTAGCAATATATAATATGTGTTACATAGACGAATATACATGTGCATTTAAAGAATTTTACTATAAAGGAATATATAGTATAGAGGAAAGTAAAGAAATAAGAAAATTATATTTTTCAAAATTACCAGAACCATTTAGTTCAAAAATATTAAATGATTGGAATAATGCAGCATTACAAGATACTTTAGGAGCAAGAATTAAATACTTACAAAATTGGTTTGCAGAATTATGTGAAAAACATAAAGAAGAAATTAAAATGGAAAAAACGTTAATAAAAAACTTAGCATGTTGTAAAGATAAAACAACACCTCAGTTTGGATGTAATAAAAGATACTATAATAAAAATCATAATAAAATTAAGAAATACAAAAAGTATAAGTCAAAATTTAAGTATAAAAAATCTAGACGAAGATATTATGTAAAGAAATTTAATAACAAAAGGCAGTACCGACCTAAGAAAAAATTATCAGAATGTAAATGTTATAATTGCGGAAAACTAGGACATTTAGCAAAAGATTGTAAAATACCTAAAAATCGAAGAGCTAAGCAAGTATCAAAAATAATAATAAACGACGAAGAATATGTACAAATGGAATACATAGACTATGAATTAGAAAGCAATGATAGTATATATGAATTATCAGAAAATGAATTAGAAAATGAATTAATAATAGAATCAGATAATGAAGACAATGAATTAACAGATGACTGAAAAAGAAATAAATATAATAACACAAGAAGAATACCAAGATGAAGAATCTATGGAACAAAAAGTAATATTTGATGAAAATATATTTGAACAAATAAAAGGAAAAGAATTAGACTTAAGTGTAGAAAAAATATTAGATATACTGTCACGACCCCAAATCCGGTCGTGATGGCGCCCAGCACACTGCTAGGCCAGCCTCTGACCAATTAACAACAATCACGGAGCCATAAGCTCACTTTATCCAATTTAAGCATACGGAAATAATTCAACGGTGATAGATACATATTAAAAACAGGGAACCAAGTCCCAACACGTGCCAACTCCCATAGACCGAAGGGTCAAGAGTCATGAGCCTCTACGGAATATACAAGTGTAAATAGTGAATATAACCTGTGCACAAGTGTGGGATGATCAGAACAAAATATAGACAAACTGGAGAATCAGGTCCTGCGAACGCTGGCAGCTACCTCGACTGTCCAAAAGCACACCCGAGCCACAATGGAATCAGCTCTGCTGTGATGTACCTGGATCTGCACACAAGGTGCAGGGAGTCGGGTGTGAGTACTTCCAACTCGGCGGTAATAAAAGTAAATAATGCTGAAGGGAAGAAAACCACGCAAGGCACTATCTCTTGCTACACAATACAAAACTATCATAAAACTTCAAAACACTATCATTTTATTCCTTTTCAACATATGTGAGTAGATTATTTAGAAATCTCTATTTTTAGCTACTTTCTTTCATTATAACATACCAATACCTGGGAGAATCTCAAGCAGTGCAAGTCAGCACTCAAATCAGCCTCTCGGGCTCAGCACTCCTTAACAATTTATACCAGGAGATCTAGTCAATAAAGCAACAAATGCACATGTGCCAGTAAAGTATGAGTGCTAAAATGTTATGCCATGTAGTACACGCAAACCAATGTATGTATGCCATGCAATGCATATGACTGCTACGGCGTGTAGCCCGATCCTTTTGGGTACCCGTGCTCACTGGGGGTGTCCAGACTCCGGAGGGGCTCCTACAGCCCAAGCACAATATTAATATCACACCTGCTGCGGCGCGCGGCCCGATCCATATACCACTGCGGCGTGCAGTCCTATCCATGCATGTGTATGCATATGCTCACATGAATGTCATGCCCTAACATATGGCCCTCGGCCCCAATCAGTCTAACAAATAATCAAGAAAGCCCTACGGCAACAATATCATATTAGCTCACAGCGAAAAATATTATTAAGACCTTGTTCAAGTTTTTCATAACCTTATAAAAAAATGCTGAATAGCAATAATTCCATTTTAAACCTTAAATTTAGAATAAAATATGCTCAGTGTTATCAAAACAGTGATACCAATCCTTGAAGGATTCAAATAATTGGCACGAGGCCCAAATGTGATAATTAGTCCAATTCATTTTAACAATTAGGTGTTATTATTTATTACGCGGGACGGACCAAGTCACAATCCCTAATGGTGCTCTACCCCATGCCCGTTATCCGGCGTGCAAGTCACCTCAACACAACACTAAGATGTGCAAGTCCGGGGTTTACTAATGTAACGACCCGGCCCGTCGTTATGGGAATTACCACCCCGTTACCTTACATTTTCATATATTATGCTTTTAAAACATTATTAGAGTATATCGGGTGAGTTAGGAGTGATTTGGATTGAAAATGAAACAAATAGCATGTTTGAAGAAAGCTTGAATATGAAAAGTCAACCAAGAGTTGACTATTGAGTTAGAGTGCTCGGAACCGGATTCGGATGATTCGACTAGTTCCGGGGGATCATTTATGACTTAGGAGAACAATCGGAATTGAATTCGGAGGTCCGGTGTAGTTTTAAGCTTGAATTGGCGAAGGTTGAATTTTGGCGAAAACCGGATGGTAGGTGATATTTTGATCCGGGGTCGGAATGGAATTCCGACAATTTCTGTAGCTTCGTTATGTGATTTTGGATATGTCTGCAAATTTTCAGGTCATTCGGACATCGTTTGATCGGGTTTTGGATTGAATGTTAGTTTTGAAAGTTTTGAAGAAACTTAGGCTTGAATCCGTGAGTAAATGGAGATTTTGATGTTTAGTAGGGTGTTTTTATGATTGGAACAAGTTCGTATCGTGTTTTGGAATATGTTGGTGGTTTTCGCTGGGGTCCCGGGGGTCTCGGGATGAATCCGGGGGTCCAAACGGACCATTTTTGGAAGAAAAGAGAAAAACTGGTTGCTGTCATAAACACAGCAGGCGTTTGCTCTCCGCGATCGCGGGGAGGGGGATGCGATCGCGTAGAGCTGGGGGCAGGGCATCGCGATCGCAGGGTAGCCAGTCGCGATCGCGTAGAAGAAAACGGGTGTACATCGCGATCGCATGCTTATCTACGCGATCGCGTAGAAATAGAAATGGGTCCAGGGGAAATGAGCTACGCGATCGCAGGAATTAAGGACGCGATCGCGTGAAGCAGGGTGATTGTGCATCGCGATCGCGTGAGTAATGTCGCGATCGCGTGAGGCCGAGATTTTGAGCATCGCGATCGCGTGAAGAAGATCACGATCGCGTAGAAGAAATAGTTCTGGCCGTGAATTTAATCCAGAAACAGAGGGTTACGGGTTCATTAACCCAAAACACACATTTGAGCCCTAGAGAGAAGAAAAATCGAGGAAATCACTGAGAAGTCATCGGGTATTCGTCGGAGGTAAGATTCCTGACTCAAAAACATCAATTTATGGTAGTATTAACATCAATCTTCATGAAATTGGGTTGAAATCTTGAAGAAATGTGGCCTAAGTATTAAAAACGGGAATTTTGGATTTGGGAGGCCATTTGAACTCCGATTTCGATAAATTTTATATGCACGGACTCGTGGCGAGATAAGGATCGCGTTGGTGCTAATTTCGGAATTTTCCGAGCAGTGGGGCCCGGGGTCGGGTTTTACCAACTTAGTGTAATTATGCGAATTTCATATAAATTGAAGTGGGTTATGATTCTTTGACCCGTAATTGATATAATTATTGTATTTGATCAGATTCTACGCGTGCGGAGCTTGATTCTCGTGGCAAGGGAATTGCGGAGTAGTCGTCGCGCCGTATTGAGGTGAGTAATAGATGTGGGTGATGACCAGCGGGTTCGAAACCCCGGTATACCACTTTGTGACGTCGTATAGCGGCGAGATACGTACTCTCTTGTGAGTGCGAGGTCGATTGTGATTGGGGACTATGGCTTAGTCCGACTTGTTGGTACTGTGTTATGATATTAGGCTATTCTAGAGCCGTCGAACCTCCTTCTCGGATGGTTGCATATATATATATTGTGATAATGGCCACTCTTGAGCCGTTGAACCCCCTTCTTGGGCGGTTGAGTATACATATGGGCCGTGAGCCGGTTATTGGATCCCGCGAGGATCGTCATTATTGTCTTATCATATAGACATGCTAGTTTACTACTAGTCCACATCTATTTTTGTTATCATGCCAATTCCAATCTCTGGAACTTGACATTACTGTTTTCCAACTGAAAAATGATAAAAGAGTTTTCAAAAACTATTTTTGAGCCTGCGAGGCTGTATCTGCATATTAGCTGACTAGTAGTGGATCGGGCTGCGCGCCGCAGCAGGATATATGTTGGATCGGACCTGCACGCCGCAGGAATATCTCTATGAGATGTGCTTGGGCTGTAGGAGCCCCTCCGGAGTCTGAACCCCCACAGTGAGCACGGGTACCCAAAATTGGAGTCGGGCTACACGCCGTAGCGGTCATATCATGCATTGCATTGCATTTAGCTACATCTGCTAGCTGTTATACTATTTTGCTGGTACTTATTGGTACAAGTACAGTTGATATTGATTCTGTGACAGGGTATTCGATTATAGCTTTACATAGTGCTTTATTGCGGATTTCTTATCTGCGCTGTCTTACCCTTGTTTATTACCACTGAGTCTGGCAGTACTCATTTTACTCCCTGCACCTTGTGTGCAGATCCAGGTACCTCTCAGCAGTGATCCAGTAGCTGTGCGAGGCGACGTTTGTGGATATTCGAGGTAGCTGCAGAGTCCGCAGGACCCGATATTCTTTCTTACCGTCTTGATTTGTATTGACTTTTCTTTCCGCACTTGGTATCTTGTAAACCTTTATACACTCATGTTCAGTAGAGGCTCATGACTCTTAACCCTTGGTCTATGGGAGTTGATGTATTATGGGACTTGGTTCCCCGTTTTCGTTATATATATCGCTGTTATTTCTTGAATTAATTTGCTTAAATGGGTTAAAGAGAGCTTCTAGCTCTGTGGTTGATATGGATTGGTCAGGCTGGCTTAGCAATGTGCTGGGCGCCATCACGACCGGATTTGGGGTCGTGACAAGTTGGTATCAGAGCCTAGGTTTACTAGGCCTCACGAGTCTTGAGCCGGTTAGTAGAGTCTTGTGGATCGGTACGGGGACGCCTGTACTTATCCTCGGGAGGCTGCGAACCTTTAGGAAAACTTCACTTTTCTTGAACTCTGTCGTGCGATCTTGTTGTTCTGAGAACTAAACTTCTATATTCTATTCTCTCGCAGATGGCGAGAACGCGAGCATCGGGACGAGGTGGACGACCTCCATTGCCACCTGTTAGAGGCCGTGGGCGCGGTCGTGCTAGAGGTAGAGGTAGGGCGGCTGAGGCAGTGCCAGTTGACCCGCCTGTTGTACCAGTTCAGGAGCAGCCCCCAGTGGTTGAAGCTCCAGCAGTCCCAGTTCAGGGCCAGACTATATCTATTGATATTCCCGGTCTTCAGGAAACTCTTGCCCAGATATTATCAGTGTGTTCCGGTTTGGCTCAGGTAGTTTCAGCTACTGCTACTGTAGCGACATCTCAGTCAGGGGGTGGTCAGCAGACCCCTGCGGCTCGCACACCTGACCCGGTTGTTCAGGGACTTCAGACGCCAGAGGCGGTCCCCGCTCAGGTGGTTGCACCGGTTATTCCTCCAGCTGCACCAGCTCCAGCTCCAGAGCATATGGTTCAGGTTATGCCCGATGACGAGCAGCGTCGTCTTGAGAGATTTGGTAGACTTCGGCCACCCCATTTCAGTGGCGTTGAGGGCGAGGATGCCCAGGGTTTCTTGGATAAGTGTCAGAAGATGCTGCGTACGGCTGGTATTCTTGAGTCCAGCGGAGTTTCATTTACTACATTTCAGTTCACCGGTCCCGCATTTGATTGGTGGGAGGAGTTTGAGAGGCGTAGGCTTGCAAGAGCAACACCTCTCACATGGCAGCAGTTCTCTACTCTCTTTCTAGAGAAATATGTACCTCAATCTCGTCGCGAGGAGCTACGTCGCCAGTTCGAGTGGTTGATTCAGGGCGACATGTCTGTGACTCAGTATGAGCTTAGATTCACTCGGTTGGCTAGGCATGCCACATGGATGATCCCCACTGATAGGGAGAGGATCAGGAGGTTCATTGATGGCCTCAACTACTCTATCCGTATTCTTATGACCAACGAGCGAGTTCTGTCATCATCGTTTGAACAGGTAGCTGATATGGCACGCTCCATCGAGGCGGATCGTCGCCGAGAGAGAGAGAGGAGCGGGAGGCAAGAGGCCTCGTGGTTCTGGCGGTTTTAGTGGTGCTCCATCTAGAGGGCATTCCCCAGCAGAGCGGAGGTCGCTCATCTAGACCTTCTCATTCGGGCCGCCCGGAGCAGAGCGGAGGTTCGCATGGTCGTGGTCGACGAGGATTTCGGCAGGGTCGGTCATCCCAGGGTTCTTCTGCGGCGAGGGGTTCCCTTCAGTACCCTTCTCCGGCACCGGGTGCATGTTATGAGTGTGGTGAGTTTGGCCACGTGAGGAGACATTGCCCTCGACTACGTAGGGGCACGACTCAGCAGAGGGATCAGGCCCTCCTCTTCAGCACCATCTCGGTCTAGTAGAGGTGGAGGTCGGTCTTCTCGTGGACGCCCCGGGGGCGAGGAGAGATCCGGTGGAGGCCGGGCACGGTTCTATGCACTTCGTGACGGGCGTGATGCGGTTGCCTCCGATCGCCGTGATTACGAGTATCATTTACGTCCGTCACGGAGATGCCTCGGTTCTATTTGATCCGGGGTCCACATATTCTTACGTGTCCTCTTATTTTGCACATCACTTGGGTGCGACTCGTGGTAGTCTTGATTTACCTGTTCATGTATCCACCCCGTGGGTGATACGATTGTTGTGGATCATGTCTATAGATCCTGTGTTATATCTATCTGGGGGTCTGGAGACCCAGGCAGATTTGTTATTGTTGGGTATGGTGGACTTTGATGTTATATTGGGTATGGACTGGTTGTCTCCGTACCATGCTATATTGGACTGTCATGCTAAGACAGTTACGTTGGCCATTCCTGGTATTTCTCGGATTGAGTGGCGGGGTTCGACCGATTTCGTCCCTAGCCGTGTTATTTCGTTCCTAAAAGCTCAGAAGATGGTTGAAAAAGGGTGTTTATCGTACTTAGCTTTTGTGAGAGATGTGGGAGCTGAATCTCCTAACATTGATTATGTACCTGTTGTAAGGGACTTCCCAGATGTATTCCCCTCAGACCTGTCGGGCATGCCGCCGGACAGGGATATTGATTTTGGCATTGACTTGGTGCCGGGCACTCAGCCCATATCCATTCCTCCTTATCGAATGGCACCAGCCGAGTTGAAAGAACTGAAAGAGCAACTTCAAGAACTTCCGGATAAGGGTTTCATCCGCCCTAGTGTGTCTCCGTGGGGTGCGCCGGTATTATTTGTTAAAAAGAAAGATGGTTCCATGCGGATGTGTATTGATTATAGGCAATTGAACAAAGTGACCAGTGAAGAACAAGTACCCTCTACCGCGCATAGATGATTTGTTTGATCAGTTACAGGGTGCGAGGGTGTTTTCTAAGATCGATCTTCGTTCGGGCTATCACCAGCTGAAGATCAGGGACTCGGATATTATGAAGACTGCATTCAGGACCCGATATAGTCATTATGAGTTCCTTGTGATGTCGTTTGGGATGACCAACGCCCCAGCAGCATTTATGCATCTGATGAACAGTGTGTTCAGGCCTTATTTGGATTCATTTGTGATTGTGTTCATTGATGACATTCTAGTCTACTCCCGTAGTCAGGAGGAACATGCTCAGCATTTGAGTACTGTGTTGCAGAGATTGAGGGAGGAGAAGCTATATGCTAAATTCTCCAAGTGTGAGTTTTGGCTCGAGTCCGTGGCATTTATGGGACATGTGGTGTCTCGTGATGGTATTCAGGTTGATCAGAAAAAGATAGAGGCGGTGCAGAGTTGGCCTAGACCGTCCTTAGCTACAGAGATCAGGAGTTTTCTTGGTTTGGCGGGATATTATCGCCGGTTCGTTCAGGGATTTTCATCCATTGCTTCTTCATTGACTAAATTGACCCAGAAGGGTGCACCATTCGTGTGGTCGGATGAGTGCGAGGAGAGCTTTCAGAAGCTCAAGACAGCTTTGACCACAGCTCCGGTGTTAGTATTGCCATCAGCTTCAGGTTCATATACCGTTTATTGTGATGCCTCGAGAGTGGGGACAGGTTGTGTGTTGATGGAGGAAGGAAAGGTAATTGCTTATGCTTCTCGGCAATTGAAGCCGCATGAGAAGAACTATCCTGTTCATGACTTGGAGCTAGCCGCCATTGTTCATGCCTTGAAGATTTGGAGGCACTATTTATACGGTGTGTCTTGTGAGGTGTATACCGACCATCGTAGTCTCCAGCACTTGTTCAAACAGAAAGACCTTAATTTGAGACAGCGGAGATGGCTTGAGTTGCTGAAGGATTATGACATTACTATATTATATCATCCGGGAAGGCCAATGTGGTGGCCGATGCTTTGAGCCGGAAGGCGGTCAGTATGGGGAGCTTGGCATATATTCCAGCTGAGGAGAGGCCATTTGCTTATGATGTTCAGGTGCTAGCCAATCGGCTAGTGAGGTTAGATATTTCGGAGCCCGGCAGGGTATTGGCTTGTGTTGTATCTCGGTCATCTCTATATGATCGTATTCGTGAGCGCCGGTATGATGATCCACATTTGGCTGTCCTTAGGGACAGAGTTCAGCATGATGATGCTAGAGATGTCACCATTGATAGTGACGGCGTATTGAGGATGCGGGGCCGGATATGCGTGCCCAATGTTGATGGCCTTCGTGAGTTGATATTGGAGGAGGCCCACAGCTTGCGGTATTCTATTCATCCAGGAGTCGCGAAGATGTATCAGGACTTGAAGCAGCATTACTAGAGGAGAAAGATGAAGAAAGATATTGTGAGCCATGTGGCTCGGTGTCTAAACTGTCAGCAGGTCAAGTATGAGCATCGGAGACCTGGTGGTGTATTCCGACGTATTGATATTCCGGAGTGGAAGTGGGAAAGAATAACTATGGACTTTGTTAGTGGACTCCCTCGGACAGCGAGGAAGTTTGATTCAGTTTGGGTGGTGGTGGATAGGCTGACCAAGTCAGCTCACTTCATCCCAGTGTGTACTACATACTCCTCAGAGCGGTTGGCAGAGATATTCATCCGTGAGATAGTGAGATTGCATGGAGTTCCCATTTCCATTATATCGGACAGAGGTACCCAGTTCACATCTCAGTTCTGGAGGACATTTCAGCGAGAGTTGGGTTCACAGGTAGAGTTGAGCACAGCATTTCATCCACAGACGGATGGGCAGTCTGAGCGTACTATTCAGATATTGGAGGATATGTTGCGTGCTTGCGTCATTGATTTTGGTGGTTCATGGGCTGATTATTTGCCTTTGGCGGAGTTTGCTTACAATAATAGCTATCAGTCCAGCATTCAGATGGCACCGTATGAAGCTTTATATGGGAGGCGGTGTAGGTCTCCGGTTGGTTGGTTCGAGCCCGGCGAGGCTAGGTTGTTAGGGACAGAGTTAGTCCAAGATGCCTTAGATAAGGTGAAGGTGATTCGGGAGAGACTTCGCACAGCTCAGTCGCGTCAGAAGAGTTATGCAGACCGGAAGGTCCGAGATGTGTCTTATTCAGTAGGTGAGAAGGTGTTGCCGAAAGTTTCGCCTATGAAGGGTGTTATGAGGTTTGGAAAGAAAGGGAAGTTGAGCCCAAGGTTTATTGGACCTTTTGAGGTGCTTAGGAAAGTTGGGGAGGTGGCTTATATGCTTGCTTTGCCACCCAATTTGTCGGGGGTTCACCCGGTGTTCCATGTATCTATGCTCCGGAAGTATGTCGGAGACCCGTCTCATGTGTTGGACTTCAGCACGATACAGCTAGATGAGGATTTGACTTATGATGTGGAACCAGTAGCCATTTTTGGGTCGACAGGTTCGTAAGCTGAGATCTAAGGACATAGCTTCAGTAAAAGTGCAGTGGAGAGGTCGTCCCGTGGAGGAAGCAACTTGGGAGACCGAGCAGGAGATGCGAAGTAGATATCCACACTTGTTTGATACTCCAGGTATGTTTCTTAACCCGCTCGCGGGCGAGCGTTTGTTTAAGTTGGGGAGAATGTAACGACCCGGCCCGTCGTTACGGGAATTACCACCCCGTTACCTTACATTTTCATATATTATGCTTTTAAAACATTATTAGAGTATATCGGGTGAGTTAGGAGTGATTTGGATTGAAAATGAAACAAATAGCATGTTTGAAGAAAGCTTGAATATGAAAAGTCAACCAAGAGTTGACTATTGAGTTAGAGTGCTCGGAACCGGATTCCGATGATTCGACTAGTTCCGGGGGATCATTTATGACTTAGGAGAACAATCGGAATTGAATTCGGAGGTCCGGTGTAGTTTTAAGCTTGAATTGGCGAAGGTTGAATTTTGGCGAAAACCGGATGGTAGGTGATATTTTGATCCGGGGTCGGAATGGAATTCCGACAATTTCTGTAGCTTCGTTATGTGATTTTGGATATGTCTGCAAATATTCAGGTCATTCGGACATTGTTTGATCGGGTTTTGGATTGAATGTTAGTTTTGAAAGTTTTGAAGAAACTTAGGCTTGAATCCGTGAGTAAATGGAGATTTTGATGTTTAGTAGGGTGTTTTTATGATTGGAACAAGTTCGTATCGTGTTTTGGAATATGTTGGTGGTTTTCGCTGGGGTCCCGGGGGTCTCGGGATGAATCCGGGGGTCCAAACGGACCATTTTTGGAAGAAAAGAGAAAAACTGGTTGCTGTCATAAACACAGCAGGCGTTTGCTCTCCGCGATCGCGGGGAGGGGGATGCGATCGCGTAGAGCTGGGGGCCAGGGCATCGCGATCGCAGGGTGGCCAGTCGCGATCGCGTAGAAGAAAACGGGTGTACATCGCGATCGCATGCTTATCTACGCGATCGCGTAGAAGTAGAAATGGGTCCAGGGGAAATGAGCTACGCGATCGCAGGAATTAAGGACGCGATCGCGTGAAGTAGGGTGATTGTGCATCGCGATCGCGTGAGTAATGTCGCGATCGCGTGAGGCCGAGATTTTGAGCATCGCGATCGCGTGAAGAAGATCGCGATCGCGTAGAAGAAATAGTTCTGGCAGTGAATTTAATCCAGAAACAGAGGGTTACGGGTTCATTAACCCAAAACACACATTTGAGCCCTAGAGAGAAGAAAACTCGAGGAAATCACTGAGAAGTCATCGGGTATTCGTCGGAGGTAAGATTCTTGACTCAAAAATATCAATTTATGGTAGTATTAACATCAATCTTCATGAAATTGGGTTGAAATCTTGAAGAAATGTGGCCTAAGTATTAAAAACGGGAATTTTGGATTTGGGAGGCCATTTGAACTCCGATTTCGATAAATTTTATATGCACGGACTCGTGGCGAGATAAGGATCGCGTTGGTGCTAATTTCGGAATTTTCCGAGCAGTGGGGCCCGGGGTCGGGTTTTACCAACTTAGTGTAATTATGCGAATTTCATATAAATTGAAGTGGGTTATGATTCTTTGACCCGTAATTGATATAATTATTGTATTTGATCAGATTCTACGCGTGCGGAGCTTGATTCTCGTGGCAAGGGCATTGCGGAGTAGTCGTCGCGCCGTATTGAGGTGAGTAATAGATGTGGGTGATGACCACTTTGTGACGCTGTATAGCGGCGAGACACGCACACTCTTGAGAGTGCGGGGTCGATCATGAACTGGAGACTATATATTAGTCCAACTTGTTGATACTGTATTATTGGCTATTCTAGAGCCGTCGAACCTCCTTCTCGGATGGTTGCATATATATATATATTGTGATAATGGCCACTCTTGAGCCGAGGAACCCCTTCTTGGGCGGTTGAGTATACATGTGGGCCGTGAGCCAGTTATTGGATCCCGCGAGGATCGTTATCATTGTCTTATCATATAGACATGCTAGTTTACTACTAGTCCGCAGCTATTTTTGTTATCATGCCAATTCCAATCTCTGGAACTTGACATTTCTGTTTTTCCAACTGAAAAATGATAAAAGAGTTTTCAAAAACTAGTTTTGAGCCTGCGAGGCTGTATCTGCATATTAGCTGACTAGTAGTGGATCGGGCTGCGCGCCGCAGCAGGATATATGTTGGATCGGACTGCACGCCGCAGGAATATCTCTATGAGATGTGCTTGGGCTGTAGGAGCCCCTCCGGAGTCTGAACCCCCACAGTGAGCACGGGTACCCAAAATTGGAGTCGGGCTACGCGCCGTAGCGGTCATATCATGTATTGCATTGCATTTAGCTACATCTGCTAGCTGTTATGCTATTTATTGGTATTTGTTGGTACAGGTACAGTGAAGATTGATTCTATGACAGGGTAGCTGATTATAGCTTTACATAGTGCTTTATTGCGGATTTCTTATCTGCGTTGTCTTACCCTTGTTTATTACTACTGAGTCTGGCAGTACTCATTTTACTCCCTGCACCTTGTGTGCAGATCCAGGTACCTCTCAGCAGTGATCCAGTAGCTGTGCGAGGCGACGTTTGTGGATATTCGAGGTAGCTGCAGAGTCCGCAGGACCCGATATTCTTTCTTACCGTCTTGATTTGTATTGACTTTTCTTTCCGCACTTGGTATCTTGTAAACCTTTATACACTCATGTTCAGTAGAGGCTCATGACTCTTGACCCTTGGTCTATGGGAGTTGATGTATTATGGGACTTGGTTCCCCGTTTTCGTTATATATATCGCTGTTATTTCTTGAATTAATTTGCTTAAATAGGTTAAAGAGAGCTTCTAGCTCCGTGGTTGATATGGATTGGTCAGGCTGGCTTAGCAATGTGCTGGGCGCCATCACGACCGGATTTGGGGTCGTGACAACTAACCCTCAGACCATCATTTACAAGTATTACCCACCTCGAACCGATGAAAACTCATGCCCGCGACGCCTTAGCTCCTCGAACCGGCATCCACGCACGTCAAAACTAGCACAAATCAGCACAAATATATCAAAATAGGCTAATGGAACATCACCCAATCGAAAGAACTCGAAAGATATCAAAAATCACGAAATTTGCAAAACCTGAACCCCGGGCCCACATCTCGAAAAATATCAAAACTCATATTTCCAGAATCCTCGTCTCGCCACGAGTCCGTACATATAAAATTTACCAAAATCGGAGTTCGATTGGCCTTTCAAAACCCAAATTTTCGTTTTCTATATCTAGGCCACAATCCTTCACAATTTCTACCCAAATTCATGAAGATTGATGTTAATTTTACCATAAAATGATGTTTTTGAGTCAAGAAACTTACCTCCGATGAATACCCGATGATTTCCCAGCATTTTCCCGTGATTTCTTCTCTCTAGGGCTCAACAATTATGTTTTGGGTATAAGAACCCGTGAGCCCTCTGTTCTGTGATTTTAATTTCACTGCTAGACCAATTTGTTCTACGCGTTCGCGATGGCCTTCATGCGTTCGCGATACCCAGCTCCAGTTTACCCTTCGCGAACGCGACGCTCCACCACGCGTTCGCGATGTACAATCTCCCAGCCGCTGGGTTCTTCTTCTACGCGAACGCGTACACTCCCACGCGAACGCGAAGCTCTCCCCTTTCCTTCTACGCGATCGCGACTCCCAGTCACGCGAACGCGAAGCTTCACCTTACCTTGCCTACGCGAACGCAACACCCCTGCTCGCGAACGCGATGCTTTGATCCGCCTGGCCTTCGCGAACGCGGCCCATGCCACGCGAACGCGAAGGCTTAATGCCTGGGCAGTAACCTGCAATTTACAGCAGGCCTTTTCCAAGTTCAAAATGCCCGATTTATGGTCCGAAATCCTCCCGAGGCCCCCGGGACCCCAACGAAAACCACCAACATACTCCAGAACACGATACGAACTTGTTCCAATCATAAAAACACCATCCTAAACATTAAAATCACCAATTACACACGAATTCAAGCCTAAGTTTCTTCAAAACTTCCAAATTACACATTCCATCAAAACCCCAACCAAACGACGTCCGAATGACCTGAAATTTTGCAGGCACATCCAAAATCATCTAACGGAGCTACTGCAACTGTCGGAATTCCATTCCGACTCCCGGATCAAAATCTCACCTACCGTTCGGTTTTCGTCAAAATTCAACGTTAGCCAATTCAAGCCTATTTCTACATCGGGCCTCCAAATTCAATTCTGATTGCTCTCCTAAGTCATAAATGATCCCTCGAAACTAGTCGAATCATCAGAATCTGATTCCGAGCACCCTAACTCGATAGTCAACTCTTGGTTGACTTTCCATATTCAAACTTCCTTCAAACATGCTATTTGCTTCATTTTCAATTCAATTCACTCCTAACTCACCCGGTAGGCTCTAACACTGATATAAAAGCATAAAACATATAATTGCAACATGACGGGGTGGTAAATTCCCGTAACGACGGGTCGGGTCGTTACATATACCAAAAATGAAAAACTGGTTTAAAAGAAGTAAAGAAGAATACTATGTAATTAGCCAAAGAGAACACATAATAGACTGTAAATATACCAAAGGAAAAGCTAAAATACCAATAATAAATAAATGAATAATAAATAAAGAAATACAGGATATAAGGGCAAAAAACCCAATTAAATATGTACATCTAGGAGGAACGGAAATATTAATAAAAGCATGTTTTAGAGAAGGGATAGATACACCAATAGAAATTTATCTAGCAGATGATAGAATTATACAACCTATAGAAAAAAGTATAATAAGTGTAGTACGAGGAAATTTGATATATCAAAAATTTAAGTTCATAATTAGTGCTAACTATTCAGTAGCGATAAATGATAAAAATATAGATAAATCACTTGTATTATACTGGAAAATGTCACGAATAGAATTAACCCCAGGTAGTAAGATATTTACAGCAAGATGTAAAAATCTATATATATTAACAACTAAACATAAGATAATGGCAAGAAATAAAATAAACAAAATAAAGATAGAAAATCCTTTTGAAAGAATAGTTACAGTTATAGATAACAATGAGTATAGTTATAATGAACTGGACATAGAAGAAGATTTTGACATAGTAAAAGAAAGACTAAGCACATCAAAAAGATTGAGTTTTGAAGTAGGACAAACATCATCAAATAAAACAAACACATCAGATAAGGTAGGATATAAAATACCTAAACTTATAGAGCAATTACCAGGAGAAATAAAACATCATCATTATTGCATAACAGGAGTAATGAATGGAAGAAAATACTTAATACTAATAAATACAGGACAAGAAGAAAACTATATAACAAGAGAATTAATCACAGAAGATGAGATACTAACTAGTGAAAAACTATACCCCGAATTACCTAAAGGAATGATAACTAGTGAAGAAATACCAGAAAAAGAAATAATTATAGGAGGAATAATTATGATAATAAGATTTAAAATATACCAAGGAGATAAAAATATTATATTAGGAATAAAATGGCTAGAAAAAGTTAAACCATACAACTTAGATAATGAACAACTAATCATACATTATGAAAATAAGAAAGTAAAAATAAAAAGAACTATATTATAAATCAGCCTCACGAAATTTGCAAAACCCGAGCCCCGGGCCCACATCTCGAAAAATATCGAAACTCATATTTGTAACGACCCGGCCCGTCGTTACGGGAATTACCACCCCGTTATCTTGCATTTACATATATTATGCTTTTAAAACAGTATTAAAATATATCGGGTGAGTTAGGAGTGATTTGGATTGAAAATGCAACAAATAGCATGTTTGAAGAAAGCTTGAAAATGAAAAGTCAACCAAGAGTTGACTTTTGAGTTAGAGTGCTCGGAACCGGATTCCGATGATTCGACTAGTTCCGGGGGATCATTTATGACTTAGGAGAACAATCGGAATTGAATTCGGAGGTCCGGTGTAGTTTTAAGCTTGAATTGGCGAATGTTGAATTTTGGCGAAAACCGGATGGTAGGTGATATTTTGATCCGGGGGTCGGAATGGAATTCCGACAATTTTTGTAGCTTCGTTATGTGATTTTGGATATGTCTGCAAATTTTCAGGTCATTCGGACATCGTTTGACCGGGTTTTGGATTGAATGTTAGTTTTGAAAGTTTTGAAGAAACTTAGGCTTGAATCCGTGGATAATTGGTGATTTTGATGTTTAGTATGGTGTTTTTATGGTTGGAACAAGTTCGTATCATGTTTTGGAGTATGTTGGTGGTTTTCGTTGGGGTCCCGGGGGTCTCGGGATGAATCCGGGGGTCCAAACGGACCATTTTTGGAAGAAAAGAGAAAGCTGGTTGCTGTCATAAACGCAGCAGGCATTTGCTCTCCGCGATCGCGGGGAGGGGGATGCGATCGCGTAGAGCTGGAGGCTACGGCATCGCGATCGCAGGTAAACCAGTCGCGATCGCGTAGAATTAAACGGGGGCACATCGCGATCGCAGGTTAATCTACGCGATCGTGTAGAAGAGAAATGGGTCCAGGCAAAAATGTACTACGCGATCGCAGGAATGAAGGACGCGATCGCGTGAAGCAGGGTGATTGTGCATCGCGATCGCGTGAAGGATGTCGCGATCGCGTGAGGCCGAGTTTTTGAACATCGCGATCGCGTGAAGCGAGTCGCGATCGCGTAGAAGAAAAAGTCCTGGCAGTGAATTTAATCCAGAAACAGAGAGTTACGGGTTCTTTACACCCCCAAAACATAATTTTGAGCCCTAGAGAGAAGAAAACTCGAGGAAATCATCGAGAAGTCATCGGGTATTCGTCGGAGGTAAGATTCTTGACTCAAAAACATCATTTTATGGTAGTATTAACATCAATCTTCATGAAATTGGGTTGAAATCTTGAAGAAATGTGGCCTAAGTATTGAAAACGGGAATTTTGGATTTGGAAGGCCATTTGAACTCCGATTTCGATAAATTTTATATGCACGGACTCGTGGCGAGATAAGGATCGCGTTGGTACTAATTTCGGAATTTTCCGAGTAGTGGGGCCCGGGGTCGGGTTTTACCAACTTAGTGTAATTATGCAAAATTCATATAAATTGAAGTGGGTTATGATTCTTTGACCCGTAATTGATATAATTATTGTTATTTGACTAGATTCTACACACGAGGCAACGAAATTCAAAGGAAAAGGCATCGTGGACGATTCTACGACCGGCTAGAGGTGAGTAGTTTGTGTATATTGTAGCCTGAGGGTTCGAAACCCCGGCTTAGCACATTGTGATGCTAATAGGGCGTGGTTCGCACACCGTGGCAGGTGCGGAACTGATTGTGATTGGGGATTGAGACTTGGTCTACCCCGAAAATGAATAATATGTTGTTAGTGTTGGAAATACACTGTATTTGCTATATTTGTGGGTTGTAAGCCTTGTTTGGGGCCTTGTGCCGATCTGTAGCGTCCTTAGAGGACAATATTTATGTGATAGCTAAAATTGCTTAAATCACTGATCTCAGTCCTGGAAGTTGTAATCACACTTTTGAAATGCTAAGTCACCGGCTTTTACAAACTTAATAAAGTTAAAGTATTTTTCATAAATTATGAATTGAGAACTGGAATTAAGGAAAAATGAATTGTTTTGTGACTTAATTGCTTGTTGTGGACCTGAGTATGGGATCGGGCTGCACGCCGCAGTGGTTGATGTGAGGATCGGGTTGCACGCCGCAGCAGTATTGCGCTTGGGCTGTAGGAGCCCCTCCGGAGTCTGTACACACCCCCAGTGAGCGCCGTCGACGTTAAATTGGATCGGGCTACACGCCGTAGCGGTTATGTGCATTGCATTGCATTTGTATTTGTTGAATTACTCTGTGGTAGCTGTATTGTATTATTGTTGCTAGTTCGTAGGAGATTCGGACTGTAGTGTAGCATCATATTGTGGTATTTTGTGGATTTCTTACTGTCAGCTACATATATATATATTTGTTACTCACTGAGTACTTAGTACTCACCCCTACTCCCTGCACCTTTTGTGTGCAGACTCAGGTACACAGGAGCAGTAGACGGACATCTCCGGCGTTTACATTGTCACATCGAGTTGCTGAGGTAGCTGCCTACGTTCGCAGAGCCTAGCTTCTCCTCTCATTCCAGTTGTTATTGTATATTTTGTATTCAGACTTGAGTACTTCTATATCGTACTCTCTATTTCCTGTTGGGTTTTGTTAGAGGCTCTAGACTTGTGACTCCGGATCTTTGGGAGTGTCAGTACTTTTGTTCGGTATTATTATTATTGGAGTTCTTAAACTCATATATTCTTCTTGGGTTGTCCATTTGGGGACTGGTATTGTGTTATAATTAAACTGTTTGTTTGGCTGGCCTAGCTTGATTGTTGGGCGCCATCACGACCGGATTTTGGGTCGTGACAAGTTGGTATCAGAGCCCTAGGTTATTAGGACTCGCGAGTCATGAGCCGGTTTAGTAGGCTTTCGCAGATCGGTACGTAGACGTCCGTATCTATCTTCGAAGGGCTACAGAAACTTTAGGAAAAACCTCATTTTTCTTGAATTCATATCGTGCGATTTGTGTTATCATGAAATTAAATCTTTCCATATTCTATTCTCTTGCAGATGGCGAGAACACGAGCTAACGGACGTGGCGGACGACCACCATTGGCACCCGGAGGCCGTGGTCGTGGTAGAGGTAGGGCAGCAGTGCCAGTGCCTGCTGACCCACCAGCTGACCAGACTCAAGGTCAGATTCCTACACCAGTGGCCCAAACTCAGGACCAGATTCCAGCGGCAGACGCTCCGACAACTCAGGTTCAGGTACCGGCAGTGCCCATTGTCATACCAGGTCTTCAGGAGACCTTGGCTCAGATCTTATCAGTGTGCACAGGCTTGGCACAGGTAGTTGCAGCTACTGCTGCAGTATCTTCTTCACAGGCAGGGGCCAGTTCAGCCAGTTGCGCCCGTTGCACCAGCTCCTGCTTATATGGTTCCAGTTATGCCCGACGATGAGCAGCGTCGTTTGGAGAGATTTGAGAGGCTACAGCCTCCGACATTCATTGGTGCGGAGGGCGAGGACGCCTAGGGTTTTCTTGACAGATGTCAGCGCATGCTTCGCACTGCGGGTATTCTAGAGTCCGGCGGTGTTTCATTCACCACTTTTCGGTTTACAGGTGCAGCATTCCAGTGGTGGGAGGATTTTGAGAGGCGTAGGCCCGCTGGGGCAGCGTCCCTCACTTGGCAGCAGTTCTCCACGGTATTTTTGGAGAAGTACGTACCTCAGTCTCAGAGAGAGGAGCTGCGACGTCGGTTCGAGTGGTTGAAGCAGGGAGAGATGACGGTTAATCAGTACGAGATGAGATTCACACAGTTGGCCCGTCATGCCATGTGGATGGTTCCTACAGACAGAGAGAGGATCCGGAGATTTATTGATGGTCTTATTTATCCCATCCGCATATTGATGACCCGGGAGAGAGTTTCTACAGTTACCTTTGAGGAGGTGGTTGATGCGGCCCGTCACATTGAGACAGATCGCCGCCGAGAGCGAGAGGAGAGAGAGGCTAAGAGGCCTCGTGGTACTGGCAGTTACAGTGGTGCTCCGTCTAGGGGCCAATTTCAGCATAGCAGAGGTCGCTCTTTCAGGTCTCATCAGTCTGGACGTACAGAGTCCAGTGGGGTTTCATCCGATCGTGGTCGTCAAGGCCAGCAGGGTTATCAGGGTCAGCAGAGCCGCCAGCAGAGTCAGCCTGCACTGAGTGCTCTTCCAGCTCAGAGCTCTGCTCCTGTTTCCTCAGCACAGGATTCATCGGTAGCGAGGGGTCCTCGGCAGCCCCTTCTCCCATCTTCAGGCCGTTGTTTTGAGTGCGGTGATTTGGGCCATATCAGGAGAGAGTGTCCTCAGTGGCTGCGTAAGCGGTCTCAGCGGAGGGATCAGCCTTCGTCTTCTACTCCTATTTCTTCAGCGCCAGCACAGTCGGCTAGGACTGGTGGCCAGGTATCCAGAGGTCGCCCTAGGGGTGAGGATCGTACTGGTGGAGGCCAGGCTCGTTTCTATGCTCTTCCGGACGGGAAGGATGCTAGTGCTTCAGATGCGGTCATTTCAGGTATTATCTCAGTCTGCCACAGGGATGCTTCCTGTCTTATTTGATCCCGGATCCACCTATTCTTATGTCTCTACTTATTTTGCACATCATTTGGGTATGACCCGTGGTATCCTTGCTTTGCCCGTACATGTGTCTACCCCAGTGGGGGATACTGTTGTTGTGGATCGGGTATATCGATCCTGTATTATTACTATTGGGGGTCTGGAGACCCGAGTTGATCTATTACTACTGGGCATGGTAGATTTCGATGTTATCCTAGGCATGGATTGGCTATCTCCTTACCATGCGATTCTGGACTGTCATGCCAAGACAGTCACACTAGCTATTCCAGGTAATCCGCGGATCGAGTGGCGTGGCTTGACTGATTATGTGTCCGACAGGGTGATTTCTTATATAAAGGCTCAACGAATGATTGGCAAGGGTTGTTTATCTTATTTGGCCTTCATTAGAAATGTTAAGGCCAAGACACCCAGTCTTGATTCGGTCCCCATTGTGAGGGAGTTTCCGGATGTATTTCCAGCAGACCTGCCAGGCATGCCGCCCTGACCGAGATATCGATTTTGGTATTGACTTGGTGCCGGGCACTCAGCCCATTTCTATTCCTCCTTATCGCATGGCACCAGCAGAGTTAAAAGAATTGAAAGAACAGCTTCGGGAACTCTTAGATAAGGGTTTCATTCGTCCAAGTGTGTCACCTTGGGGTGCACCGGTGTTGTTCGTGAAGAAGAAAGATGGCACAATGAGAATGTGCATTGATTACGGGCAGCTGAACAAGGTAACAGTGAAGAATAAGTACCCATTACCTCGTATTGAGGACCTATTTGATCAGCTACAGGGAGCTAGTGTATTTTCTAAGATTGATCTTCGATCGGGCTATCATCAGTTGAAGATCAGGGACTCAGATATTATGAAGACAGCGTTCAGGACGCGATATGGGCACTACGAGTTCCTGGTGATGTCTTTCGGGTTGACTAATGCTCTAGCAATATTCATGCACTTGATGAATAGTGTATTTCGGCCGTACCTTGATTCTTTTGTGATTGTGTTTATTGATGATATCTTGGTATACTCACGCAGCCAGGAGGAGCATGCACAGCATTTGAGAGTGGCATTGCAGAGGTTGAGGGAAGAGAAGCTTTATGCAAAATTAACTAAGTGTGAGTTCTGGTTTGATACCGTGGGTTTTCTGGGACATATAGTGTCCAGTTATGGTATTCGGGTTGATCCTCAGAAGGTCGAGGCAGTGCAGAATTGGCCCAGTGTCCAGTTATGGTATTCAGGTTGATCCTCAGAAGGTCGAGGCAGTGCAGAATTGGCCCAGACCTTCCTCAGCTACAGAGATTCGGAGTTTTCTCGGCTTGGCAGGCTATTATCGTCGGTTTGTTCGGGATTTCTCATCTATTGCTTCACCGTTGACTAAGTTGACACAGAAGAATGCTCCATTTGTGTGGTCTGATGTATGTGAAGAGAGCTTTCAGAAGCTCAAGGAGGCTTTGACCACAGCTCCAGTACTTGTGTTACCATCGGCCTCAGGGTCATATACGGTGTATTGTGATGCTTCCGGAGTTGGACTCGGTTGTGTGTTGATGCAGGAGGGTAGAGTTATTGCATATGCTTCTCGTCAGCTAAAGCCCCACGAGAAGAACTATCCTGTTCATGATTTGGAGTTAGCTGCTATTGTTCATGCCTTGAAGATTTGGAGGCATTATCTATATGGTGTATCTTGTGATGTATATACGGACCACCGCAGCCTTCAGCATTTGTTTAAGCAAAAAGATCTAAATTTGAGGCAGCGGAGATGGCTTGAATTGCTTAAAGACTATGATATTACTATCTTGTATCATCCCGGGAAAGCCAATGTAGTGGCTGATGCATTGAGCCGGAAGGCTATTAGTATGGGCAGTTTGGCGTATATTCCAGTTGGGGAGAGACCCCTAGCAGTTGATGTTCAGGCGTTAGCTAATCGGATGGTAAGGCTGGATATTTCTGAGCCCAATCGGGTGATGGCTTGTGTAGTAGCTCGTTCTTCTTTATATGATCGTATTCGAGAGCGCCAGTATGATGATCCACACTTACTTGTCCTTAAGGACAGAGTTCAGCATGATGATGCTAGAGATGTCACTATTGATAGTGAGGGTGTATTGCGGATGCAGGGCCGGATATGTGTGCCCAATGTTGATGGCCTTCGTGAGTTGATATTGGAAGAGGCCCATAGCTCGCGGTATTCTATTCATCCAGGAGCCGCGAAGATGTATCGGGATTTGAAGCAGCATTACTGGTGGAGAAAGATGAAGAAAGATATTGTGAGCCATGTGGCTCGGTGTCTAAACTGTCAGCAGGTCAAGTATGAGCATCAGAGACCTGGTGGTGTATTCCAGCGTATTGATATTCCTGAGTGGAAGTGGGAAAGGATTACTATGGACTTTGTTAGTAGACTCCTTCGGACGGCGAGGAAGTTTGATTCAGTTTGGGTGGTGGTAGATAGGTTGACCAAGTCAGCTCACTTCATCCCAGTGTGTACTACTTATTCCTCAGAGCGGTTGGCAGAGATATTCATCCGTGAGATAGTGAGATTTCATGGAGTTCCCATTTCTATTATATCAGACAGAGGTACCCAGTTCACATCTCAGTTCTGGAGGACATTTCAGCGAGAGTTGGGTTCACGGGTAGAGTTGAGCACAGCATTTCATCCACAGACGGATGGGCAGTCTGAGCGTACTATTCAGATATTGGAGGACATGTTGCGTGCTTGTGTCATTGATTTTGGTGGTTCATGGGCTGATTATTTGCCTTTGGCGGAGTTTGCTTACAATAATAGCTATCGGTCCAGCATTCAGATGGCACCGTATGAAGCTTTATATGGGAGGCGGTGTAGATCTCCAGTTGGTTGGTTCGAGCCCGGCGAGGCTAGGTTGTTAGGGACAGAGTTAGTCCAAGATGCCTTAGATAAGGTGAAGGTGATTCGGGAGAGACTTCGCACAGCTCAGTCGCGTCAGAAGAGTTATGCAGACCGGAAGGTCCGAGATGTGTCTTATTCAGTAGGTGAGAAGGTGTTGCTGAAAGCTTCGCCTATGAAAGGTGTTATGAGGTTTGGAAAGAAAGGGAAGTTGAGCCCAAGGTTTATTGGACTTTTTGAGGTGCTTAGGAAAGTTGGGGAGGTGGCTTATATGCTTGCTTTGCCACCCAGTTTGTCGGGAGTTCACCCGGTGATCCATGTATCTATGCTCCGGAAGTATGTCGGAGACCCGTCTCATTTGTTGGACTTCAGCACGATACAGCTAGATGAGGATTTGACTTATGATGTGGAACCAGTAGCCATTTTGGGTCGACAGGTTCGTAAAGCTGAGATCTAAGGATATAGCTTCAGTGAAAGTGCAGTGGAGAGGTCGTCCTGTGGAGGAAGCAACTTGGGAGACCGAGCAGGAAATGCGGAGCAGATATCCACACTTATTTGATGCTCCGGGTATGTTTCTTAACCCGCTCGCGGACGAGCGTTTGTTTAAGTTGGGGAGAATGTAACGACCCGGCCCGTCATTACGGGAATTACCACCCCGTTATCTTGCATTTACATATATTATGCTTTTAAAATAGTATTAAAATATATCGGGTGAGTTAGGAGTGATTTGGATTGAAAATGCAACAAATAGCATGTTTGAAGAAAGCTTGAAAATGAAAAGTCAACCAAGAGTTGACTTTTGAGTTAGAGTGCTCGGAACCGGATTCTGATGATTCGACTAGTTCCGGGGGATCATTTATGACTTAGGAGAACAATCGGAATTGAATTCGGAGGTCCGATGTAGTTTTAAGCTTGAATTGGCGAATGTTGAATTTTGGCGAAAACCGGATGGTAGGTGATATTTTGATCCGGGGGTCGGAATGGAATTCGACAATTTCTGTAGCTTCGTTATGTGATTTTGGATATGTCTGCAAATTTTCAGGTCATTCGGACATCGTTTGACCTGGTTTTGGATTGAATGTTAGTTTTGAAAGTTTTGAAGAAACTTAGGCTTGAATCCGTGGATAATTGGTGATTTTGATGTTTAGTATGGTGTTTTTATGGTTGGAACAAGTTCGTATCATGTTTTGGAGTATGTTGGTGGTTTTCGTTGGGGTCCCGGGGGTCTCGGGATGAATCCGGGGTCCAAACGGACCATTTTTGGAAGAAAAGAGAAAAGCTGGCTGCTGTCATAAACGCAGCAGGCATTTGCTCTCCGCGATCGCGGGGAGGGGGATGCGATCGCGTAGAGCTGGAGGCTAGGGCATCGCGATCGCAGGTAAACCAGTCGCGATCGCGTAGAATTAAATGGGGGCACATCGCGATCGCAGGTTAATCTACGCGATCGCGTAGAAGAGAAATGGGTCCAGGCAAAAATGTACTACGCGATCGCAGGAATGAAGGACGCGATCACGTGAAGCAGGGTGATTGTGCATCGCGATCGCGTGAAGGATGTCGCGATCGCGTGAGGCCGAGTTTTTGAACATCACGATCGCGTGAAGCGAGTCGCGATCGCGTAGAAGAAAAAGTCCTGGCAGTGAATTTAATCCAGAAACATAGAGTTACGGGTTCATTAACCCAAAACACACATTTGAGCCCTAGAGAGAAGAAAACTCGAGGAAATCACTGAGAAGTCATCGGGTATTCATCGGAGGTAAGATTCATGACTCAAAAATATCATTTTATGGTAGTATTAACATCAATCTTCATGAAATTGGGTTGAAATCTTGAAGAAATGTGGCCTAAGTATTGAAAACGGGATTTTTGGATTTGGAAGGCCATTTGAACTCCGATTTCGATAAATTTTATATGCACGGACTCGTGGCGAGATAAGGATCGCGTTGGTACTAATTTCGGAATTTTCCGAGTAGTGGGGCCCGGGGTCGGGTTTTACCAACTTAGTGTAATTATGCAAAATTCATATAAATTGAAGTGGGTTATGATTCTTTGACCCGTAATTGGTATAATTATTGTTATTTGACTAGATTCTACACACGAGGCAGCGAAATTCAAAGGAAAAGGCATTGCGGACGATTCTACGACCGGCTAGAGGTGAGTAGTTTGTGTATATTGTAGCCTGAGGGTTCGAAACCCCGGCTTAGCACATTGTGACGCTAATAGGGCGTGGTTCGCACACCGTGGCAGGTGCGGAATTGATTGTGATTGGGGATTGAGACTTGGTCCACCCCGGAAATGAATAATATGTTTTTAGTGTTGGAAATACACTGTATTTGCTATATTTGTGGGCTGTAAGCCTTGTTTGGGGCCTTGTGCCGATCTGTAGCGTCCTTAGAGGACAATATTTATGTGATAGCTAAAATTGTTTAAATCACTGATCTCAGTCCTGGAAGTTGTAATCACACTTTTGAAATGCTAAGTCACCGGCTTTTACAAACTTAATAAAGTTAAAGTATTTTTCATAAATTATGAATTGAGAACTGGAATTAAGGAAAAATGAATTGTTTTGTGACTTAGTTGCTTGTTGTGGACTGAGTATGGGATCGGGCTGCACGCCGCAGTGGTTGATGTGAGGATCGGGCTGCACGCCCCAGCAGTATTGCGCTTGGGCTGTAGGAGCCCCTCCGGAGTCTGTACACACCCCCAGTGAGCGCCGTCGACGTTAAATTGGATCGGGCTACACGCCGTAGCGGTTATATGCATTGCATTGCATTTGTATTTGTTGAATTACTCTGTGGTAGCTGTATTGTATTATTGTTGCTAGTTCGTAGGAGATTCGGACTGTAGTGTAGCTTCATATTGTGGTATTTTTGTGGATTTCTTACTGTCAACTACATATATATATTTGTTACTCACCGAGTACTTAGTACTCACCCCTACTCCCTGCACCTTTTGTGTGCAGACTCAGGTACACAGGAGCAGTAGACGGACATCTCCAGCGTTTACATTGTCACATCGAGTTGCTTAGGTAGCTGCCTACGTTCGCAGAGCCTAGCTTCTCCTCTCATTCCAGTTGTTCGTTTATATTTTGTATTCAGACTTGAGTACTTCTATATCGTACTCTCTATTTCCTGTTGGGTTTTGTTAGAGGCTCTAGACTTGTGACTCCGGATCTTTGGGAGTGTCAGTACTTTTGTTCAGTATTATTATTATTGGAGTTATTAAACTCATATGTTCTTCTTGGGTTGTCCATTTGGGGACTGGTATTGTGTTATAACTAAACTGTTTTGTTTGGCTGGCCTAGCTTGATTGTTGGGCGCCATCACGACTGGATTTGGGTCGTGACAATATTTCTAGAATCCTCGTCTCGCCACGAGTCTGTACATATACAATTTACCAAAATCGGAGTTCGATTGGCCTTTCAAAACCCAAATTTTCGTTTTCTATATCTAGGCCACAATCCTTCACAATTTCTACCCAAATTCATGAAGATTGATGTTAATTCTACCATAAAATGATGTTTTTGAGTCAAGAAACTTACTGTCACGGCCCAAACCCTGGTCGTGATGGCGCCCAACACAATGCTAGGCAAGCCCGACGATATTATCCCTTAAACCAGCCAGTTATTAATCAAATTAAACTTAACAGTAAATGATCATATCAGGCGACAAACGAAATGTAAAACATACAAAATACGGTCCCAACCATATCGTGGTGTCACGAGACTGAGCCTCTACAGAATAGCATCCTACTACAACCAAGTCTAGGCAATTAGGAAATCAACAAGATGATAAAGAAGGAGAAAACAAGCTCTGCGGACGCTGGCAGCTACCTCGTAATCTCCGCAAAAGTAGACAAGGATCAGCAGCTACAATGTCTCAACTGCTCTCGGGCACCTGTGGATCTGCACAGAAAGTGCAGGGGAGTGGGGTGAGTATATTTCAACTCAGTGAGTAACAATAATAAATAATAACTGAAGGTAAGAACTCCTGTGCTATCACTTAGCAGTTCTAAGGCAACCCTCACAGGTACGTCATCACTATAGAAATGCTCAAATCTCCAATCCACGTTTATCTCTACAAGATTCTACACTGATCCAACCCTCACTCGTACCCCTACGGTGTACGGCCATCTCAACATATAAAGACACATACCTATGTCTATAATGTATAAGTATTTAAGTAGATAATAGGATATGATTAAGTATAATGCTGCGGCGTGCAGCCCGCTCCAATACATATACCGCTGCGGCGCGCAGCCCGCTCCATTTAACGTCGACGGCGCTCACTGGGGGTGTATACAGACTTCGGAGGGGCTCCCTAGGCCCAAGCACTATTATATTGCGGCGTGCAGCCCGATCCACACATGTATTACTGCGGCGTGCAGTCCGATCCAATATTTATATGTATATATATTTATACTGCTGCGGCGCGCAGCCCGATCCCATAATATACACCAGTGCTCACTGAGAATGTGTGCAGACTCAGACTCCGAAGGGCTCCTACAGCCCAAGCGCAATAATACTGCGGCGTGCAGTCCGTCCCACATGTATATTACATGTATATTACTGCGGCGTGCAGTCCGACCCAATATATATACTGCTGCGGCGTGCAGCCCGATCCAATATAGGTATATATATATAATACCTCATAATGGGTCCTCGACCCTATCCCACTCAATATGTACTTGGCCTCTCAGGCCCAATATAATATATCACAGTGGGTCCTGGACCCTGTCTCAGTCAATATAGACTTGGCCTTTCAGGCCCACTCGGCTAGAACAAGGAATTCCACCCTAGATAATCTCTCTCAATGTACACATCTAGTACGGGCTCATATTATGCTATACAGCTAGAGCTACGGCTGAGTGTATGTTTCCAACACGATATAAGGGTCACCTAGCTCTATAGGTTCCCTAATGCTCTACAGATCGGCACAAGGCCCCAAACATGGCTATTAGCCCAATTGTACAGTTATAATCTCAGTAAGAGTCATACAACACAGTATTCTATTAGCCGGGAAGGACTAAGTCCGAACCCCCAATCACAATGTCACCACGCCCATCATAGAACGTGTGTCTCATCTCATTATAGCACTGTGAAGTGCTAGTACGAGGTTTCAAACCCTCAGTACATTGTTTACTACTACCACTCACCTCGAACCGGTAGAAGCTTCAATCCGCCTTGCGCTTGCCTCGCAAATCAATCTCCTCGGTTGCCAAATCTACTCAAAATCATAGAGAATGCATCAATATACGCTACTTTCACGAAATTCATTCGAAATAACCCAATTTATATCAAAACCCACAAGTTGTCAAAACCCGACTTTTGGTACACTTGTCGAAAATTACAAAAATCACATATTCGGAATCCTCATCTCGATACGAGTCTAGCCATATAAAATTTACCAAAATCGGACTCCATTTGCCCACTCAATTCAGTGTTTTTCTTTAATTTAGGCCTAGGGCTCAAACCCACCTTTAATCTTCCATTTACAGGGATTTAACCAAGGATTTCATGATAAAAACGCGTAAAGGAACCATAAAACTCACCTCCGACGATAACCCGGTGATCTCCCAGAAATTTCTCGCCCAAATCGCCCAATTCGCCTCCAAGAATCGAGCCTAAAATGTTTTGCAACTTATGAAATTTTAACTCTTCTGTTATTTTTAACACAGGCGCGATTTCCGCTTCTGCGGACCAAAATCCGCCTCTGCGAGGCCGCCTCTGCGACCAAATGGTCGCTTCTGCGAAAACACTCCTAGCCGCCCAGCTTCGCTTCTGCGGCCCAGGTCTCGCTCCTGCGAGACCGCTCCTGCGAAACCCCCTTCCGCTCCTCCGAGCCTTACCGCTTCTGCGCATCAGAGTCCGCTCCTGCGGACTCGCTTAGGCGACAAGTCTTCCGCTTCTGCGGATCCTCCCATAACGAGCCCAGACCACTTCAGCGGTCCTTCCTTCCGCACCTGCGGTGCCGCCCTTGCGGACCACGATCCGCCTCAGCGAACCCCAGCGCTTCTGCGCTCATTTTCCGCTCCTCGAGCTCGCTCCTGCGCCCCCATTTCCGCAGGAGCAAAAACAACAGAACCAGAACTCTTCAAACCTGCAATTTCCATGTTTTTCTCCCGGTTAACCATCCGAAAACACCCCGAGGCCCCCGAGACCTCATCCAAACACACCAACACATCTTAATACCTTATTCGAACTTGCTCCAATCCTCAAAACACGTCTAATAACATCAAAACCCATAATTCACATCGAATTCAAGCCTTCCTTAAAACATTCCGAATTACACAATCAATCAAAAACTCGGTCAAACGACCTCCGAATGACCTAAAATTTTACAGGCACATCCAAAATCACCTAACGGAGCCTACTGCAACTGTCGGAATTCCATTCCGACCCCCGGATCAAAATCTCACCTACCGTTCGGATTTCGCCAAAATTCAACCTTAGCCAATTCAAGCCTATTTCTACACCGGGCCTCCAAATTCAATTCCGATCGCTCCCCTAAGTCACAATCCACCTCCCGGAACTAACCGAATCATTAGAATTCGATTCCGAGCTCTCTAACTAAATAGTCAACTCCGGGTTGACTTTCTTTATTCAAGTTTCCTTCAAAAAGGCTATATGTCTCATTTCCAATTTAATTCACTCCTAACTCCCCCGATAGACTAACACTGATATAAAAGCATGAATTATGTAATTACAACTCAACGGGGTGGTAATTCCCGTGACGACGGGCCGGGTCGTCACATTCTCCCCCTCTTAAGCAAACGCTCGTCCTCGAGCGGGTCAAGAAACATACCTGAAGTCTCAAATAGCTGAGGGTATCTGCTCCGCATCTCCCGCTCAACCTCCCAAGTAGCCTCCTCCACGGGTCGACCTCTCCACTGAACCTTAACTGATGCAATCTCCTTCGACCTCAACTTCCTTACATGGCGACCCAAAATAGCAATAGGCTCCACATCATAGGATAGATCACCATCAAGCTGAATGGTACCTGAAGTCTAATACATGGGACGGATCTCCGATGTACTTCCGGAGCATAGACACATGGAATACCGGATGAACGCTGGATAAGCTGGGTGGCAAGGCTAACTCATATGCCACCTCTCCAACTCTCCTGAGTATCTCAAAAGGACCAATGTACCTGGGACTCAACTTCCCTTTCCTCCCGAACCTCATGACACCCCTCATGGGTGAAACCTTCAGCAATACTCTATCACCAACCATGAAAAACAATTCTCGAACCCTACGGTCTGCATAACTCTTCTGGCGAGACTGTGCTGTGCGAAGCCTCTCCTGGATCAACTTTGCTCTATCCGGAGCATCCTGAACTAACTCAGTCCCTATCAATCTATCCTCACCAGGCTCAAACCATCCGACGGGAGATCTACACCGTCTGCCATACAATGCCTTGTACGGGGCCATCTGAATACTCGACTGGTAGCTGTTGTTGTAGGCATACTCAGCAAGTGGCAAAAACTCATCCCATGAACCACCAAAGTCAATCACACATGCCCGCAACATATCCTCCGGGATCTGAATAGTGCGCTCAGACTGTCCGTCTGTCTGGGGGTGAAATGCGGTGCTTAACTCAACCCGTGTACCCATCTCTCGCTGAAATGCTCTCCAAAATTGAGAAGTGAACTGAGTGCCTCTATCAGATATAATAGACACCGGGACCCCATGCAACCTGACAATCTCCCGAATAAAGATCGATGCCAACCGCTCCGATGAGTAAGTAGTACTAACTGGGATGAAATGTGAGGACTTAGTCAGCCGATCAACAATCACCCATACGGAATCAAACTTCCTCGCTGTCCGAGGGAGTCCAGTAACAAAATCCATGGTGATCCTCTCCCATTTCCACTCGGGAATAACCATACGCCGAAGAACACCGCCCGGTCTCTGATGCTCATACTTGACCTGCTGGCAATTGAGGCACTTAGCTACATGCCTAACAATATCCATCTTCATTCTCCTCCACCAGTAGTGCTGTCTCAAGTCTTGGTACATCTTTGCGGCACCTGGGTGAATAGAGTACCGCGAACTGTGTGCCTCCTTAAGTATCAACTCCCACAAACCATCAACATTGGGCACGCATATACGGCCCTACATCCTCAGAACACCATCACTGTCGATAGTCACATCTCTAACATCATTATGCTGCACTCTGTCCTTAAGGACAAGCAAATGTGGGTCATCATACTGTCGCTCCCCGATGCGATCATATAAGGAAGATCGAGAAACAACACAAGCCAACACTCGACTCGGCTCCGAAATATCTAATCTCACTAGCCGATTGGCTAGAGCCTGAACATCATAAGCAAATGGCCTCTCCCCAATTGGGATGAAAGCTAGGCTGCCCATGCTAACCGCCTTCCGACTCAAGGCATCGGCCACCACATTGGCCTTCCCTGGATGATACAGAATAGTGGTATCATAGTCCTTAAGCAACTCCAACCACCTCCCCTGTCTCAAATTAAGGTCCTTCTGTCTGAATAAGTGCTGAAGGCCGCGATGATCCGTGAACACCTCGCAGGAGACACCATACAGGTAATGCCTCCAAATCTTCAAAGCATGAACTATGGCCGCTAGCTCCAAATCATGAACAGGGTAGTTCTTCTCGTGGGGCTTCAACTGACGAGAAGCATAAGCAATGACCCTACCCTCCTGCATCAACACACAACCAATGCCCACTCCTGAGGCATCACAATATATAGTATAAGAATCCGAAGCTGTCGGTAGAATCAAGACTGGTGCTGTGGTCAGTGCTGTCTTGAGCTTCTGAAAGCTCTCCTCGCACTCCTCGGACCATAAGAAAGGAACACCCTTCTGAGTCAATCTAGTCAAGGGTGAAGCAATAGAAGAGAACCCCTGAACGAATCGGCGATAATACCCTGCCAATCCCAGAAAGCTACGGATCTCAGTAACTGAGGTCGGTCTGGGCCAACTCTGCACCGCCTCGACCTTCCTCGGATCTACCTGAATACCATCACAGGACACCACGTGCCCTAAGAATGCCACAGACTCAAGCCAGAACTCACATTTGGAGAACTTAGCATATAGCTTCTCCTCCCTCAATCTCTGCAACACAATACTCAAATGCCGAGCATGCTCCTCCTGGCTACGGGAGTAGACTAGAATGTCATCAATGAACACAATCACAAATGAATCCAAATAAGGCCTCAACACACTGTTCATCAGATGCATAAATGCTGCTGGGGCGTTGGTCAGCCCAAACGACATCACAAGGAACTCATAATGACCATATCGGGTCCGGAATGCGGTCTTCATAATGTCAGACTCTCTAATCTTCAGCTGATGGTAGCCTGAACGAAGATCAATCTTCGAGAACACCCTAGCTCCCTGGAGCTGATCAAATAAATCATCAATACGAGGCAGAGGATACTTATTCTTCACTGTTACTTTGTTTAGCTGCCTATAGTCAATACACATCCTCATAGATCCGTCCTTCTTCTTAACAAACAGGACCGGTGCACCCCACGGCGACACACTCGGCCGAATGAACCCCTTATCTAGGAGTTCCCGGAGCTGCTCCTTCAATTCCTTCAACTCAGCTGGTGCCATCCGATACGGAGGAATAGAAATAGGCTGAGTGCCCGGCACCAAATCAATCCCAAAGTCAATATCCCTGTCCGGCGGCATGCCCGGCAGGTCTGAGGGAAACACATCAGGAAAGTCTCGCACAATGGGAACCGAATCAATACTGGGAGTCTGGGCCTCGACCTCCCGCACAAATGCTAAATAAGAGAGACATCCCTTCCCAACCATTCGTTGGGCCTTGAGGAAAGATATTACCCTGCTAGGTACATACTCCGTCGTGCCTCGCCACTCGATCCTCTGAATGCCCGGCATAGCCAAAGTGACTGTCTTAGCATGACAGTCCGGAATAGCATGACATGGAGATAGCCAGTCCATGCCCAATATAACATCAAAATCAATCATGCTGAGAAGCAACAGGTCTACTCGGGTCTCCAGACCTCCAATAGTGACCAGACAGGACCGGTATACGTGGTCCACAACAATAGTATCCCCTACCGGGGTAGATACGTGCACCGGCAGCTCAAGACTCCCTCGGGTCGTGCCCAAATGAGGAGCAAAATATGTAGACACATAAGAATAAGTAGAACCGGGATCAAACAATACCGAGGCATCTCCGTGGCAGATTGAAATAATACCTGTAATGACAGCATCAGAAGTAACAGCCTCAGATCGGCCCTGAAAAGCATAGCATCTAGCCTGTCCGCCTGATCGGCCTCCCCCTCGAGAGCGACCCCTAGCTGTCTGACCCTCACCCCTAGCTGGCGGGGCGGGTGCTGAAGTAGAAGGACCGGATGACGAGGGCTGCCCCCTCTGCTGATAAGATCTGGAAACAAGACGGGGACACTCCCTACGGTGATGCCCAAACTCTCCGCACTCGTAGCAACTCCCCGGTGCTGGGTACTGAGACTGATAAGGACCTCTGGCGCTGGAGTGGCCAGCTGATGAACTAGGCCGAGATGAACCCCTGAGCGGATGGGGCCTGTGAAGAACTCTGAGCTGGCATGGCACTGAGAGATGGCTGGCTCTGGTGCGAACCCCGATAACCCTGTCTAGGAGACCATCTGCGACGATCTGAGCAACCCGACTGCGAAGACCTGAGAGAGCGACCTCGGCTCTGCTGACTCTGGCCCCTGGTCTGAGTGCCACTGGAACTAGCTGCTCCTCGAGGCCTCTTGGCCTCCCTCTCATCCCGCTCCCTGCGACGATCTGTCTCTATGTCGCGAGCAATATCCACAGCATCCTCAAATGTACGACTCAAAACCCTCTCCCGAGTCATCAGAATACAAATGGGATAAATGAGGCCGTCCACGAAGCGCCCAATCCTCTCTCTGTCGGAATGAACCAACCACGGTGCATATCCGGACAACTCTGTAAACCTGATCTCATACTCTGACACTGACATGTCCCCCGACGGAGACCCTCAAACTGCCTACGCATCTCCTCTCGCTGAGATCGAGGTACCCATTTTTCCAAGAACATAGTGGAGAACTCCGGCCATGATAGTGGTGGTGCTCCGGCTGGCCCTGCGGCGCTCATAAGCCTCCCACCAAGCGAAGGCTGGTCCCCGAAACTGAAAGGTAGTGAAAGATACCCCACCGGACTCCAATATCCCTACCGTATGAAGCATCCGACGGCACTTATCCGGAAAACCTTGGGCGTCCTCGCCGGAGCACCAGTGAACACCGGAGGAGATAACCCGGTGAACCTCTCGAGACGACGCCGCTCATCATCTGGTCATAGCCGGGACCCCGTCCCCCGAATCCGATCTGCTGGCTGAACCGGAACCACGAGCTGAACCGGAGGAGCCTGCGGTGTCTATAAGCCCCGCACCGCCGGCTCGGAGTGCGTCTTGCGGGGGTCCGATGACCACCCCCGATCCCCCATGCAGCTTGCTGCGGTAGTAACCGAAACCGCCCGTGCTAGGCCAGTGCAGACTGCTAGTATCCGAGCCAGGGTCTCCCGTAGACCCGGAATGACAATAGGCACGCGCGGTGCCCGATCCGGTGCTTCGCTGGCACCTCTGCAACTGGGGGCTGTGGGTTAGCTGGCACTGCCTCAGCTGCCCTAACTCCTCCACAACCACGACCGCGTCCACGGCCTCTAGCAGGTGGTAGTGGTGGTCGTCCTCCACGTCCGGATGATCGAGTTCTCGCCATCCTGCGAGAGAATAGAATGTCAAAGTTCAGATCAAGTCAAAAGTAATCGCACGACAAGAATTCCAAGAATTGAAACTTTTCCTAAAAGGTTTGCAGCCTCCCGAGGATAAGTACAGGCATCCCCGCACCGATCCACGAGACTCTACCAACCGGCTCATGACTTGCGAGACCTATTAACCTAGGCTTTGATACCAACTTGTCACGACCCAAACCCTGGTCGTGATGGTGCCCAACACAATGCTAGGCAAGCCCGACCATATTATCCCTTAAACCAGCCAGTTATTAATCAAATTAAACTTAACAGTAAATGATCATATCAGGCGATAAACGAAATGTAAAACATACAAAATACGGTTCCAACCATATCGTGGTGTCACGAGACTGAGCCTCTACAGAATAGCATCCTACTACAACCAAGTCTAGGCAATTAGGAAATCAACAAGATGATAAAGAAGGAGAAAACAAGCTCTGCGGACGCTGGCAGCTACCTCGTAATCTCCGCAAAAGTAGACAAGGATCAGGAGCTACAATGTCTCAACTGCTCTCGGGCACCTGTGGATCTGCACAGAAAGTGCAGGGGAGTGGGGTGAGTATATTTCAACTCAGTGAGTAACAATAATAAATAACAACTGAAGGTAAGAACTCCTGTGCTATCACTTAGCAGTTCTAAGGAAACCCTCACAGGTACGTCATCACTATAGAAATGCTCAAATCTCCAATCCACGTTTATCTCTACAAGATTCTACACTGATCCAACCCTCACTCGTACCCCTACGGTGTACAGCAATCTCAATATATAAAGACACATACCTATGTCTATAATGTATAAGTATTTAAGTAGATAATAGGATATGATTAAGTATAATGCTGCGGCGTGCAGCCCGCTCCATTTAACGTCGACGGCGCTCACTGGGGGTGTATACAGACTTCGGAGGGGCTCCCTAGGCCCAAGCACTATTATACCGCGGCGTGCAGCCCGATCCACACATGTATTACTGCGGCGTGCAGTCCGATCCAATATTTATATGTATATATATTCATACTGCTGCGGCGCGCAGCCCGATCCCATAATATACACCAGTTCTCACTGAGAATGTGTGCAGACTTAGACTCCGAAGGGGCTCCTACAGCCCAAGCGCAATAATACTGCGGCATGCAGTCCGTCCCACATGTATATTACATGTATATTACTTGTATATTACTGCGGTGTGCAGTCCGATCCAATATATATACTGCTGCGGCGTGCAGCCCGATCCAATATAGGTATATATATATAATACCTCATAATGGGTCCTCGACCCTATCCTAGTCAATATATGCTTGGCCTCTCAGGCCCAATATAATATATCATAGTGGGTCCTAGACCCTGTCTCAGTCAATATAGACTTGGCCTTTCAGGCCCACTCGGCTAGAACAGGGAATTCCACCCTAGATAATCTCTCTCAATGTACACAGCTAGTACGGGCTCATATTATGCTATACAGCTAGAGCTACGGCTGAGTGTATGTTTCCAACATGATATAAGGGTCACCTAGCTCTATAGGTTCCCTAATGTTCTACAGATCGGCACAAGGCCCCAAACATGGCCATTAGCCCAGTTGTACAGTTATACTCTCAGTAACAGTCATAACACACAGTATACTATTAGTCGGGAAGGACTAAGTCCGAACCCCCAATCACAATGTCACCACGCCCGTCATAGAACGCGTGTCTCATCTCAATATAGCACTCTGAAGTGCTAGTACGGGGTTTCAAACCCTCAGTACATTGTTTACTACTACCACTCACCTCGAACCGGTAGAAGCTTCAATCCGCCTTGCGCTTGCCTCGCAAATCAATCTCCTCGGTTGCCAAATCTGCTCAAAATCATAGAGAATGCATCAACATACGCTACTTTCACGAAATTCATTCGAAATAACCCAATTTATATCAAAACCCACAAGTTGTCAAAACCCGACTTTTGGTACACTTGTCGAAAAATTACAAAAATCACATATTCGGAATCCTCATCTCGATACGAGTCTAGGCATATAAAATTTACCAAAATCGGACTCCATTTGCCCACTCAATTCAGTGTTTTTCTTTAATTTAGGCCTAGGGCTCAAACCCACCTTTAATCTTCCATTTACAGGGATTTAACCAAGGATTTCATGATAAAAACGCGTAAAGGAACCATAAAACTCACCTCCGACGATAACCCGGTGATCTCCCAGAAATTTCTCGCCCAAATCGCCCAATTCGCCTCCAAGAACCGAGCCCCAAATGTTTTGCAACTTATGAAATTTTAACTCTTCTGTTATTTTTAACACATGCGCGATTTCCGCTTCTGCGGACCAAAATCCGCCTCTGCGAGGCCGCCTCTGCGAGGCCGCCTCTGCGACCAAATGGTCGCTTCTGCGAAAACACTCCTAGCCGCCCAGCTCCGCTTCTGCGGCCCAGGTCTCGCTCCTGCGAGACCGCTCCTGCGAATCCCCTTCCGCTCCTGTGAGCCTTACCGCTTCTGCGCATCAGAGTCCGCTCCTGCGGACTCGCTTAGGGGACAAGTCTTCCGCTTCTGCGGATCCTCCCATAACGAGCCTAGACCGCTTCTGCGGTCGTTCTTTCCGCACCTGCGGTGCCACCCTTGTGGACCACGATCCGCCTCAGCGAACCCCAGCGCTTCTGCGCTCATTTTCCGCTCCTACGGGCTCGCTCCTGCGCCCGCATTTCCGCAGGAGCGAAAACAACAGAACCAGAACTCTTCAAACCTGCAATTTCCATGTTTTTCTCCCGGTTAACCATCCGAAAACACCCCGAGGCCCCCGGGACCTCATCCAAACACACCAACACATCGTAATACCTTATTCGAACTTGCTCCAATCCTCAAAACACGTCTAATAACATCAAAACCCATAATTCACATCGAATTCAAGCCTAAATTCCTTAAAACATTCCGAATTACACAATCAATCAAAAACCCGGTGAAACGGCCTCCGAATGACCTGAAATTTTACAGGCACATCCAAAATCACCTAACGGAGCCACTGCAACAACTGTCGGAATTCCATTCCGACCCCCGGATCAAAATCTCACCTACCGTTCGGATTTCGCCAAAATTCAACCTTAGCCAATTCAAGCCTATTTCTACACCGGGCCTCCAAATTCAATTCCGATCGCTCCCCTAAGTCACAATCCACCTCCCGGAACTAACCGAATCATCAGAATTCGATTCCGAGCCTCTCTAACTAAATAGTCAACTCCGGGTTGACTTTCCTTATTCAAGTTTCCTTCAAAAAGGCTATATGCCTCATTTTCAATCCAATTCACTCCTAACTCCCCCGATAGACTCTAACACTGATATAAAAGCATGAATTATGTAATTACAACACAACGGGGTGGTAATTCCCGTGACGACGGGCCGGGTCGTCACACTTACCTCCGATGAATACCCGATGATTTCCCAGCGTTTTCCCGTGATTTCTTCTCTCTAGGGCTCAAAAATTATGTTTTGAGTATAAGAACCCGTGAGCCCTCTGTTCTGTGATTTTAATTTCACTGCCAGACCAATTTGTTCTACGTGTTCTCGATGGCCTTCACGCGTTCGCGATACCCAGCTCCAGTTTACCCTTCGCGAACGCCACGCTCCACCATGCGTTCGCGATGTACAATCTCCCAGCCGCTGGGTTCTTCTTCTACGCGAACGCGTACACTCCCACGCGAACGCGAAGCTCTCCCCTTTCCTTCTACGCGATCGCGACTCCCAGTCATGCGAACGCGAAGCTTCACCTTACCTTGCCTACGCGAACGCAACACCCCTGCTCGCGAACGCGATGCTTTGATCCGCCTGGCCTTCGCGAACGCGGCCCATGCCACGCGAACGCGAAGGCTTAATGCCTGGGCAGTAACCTGCAATTTACAGCAGGCCTTTTCCAAGTTCAAAATGCCCGATTTATTGTCCGAAATCTTCCCGAGGCCCCCGGGACCCCAACGAAAACCACCAACATACTCCAGAACACGATACGAACTTGTTCCAATCATAAAAACACCATCCTAAACATCAAAATCACCAATTACACACGGATTCAAGCCTAAGTTTCTTCAAAACTTCCAAATTACACATTCCATCAAAAACCCGACCAAACGACGTCCGAATGACCTGAAATTTTGCAGGCATATCCAAAATCACCTAACGAAGCTACAGGAATTGTCGGAATTCCATTCCGACTCCCGGATCAAAATCTCACCTACCGTTCGGTTTTCGCCAAAATTCAACCTTAGCCAATTCAAGCCTATTTCTACACCGGGCCTCCAAATTCAATTCCGATTGCTCTTCTAAGTCATAAATGATCGCTCGAAACTAGTCGAATCATCAGAATCCGATTCCGAGTACTCTAACTCAATAGTCAACTCTTGGTAGACTTTCCATATTCAAACTTCCTTCAAACATGCTATTTGCTTCATTTTCAATTGAATTCACTCCAGCTCACCCGGTAGGCTCTAACACTGATATAAAAGCATAAAACATTTAATTACAACATGACGGGGTGGTAAATTCCTGTAACGACGGGCCGGGTCGTTACATTCTCCCCAACTTAAACAAACGCTCGTCCTCGAGCGGACTTAGAGTTGTACTAGAAGCAACCCAATAGCTGAATGACCTTACCAAGCATATATTCGGGCGATCACACGTCACCCTATCTCTCATAAGTCCGAAAACACCATATAGCTGAAATCTCACAAACCATCTGAACCATAAACCACATTGCACTTTTCGAAATCATATACCAATTGTTAATCCCATGCCTATACTCGGGATACACTAGAATCCACTGCAATAACCCATACTCACCACTTCGGGTGAGATCATATGATGTATCAAACAACCCAATCACTCGAGACAATAGTCTCTAATCACACAATTTCCCATGATAACCAAATACCAACTGAAAAACCCTCTTCATTAGATAGAGTCTTGTTCCAACACCTTCATATCATGCCCACGGCAACCGAACACGCGATATATCGAACCCATCTCTCAGGTCAACCATTCATGAATCCATTTCACTTTTAACTGATATCACGACAGATATCGGACCCAAATCTCGGTATTACCTTTCTAACCAGCTGAAATCACATATACTCACACTCGCTATTGGCTCCAACGCTCATTTCGATCATAACACACCGCACTGGTGATTTGACACCTCAACACCGACCTAAGCCACGACGAGCACAACATAGGCTCCAATAGAAACGTCCGAACACACTCGAATCATGACAGCTCAAATCATGGCAATTGTCTCCAGCAAAAGAGCTGCAATTCAATTCCTTTGTGCCATCATAACATAGAACTGAGATCGCGTCTCGCATTATAGAAATAGAGTACCTGAATCATCCTCGAGAGGTCATAACATCACGTGGCCTTGCCACGATTCGTGATTCCATCCCAACATTATTATTCATGAAGCACCTCAAGCCACTAAGCTCAAAACGGTTAGCCACGCACATATCTAGGTCTTGAACCCAAGCAATCAACCTCACCCACGGTGAAACAATTACCGTATGCTATTAAATCTAGAAAGGACACAACCGATGTGCCACTCGCCAAGCGATACTCAAAACGGTCTTTTCCTCAGAAGCGATGAAGTATTGTATACCAGGTAGCTTATAACTAACTATATTTTCACAATATTCTGTTGCGGCGTGCAACCCGTTCCAATGACATACCCGTGGCAGCGTGCCACCTAATCCAGATACCATACCTGTGGCGGCGTGCCACCCGATCCAAATAACCCATGGTGGCGTGCCACCCGATCCACGCATAAATCTCGCAAAAAGGAAATGCATATCCAGTCGAATTTTCTCATTACAGCAAACAGATATATATAGCCTCAAGCTCGGCCACATGAAACGCATCCGACAACGTTTCTCAATACTGGAACTGAATCAATGGTAGATACATTTATACTAACATCCGCCCCTAAGGTCCAACTGACAAAGCAATGCCTACCAGCCGTCCGCTGGTCCTGGGTACAACTACTCTGTTGGAGCATACTCGGATGCTCTCTGCTACGCAATTTGTGCCATTTTCCGACATAGTCCATATCACATTAGTCTAGACGAAACCTGACTTATGTCAACCAGTCTGAAATAAGGTATCATAATCCAAATTCATCATATCAAGCTAAGAGCTAAACGGTGTTGATACACACGATATACAACCACTGCATAGGCGGATTACGAGAACTTCTAGTCTCCAACACATATATAACACATGAATCGCTATATCTGGTTCCACACTGCACCGTACGAATACATAGCGCATATCAAGCGCCCATTCGTTCCACGAAAGCCATTCAAAAATTTCACTATGCCATCAACGACTCAATTATTACAGTCGATCCCATAAGAGAATACCACCATGCCATTAGATATTATCAGTTTGCATTACCTTGTCCCTTTTGGACCATATTCCCTGCCAAATTACTAGAATAGCAGTACCATTTTCTTAAATCATCAGAAAGATCGATTCTTAATTCACCTGCAGCTGTCCGCGCTGCTCAATAATTTTATTGACATCCCATATATTATGAACTGATCTCAAAACCTAGAATATACCATTATCAACTTTCCATCGCACATCGCAAATGCCACACCACCCTAAGATAACATGGAAATTCATATTCCTTTCCTACGCCGCAAACATCGGCGCACTCAACTCGTCAAGGGCTTTCATGATCCCATATAGAGAAAACTCATTACACATTCCCAGCCTTGCATACCAACAAGAAAAATACACTCATTTTCAAACCACGGTATAACACATCGCAAACTCTTTCTCCCAATTACATTGCATAAATTAAACCACTAGGACTAAGTCCTTATACCCATATCAAGTTACACAACTGCCAGCACTCAAAAGCTTTGCTGCACAATATCTGCAAGACTCATCACTTCAAACACATACCATGAATTAATCGTATTCCTTATCATACCGCTTCAGTTTATTAACAAGTTGTTCCATTCACCCAGTTTCCTTTTTGATTCATCTCTAATTTCATATCAGTCTTTACTGTACTACGACAATGCCTCAACCCTTTTTACCACACAAGACTCGTACACAAGACCACACTGTCTAAGACCCATAGGCCACTAAATACTCTCTCAGTGTTCCCAGAAGTACCACGTTCTACCACACTTTATTTTGATGAACTTCCCGCGATTTTTAAATTGTTATCATTACTTCCCAATACGGATACGTAGAATCCCATCCTTCACATGATATAACACAAGCCTTGATCTTCTCTAACGAAACCGCCGTCTTTAGCCACATACACAAATCTTAAGGCACCCGACTGTTACAAGCAAAATCTTGAACACTACAAAACCATTCTCGGGCATCATTCACCCTTATTCAGCTGTAATTCAACTGTCCCATTGAGTAGAACCACTCGTGTTTTGTTAGAACTCTGACATCGCAGAACATGATTACTTACGGATACAATGAGCCATCTTTCCTTTCTATACACCGAACATTCTCTACCAACAGTAGTTCAAAACATCCTAGTATTTCTTCACATCTACGAAGCGCCATAACCTTGTCAGAATCTTCCCAACATACTTAAAGACAGAATCAATATAGCACACAATAGTGCAATCAGTTAATCAATAGCAACCTCCCCAACTTAGCTCGAAGTCATTCATCAAAGCACTTTCAACCACTCATGTCATTATTACTCAAGTGATGCTGAAATGTTACAATGAGATTAAACTCAAGTCATTTACAAGCCTTGACAGAGACTCGAATCATCAGAGACCTTAACCCTTCTGCAATTCTTGTAGTCATTCACACACCATAGTTACGCCCCCTCTTTAGGTGACAAAGTCTTTTCTAAGTCCCAAATTTTCCAATAATTTCGGCAGAGTTCCCTTTTGTAAATTGGCCTATCCACCTGCCAGAGAATCACCAAAACCATCCTAGCAATACATTCACAACTCGACAAGACATCGCAATGCATATCGACAACATTAGTCTCAATACTACACAAATCATATTATCATAATTGGTACATGAACATGCATTGTACCTGCTCGAATCATAACACATCAACTACCTTTCAATTACACATGAGAATCAATCCACCTACCTCGCCTCAATTTAGCATTTCAGCACAATACCTTCCACCAGGATACACATAGCAAAATTATTTTAGTCTTCCCTGAGTTTGAACTCGTTCCACTACACATAAGGCACTTTACCTTCCAATTAAGAGGCGATGGAAATATTTCTCACGCCCATAGCTAGGGCTACATATCAAATCACAATAAAGATCAATACCGATCGTATGAACTTCATAATACCGGCTCACGAAATTAGTACCTTGGTGCTCAAGCCATAGACAAGGATCTGGCCTCGAGTCCTCCCGACTGGCCCAACATGAATTCACGGAGATTATATCTCGCCCCTTGACCGGGGAATCGCAAGCCATAAGTCAATTATATTACTGAGCGCTCGAAGCGTACTCAGGCGTGCGGAAGGAGTTTCAAAATGGAATATCTCAATCTGAATCAAGTACGCACGATAAAAATTCCAAGAAGTATGGAGTGTTTCCTAAAGGTTCGCAGCCTCCCGAGGATAAGTACAGGGCGTCCCCGTACCGATCCACAAGACTCTACTAACCGGCTCAAGACTCATGAGGCCTAGTAAACCTAGGCTTTGATACCAACTTGTCACGACCCCAAATCCGGTCGTGATGGCGCCCAGCACACTGCTAGGCCAGCCTGACCAATTAACAACAATCACGGAGCCATAAGCTCACTTTATCCAATTTAAGCATACGGAAATAATTCAACAATGATAGATACATATTAAAAACAGGGAACCAAGTCCCAACACGTGCCAACTCCCATAGACCGAAGGGTCAAGAGTCATGAGCCTCTACGGAATATACAAGTGTAAATAGTGAATATAACTGTGCACAAGTGTGGGATGATCAGAACAAAATATAGACAAACTGGAGAATCAGGTCCTGCGAACGCCGGCAGCTACCTCGACTGTCCAAAAGCACTCCCGAGCCGCAATGGAATCAGCTCTGCTGTAATGTACCTGGATCTGCACACAAGGTGCAGGGAGTCGGGTGTGAGTACTTCCAACTCACCGGTAATAAAAGTAAATAATGTTGAAGGGAAGAAAACCACGCAAGGCACTATCTCTTGCTACACAATACAAAACTATCATAAAACTTCAAAACACTATCATTTTATTCCTTTTCAACATATGTGAGTAGATTATTTAGAAATCTCAATTTTTAGCTACTTTCTTTCATTATAACATACCAATACCTGGGAGAATCTCAAGCAGTGCAAGTCAGCACTCAAATCAGCCTCTCGGGCTCAACACTCCTTAACAATTTATACCAGGAGATCTGGTCAATAAAGCAACAAATGCACATGTGCCAGTAAAGTATGAGTGCTAAAATGTTATGCCATGTAGTACACGCAAACCAATGTATGTATGCCATGCAATGCATATGACTGCTACGGCGTGTAGCCCGATCCTTTTGGGTACCCGTGCTCACTGGGGGTGTCCAGACTCCGAAGGGGCTCCTACAGCCCAAGCACAATATCAATATCACACCTGCTGCGGCGCGCGGCCCGATCCATATACCACTGTGGCGTGCAGTCCTATCCATGCATGTGTATGCATATGCTCACATGAATGTCATGCCCTAACATATGGCCCTCGGCCCCAATCGGTCTAACAAATAATCAAGAAAGCCCTACGGCAACAATATCATATTAGCTCATAGCAAAAAAAAATGTTATTAAGACCTTGTTCAAGTTTTTCATAACCTTATAAAAATGTGCTGAATAGCAATAATTCCATTTTAAACCTTAAATTTAGAATAAAATATGCTCAGTGTTATCAAAACAGTGATACCAATCCTTGAAGGATTCAAATAATTGGCACGAGGCCCAAACGTGATAATTAGTCCAATTCATTTCAACAATTAGGTGTTATTATTTATTACGCGGGACGGACCAAGTCACAATCCCCAATGGTGCTCTACCCCACGCCCGTTATCCGGCGTGCAAGTCACCTCAACACGGCACTAAGATGTGCAAGTCCGGGGTTTACTAACCCTCAGAACATCATTTACAAGTATTACCCACCTCGAACCGACGAAAGCTCATGCCCGCGACGCCTTAGCTCCTCGAACCGGCATCCACGCACGTCAAAACTAGCACAAATCAGCACAAATATATCAAAATAGGCTAATGGAACATCACCCAATCGAAAGAACTCGAAAAATATCAAAAATCACGAAATTTGCAAAACCCGAGCCCCGGGCCTACATCTCGAAAAATATCAAAACTCATATTTCCAGAATCCTCGTCTCGCCACGAGTCCGTACATATAAAATTTACCAAAATCGGAGTTCGATTGGCCTTTCAAAACCCAAATTTTCGTTTTCTATATCTAGGCCACAATCTTCACAATTTCTACCCAAATTCATGAAGATTGATGTTAATTCTACCATAAAATGATTGTTTTTGAGTCAAGAAACTTACCTCCGATGAATACCCGATGATTTCCCAGCATTTTCCCGTGATTTCTTCTCTCTAGGGCTCAACAATTATGTTTTGGGTATAAGAACCCGTGAGCCCTCTGTTCTGTGATTTTAATTTCACTGCTAGACCAATTTGTTCTACGCGTTCGCGATGGCCTTCACGCGTTCGCGATACCCAACTCCAGTTTACCCTTCGTGAACGCGACGCTCCACCACGCGTTCGTGATGTACAATCTCCCAGCCGCCGGGTTCTTCTTCTACGCGAACGCGTACACTCCCACGCGAACGCGAAGCTCTCCCCTTTCCTTCTACGCGATCGCGACTCCCAGTCACGCGAACGCGAAGCTTCACCTTACCTTGCCTACGCGAACGCAACACCCCTGCTCGCGAACGCGATGCTTTGATCCGCCTGGCCTTCGCGAACGCGGCCCATGCCACGCGAACGCGAAGGCTTAATGCCTGGGCAGTAACCTGCAATTTACAGCAGGCCTTTTCCAAGTTCAAAATGCCCGATTTATGGTCCGAAATCCTCCCGAGGCCCCCGGGACCCCAACGAAAACCACCAACATACTCCAGAACACGATACGAACTTGTTCCAATCATAAAAACACCATCCTAAACATTAAAATCACCAATTACACACGGATTCAAGCCTAAGTTTCTTCAAAACTTCCAAATTACACATTCCATCAAAACCCCAACCAAACGACGTCCGAATGACCTGAAATTTTGTAGGCACATCCAAAATCATCTAACGGAGCTACTGCAACTGTCGGAATTCCATTCCGACTCCCGGATCAAAATCTCACCTACCGTTCGGTTTTCGTCAAAATTCAACGTTAGCCAATTCAAGCCTATTTCTACACCGGGCCTCCAAATTCAATTCTGATTGCTCTCCTAAGTCATAAATGATCCCTCGAAACTAGTCGAATCATCAGAATCCGATTCCGAGCACCCTAACTCGATAGTCAACTCTTGGTTGACTTTCCATATTCAAACTTCCTTCAAACATGCTATTTGCTTCATTTTCAATTCAATTCACTCCTAACTCACACGGTAGGCTCTAACACTAATATAAAAGCATAAAACATATAATTGCAACATGACGGGGTGGTAAATTCCCGTAACGACGGGCCGGGTCGTTACATATACCAAAAATGAAAAACTGGTTTAAAAGAAGTAAAGAAGAATACTATGTAATTAGCCAAAGAGAACACATAATAGACTGTAAATATACCAAAGGAAAAGCTAAAATACCAATAATAAATAAACGTATAATAAATAAAGAAATACAGGATATAAGGGCAAAAACCCAATTAAATATGTACATCTAGGAGGAACAGAAATATTAATAAAAGCATGTTTTAGAGAAAGGATAGATACACCAATAGAAATTTATCTAGCAGATGATAGAATTATACAACCTATAGAAAAAAGTATAATAAGTGTAGTACGAGGAAATTTGATATATCAAAAATTTAAGTTCATAATTAGTGCTAACTATTCAGTAGCGATAAATGATTAAAATATAGATAAATCACTTGTATTATACTGGAAAATGTCACGAATAGAATTAACCCCATGTAGTAAGATATTTACAGCAAGATGTAAAAATCTATATATATTAACAACTAAACATAAGATAATGGCAAGAAATAAAATAAACAAAATAAAGATAGAAAATCCTTTTGAAAGAATAGTTACAGTTATAGATAACAATGAGTATAGTTATAATGAACTGGACATAGAAGAAGATTTTGACATAGTAAAAGAAAGACTAAGCACATCAAAAAGATTGAGTTTTGAAGTAGGACAAACATCATCAAATAAAACAAACACATCAGATAAGGTAGGATATAAAATACCTAAACTTATAGAGCAATTACCAGGAGAAATAAAACATCATCATTATTGCATAACAGGAGTAATGAATGGAAGAAAATACTTAATACTAATAAATACAGGACAAGAAGAAAACTATATAACAAGAGAATTAATCACAGAAGATGAGATACTAACTAGTGAAAAATTATACCCCGAATTACCTAATGGAATGAAAACTAGTGAAGAAATAGCAGAAAAAGAAATAATTATAGGAGGAATAATTATGATAATAAGATTTAAAATATACCAAGGAGATAAAAATATTATATTAGGAATAAAATGGCTAGAAAAAGTTAAACCATACAACTTAGATAATGAACAACTAATCATACATTATGAAAATAAGAAAGTAACAATAAAAAGAACTATATTATAAATATGAAAATACATATACTAGTAAAAGTAATAGTGGAAGGATACTACAATAGATACTACTGTCACGACCCTAGTTCACCAATCGTGAACATGTCTGTGACGACCCAAAGGGTCATCACTTGTTTTATTAATCATTCCGAGCTTTTGAGGCCTTGAACACCTCATTTATAGTTGCCTCGATTTGCATGCACAGTCCGGGCACAAAGCTGGAAAATTTTTATGTTGAAATATGTGAAATATGTGAAAAAGTTGAAGAATTTTGACATTAATATTGATATGGTTGACTTTGGTCAACATTTTTGGTAAACGGACCCATATCCGTGATTTGACGGTCTCAGAAAATCCGTAGAAAAATATGGAACTTGGGCGTATGCCCAAAATTGAAATTCGAGGTCTAGAACCCCGGTAAAAGAATTTTTCTGTTAAATTGTTTTTTGAAAATGTTTAAGAAAAATGAAACTGAATTTTTATTAAAAAGTACTGGTATCTGGCTCGTATTTTGGTTCCGACACCCGGTACAGGTCATATATGTTGGTTAAGCGCTTCCTGTAAAGTTTGGTTGAAAATGGACGTCGTTTGACGTGTTTCGGCCTTAAATTGGATATTTTGGAAATCTTGAAATTTGAAAGAATTCTTGAGTTTTAAGGCTCAATTCATTGATTTTGATGTTATTTCGGCGATTTGATCGCTCGAGCAAGTTCGTATGATGTTATTGAGTTAGTGTACATATTTGGTTTGGAGCCTCGAGGGCTCGGGTGAGTTTCGAATAGGCATCGGGGTGGTTTTAGACTTGGAAAAACTGCAGAAAATCTGCAGCAGACATTCCTTCTTCGCGTTCGCGTCCACCTGGTCGCGTTCGCGAAGGGTTCTCTTTCCCCTTCTACGCGTTCGCGTCCTTAGGATCGCGTTCGCGTACAACAACATGACCCCGGCCTTTTTCCTCTACGCGTTCGCGTGCAGGCTCCCGCGTTCGCGGAGCCTGGCCTGCCTCTTCTACGCGTTCGCGTACGGCACCACGCGTTCGCGTAGGCCAAATTGCAATCCCCAGATTTTCTTCTACGCGTTCGCGACTGTGTCCACGCGAACGCGATGCCCATTTCTGTCCGACCCTTCGCGAACGCGACACAGTGCACGCGAACGCGAAGGGTAAATTTCCGCCCAGTGATTTAATACCCAAAACAGAACACTTACGGGATTTTATCCCATTTTCACAAAATCCTTTCTTCTCCACAGCTCTTAGGCGATCTTTGAGGCATTTCTTCATCAAAGTTCATTGGGTAAGTATTGTTTAACTCGTCTTCTTCATTTTTCAATCAAATTCTTAGGCTTAAACATGTGTAAATTGGTTGAAATATTTGAGAAATGGGTATAGTTAGGGCTTTCAAAGAATTTGCGATCTAGACCTCGTTTTGGAGTCGAACTTAAGAACAAATTGTATATTTGAACTCATGGAAGATTGGGTGAACTTATTTTGGTTCGAAACTTGAGTTTCGATTATGTGGGCCTGGGGTCGATTTTTACTATTCCGGGCGCAGAATGTTGTAAAAACCATATTTAGCAATATGAACTAGTTTGTTAAGTAGAATTGATGATATTAAATCAATTGTGTATAGATACGATTGGATTGGAGTCAAATTCAAAAGGAAAAGGCATTGCTACGGATTGAATCGTTCGTAAACTTTCGAGGTAAGTGTTTGTTCTATCCTAGCTTGAAGGAATAGGAATTTAGTTATGAATAAATTGTTGATTAAGAGTTATTGGTGTTATACCGGTAATGAAGATAAATTGTTGAAATTATTATCAATTATTGGTTTAAAATCGGTAATTATAAATATTGTTGATATAGAGATTATTGGCTAAATGCCGGTAATATATATATTTATGAATTGGGATCGTGTGGCGCGCCGACCACATATATATATGTAGAGATTATTGGCTAAATGCCGGTAATATATATATATTTATGAATTGGGATCGTGTGGCGCGCCGACCACTTATATATTTATGAATTGGGATCGTGTGGCGTGCCGACCACTTATATAATAAGAAATGGGATCGTGTGGCACGCCGACCACGAAGTGATTTAAATCTTGGCATTGGCCATAGTTGCCGGTAGCCTATTGATATATTTGGGAGCGGGTGGTACGCCTACCACAAGATATAATTACTGTGATAGTTGGGAGCGGGTGGTACGCCTACCACGAGATATGAAATGAGAGAGGAATTGAGACATGAAAGTAAGATTTATTACTGTTGATTAGATTATTCTGGATATCGTGAGTTATTGACTGTTATTTCAGAGCAGAGTCTTTCCTTATAAATGTATTGTATATATATGTATATTGCAACTGTACAGGTTTATGTGGGTGACTAGCCTTAGCCTTGTCACTAGTTCGCTGGGATAGGCCAGGCACTTACCAGCACATGGGGTCGGTTGTGCTGATACTACACTCTGCGCTCTTTTTGCGCAGATACAGGTTACGGACAGCAGCAGCGGCAGTAGCGACTTGTGGATTTTCCGACTACTGAGACTACGAGGTAGCCTTGCAGGCGTCCGCAGGACACGTTGTCTCTTCTATCTATGCTTTTCATTCTGTTATCTCATGTAATCGAGATAAACAACTTGTATTTTCTTTCAGACAATTATGTGTATTTTTCTTAGAAGTTCGTGAGTATTGTGACACCAGTCTTGGGTAGTGTATCATGCTTGGGTTTTCTTTATCATATTTGACTAAGTTTTCCGCTAATTTTGATTATTCCGCTGTAATTTATATGTTTTTAATAATAAGTCTTAATAAGAAATTGGTAATTAATGGAGGTGTAACTAATATTTGGCTTACCTAGCTTCCCTTTAGTAGGCGCCATCATGACCCCGATGGTGGGTAATTCGGGTCGTGACAAGTTGGTATTAGAGCACTAGGTTGCACAGGTCTCACAACTCACGAACAACCTTAGTAGAGTCTGAAGGATCGGTACGGAGACGTCTGTATTTATCCTCCAGAGGCTACGGAGTTAGGAAAATATTCCCTTTATTCTTTCCAGTCGTGCAACTTGATCTTTTAAATGTTAATTGAACTTCTACTCTGTTCTTCCGCAGATGGTAAGGACACGTGCATCCTCATCTACTGACCAGCAGCCCGAGGTCCCAGCAGCGGCAGCTCCTGCTAGGGGTAAAGGCCGAGGTCGAGGTCGTCCTAGAGGACAAGGTAGGGGCAAAGCTCAGCCCCGAGCAGCAGCACGAGTGGCAGAACCTTAGGTTCACATCGAGGAGGAAGTTCCAACCCCAGCAGCTCCAGTAGGCCCAGCTCAGGTCCCAGGAGGAGCTTTGTTTTCACCGGATCTTCGGGATGCTTTGGTCCGGATAGCAGGTTTTATGGATCATATCACCAGAGCAGGTTTATTACCGGTAGCACCAGCCACTTCTCAGGCTGGAAGAGGTAATCAGACTCCTGCTACGCGCACTCCGGAGCCAATAATTCCTCAGGCTCAGGATCCTGTGATTCAGCCAGTTGAGGCAACTCGACCTATTATTGCGACTCCGTCTAATGATGGTGCAGCCATGTCTGCTGACGCGTTGTAGAGATTGGACAGGTTTACCAAGCTGTTCACTACCACATTCAGTGGCACTCCTTCAGAGGATCCACAGGATTTCCTATACAGCTGCCACGAAGTTCTCCGTACTATGGGTATTGTGGAGACTAATAGTGTGGACTTTGCTACTTTTCGGTTATCTGGTTCCGCCAAGACTTGGTGGAGAGATTATTGTCTATCCAGGCCAGCGGGATCGTCATCTTTGACTTGGGAGCAGTTTGCAGAATTATTCTTGGAGAAGTTCCTTCCAGCAACTCAGCGGGAGGTTATGCGCGGACAATTTGAGCGTCTTCATCAGGGTTCTATGTCTGTCACACAATACGAGACTAGGTTCGTGGACCTGGCTCTTCATGCTATTATCATACTTCCCACAGATCGGGAGAGGGTGAGGAGGTTTATTGATGGCTTGAATCAGCCAATTCGGCTACAGATGGCTATGGGGGCAGGAACTGAAATCACTTTTCAAGAGGCGGCTAATGCAGCCCGCCGGATCGAGATGGCTCTGTCATAGGGAGCGAGACATGGATCCGATAAGAGATCTCGTAATTCGGGTAGATTTAGTGGTACCTCGTCTGGAGATAGAGATTTTTATGATAGAGGCCATCCTCATAGGCCTTATCAGTCAGCTCTTTAGGTTTCTCATGATGCTTCAGGTGATCGTAATTCTCAGCCACGCTACTCTGATCAGCAGCCTATCAGTGCACCACCACTTCGCTATTTTCAGCAACCGAGGGCTTGTTTTACGTGCGGTGATCTTAGGCACATTGCAAAGTATTGCCCTCGAGCTTCTGACAGATCTCACCAGCAGGGTTCTCGTGCCATGATTCAGGCCCCAGTTCCCTCACAGCCTGCCCAGCCGGCTAGAGGCGGAGGTAGAGGACATAGAGGTGGAGGTAGAGGTCATAGAGGTGGAGCTCAGACCGATAGAGGTAGAGACCAGCCAGCAGCTGATCGTCCTAGAGATACTCCTCAGGGTGGTGGGGCACAGCCCCGATGTTATGCACTTCCCGCCAGACCAGAGGCTGAGTCTTCTGATGCCATCATTATAGGTATTATTTTGGTTTGTGATAGAAAGGCATCAGCATTATTTGACCCTGGGTCTACATATTCGTACGTGTCTTCCTATTTTGCACCATACTTGGTTCAGCCCGGTGATCCACTGAGTGTTCCCGTTCATGTGTCTACACCAGTAGGCGATTCTATTGTGGTTGATCGAGTTCATCGGTCATGTATTATAGTAATTGAGGGTCTCGGAGACCCGTGCTGATTTATTACTCCTAAATATGGTGGACTTTGATATTATACTAGGCATGGACTGGCTATCTCCATATCATGCTATTTTAGATTGCCATGCCAAGACCGTGACTTTAGCTCTGCCGAATTTGCCTCGTATAGAGTGGAAAGGAATTTCGGGTCATACTAGCCGCAATGTTATTTCTTATGTTAAGGCTCAGCGTATGGTTGGAAAGGAGTGTTTGGCTTATTTGGCCTATGTCCGTGATTCCAGTGGTGAGGTTCCTTCTATTGACTTTGTGCCTGTGGTTCGAGAATTTCCTGAAGTATTTCCTTCAGACTTGCCAGGTATGCCGCCCGATAGGGACATTGATTTTTGCATTGATTTGGCTCTAGGCACTCAGCCCATTTCCATTCCCCCATACCGTATGGCTCCGCCAGAGTTAAAAGAATTGAATGAACAGTTGTAGGATTTACTTGAAAAGGGTTTCATTAGACCCAGTGTTTCGTCGTGGGGTGCACCTGTATTATTTGTGAAGAAGAAAGATGGTTCGATGAGAATGTGCATTGACTATCGACAGTTAAACAAGGTGACTATCAAAAATAAATATCCACTTCCGCGAATTGATGATTTATTTGACCAGCTTCAGGGTGCCAAGGTATTTTCAAAGATAGATTTGAGATCTGGCTATCATCAGCTGAAGATTAGGGCATCTGATGTCCCTAAGACAGCGTTCCGCACTCGGTATGGACATTATGAATTTCTGGTCATGTCTTTTGGGTTGACAAATGCTCCAGCGACTTTTATGGAATTAATGAATCGGGTGTTCCGGCCTTATTTAGACTTGTTTGTAATAGTCTTCATTGATGACATATTAATATATTCCCGCAGTCAGGAGGAGCATGCGAAACATCTCAGAGTGGCCTTAAAGACTCTGAGAGATAGCCAACTATATGCAAAATTTTCAAAGTGTGAATTTTGGCTAAGTTCGGTTGCATTCCTGGGTCATATTGTGATGACAGCAGGTATTCAGGTTGATCCGAAGAAAATTGAGGCAGTCAAGAGCTGGCCTAGACCGACATCATCCACAGATATTCGGAGTTTCTTGGGGTTAGCGAGCTATTATCGCCGATTCGTAGAAGGATTTTCGTCTATTGCAACCCCACTCACCAGATTGACCCAAAAGGGTGTTCAATTTGAATGGTCCGATAAATGTGAGGCGAGCTTTCAAAAGCTCAAGACAACCTTGACCACGGCACCGGTATTGGTTTTACCCACATGTACGGGACCTTATACTGTTTATTGTGATGCTTCCCGTATTAGGCTTGGTGCAGTGTTAATGCAAGATGGTAAGGTTATTGCCTACGCTTCGAGGCAGTTAAAGATTCATGAGAAGAATTATCCAGTGCATGATCTAGAATTGGCGGCGATTATTCACGCATTGAAGATCTTGAGGCATTATTTGTATTGTGTAGCATGTGAAGTATACACCGATCATAAGAGTCTTCAGTATTTGTTTAAGCAGAAAGAGTTGAATATGAGGGCAGAGAAGGTGGCTAGAGTTGCTAAAAGACTATGATGTTACTATTTTATATCACCCAGGTAAGGCCAATGTGGTGGCTGATGCATTGAGTAGAAAGTCCGCCAGCATGGGTAGTCTTGCATATATTCCGGTCAGTCAGAGACCATTAGCTCTAGATGTCCAGGCCTTAGCCAACCGGTTCGTGAGATTAGACATTTCTGAGCCTAGCAGGGTGTTAGCCTGCACGGTCACTCGTTCTTCTTTATTAGAGCGTATCCGTGAGAGGCAATTTGATGATCCTCATTTGCGTGAGTTGAGAGATACGGTACAGCGGGGAGGTGCCACATAGGTAAATCTAGATGATGATGGGGTATTGAAATTGCAGGGTCGAGTTTGTGTGCCCAATGTCGAAGAGAGTTGATCTTTAATCTTAGCGGAGGCCCACAGTTCGCGGTATTCTATTCATCCAGGCGCCGCGAAGATGTACCAGGACTTACGGCAGCACTATTGGTGGCATAGGATGAAGAAAGATATCGTTGCGTATGTCGCTCGGTGTCTAAATTGTCAGCAGGTGAAATATGAGCACCAGAGACCTGGTGGTGTATTCCAGAGGATTGAAATTCCCGAGTGGAAATGGGAGCGGATCACTATGGACTTCGTTATTGGACTTCTTTTGACTCGGAGGAAATTTGATGCTATTTGGGTCATTGTTGATAGGCTGACCAAGTCAGCACACTTTATTCCAATATCTGTCTCCTACTCATCGGAGAGGTTAGCGGAGGTTTACATTAGGGAGATTGTTCGTCTCCATGGAGTGCCGGTATCTATTATCTCTGATCGGGGTACGCAGTTTACCTCGCGGTTCTGGAGAGCGGTCCAGCAGGAGTTAGGCACCCAGGTTCAGTTGAGTACAGCATTTCATCCTCGGACGGATGGCCAGTCCGAGAGGACTATTCAGATTCTAGAGGACATGCTTCGAGCCTGTGTTATTGATTTTGGAGGCTCGTGGGACCAGTTTCTGCCATTAGCAGAGTTCGCCTACAATAACAGTTACCAATCTAGCATCCAGATTGCTCCGTATGAGGCGTTGTATGGTAGGCGATGTCGATCACTAGTTGGATGGTTTGAACCGGGAGAGGCTCGGTTGTTAGGTACAGACTTAGTTCAGGAGGCCTTGGATAAGGTCAAGACTATTCAGGAGAGATTGCGTTCAGCTCAGTCCAGGCAGATGACTTATGCGGATCGTAAGGTTCGAGATGTAGATTTCATGGTTGGCGAACGAGTATTGCTCCGAGTGTCGCCTATGAAGGGCGTGATGAGGTTCGGGAAGAAGGGCAAGCCCAGCCCTAGGTATATTGGTCCATTTGAGATTCTAGACAGAGTGGGAGGGGTGGCTTACAGATTAGCTTTTCCGCCTAGCTTATCAGCCGTGCATCCAGTTTTTCACGTATCTATGCTTCGGAGATACCACGGCGATCCCACACATGTGTTAGACTTCAGTACTGTCCAATTGGACAATGATCTATCTTACGAGGAGGAGCCGGTGGCCATCCTAGACCGACAGGTTCGACAGTTGAGGTCGAAGAGTTATCCTTCTGTGCATGTTCAGTGGAGAGATCAGCCTCCTGAGGCATCGACCTGGGAGTCCGAGTCTGATATGCGGAGCCGCTACCCACATTTGTTTCCTGACTCGGGTACTTCTTTCTTTTGTCCGTTCGAGGACGAACGGTTGTTTTAGAGGTGGAGATTGTGACGACCCAAAGGGTCATCACTTGTTTTATTAATCATTCCGAGCTTTTGAGGTCTTAAAAACCTCATTTATAGTTGCCTCGATTTGCGTGCACAGTCTGGGAACAAAGCTGGAAAATGTTTATGTAGAAATATGTGAAATATGTGAAAAAGTTGAAGAATTTTGATATTAATATTGATATGGTTGACTTTGGTCAACATTTTTGGTAAACGGACCCGGATCCGTGATTTGACGGTCTCAGAAAATCCGTAGAAAAATATGGAACTTGGGCGTATGCCCGGAATTGAAATCCAAGGTCTAGAACCCCGGTAAAAGAATTTTTCTGTTAAATTGTTTTCTGAAAATGTTTAAGGAAAATGAAACTGAATTTTTATTAAAAAGTACTGGTATCGTGCTCGTATTTTGGTTTCGACGCCCGGTACAGGTCATATATGTTGGTTAAGCGCTTGCTGTAAAGTTTGGTTGAAAACGGACGTCGTTTGACGTGTTTCGGCCTTAAATTGGATATTTTGGAAATCTTGAAATTTGAAAGAATTCTTGAGTTTTTAGGCTCAATTCATTGATTTTGATGTTATTTCGGCGATTTGATCGCTCGAGCAAGTTCGTATGATGTTATTGAGTTAGTGTACATATTTGGTTTGGAGCCTCTAGGGCTCGGGTGAGTTTCGGATAGGCATCGGGGTGGTTTTAGACTTGGAAAAACTGCAGAAAATCTGCAGCAGACATTCCTTCTTCGCGTTCGCGTCCACCTGGTCGCGTTCGCGAAGGTTCTCTTTCCCCTTCTACGCGTTCGCGTCCTTAGGATCGCGTTCGCGTAAAACAACATGACCCCAGCCTTTTTCCTCTACGCGTTCGCGTGCAGGCTCCCGCGTTCGCGGAGCCTGGCCTGCCTCTTCTACGCGTTCGCGTACGGCACCACGCGTTCACGTAGGCCAAATTGCAATCCCCAGATTTTCTTCTACGCGTTCGCGACTGTGTCCACGCGAACGCGATGCCCATTTCTGTCCGACCCTTCGCGAACGCGACACAGTGCATGCGAACGCGAAGGGTAAATTTCCGCCCAGTGATTTAGTACCCAAAACAGAACACTTACAGGATTTTATCCCATTTTCACAAAATCCTTTCTTCTCCACAGCTCTTAGGCGATCTTTGAGGCATTTCTTCATCAAAGTTCATTGGGTAAGTATTGTTTAACTCGTCTTCTTCATTTTTCATCAACATCAATCAAATTCTTAGGCTTAAACATGTGTAAATTGGTTGAAATACTTGAGAAATGGGTATAGTTAGGGCTTTCAAAGAATTTGCGATCTAGACCTCATTTTGGAGTCGAACTTAAGAACAAATTGTATATTTGAACTCATGGAAGATTGGGTGAACTTATTTTGGTTCGAAACTTGAGTTTCGATTATGTGGGCTCGGGGTCGATTTTTACTATTCCGGGCAGAATGTTGTAAAAACCATATTTAGCAATATGAACTAGTTTGTTAAGTAGAATTGATTATATTAAATCAATTGTGTATAGATACGATTGGATTGGAGTCAAATTCAAAAGGAAAAGGCATTGCTACGGATTGAATCGTTCGTAAACTTTCAAGGTAAGTGTTTGTTCTTTCCTAGCTTGAAGGAATAGGAATTTAGTTATGAATAAATTGTTGATTAAGAGTTATTGGTGTTATACCGGTAATGAAGATAAATTGTTGAAATTATTATCAATTATTTGTTTAAAACCGGTAATTATAAATATTGTTGATATAGAGATTATTGGCTAAATGCCGGTAATATATATATATTTATGAATTGGGATCGTGTGGCGCGCCGACCACTTATATATTTATGAATTGGGATCGTGTGGCGCGCCGATCACTTATATAATAAGAAATGGGATCGTGTGGCACGCCGACCACGAAGTGATTTAAATCTTGGCAATGGCCATAGTTGCCGGTAGCCTATTGATATATTTGGGAGCGGGTGGTACGCCTACCACAAGATATAATTACTCTGTGATAGTTGGGAGCGGGTGGTACGCCTACCACGAGATATGAAATGAGAGAGGAATTGAGAGATGAAAGTAAGATTTATTCTGTTGATTAGATTATTCTAGATATCGTGAGTTATTGACTGTTATTTCAGAGGAGAGTCTTTCCTTATAAATGTATTGTATATATATGTATATTGCAACTTGTACAGGTTTATGTGGGTGTTTGGTCCTAGCCTCGTCACTACATTCACCGGGATAGGCCAGGCACTTACCAGCACATGGGGTCGGTTGTGCTGATACTACACTCGATGCTCTTTTTGCATAGATATAGGTTACGGACAACAACAGCGGCAGTAGCAAGATTCTGGATTTTTCGACTACTGAGACTACGAGGTAGCCTTGCAGGCGTCCGCGGGACCCGTTGTCTCTTCTATCTATGCTTTTCATTCTGTTATCTCATGTAATCGAGATAAACAACTTGTATTTTCTTTCAGACAATTATGTGTATTATTCTTAGAAGTTCGTGAGTATTGTGACACCAATCTTGGGTAGTGTATCATGCTTGGGTTTTCTTTATCATATTTGACTAAGTTTTCCGCTAATTTTGATTATTCCGCTGTAATTTATATGTTTTTAATAATAAGTCTTAATAAGAAATTGGTAATTAATGGAGGTGTAACTAATATTTGGCTTGCCCAGCTTCCATTTAGTAGGCGCCATCATGACCCCGATGGTGGGTAATTCGGGTTGTGACAATGTCGTGATGGCACCCAGTCTCCACGACTAGGTAAGCCTAACACGTTACGGAATATACAAGTTTATGCACATTTAATAAGAATTAGCGGGAAATGAGATAAAAGGAATGTACTCCGTGCCGCTTGGCGCATACACCCGTCAAATACACTGTATAAAACACTACGAAGACCCGGAATCCCACGGGTAACACAGACTAAAAGAGAACATACAACTGTAGCTCTATGTATAAAGAATATCTAACAACGGAATGAAGGAAAAACATCTACTAGCACTAGAATAGAAGGAAGGCCTCCAGATCCGCGGACGTAGCAGATCATACCTCGAGGTCTCCCAAAGCGCTGCTGAATCACCTGGTGTGAGCCTGTCCTGATGTACCTAGATCTGCACAACAAAAGTGTGCAGAAGAGTAGCATGAGTACACCACGGCGGTACTCAGTAAGTGCCAAGCCTAACCTCGATGGAGTAGTGACGAGGAAGGTCAGGGCCCTACTGAGAGGAAACAATTACAGGACGATAATAATAATAATAAGCAGTTTAAATGATAATAATTCCGAAATAACAACAATAAAACGATTACTACAGCCGTCTACAATTAAACTAACAACGAGTAACAAAATTCGATTAACAAGTCCAGGACCTGTGGGAAATGAACCCACAGTCCCACTCTATAATCAACAGCCCAGGAGCTACGAGAATTTAACCCGCACTCCCAATAACGGTATCTCTAGGTCTCCGGGAATCGAACCCGCAGCCCGTGTCTCGATACCTTAGGGTGTATCTCAAGGATCTCAGGATCTCCGGGAATCGAACCCGTAGTCCGTATCTCAGCATCTCAGGATGTGTATCAATATCTCAGGATCTCCGGGAATCGAACCCGCAGTCCGTATCTCAATAATATATCAATAAACTCCGGGTCTCCAGGAATCGAACCCGGAGCCCTTGGATCTCCGGGAATTGTACCCGCAGTCCACAAACAATAGCAAATCTGGGTCTCTGGGAATCGAACCCACAGCCCTGGGATCTCCAGGAATTGAACCCGCAGTCCACTAACACAACAAATAATGAAAACGCACACAGAAAACATAATATTCTTAACTACAACTTCACCGAGGACTAGTGCCAACCATTATCAAGAAGTTCAAGTAGGACAATTAGGCAATTTGACAGATAAATCCTATCTAATCATGCTTCCCTAACGAATACCAGGTAAATGTCACAATTTAATAAATTAAGAACGGGAATATCACGAATTGGACAATTCAAGTACAGTGAGTTACAACCACTAGCGCATGTACACGCCCGTCACCTCGCGTACAAGGCATTTAAACTATCACATAATATCCTAGGGGTAAAGTTTCCCCCACACGAGGTTAGACAAGCCACTTACCTCGACTCCGGTACAAAACCGCTAAGAGACAACTCTCTTGCCGCGAATGTCGGCCTCCACAGGTGTAGTATCTGATAAACATCAATAGAATCACATCAAAATAGGCCAATTGGGCATTACCCAATCAAAACAACTCAAAATACACCAAAACCCACAAGTTGCCAAAACCCGACTTTCGGTATGCTTCTCGAAAAATCACGAAAATTATATATTCGGGTTCCTTATCTCAATACGAGTCCGTGCATATAAACTTTATCGAAATCGGACTTCGTTTGCCAATTAAAATCAAAGGTTTTCTAAAATTTAAGCCTAGGGCTCAAACCCACCTTTAATCTTCCATTTTCAGTGATATAATCACGGATTTCATGATAAACTAACGAATTAAGGTCAAGAAACTTACCCCCGATGATTTCCCGATTATATCCCCTTCAATTTCCTCTCTTGGAGCTCAACAATGGCGGTTTTTGTGTGTTTGGCCGCGACTAAAATGTTCTGGACTTAAAGTCACTGCCAGACATATTTACTCTATGCGATCGCATGAATACTGTTGCGATCGCATAGAACAAATTTTGACCCTCGCCAAACTACTCTATGCGATCGCATAGTCCTCAATGCGATCGCAATGCTCACCAAAATATTCCTATGCGATCGCATACCCTGCTCCGCGATCGCATAGGACAAAAGTTGGACCTGGGACCCCCCTTCTCTATACATTATGCGATCGCATAGGGCTGTACGCGATCGCAGAGCACAACCTTCCAAAACTATGCGATCGCATATCCTTGCCCGCGATCGCATAGAACAAATACTTGGCCTCGTCACAACCTTCTATGCGATCGCATCAGCCCATTGCGATCGCATAGGGCATTCGTCTGCAGCACCCACCAGCAGTTAACAGCATTCCCAAAATTCATGAATTAGCCCGATTGGACCCCCGGATTCATCCCGAGACCCCCGGGACCCCAACGAAAACCATCAACCTACTTCAAAACTTGATACAAACTTATTCCAATCATAAAAACACGTCTGACAACATCAAAACCCATAATTCACATCGAATTCAAGCCTAAATTTCTTAAAACTTTCCGAATTGCACATTCGATCTAAAACCCGACCAAACGACGTGCGAATGACCTGAAAATTTGCGAGCATAACCAAATTCACATGACGAAGCTACAAAAATTGTCGAAATTCCATTCCGACCCCCGGATCAAAATCTCACCTATTGTTTGGATTCGCCAAAATTTCAAACTTCGGCATTTCAAGCCTAATTGAGCTACGGACCTCCAAAATACATTCCGAACGCGCTCCCAACCCCAAAATCACCTAACGGAGCTAATGGAACCATCGGATTTCCGTTCCGAGTTTGTCTTAACACTGTTCCGATTACGGACAATTTTCTAACCTTAAAACTCTCATTTAGGGACTAAGTGTCCCAAAATACTCCAAATTTCAGAACCGACTCTCCCGGCAAACCACAATAGCAGAAATGAACTTAGGAGAACAGTTAAATTGGGGATTGGGGCGTAATTTTCTAAAACGACCGACCGGGTCGTTACATCTTCCCACCCTTAAAAGATTCATTCGTCCTCGAACGAGCATAGATAACATACCTGGAGTAGTGAAAAGATGAGGGTACTGGCTGCGCATATCCTGCTCGGTCTCCCAAGTCGCCTCCTCGATCGGCTGGCCCCGCCACTGAACCTTTACCGAAGCGATGTTCTTTGACCTTAGCTTTCTGACCTGCCTGTCTAGAATGGCTACTGGCTCCTCAACATAAGACAGATCCTTGTCTAGTTGAACAGAAGTGAAATCCAACACATGCGACGGGTCACCATGGTATCTCCGGAGTATGGGGACATGAAATACGGGGTGAACTCCGGCTAGACTAGGAGGTAAGGCCAACTCATAAGCAACCTCCCCAACACGCCTCAAAATCTCAAAAGGGCCAATAAACCTAGGACTCAGCTTTCCTTTCTTCCCAAACCTCATAACGCCCTTCATGGGCGAGACTCGAAGCAGAACCCGCTCACCAACCATAAAAGCCACATCGCGAACCTTCTTGTCTGCATAACTCTTCTGTCTAGACTGGGCTGCACGATATCTGTCCTGAATCACCTTGACCTTGTCCATCGCATCCTGAACCATATCAGTACCTAGCAGCCTAGCCTTGCCCGGCTCGAACCAACCCACGGGAGACCTGCACCTCCTACCATATAGGGCCTCGTACGGTGCCATCTGAATACTGGACTGGTAGCTGTTGTTATAAGCAAACTCCGCCGGTGGCAAGAAGTGATCCCATGAACCTCCAAACTCAATCACGCACGCACGGAGCATATACTCCAAAATCTGAATAGTGCGCTCGGACTGACCATCAGTCTGGGGATGAAACGCAGTGCTCAGCTCCACCCGAGTACCCAACTCCTGTTGCACGGCTCTCCAGAACCGTGAGGTGAACTGAGTGCCTCTATCTGAAATGATGAAAACTAGAATACCATGCAGCCGAACTATCTCCCTGATATAGATCTCCGCCAGTCGCTCCGATGAATAAGTTGTGCTCACCGGTATAAAATGGGCGGACTTGGTCAGCCGATCCATAATAACCCAAATGGAATCAAACTTCCTAACAGTCTGTGGAAGTTCAGATACAAAGTCCATGGTGATGCGCTCCCATTTCCACTCTAGAATCTCAATATGCTGCATCAATCCACCCGGACGCTGATGTTCATACTTCACCTGCTGGCAGTTGAGGCATCTGGAAGCATAATCAACTATATCCCTCTTCATCCGCCTCCACCAGTAATGCTGTTTCAAGTCCTGATACATCTTCGCAACACCCGGATGGAAGGAATACCGCGAGCTATGGGCCTCTGCTAGAATCAGCTCTCGAAGATCATCTACATTGGGCACACAGATACGCCCCTGCATCCTCATAACTCCATCATCCCCGATGGTAACATCTTGAGCATCACCACACCGAACTCTATCCTGAAGGAAAAGCAAATGAGGGTCGTCGAACTGACGCTCCCTGATGCGGTCAATTAGAGAAGACCGAGAAACCACACAAGCCAGAACCCGGCTGGGCTCCGAAAAATCCATCTAACAAACTGCATGGCTAAAGCCTGAACATCCATCGCCATAGGCCTCTCCGAAGCTGGTAGATACGCCAAACTCCCCAAACTCTCTGCCCGACGACTCAAGGCATCGGCAACCACATTAGCCTTGCCCGGATGATAGAGAATAGTAATATCATAGTCCTTCGGTAGCTCCAACCATCTCCTCTGACGCATATTCAGGTCCTTCTGCTTAAGCAAGTGCTGCAAGCTCCGGTGATTAGTGTAGATCTCACAAGGAACCCCATATAAGTAATGACGCCAAATCTTCAAGGCGTGAACAATGGCAGCTAGCTCCAAATCATGAACATGGTAGTTCTTCTCATGCACCTTCAGCTGTCTGGACGCGTAGGCAATCACTCTACCGTCCTGTATCAATACCGCACCGAGTCCAACTCGTGAGGCATCACAATATACAGTATAGGACCCGAACCAGTAGGCAACATCAATATAGTGGTCGGAGTCAAAGTTGTCTTGAGCTTCTAAAAGCTCACCTCACACTCATCTGTCCACTGAAAAGGGGCACCCTTTTGGGTCAATCTGGTCATAGGCGATGCAATCGAAGAGAACCCCTCTACGAAACGACGGTAATAGCCCACCAAACAAAGGAAACTGCGAATCTCAATAGTGGAGGAGGGTCTGGGCCAACTCTACACGGCCTCCACCTTTCTCGGATCTACTCGAATACCATCACTCGACAGCACGTGGTCCAAAAATGCCACTAAACTCAACCAGAATTCACATTTAGAGAACTTGGCATATAGCTGCTTCTCCCTCAGAATCTGAAGCACTATCCTCAAATGCTGCTCGTGCTCTTCCCGACTACGGGAATATACTAGAATATCATCAACGAAGACAATCACGAACGAGTCCAGATAAGGCCTGAACACACTGTGCATCAAATGCATAAATGCTGCTGGGGCATTAGTCGACCCAAAAGACATCACGAGGAACTCATAGTGACCATACCGGGTCCTGAAGGCAGTCTTCGGGATATCTGGCTCCCGAATCTTCAGCTGGTGATACCCAGAGCGCAAATCAATCTTAGAAAACACCCGTGCGCCCTGTAGCTGGTCAAATAAATCATCAATACGGGGCAAAGGATACCGGTTCTTCACCGTAACCTTGTTCAGCTGACGATAGTCAATACACATACGCATAGAACCGTCCTTTTTCTTCACAAACAATACAGGAGCACCCCAAGGCGAAACACTGGGTCAAATAAAACCCTTGCCCAATAACTCCTGTAACTGATCCTTTAACTCTTTCAACTCAGGAGGAGCCATACGGTACGGTGGAATAGAAATGGGCGGAGTGCCCGGCAACAAATCAATGGCAAAATCAATATCTCTGTCGGGCGGCATGCCTGGGAGATCAGCTGGAAATACATCAGCAAAGTCACGTACCACAGGAACGGAATCAATAGAGGGAGTGTCAATACCGACGTCCCGCACATAGGCTAGATAAGCAGCACACCCCTTCTCAACCATACGCTGAGCTCTGAGAAAAGAAATAACACGGCTAGGGGTGTGATCTAGAGTACCACTCCACTCAATACATGGAATGCCTGGCATAGCCAGCATCACGGTCTTGGCGTGACAATCAAGAATAGCATAATGGGGCGACAACCAGTCCATGCCCAGAATAATATCAAAATCGACCATCCCGAGCAACAATAGATCTGCTCTGGTCTCAAAACCCCAAATAGTAACCAAACACGACCGATATACACGGTCCACAGCCAAAGAATCACCCACCGGAGTGGAAACATAAATGGGGGCACTCAAAGAATCCCGAGGCACCCCCAGATGAGAAGCAAAGTAAGAAGACACATATGAAAAAGTGGAACTAGGGTCGAATAGAACCGGTGCCTCCCTGCGACTGACCAGAATAATACATGTGATAACAGAATCAGATGCAACAGCCGCCGCGCGATCGGGAATAGCATAGAATCTGGCCTGTCCCCCCTCTCGAGGGCGGCCTCTGGCACCCTGACCCCTGCCCCTAGCTGGCTGGGAAGGTGGAGTGGCAGCTGGAGCTGGAATGATAGCCTGCTGGCCCTGAGAACCACACTGATGTTGTGATGACTTATGAGGGGCTCCTCTTCTGCGCCTGGGGCACTCCCTAACCAGATGGCGAGTATCCCCACACTCAAAACAAGCTCGTGGTGGCTGAGACTGGCCGGCCTCACCCCCACTAGTCTGACCCCTAGAAATACCCCGCGCAGGAGGTGCACTAGAAACTGGGGGAGCATAATAAGGCTCCTGAGGTGCTGGAAGAGCTGGAGTACTGCCGGCTGCTGGCAATGCTGAATGAACTGGACAACCGGAATAACCCCTGCCAAAACGACTGGCTGCTGAACTGCGGGCACCAGAGAAATGGCCCGACTCACGAGACCTCTTGGCCTCCCTCTCTCCCCGCTCTCTAGGGAGCATACTCTCGATCCTCTTGGCGATGCTCACTACCTGTTGATAAGGTATATCCATCTCCAACTCTCTGGCCATGCTGGACCGGATCGGCGGAATAAGGCCCTCAATAAATCTCCGCACTCTCTCCCGAACCGTGGCTACCAAAGTCGGTGCATGCCTGGCTAGACGGGTGAAACTGATAGCATACTCTGATACTGACATGGAGCCTTATCGCAACCGCTCAAACTCCGAGCACCAAGAATCCCTAAGGCTCTGTGGAACGAACTCCCTCAAGAACAGATCTGAAAACTGCGTCCAGGTCAATGAAGCCGACTCTTCTGGACTATCCAACTCATACGTGTGCCACCAATCATAAGCGGCGCCACGAAACTGAAAAGCAGTGAAGGAAACCCCGCTGGTCTCCACAATCCCCAGAGTACGAAGAATACGATGACACTCCTCTAGAAAACCCAATGCATCATCTGAAACCAAACCACTGAACACTGGAGGGTCATATTTCTTGAACCTCTCCAATCTACGCTGCTCGTCCTCAGAGGCAGCTGGTCCATCTCCGGGCTGTGCTGGGGGGGCAGGAGGCATAACCAAAACCTCTAGAATCTGTCCTACTGGCACACGCTGCTCAGGTATAACGGCTGTGAGAGTCTGGGCCCCTCCCCCGGCCTGGGATGTAGCTGCGACGAGAGGAAGCAGTCATGCCGGAGATAAAGTAGTATACATACTCATGAACTGGGCCAGGGTCTTCTGTAGTGCTGGAGTAGTAGCAGCTGTAGTCGGTATACCAGGTGTCTGCGCTCCAACCTGGTCTACCTGTGGCACCTTAGCGGCGGCGCGCGCGGGTGCTGTGGCTGCACCTCGGGCGCGTCCTCATCCTCTACCTCGGCCCCGGCCTCTGACGGCGGCAACAGGGGGCGCGGGTACCTGATCGTCACGAGTAGCTCGTGTCCTCACCATCTGTGAGAGAATAGAAAGCAATAGTTTAGATTTTGATGCCAAAAATGTCGCACGACAAGGAATCCAAAAGAAATGAAGAGTTTCCTAAACAGTTACATAGCCCCTCGTAGATAAATACAGACGTCTCCGTATCGATCAGCGAGACTCTAAGTAACCGGTCTGTGTCCTGCGACTCCTATGAACCTAGAGCTCTGATACCAACTTGTCACGACCCTAGTTCACCAATCGTGAACATGTCGTGATGGCACCCAGTCTCAATGACTAGGTAAGCCTAACACGTTACGGAATATACAAGCTTATGCACATTTAATAAGAATTAGCGGGAAATGAGATAAAGGAATGTACTCCGTGCCGCTTGGCACATACACCCGTCAAATACACTGTATAAAACACTACCAAGACCCGGAAACCCATGGGTAACACAGACTAAAAGAGAACATACAACTATAGCTCTATGTATAAAGAGTATCTAACAACGAAATGAAGGAAAAACATCTACTAGCACTAGAATAGAAGGAAGGCCTCCGGATCCGCGGACGTAGCAGATCATACCTCGAGGTCTCCCAAAGCGCTGCTGAATCACCTGATATAAGCCTGTCCTGATGTACCTGGATCTGCACAACAAAAGTGTGCAGAAGAGTAGCATGAGTACACCACGGCGGTACTCAGTAAGTGCCATGCCTAACCTCCGATGGAGTAGTGATGAGGAAGGTCAGGGCCCTACTGAGAGGAAACAATTACAGGACGATAATAATAATAATAAACAGTTTAAATGATAATAATTCCGAAATAACAACAATAAAACGATTACTACAACCATCTACAATTAAACTAACAACGAGTAACAAAATTCGATTAACAAGTCCAGGACTTGTGGGAAATGAACCCACAGTCTCACTCTATAACCAACATCCCAGGAGCTACGGGAATTTAACCCGCAGTCCCAATAGTGGTATCTCTAGGTCTCCGGGAATCGAACCCGCAGCCCGTGTCTCGATACCTCAGGGTGTATCTCAAGGATCCCAGGATCTCCGGGAATCGAACCCGTAGTCCGTATCTCAGCATCTCAGGATGTGTATCAATATCTCAGGATCTACGGGAATCGAACCTGCAGTCCATATCTCAACAATATATCAATAAACTCTTGGTCTCCGGGAATCGAACCCGCAGCCCTTGGATCTCTGGGAATTGAACACGCAATCCACAAACAATAGCAAATCCGGGTCTCTGGGAATCGAACCCACAGCCCTGGGATCTCCGAGAATTGAACCCGCAGTCTACCAACACAACAAATAAAGAAAACGCACACAGAAAACATAATATTCTTAACTACAACTTCACCGAGGACTAGTGCCAACCATTATCAAGAAGTTCAAGTAGGACAATTAGGCAATTTGATAGATAAATCCTACCTAATCATGCTTCCATAACGAATACCAGGTAAATGTCACAATTTAATAAATTAAGAACATGAATATCACGAATTGGACAATTCAAGTAAAGTGAGTTACAACCACTAGCGCATGTACACGCCCGTCACCTCGCGTACAAGGCATTTAAACTATCACATAATATCCTAGGGGTAAAGTTTCCCCCACACGAGGTTAGACAAGCCACTTACCTCGACTCTGGTACAAAACCGCTAAGAGACAACTCTCTTGCCACGAATGTCGGCTTCCACAGGTGTAGTATCTGATAAAAATCAATAGAATCACATCAAAATAGGCCAATTGGGCATTACCCAATCAAAACAACTCAAAATACACCAAAACCCACAAGTTGCCAAAACCCGACTTTCGGTATGCTTCTTAAAAATCACGAAAATTATATATTCGGGTTCCTTATCTCAATACGAGTCCGTGCATATAAACGTTTTCGAAATCGGACTTCGTTTGCCCATTCAAATCAAAGGTTTTCTAAAATTTAGGCCTAGGGCTCAAACCCACCTTTAATCTTCCATTTTCAGTGAAATAATCACGGATTTCATGATAAACTAACGAATTAAGGTCAATAAACTTACCCCCGATGATTTCCCGATGATATCCCAGCGTTTCCCCTTCAATTTCCTCTCTTGGAGCTCAACAATGGCGGTTTTTGTGTGTTAGGCCGCGACTGAAATGTTCTGGACTTAAAGTCTCTGCCAGACATATTTACTCTGCGATCGCATGAATACTGTTACGATCGCATAGAACAAATTTTGACCCTCGCCAAACTACTCTATGCGATCGTATAGTCCTCAATGCGATCGCAATGCTCACCAAAATATACCTATGCGATCGCATACCCTGCTCCGCGATCACATAGGACAGAAGCTGGACCTGGGACCCCCTTCTCTATACACTATGCGATCGCATAGGACTGTACGCGATCGCAGAGCACAACCTTCCAAAACTATGCGATCGCATATCCTTGCCGCGATCGCATAGAACAAATACTTGGCCTCTTCACAACCTTCTATGCGATCGCATCAGCCCATTGCGATCGCATAGGGCATTCGTCTGCAGCACCCACCAGCAGTTAACAGCATTCCCAAAATGCATGCATTAGCCCGATTGGACCCCCGGATTCATCCCGAGACCCCCGGGACCCCAACGAAAACCACCAACCTACTTCAAAACATGATACTAACTTTTTCCAATCATAAAACACGTCTAACAACATCAAAACCCATAATTCACATCGAATTCAAGCCTAAATTTCTTAAAACTTTCCGAATTGCACATTCGATCTAAAACCCGACCAAACGAAGTCCGAATGACCTGAAAATTTGCGAGCATATCCAAAATCACATGATGAAGCTACAAAAATTGTTGGAATTCCATTCCGACCCCCGGATCAAAATCTCACCTATCGTTTGGATTCGCCAAAATTTCAAACTTCGGCATTTCAAGCCTAATTGAGCTACGGACCTCCAAAATACATTCTGAACGCGCTCCCAACCCCGAAATCACCTAAAGGAGCTAATGGAACCATCGGATTTACGTTCCGAGTTCGTCTTAACACTGTTCCGATACGGACCATTTTCTAACCTTAAAGCTCTCATTTAGGGACTAAGTGTCCCAAAATACTCCAAATTTCAGAACTGACTCTCCCGATAAACCACAATAGCAGAAATGAACTTAGGAGAACAGTTAAATTGGGGATTGGGGCGTAATTTTCTAAAACGACCGGTCGGGTCGTTACAACTACACACCTATAATAGACACAGGATCAAAAGTAAATTATGACGACCCGGCTCGTCGTCGCAGGAATTACCACTCCGTTGTGTTGCAATTTCATGTTTTATGCTTTTATATTAGTGTTAGAGTCTAACAGACGAGTTAGGAGTGATTCGAATTGAAAATGAGACATATAGCCTTTTTGAAGGAAACTTGAATATGGAAAGTCTACCTGGAGTTGACTATTTAGTTAGAGGGCTCGAAATCGGATTGTGATGATTCGGTTAGTTCCGAGAGGTGATTTGTGACTTAGGGGAGCAATCGGAATTGAATTTGGAGGTCCGGTGTAGAAATAGGCTTGAATTGGCTAAGGTTGAATTTTGGCGAAATCCGAACGGTAGGTGAGATTTTGATTCACGGGTCGGAATGGAATTCCGACAATTCCTGTAGCTTCGTTATGAGATTTTGGATATGTCCGCAAAATTTCAGGTCATTCGGACGTCGTTTGGTCGGGTTTTTGATGGAATGTGGAATTTGGAATGTTTTAAGGAATTTAGGCTTGAATTCGATGTGAATTATGGGTTTTGATGTTATTAGACGCGTTTTGAGGATTGGAGCAAGTTCGAATAAGGTATTAAGATGTGTTGGTGTGTTTGGATGAGGTTCCGGGGGCCTCGGGGTGTTTTCGGATGGCTAAACGGGAGAAAATGTGGAAAATTGTAGGGAAGTGTTCTGGTTCTGTTGTTTTCGCTCCTGCGGAAATGGGGGCGCAGGAGCGAGTCCGCAGAAGCGGATGAGCGGGCGAAGGAGCGCTTGTCTTCGCAGAAGCGGAAAAATGTCCGCTGAGGCGGCGTCGCAGGAGCGAGGTTGAGACCGCATAAGCGGTTAAGGGACGAGATGGGGAAATCCGCAGAAGCGGATTGGTGATCGCATAGGCGAGTCCGCAGAAGCGGGAAAGGCCGCAGGGGCGGAAGAATTTACGCAGGAGTAGACCCGCAGGAGCAGTCCGTGTATCGCAGGAGCGGAAATGGCCAAATAGGCCTGGGTTCGCAGAAGCGACCAATTGGTCGCAGGAGCGGTTCTGTAGGGGCGGAAAATGGTCCACGGAAGCGAAAATCGCAGTGAGTTAAGTGTATCAGAAGTTAGAAAAATTTCAGAAACATTTCACACATTTGGGTCTCGGCTTTAGAGGCAATTTGGGAGATTTTGAAGAGAAACTCAAAGGAAATCATCAGGTAATCAACTATGGACTTAAACTATGATTGGTATTGATAATATTATGCAATTATATCATGAAAATGGAGGAATTTGGGGTAATTTATGGAGGATTTAGCCCTAGGCTTAAACATTAGAAAATCAAGGTTTTGAATGGGCAAATGGAGTCCAAATTTTGTAAAATTGATAGGCTTAGACTCGTATCGAGATGAGGGTTCCGAATATGTGACTTTCGTGATTTTTCGAGAAGCGTACCAAAAGTCGGGTTTTGGCAACTTTGTCATTTTTGGTGTAAATCGAGTTGTATTGATTGGGTGTCGTCCTATTGGCCTAATTTATTGTATTTCTACTGTATTTGATCAGATTCTACGCGTGCGGAGCTTGATTCTCGTGGCAAGGGCATTGCAGAGTAGTCGTCGCGCTGAATTGAGGTGAGTAATAGATGTGGGTGATGACCAGCGGGTTCGAAACCCCGGTATACCACTTTGTGACGCTCTGTATAGCGGCGAGACACGTACTCTCTTGTGAGTGCGGGGTCGATTGTGATTTGGGGACTATGGCTTAGTCCGACCTATTGATACTGTGTTATGATATAGGCTATTCTTGAGTCGTCGAACCTCCTTCTCGGATGGTTGCATACTATATTGTGATATTGGCTACTCTTGAGCCGTTGAACCCCCTTCTTGGGCGGTTGAGTATACATGTGGGCCGTGAGCTAGTTATTGGATCCCGCGAGGATTGTTATCATTGTCTTATCATATTGACATGTTAGTTACTACCAGTCCGTAGCTATTTCTGTTATCATGCTATTTCCAATCTCTGGAACTTGATATTACTGTTTTCCAACTGAAAATGATAAAAGAGTTTTCAAAAACTTCTTTTGATCCTGCGAGGCTGTATTTTGCATATTAGCTGACTAGTAGTGGATCGGGCTGCGCTCCGCAGCAGTACATATGTCGGATCGGACTGCACGCCGCAGTGATATTGTGCTTGGGCTGTAGAAGCCCCTCCGGAGTCTGAACCCCCACAGTGAGCACGGGTACCCAAATTGGATCGGGCTACGCGCCGTAGCGGTCATATCATGCATTGTATTGCATTTAGCTACATCTAATAGCTATTATACTGTTTTTGCTGGTACTTGTTGGTACAGGTACAGTCGATATTGATTCCGTGACAGGGTATTTGATTACAGCTTTACATAGTGCTTTATTGCGGATTTCTTATCTGCGCTGTCTTACCCCTGTTTATTACCACTGAGTCTGGCAGTACTCATTTTACTCCCTGCACCTTGTGTGCAGATCCAGGTACCTCTCAGCAGTGATCCGGTAGTTGTTCGAGGCGACATCTGTAGGATATTCGAGGTAGCTGCAGAGTCCGCAGGACCCGATATTCCTTCTTACTGTCTTTTGATTCTGTATTGATGTTTCTTTCCGTACTTGGTATCTTGTAAACCATTATACACTTATGTCCAGTAGAGGCTCATGACTCTTGACCCTTCGGTCTACGGGAGTTGGTATATTTTGGGACTTGGTTCCCCGTTATCGTTATATGTATCGCTATTGCTTCGTTAAAGGGAGCTTCTAGCTCCGTTATTGTTATTGATTGGTCAGGCTGGCTTAGCAATGTGCTGGGCGCCATCACGGCCAGATTCGGGGTCGTGACATAAATTTATATAGATATAATTGCCTACCAGAAGAGAAATGGGAAAAACTTAGAACACCCTTACCAGTAACATGATTTAACAACGAAAGAAGCATAATTACCCACAAATCAAAAAATATAAAAATACAAATATGGGATAAAATACTTACTATAGAAGAAATATACAATTTTGAATTACCCACAAGAGATATTTTACTAGGAATACCATTCTTAGATAAACTATACCCACATGTAATAACTAAAACACATTGGTGGTTTACAACACCATGTAAACAAAAAATAGGAGCAAAAAGAGTTCTAAAAAAGAAAAGAAAAACAACTGATTGGATAAAAGGAAGTGAGAAAATAACACAAAAATTAGAAAATGAAAAAGAAGATGATAATAAAAAGAATTAATTATCTTTTCAATAAATACAGTTAAAATAATCCAAGAAAAACTAGAACCATTGTATAGTGAAAACCCATTACAAGGTTGGGAAAAACATAAAACAAAGGTAAAAATAGAGCTAATTGATGAAAATAGTATAATAACACAAAAACCTTTAAAATACAATTTCAAAGATTTAAATGATTTTAAAATACACATTGACGAATTACTAGAACAAGGTTATATACAAGAAAGTAATAGTAAACATACAAGTCCAACATTTATAGTAAATAAACTTAGTGAACAAAAAAGAGGAAAAAGTAGAATGGTTATTGATTATAGAAATCTAAATGCAAAAACTAAGACATATAATTACCCAATACCAAAAAAAATACTAAAAATAAGACAAATCCAAGGATATAACTATTTTAGTAAATTTGATTGTAAATCAGGATTTTACCACTTAAAGTTAGAAGAAGAATCCAAAAAATAAACAGCATTTACTGTACCCCAAGGATTTTATGAATGGAACGTATTACCTTTTGGATATAAAAATGCACCAGGTAGATATCAACATTTTATGGATAACTATTTCAAACAATTAGAAAATTGCATAATATATATTGATGATATATTATTATATTCAAAAACACAAGATGAGCATATAAAATTATTAGAAAAATGTATACATATTATAGAAATATCGGGAATAAGCTTAAGTAGAAAAAAGGCAGAAATAATGAAAAATCAAATAGAATTTCTAGGAATAGAAATAGATAAAAGTGGAATTAAAATGCAAACTCATATAGTACAAAAGATAATAAATTCAAATGAACAACTAGATACAAAAAAGAAACTACAATCATTTTTAGGATTAGTAAACCAAGTAAGAAAATATATACCAAAATTAGCAGAGACTTTAAAACCATTGCAGAAAAATCTAAAAAAGGATATAGAGTATCACTTTAGTGAAGAAGTTAAAAAACAAGTAAGAAAAGTTAAACAAATATGTAAAAATCTACCAAAACTATACTTCCCAGATGAAAATAAAAAATTTACATATATAGTAGAATCAGACGCAAGTGAAAAAAGCTATGGAGGAGTATTAAAATACATGTATGATAAAGAAAAAATAGAACATCATTGTAGGTATTATTCAGGAACATTCACAAACCCGGAGATAAAATGGAAAATCAATAAAAAAGAATTATATGCAGTATATAAATGTTTATTGGCATTTGAACCATATATTGTATATAATAAGTTTATTATAAGAACAGATAATACACAAGTAAAATGGTGGCTAACCAGGAAGATACAAGATTCAGTTACAACAAAGGAAATACGAAGGCTTGTACTGAATATACTGAATGTTACATTTACAATTGAAGTAATTAGTACTAACAAAAATATGATTGCAGACTACCTATCAAGACAAAGCTACACAAACTGAAGAAATAGATACAACAAAAGATATAATCTCAATCCTTGAGAAATTATCCTCTCAAATGGATAATATGGGAACAAGAAAACAAAATCTAGAAGATGCCAAAAATCTAAGTCAGCAGCATGACTCTAAAGATGCGGATATAAGTCAATCGGAAGACTATAAAATTCCAGAGCTACAAGGTGACGTTGGGAAACACCTAAAAACCCATAACGTTTGTTCAGTTACAGCTACAGGAAGTTCATCTACAAAGAAAGGAGTTAGAAATACGAACATGAACAAAATATTTGACAAACCATACATACCCAAAATACCAAAAGACCCATTATTCGTACCTCCACAAATGACATCATATTTAGGAAGCCTAAACCAAGAAAAGAAAGCTTACAATCATATAACCAGATCATATATAGAAAATATTCACAAAATACAGACATATCTAAACCTCAATCCAAGATCGGAAACTACCAGAGAACCAACCCAAGACTTCATAACCCAAAAACTACAAGGATACAATAGGCTAATAGCACAACCAAAAACAAATGCCAACCTAGTAAAAACATGCTATAGTTATGGACTATTAAGTACAGTATACACATATGACGGAGAGGAGATATCAACTATACCAGAATTATACAAGGCATTTATAAATTTCAAAAGAGTTACAAAAGGAAACCTATTCTTTATAAAATTCTATACCGCACCAGCAGAAATATTTTATGATGAAATAAAACCAGTCATACAAGTAATCAAGATAGGACTCACAAAAGATATGCTTATACTATGTCAACAACAATAAATACCTAAATGCGAAATACCCAGCTTTTATGCAAACAAAAGGATTATTGGAATATCTACAATCATCAATGAGCTAGCACATAATTATCTTAACGGAAATGCTATTGTGACGACCCGGTCTGTCGTCACGGGAATTACCACCCCGTTATGTTGAAATTGTATGTTTTATGCTTTTATATCAATGTTAGAGTCTATCTGGTGAGTTAGGAGTGATTTGGATTGAAAATGAGGCATATAGCCTTTTTGAAGGAAACTTGAATAAAGAAAGTCAACCCGGAGTTGACTATATAGTTAGAGGGCTCGGAATCGGATTCTAATGATCCGGTTAGTTCCGGGAGGTGATTTGTGACTTAGGGGAGCAATCGGAATTGAATTCGGAGGTCCGGTGTAGAAATAGGCTTGAATTGGCTAAGGTTGAATTTTGGCGAAATCCAAACGGTAGGTGATATTTTGATCGGGGGGTCTTGGAATGGAATTACGACAGCTGCAGTAGCTTCGTTATGTGATTTTGGATATGTCCTCAAATTTTTAGATCATTCGAACGTTGTTTAGTCGGGTTTTTGATTGATTGTATAATTCGGAATGTTTAAAGGAATTTAGGCTTGAATTCAATGTGAATTATGGGTTTGGATGTTGTTAGACGTGTTTTGAGGATTTGAGAAAGTTCGAATAAGGTATTAGGATGTGTTGGTGTGTTTGGATGAGGTCCCGGGGGCCTCGGGGTGTTTTCGGATGGCTAAACGGGAGAAAATGTGGAAAATTGTAGGGGAGTGTTCTGGTTCTATTGTTTTCGCTCCTGCGGAAATGGGGGCGCAGGAGCAAGTCCACAGAAGCGGACGAGGGGGCGCAAGAGCGCTTGTCTTCGCAGAAGAGGAAAAATGTCCGCTGAGGCGGCGTCGCAGGAGCGAAGAGTAGACCGCAGAAGCGGTCAAGAGGCAAAATGGGGAGTCCGCAGAAGCGGGTGATTGATCGCATAGGCGAGTCCGCATGAGCGGACTCTTGGTCACAAAAGCGGAACATTCCGCAGGAGCGAAAGACTTTCCACAAAAGCGGACCCGCAGGAGCGGTCCGTGTATCGCAGAAGCGAAAATCGCAGTGAGTTAAGTGTATTAGAAGTTAGAAAATTTCAGAAACATTTCACACATTTGGGTCTCGGCTTTAGAGGCGATTTGGGCGATTTTGAAGAGAAACTCAAGGGAAATCATCAGATAATCAACTATGGACTTAAACTATGATTAGTATTGATAATATTATGCAATTATATCATGAAAATGGAGGAATTTGAGGTGATTCATGGAAGATATAACCCTAGGCTTGAACTTTAGAAAATCAAGGTTTTGAATGGGCAAATGAAGTCCGAATTTGGTAAATTTTATATGCCTAGACTCGTATTGAGATGAGGGTTCCGAATATGTGACTTTCGTGATTTTTCGAGAAGCGTACCGAAAGTCGGGTTTTGACAACTTTGGGAATTTTGATGTAAATTGAGTTGTTTTGATTGGGTGTCGTCCCATTGGCCTAATTTGTTGTATTTCTACCGTATTTGATAAGATTCTACGCGTGAACAGCTTGATTCTCGTGGCAAGGGCATTGCGGAGTAGTTGTCGTGCTGTATTGAGGTGAGTAATAGATGTGGGTGATGACCAGCGGGTTCGAAACCCCGGTACACCACTTTGTGACGCTGTATAGCGGCAAGACACGTACTCTCATGTGAGTGCGGGGTCGATTGTGAATGAGGACTATGGCTTAGTCCGACTTGTTGGCACTGTGTTATGACATTGGCTATTCTTGAGCTGTCAAACCTCCTTCTCGGATGGTTGCATACTATATATTGTGACATTGGCCACTCGTGAGCCGATGAACCCCCTTCTTGGGCGGTTGAGTATCTTGTGGGCTGTGAGCCAGTTATTTGGATCCCGCGAGGATCATTATCGTTGTCATATCATATTGACATGTTAGTTACTACCAGTCCATAGCTATTTCTGTTATCATGCTATTTCTAATCTCTGGAACTTCATATTACCGTTTTCCAACTGAAAAATGATAAAAAGAGTTTTCAAAAACTACTTTTGAGCCTCGCGAGGCTGTATCTGCATATTAGCTGACTAGTAGTGGATCGGGCTGCACGCCGCAGCGAGATATATGTTGGATCTGACTGCACGCCGCAGGAATATCTCTATGAGATGTGCTTGGGCTGTAGACCCCGCCGGAGTCTGAACCCCCCAGTGAGCACGGGTACCCAAATTGGATCGGGCTACGCACCGTAGCGGTCATTTCATGCATTGCATTGCATTTAGCTACACCTGCTAGCTGTTGTACTTATTGTTAATATTGTTGGCTCTCTCTCTACTGCTGGTATTGAACTGTTACAGGGAAATGGTATAGCTTCACATTGTGCTTTACTGTGGATTTCTTATCTACGCTGTCTTACCCCTGTTTATTACCACTGAGTCTGGCAGTACTCATTTTATTCCC